>BLIW01000003.1:22666825-23866825 GCA_016586305.1 Ophiorrhiza pumila | reverse complement strand
TAAATGAGTACATTAATGTGCTTTGATAATTTTTGGAGACGTATATTATGTGTACTTGACATTTGAATACTTGAGAGTATGAGGCATGTATATAACATTTATCCTTAGATCGAATTGATGAAGTTGGATGCGTTTTGTTGTTATGTGTTAGAATTTTGTGAGGGTCTTTGTGTTAGACTTTTGTTTAGGTTTGTTATTTTGCGATTTAGTTTGTTCGGGGACGAACAAAGGTTAAGTGTGGGGGAAATTGATGAAGTGAATTTATTCACTGATTATGTATGGTTTATACTTAATTCTTTGGACGTTCTTGTTCTGTTTTATTCGTTTCAGTGTTTTAATTGTAGGTTTGTTGACCATGGTGTATTCTTGGAAGAGGGAAATCATACGGGAGTCAAATCGGATGCAAAGTGGAGGAAAAATGGAAGAAAGATCGCAAGATCATTGAAGAGAAACCTCCACGTCGCGACGTCAGTACCTTCACGTCGCTACGTGGGTGCACGTCGTGATGTAGACCCTACACGTCGCGACGATAAAAATGCAATTTTTGGTTGGATTTTTTTAACGAATTTTGAGAAATTTCCAGAGAGCGACGTCGCGACGTCGGGACCCCTCCCACGTCGCGACGTGGGTGCACATCGCGATGTCAGACCTTGGACATCGCGACGTGCGTGGACGTTTTGACGCTCAATCATGGGCATCGAGACGTCGGGAAATACGCAGGTTTACGACCTAATTTTTGAAAATTTACAATTTTGACCCACTTTGAGTTTTCTTATCCGACAAGGCATTCATGAAGGACTTATGTGCAAATATTTTCATAGAATAACTATAAATAGGGCTAGGGTAACAGCTTTTAAAGGTGTGACAACTTTGAGAAAGATTAAGCAAAGGTTTTTCTTCTTTGTAACAGCTAGGGTTTCATTCTTTCAGCTATTTACGGAGAATTGAAGCTGTACGGATTGGAAAAATCGTTGAGTATTGATTTCATTAATTTAGAGACAAAGATTTCATCTACGGATTCTCTATTCAAGGTGTTATCTTTCTTTTTAATTTATGTTGTCAATATTGTGCTTAATTAATATTATTATGATGATGTTTGATCTAGCCATGCTTGGCTAAATCTATTATGCTCCCGGGATTATGAATAAGGATTTTTGTGCTTAATTTACATGCTATGTTCTATTTTATGGTCTTAGTAGAATAAGTTTTGCTGTGTTCTTCATAATTATGCATGATATGTCGCGCGAGTATTATGTATGATGAATATTTTCTTAAAGTGCAGTAAATTATTTAAAGATAAATTACTTTAATTCTTACCTTTAGCCTGATAGGAGGATTAGAGTAGGTTATTTGGGATCTATTGCTGGTTGGTTGTGAATTTGTTAGATTGATTTACCTTAATTCTTACCTTTAGCCTAATAGGAGGAATTAAGGGGATTGGTTTAGCATTAGCGTGGCTGGTTCGAACGTTGCCTTAGCCTAATGGAGCGGTTGAACTTGAGGGTTTGGTTGAGTTGGTAGTTGCATTAGATTCCAAGTTAATTAAGAAAGTAAACTTTGCCTTTCGCCATATAGGAGAGTTTATTGAATTAGTTAATATCTAAGTAGGTAAGTGCTTAAATCATTCCTTACCTTTAGCCTATTAGGGGGTGTGAGTTATGTTATTTACCCTTATTTTGCATGACTTTAGATAGGATGCATGTATGTGTTTTTTATGTAACCCTAAACTATAATCTCGGGAGTACACTTGCTTAACTTGAGATTTTAATTAAATCACCGTTTTGTTTTAGTTATTTGTTATTTGCTTATTATTTTTAGTTTGATAAACATAAAAATCAAAAATATTTTCTTAAAGTTTCAACACAGTCCTTTTTCTCGTGGGAACGAACTTGCTATACTATCACCTTCACGGGGTTGTTTAGCTTGATTTTTTATTAGGGGTAAATAGCAACCACGATCACAATTTATTACATATATTTGCTCCACATCAATGGCCCCTTTCATAAGACGACCTGAGTGGTCAGGTTTGTGTAACATTTGCTTCAAGGGTTTATCGATAAGAACCCGAATAGAGTGAGCTTGAAAATAAGGGCGCAACCTCCGAGCTGCAACAATCAAAGCTAGCACTAGCTTTTCAAGTCCCGGATATCTCTATTCGTCTCCTTGCAATGGCTTGCTTACATAATATACCGACATCTGAATATTATTATTTTCTTTCATCAAGACCGCACTCACCGCTTTCTCAGTTGTTGCTAGGTACAAAAAAAGAGTCTCGCCTTGAACAGGAATAGCTAGGGATGGCAAGGTGCATAGGTATTGCTTGAGGTCTTCAAAGGCCTTTTGACATTCCTCTGTCGATAAAATATCTTTTGCTTTCTACAATATAGCAAAAAATGGCAAACAACGTTCTGCTGACTTAGAAAGGAATCGGTTCAATGCTGCCAAACGTCCAGTTAACATTTGAACTTCATGAATATTCCAAGGTGAGGTCATTTTTGAAATTGCCTCCACCTTCTCGGGATATGCTTCAATACTGCGCTTTGATACCATATATCCTAAGAATTTTCCAGAGCTGACCAAAGGTGCACTTTTTGGAATTCAGCATTAAACCTGTTGATTTTAAGGTTTCAAAAGTTTCTTTGACGTCAGCGATCATATCTACCATTTTCTACTCTTGATGAGTATATCATCGACATACACCTCCATGTTGAGGCTGATCTGGGAATCGAACACTTTGTACATCATTCGCTGATAGGTTGCTCCCGTATTTTTTAACCCGAAAGGCATTTTCTCATAACAGTAAATGCCTTTTTCAGTTATGAAAGCGGTTTTTCTCCGCATCTTCCTCATCCATAAAAATCTGATGGTATCCCTTGTACGCATCAAGGAAACAAAGTAATTCGAATCCCGCGGTAGAATCAACTTTTTTATCGATCAAAGGTAAAGGATAAAAATCCTTTGGACATGCTTTATTTAAGTTTGTGTAATCAATACACATCCGTAGTCCTGCGTCTGGTTTCTTCACCATGACTGGATTAGCAAGCCAGGTCGGATAAAAGACCTCCCGGATAATCTCAGCATTTAGAAGTTATCCACTTTATCACAAATTGCTTTATTTCTATCCAGAGCAAATGGTCGTTTCTTTTGCCGAACCTGGGGTATCGCAGGATCGACATTTAACTTGTGTACTGCGATAGTTGGCAAAATGCCTTTCATATCCTCAAGTCCCCATGGGAATACATCTTTGTACTGCTGAAGTAAACTACTGAGAGATTACTTTACTTATGGAGGTAGAGCTATACCTATTTTCACGATCGGATCTAGGAGTGTTGAATCAATGATTACATCTTCCAAGTCATCCATTATCATTCCATGATCTTCGGAGTTCAACTTTAACCCAGCTTGGGGTTCATCCACTGTCGGTGGCAGCTCTCCAGCAATGCAATTTACTTTTGTTGCACTGGTGTTTTTATTGGCATCCCTCAAAGCGATCATATGACATTCTCTTGCCATTTTTTGATCACCTCGGATGGTAGCTATTCCCTCACCTGTGGGGATCTTCATCAGCAGATGATAAGGCGACCAGATTGCCTTGAGTTTAACCATTATTGGCCTTCCGAGAATAATATTATATGAAGAAGTAATATCAACTTGTCTTTTGGAGCTTCTCCCAATGTCACAGGTAAAGTAATTGTACTAATGGGTTGTGTTGCTTCGCTCGAAAATCCGATCAGCGAACCAGGACATTTCTGCAGTTGTTCTTGCAGAATTCCTAACTTTTCAAAAGCATTCCGATAAATAATATTTGAAGAACTACCATCATTTACATATACTCTGTGGACTTCCTTTTTTGCTATAATTGCTTTAATTAATAATGCATCGCAATGAGGAAACTTACTTGGGACGGCATCTTCTTCAGAAAAGGTGATGACCTCCGAAGGCTTAAACCACTTATGAACTGGTTCCTGTTCAGGAATTCGTAGCGAAAAGAATTTTTGCAACGATCTAGATTCACCGATTGGACCTCCTACAATGGTACGAATTACCCTATTTATATTCTTATCTTCATCTTTGGGTTGTACATAGCCCTCGTCCTTAGGCTTTTTGTCATTTTCAAGTCTTCCTCTATCTTGAGATCGACCTCGCCGGCGTCCTTTCTGATACGCCTAATGCACAAAG
Organism: Ophiorrhiza pumila; assembly: GCA_016586305.1. Classification (NCBI taxonomy): domain Eukaryota; kingdom Viridiplantae; phylum Streptophyta; class Magnoliopsida; order Gentianales; family Rubiaceae; genus Ophiorrhiza; species Ophiorrhiza pumila. The sequence goes on along the minus strand of BLIW01000003.1, from coordinate 23,862,646 downwards.
TCACAGAGGTGACCACTTGCAATGAGTTCATTGATTTCTTTCTCGAGATATCGGCAATCTTCAGTATCATGTCCTATTTGATCATGGAGCTTGCAAAAAAAGTTCTTATTCCTTTTACCCTCAGGAGTAGTCATCTTTGGATAAGACTTTACGAGCCCTTTCTTTTCCATAATGGCAAGCATCTCAGTTCAGTTTTGAGAAGCTGAGGAACCTTTGTAATCATTGGATTTCTGAAATTGAGGCTTATCAAAGGATAGCCGATTAAATAATGGAGCTCGCTTACCTCCAGCTCCGAATTTGTTATTATGATTGTCTTTCTTTTTCTCAGAACCTCGACTCATATCCCGCTTTGTGCAGTCTGCATCTTCTCCCTTAGCGAACTTATATGTTCGGTCCATCAACTCGTGCATGGTTTTAGGTGAACAGTGACAAGTTTTTTATAAAGCCTCCCAGCTCGTAAGCCTTTAATAAAGGCCCCAATAACCACATCTTTAGACCGAGTTTTGACTTGCACACTCTCGTCATAAAACCGATCTACATACTCCCAAACTGATTCATTTTCACCTTGTCGAATATTTCAGAGATCGGCGGAGGATTTGTCAAACTTCTTCCTTAGCAATAATATATTGTAGAAGAGCTCAAAAATCTGTTCATAAGAAGAAATTGAATTTGGCTTGAGGCCTTCGAACCAACCACACGCTTTTCCAACCAGTGTCTCAAAAGCCTGACACATACTCGCCTCTTGTGCTTGCTCAAATTTTATAAGCGACGTGAAACATGCAAGATGATCTTTTGGGTCAGTATCTCCAGAGTACATCTCTATGGATGGTATTTTAACTTTCGTGGTTTAGGGAAACGGCTAATAGCCTCCACGAAAGGTGTTACCGTTCCATAAGCTCCCCCAACTCCTACCCCTAAAATATTCTGGACTTCGTCACGAATGCAATTATTTATACGATCCTCCTGATCATCATGACGATCATGATTGTAATATCGTCTAAGTCATTCTGGGGAAGGATGCAAATGACGACCCCCGTAACTGTTATTTCTCTGATTCTGAACTGGAGATCGGTTCAGAGGTCTTTAGCGGTCGAGATCATTATCACCTTAAGATTTTGTATTATAAGATGAAGACAATTGCATTCAGTCATACATATCCAAAGCTCGCTCCAATTCCTTACCAGGTCGCTGACCGGGACCTTTGACAACTCTCTTAATATGGTTAAAATTTTCAATAAGGAATTTAATCATCTCCGGAGAATGAATGTCGATAGAAGGATTGTTACCTCCAGCATTGCAAACCGGAGGATTTGTTTCACGGTGAGGAGGATTGCTTCCTCCACCCAGGCGCATTAGAGGATGTTGTTCAGCTTGCAAATTTTGTGGATCTGCACCAATGTTACCCTTATTACCAATAGTTGCTCCTCGCGGAGGTCAACTGGTAGTAGCGTGAGTGGTAGGAACATCCTTAGTGTTCCGCTGTGAATGAGTAAGCGTCATCGAAAAAGCTTGCTTATCGAATCGTACAGACGGTGCCAATTTGATGAAGCGTGAAATCACCAAGTGCTATAAGGTCCTTCTTAGGTTACGTACTTTGTGTACCATCGCCGAAATTTTAGAAGACCTACAACACAGATGTCAGCAATATCCCCGAGCTGTACCGGGGAGTATGCTCCGACGCTCAAGTCAGTTTGGGACCCTGAACAATAAGCTTAATGCGTAATGAAAGTTGTCAAGTAAGTAACCCCTTACCAGGTGATAATATAGTTACTTTTATAGAATTGTACTTGGTAGTATTCCAGTAGGATTGAAACTGTTAATGCACACGTGGAGTTGACATTTATTTTAATTGGCATTGATTTTTTGGCAAGATAAGGAAAGATCTTATTGGAAGCATAAATCAAATTAAATCAATCTATGCAAGGAAGATTGATTTGGAGATTAATGATATCTTGGTATTTTTGGGCTTATCTTGGTATTCTTAGAAGTTATCATTGGAGATCTATCTTTGGAAAAGATAAGCATGGAAGGCACAAGGTTTTTATCTTTCTATGGGATTTATATGGGAAGATTTGGAGATAAACATGGGAAGGTTTTGGCGTGCCTACATGATCTTTCCAACCACACGTATTTTTGTGTGGAGAGTTGATTATTCTTTCGGTCTTTTATAAGACTATGAACACACTTCTTTGTTGGAGATCTTTGATCAAAGTGTATTGGCTGAAGCATCTTAATGCATTATTATTGAAGATGCAATCCTTGTGTTTGTTATTATAACTCAGCCTCGGGAGGAGGTTGCTAAGGAGCTCGGGAGGAGTTCAAACGTGGGCAAGGGGATCTTACATTAACCACGGATGCCGGGAAGAGTTGCCATTGACAAGGGATCTTGTCTTCATTGTGGGCAAGGGGATCTTGCATTAACCACAGATTCCAGGAGGAATCACACAAGTTAAGGGGAGCTCGCACAATCAAGTTCATTGTGGAGTTAGGAAGAGGCGGCGTCAAAGATAAGAGGGAGTCTTACTTTGTGTCAGACCTAGTGTCTTGTAACTTGTGAACTTAGTGGATTGTTCTTTCTGGGCGTAGCCCCGCAGACGTAGGCAATTGCCGAACTGCATTACCAACCTCCTGTCTTTTTAATTTCCGCATTTTTAATAGTGTCCATTATTGTTTTATTATCGGTGTCATACCCAGTGTTTCTAACCCACTGGGACACCGCGTATTTAACCTAGATCTTTCCGAAACTCTCAGTTCATTAATATATTCTTCCCGAAGAATTCGGGTTGAGATAGGAATTGCACAAGTAGAGTCCTAATACAATTCAACCATTATCAAGTGTCATTTTAGTAACTATAGAAACAGTAATAGAATAAATGTAAAAATTGATGGATACAAATTAAATGCATCTAAAATTTTTAAATATTTAGAATCTATCTTTGAAAAATTATAAGAATTGATAATGATGTTATACATAGTATTCAAGTACATTCAAACAAATAAAAAAAGCATGCCTTCTATAATTTGTGATTGTAAAGTTGCTAAAATTTAGGAACAAATATATAAAATAACCATAAGACTAGCGATGATTTATGGACCAAAGTGTTAGATGACTCATTATAAATATAAAAAAAATAAGGATAACAAAAATAAGAATGTTAAGATGAACATGTGGATACAATAAACTAAATAAAATAATTAATAAATGTATTAGAAAGAAAGTGGGGTAGTTCAAATAGATAAAAAAAAGATAACTATGTTTAAAATACTTTGAAGATATATGTATACGAATTTTAGATGTCCGACATGTAAAAATAGAGAATTATTAACTCAAATTAAAGGGACAAGGGTAAAAACTAAAAAGAATTTGAAAGAAACTGTTAAAAAAGAAATGGTATAATTGAGTATAAATGAGAATATTTGTATAAATAAAACACGATGGTGAAATAAGATCTATATAATATACCCTAGATAGTGTGACAAAAGTTTAGTTATTATTACAATATATAAGTTCATACATTTTTTTTTGTGTACAAAAATCAATTCATATACTTACACACATTTTTATACATACTATACATATTTATAGACATTAATACATATTTATATGCATACACTACATGTTTCTATATTCTTATTTTTATGTCCACATAAAAAAATACACATAATTGCATACGCAACATATATTTTCAGAGGAAACTACCAATTTGGTCACTAAACTGTAGCAAATTAGTAATTTTAATCACTTAACTATTTTTTTCAGTCAAAAAAATCACTCAACTAATTTTTTTGGCGAAAAAAGTCCCTCCGTCCATTTAAACTGTCTGAGCAAATAGAAATAATCTCACGTGCCTTACACACGCGTATTTGTAGGGATAAATTCGTCCAAGAAAATTTTATCTCATTAAATTAACATTGAACAACATTCTTTCATAGAAGAGACTAATCTATCAAAAAATTCTATTTTATTGTTTCTGAAACACAATCGAATTGAACTACAATCCAACATCAGTGTTTCGATTCAGCATAACGGCATACAAGCCGGCGCCCTAAGAAACACAAGGAAAAGAAAAACAGAGGCAGCGGAAGCAGAGAAAGAGAGAAAAGGAGGAAAAGAAGAACAAAGGAGGAGGAAGAAAGAAGGGAAAAAGGGGAAGAACAAGAGCACGAACAATTCAACATTGGCTAATCCAGGCACGCTTTAAAAACCTCCAACAGATTTCATTTCTTGTTGTAGACATTAATTTGGGATATCATGTCTATAATAAGAACGATTGGTAGGACACTTTTTGCAGCAGTAAAGACAGAAACTTCAGCATATGCAGCAGCTGGTGCTTCAAGAACTATGCAACACACTACCCTCTTGAGGATTTCTTCGAGACTGACAGGAATGCAGATGATGATACACGTGTTGTATATGGTAGGGGCTGGAAAGCTTGTGAACTCCTCCTCAAATTATGGGATGATCTCGAAAAGCTATGGTGTGTTCTGTTAAAGGAGAAAAATATGTTGATGACACAGCGCCAGATGCTTCATGGTCAGAACTCACGTTTTCCAAATTTGGAACGGATCTGTAAGGTGAGAAAATCAATGTGCCGAATTAAGCACGTATTAACTGAGAGAGAGAGATTGATGAAGCAGATCCAAGGAGATCTGCAGAAATGAAAAGGACGATAAATTTCTTATAGCTTCTTCCATGTGTTCTTTCTCTTCCTTAGAGCTTTGTAATAGTTCTGATTGTTTAGTCCAAGGGATATATTTATGTTGAATTTCTTCTTGTTTAGCTGAAAAAAAGAGAGCCGGTTAGAGATGGCAAACATTGATTTTGGTTTTCTCACTTTCTTGCTACTTTATTTGCTGAAACCAGCTTGAAGGGTGCAGGAATGCAAAATTTATGCATCTTTAATGATAAAAAAAAGTGTTTCGATTTAGCAAAATCAGTTCAAATCCCAATTGACGCACCAATTAGTTTACAAGAGAGAGATTGATCACTAGAACTTCACATAGAGAGAGTCCCAAACTGCAAATTTCAAACAATCTTCCAATCACGAGTTCAGCCAAAACAACAGAAACCCAACAAACCTACTGATTCCAATAGAACCCTAAACAATATTCAAGCACTTAAAAACCCAAGTGTAAACAAAAATATTCGGCAAAACGATCAAAACTTTCCCATTTGAAAACCCCAATTACTCACAAACCCACCACGGAATTATTCAGAAAAAGACCAGTTTTGCATCACAGACTGGTTAATGATATTACTCAAGTTGAAGTAGAATCTACCGCCACCATCACAGACGGGCAGTTTCCAAGAAATTTTAATGATTTTCTTCAAATGACCGATCAAGAAATAGTGGATGAATTTGGTGATCCTTTCTCAAATATGCAAAAGATCCACTCCTTGATATGTCAAGTTGAGGCTTATTTACTCCTACTTCGACTCCATTGGATATTATAAGGTCTAGTACTATTTAAAATATTGGACAAACATTTGGCGGCGAAAACGGTGGAGGTGGAACTAGTGGTGGTGCTACTGGTAATAGAATGATTGTAATTTGTAAAAGAGAATTGCTGATGAAGGGATTATAAGAAGATCTTCCAATAATAATATTTTCTCGATAAGAGTGCTATAAAGAGGGAGTTTTTTTCTCCATTATTTACCGTTGGACAAGTTTATCCCTACAAATATTCGTGTGTAAGTTACGTGAGGGTATTTCTGTTAGCTCAAACTACTTAATGGACGGAATGACTTTTTTCATGAAAAAACAACTAGTTGAGTGCCTTTTTTGGCTGAAAAAATATTTAATTGACTAAAATTACTAATTTGCTACAATTTGGTGACCAAATTGGCACTTTGCTCTATATTTTCATATATAACATATATTAATTTATATATACTATACACATATTACATTTTTCTATATAAAAAGTGAATTCATTTTGTTATCTTTACGACTTCTTAATTAAATGTTAATTTTAAAAAATTTCTGATTTTGCTATTTAATCTTGTATTAATTTTTAAGTAAAACAATTATTTTTTTGGTAGATTACCATGCACAAAAATACTACACATGTTGATTATTATTTTTAATCACTTTTTCTTAATAGCCAATATTTCATCATTACTATTTTTTCAGGAAACAAAAGTCTCAGAGAATGGTAACCACAATAAATTCAATTAGCTTACTGAATGATAAGAGAGCAATGCAGTAGACGAAAATTAATAAGAAAAAAGGATGTAGAAGAATACTCTAATGAAAAAAGATCGGGAAAAAGCAGTAATTCATCTTCCTAAATGACAAAGTAAGTATCAACATTCTAAAATTACTATAAATTTAAAAATAATAACATAAATTATATCCAATTAATTTTTCATACTAGTTCAGGGTTCAAAAATTCACCCAATAATGTTTGATAGAACGATTTCAAAGTTTGAATACGTTCTTAAATACAACAAAGCATATTAATTTGAAATTGAGAGCACATTTAAGAGATACACATGCAAACTACATAAAACTAAATAGTGCAATGTGCATAAAACTAAATAATGCAATTGAGATGGTTATCCAGACATACAATCAAATATGTGAAGATGAGTCATATATACCAACCGGTCAATTATAATAAGAGTTTATGAATTTTGGAGACGCCAAAAAATCAGAATTTGGTTGGAAAATATATTGGTATGTTTCCGTATTTTAGGGGTATAAAATGTTTCATAATTTTATACACACTTTAATGTGTTTTGTGGGAAGAAATATGTGTTTATGGATATTATTTGTGCAGAAATTCGAAATTCCATGTTGGAGGATGACGTGGAGAGAAAGATGGTTTTAAGAGATTATTTGGGAGATTCAAGGAGCAAATTCAGCATTTGAAGAATTGGACAACATGAGGAGTTTGTGTAAAGACCAAGGAGGAAAAGTTTTGGCAGCTGAAGGATGTTTTAAATGATACCATGAAAGAAGGAATTTTGAATTTGAAATGGGTTGTTACAACTAAAAGTTGTTGACAGATTTTTTGCAACAATGGATATTATTTTTATTTGGTTAAAATTAGGAAGTATTGTTTTGCATATAAAGGAAAGGAATCAGATTAGTTGGGGGATACTTTTTGATCCTGAACAACTTTTGAACAGGATAAATTGTTGTTGGTTTGGTTTTAGTTTCTGCAGTTTGTTGAGTAGCAAGAACAGCAGTATCGTCATTTGCCCAAACGACGGACTGGTTTGATTTTCTATTTCAATATTAATTTAATTTCCTTTTCAATTATTGTTCTGTTTTGTTTTAATTATGAGTAGTGAGTAATTTCTTATCTGGTAAAGTAAGTAAGAAACACTAATTACGATTAAGTTGTGAGATCAAATTGTGTTAAACAATGATTTTCTTTTCAATTCCAAGAGTTTTCTGTGAATAGCGTTTATTACTTAATTGAATTAAAGCTTGATCAACTTTAATAAAATTAGGTAGAGTCAATTGATCTCTAATTAAATCACTGGATTGAATTAGTAGGATTAATTAGTGACAAAGCTGCTGTCTCGGTAGACGGAGACAATTGGTTAACAAATTAGTATATGCTGATCATAACTTAATTTGTTAAAGCTGGGTCTTTCTAAGAATTAATGCTTTTCTAATGTTGAATTGGGTGAACGGCTGATTCCAGCCTGATTATATTAGAAATAGGGGAATAATGGATTAAGCTGATACTTGTCCATTGTCGAATAAGTAAGGAGGGATTTGAACACGTCAGAGCTGATTCTCGGTGTTTATTATTATTATTGCGTCAATGATCAACTTATTAAAATTAGTGTGGATTGCTTACTTGCCAGACTTTTAGCTTAAGTAATTTAATTCAGTATTTGTTTGATATTAATTTATTCTTTTTATTAATTTGAGAATTTGTCTATCTTCCTTCGTATTAATTTCTTGTTAATTTTAATTATGGTGACAATTGCAAATTGATTAATTAGGAGAATTCGTTGTTCCTCGTGGGATCGATCTTACTCCCATTATACTTGAATTATTGTTGAGAGTAAGTTAATTAATTTGGTAGAAAAACGACACACCAGTATTATAATTACTTTTTATCATATATCTATTATTATTCATTCATATAATTACTCTAAACTATCGATATGATTATATACTAAACAAATGTCATAGGATTTGTAAGTGCAATTGGTGAAAATATTTTCATCAACAAGACATATTAACACCAACTCAAAAACTAGAAATCACGATCATGAACGTAAGGTAAAAAATATATGCAATGACAAATTTATCTTTAAATTTAAATAAATGTTAACTTATCTCTAAATATTTAGACTTATTGTATATTTTACTTTATAGAATGGAGCCACTCACAATTATATTATGGGGAGATATGACCAACAATGAAGAGTTGGAATTCTCTGTCTACGATTATTTTATTTTATTTGTCTTAGATTAAAACTATGTCGTATGGTTCATTCATATCTTGGTTAGGATATAATAATTGTAAAGTAATTTTAGTGACATATATACTTTTAATCCATAGTTTTCCCTCATAACTTGGTTAGGATATAATAATTGTAAAGTGATTTTAGTGATATTTATACTTTTAGTTCTTAGTTTTAGTAAAACTAAGTCGTTTTAAACATTATATAAAATAAGACTAGATAATATTGGATAGATGATTTGGTCTCAACAATGAAGGGCAACTTTTAAAAGAAATAAAATGCCAAAATTCAATCATTGCTACATTAACCTTCAAATATTCAACATTTCAAGGTATCAAATCTAATTGCCTAAAATTATTAATTCATCACTTTATGCAAGTTTATTTACAAAATTTTTCAAGACAGATAAATTCTAACTTTTTAACATCACTCCATCGACAATACAAAAACATCCAAATTGTCAACAAGCAAAAGAACTACAATAACGGTAAATATTAAGTAAAAAACTCAAATTCACAGTTTTTTGTTACAAAAATTTTATTTTATACTAACTTAATTACTAAGTTTCACTCACAATATTTATTGAAAGGACAAAAACGTCAAATGATGTCGAGCGAGTTAAAACTATATCGCAAACAACATTCACGCAGAAGAAATTAACCTTGAAGATATAGTACAGAACCCAAAATCATTGAATGAGGCAAGTTGAAAAAATAAAATTACAATGTATATTTTACATTAAATATAACTATAAATTATTCTTGTACAGAGTATATCATACAAATTTTGGGCAACAATAAGAAATATCAAAAACAAATATCGACCATACTACATATCATGCAAAAAAATGTATATTTGAAAACAAATATCGACCATACTACAAATCATGCAGAAAATGTATATTTGAAAACAAATATCGACCATACTACAAATTATGCAGAAAATGTAAGAAGAGCATAGAAAATATAAGGGAACAGAAGAGTTGTCCACCTTGCGAACAAGATACATCAAATTTTGTCTCGATGTAACTCTAATATACATATTCTAATTTGAACTTCAAAATGTAAATTAAGTCCTTCTTTTTTTAAAAAAAAAATATTTATATTTCTTCAATGTTAAAGCTTCAAAATAGTACTATAAATCATTCGAGGTGAATATACTACGCAACAATTATTATCTTTAAGGAACAAGTAAGATCATTTATGGGATGTTCTTTACAACAATATATAGATTCGATTGACGATCAAGTATGAATGAGAAATAAATTTTTTAGCAACAATAAAAATATGAAAGTGCAATTATTAAAACAATAACATTCTATGTAGCAAGAAAGAAAGATCGCACTGCTAACAAAAAATAATGAATTCTATGGGTAAGGATTATAAATTCACAATAAAAATACGAAATGTCAATGAATTTAATGGAAAGCAATAGATGGTTGCCGCTATGTTGAAGAAATTCAAGAGCAAATTTCAGTTAATAATTGTGAAGTTCAAAATTCAATTCAAAGTATTAGTGAAGGCAGCAAAAAGTTAACAAAATTGAATAGGAAAATAGCAACAACGAAAGTAACTTTCAAAAAGAATGAAGTGTAAATTATATGTGAAAGCCACGATAACGATACTTAAAAATTTGAAGAGAACATCAAAACCATCAACAAAGTTAAAGGAACCAGAAGAAATTAAATACATTACATAAAAATTATATTCGTGTAACACCAACTACATTTTTAATAATTGTCTCAATTTAGTAATTACATTTTACTTTTCAACGTATTTTAATTTTCGCTCAATTTAATAATTATTTGGTATATCGTACTTACTTTTTTTTTTGTTTTAAAATAGTATATTACAAAACCCAATTTCTAGTATACTTTTTAAAATTTCGATAAAAAAAAATTAAGCAAACATAAATGCGTTGTTCTGTTTAATGTTCAAAGATAAGATATGATAAACTTAAAAGAGAGATCCCAACTCCAACTCTACTTGCGCGCCAGTGGAAGGAGTACAATTACAATTACAAATACAAATAGGCCACTACTGCACGGCTGCACCTGAGCGCTACCATTCTGTCGTTTGCTGCGTAACGACAAAAACGCCAAGAACGCCCTACTCAATTTATTCCTCTTGCTTTATCTCACTGGCCGTGAGCTAGCAAGTTCGATAGAGAAGCGCTAAGCTTACTCATCCGCATCGCGACTCGGTGGGTGGCTATTCAAAAAAAAAATGACTTCCATCACCTCCGGCGAATTAAATTTCCTTGTCTTTCGTTATCTCCAAGAGTCAGGTTCTGTTCTTCTCTCTCAGCTCCCAAATTTTGTTTATATTCACTCAACACGCCTAGTAGTATTGGCCATTTAAGGGTTTTTGTTTTCTTTTGTTATCCATATAATGCTGCTTTTTTTTTTTTTCAATTTTTCTCACTTGGGGTTGATGTGAATTTCCCCGCAAATTATGTTGAGTAGATTTAGTTTTTTGTAGATTAGGTTTTAGTTTTCTTTCCGGTTTTTTTGCTTAATTTTTAGGCTAATCTGTGATCCACAGACGGTTAGGGGAGTTAGGGCTTGAGTGAGCATTAACATATGGTGTTACACTGGAGAAAGAAGCGGGCTGGGTTGTTTGAAATTATTCAACGAAACAGAGATATGGTTAGAGCTATAGCTAAAGCAGAGACAACAATGATTTTCGTTAGTCCCGGGGATTATTTGGTGAAGAGTATTATAATTGGAACTTTAGAATTTTCTATCCCAGTAATTTTTTTTTTGTGTAAACCTTACTATTTTATCAACTAGATTCAATTTGAAATTTTTTTTTTGACATCTATATCGCATATTTACACAAAAACTATTGTGACACCTGGTATGTGAATTATATTTCATTCGTTAATACACTAACTTTTTATATTAATTTTTTTATATGTGTACTATACGCCAATATTATATTTGATATTATAAGTTAAATTTTTTTGATATGTTATATAGTTTTTTTATACTTTATATATTAATTTATACGCTAAAATGAAATTTATAGGTAATATTTTTTTTGTTGGCATAATCTCTATTTCGAGGTGGGGTGTCACTTCCAATATATTAGCTAATTTTTTATTGACTGATATACCCTAATATCAGTCGTACACAAAATATCCCCATGATTATGCCCCCATTTACCTAATGGAAGAATGTTCATCGGGTTTGATCAAGTAAATGTGGAGGACTACTCCATTTACATTTCTATCTCTATGATAGTCTATAAGTTACAGCCAACCGTTAGGGTCATCCCCTTTACCTACATCTTGATCCTAAGTTATTGTTCAAATACTAACAATTATGCACATAAAACTCCATAATTCACTAGGAGTGACCAAATTGCCAAATTGTGGATCTGATCTTCAGTCTTGAAGTCTGCTTACACAGCAGCATCTAAGCTTTAAAGTAAAGGTTGAGGCAGCAGTTAGCTGTTCCTCTTTGTTCTCCAGCGAAAGATCAAACTCTGATCTTGACTTCATTCAAATGTGATTTAGCTTTGATCTTCTTATCCATACCTCATCTGCATATTATCTTGACAAACTTGGACAAATAGCATTAACTTCAGTAGCATAACCCCCTTATATTTATTTTTGTGTATGGGCAATCAGAATCTATTTTTTCTGTGTGTGTGGTTTTCTCTTTGCGCATCTACTCATTTTATTTTCCTCTTTCTTAGGTTTTGAGCATGCAGCTTTCGCTTTAGGACATGAGACTAGCATCGACAAATGCCCCATTGATGGCAGCTCGGTTCCACCTGGAGCTCTTATCACTTTCGTGCAGAAAGGACTTCAATACGTAGAGATGGAAGCAAACTTGAGTAATGTTAGGATGTGCATGATTTTTTTCTTTCTTTCTTTCTGTTTTTTGAATTTATAAGTTTAATTCGAATGCCATAATGGTGTGCCATTTGTTGTTTAACTAAGTTCATTTCGAGTTTTGTCAGGCCGATTCAGATGCGGATGAGGATTTTTCATTTCTGCAACCTTTAGATCTTATCACAAAGGATGTGAATGAGCTGCGACGAACAATTAGAGAGAGGAGGAAAAAAGAAGCTAAAACTGCTAAGGAGAATGAATTAGATAGAAAAATAAGTAAGGAAAAGAGAACGTGAAAAGAATCCAGAGAAAATAGAAGAGAAGAGAAGAGAAAAGGAACATGTCAAGGCGGTAGAAACCAATCATGCATGAAGACCACAAAAATGTTATGCAGGAAGAAAATAGGGTTTCTAGGGGGTAAAGCGCAATATAAGCTTCTGGACTTTTAATCTGGTCCTGGATTTTGCTTCTTAATTAGAAGATGATTAGTCTTTTGATTTTCTCTGTAATTTAAGTGAAAACTGCTTTTGAAGATAAAGATCAAGTAACTAGATATGCTAACTCAATATTTTGTCGGGTTGTGTCTATTGCGCTTTGAATCTTCTGCTTTATTATCTGTTTCATTTTATATAATCTTCTTTTTCATCTTATCTTTTTCATTGCTTGTTTCATTTTATAGAATTTTCTGTTTCATTCGAATTTTGTTTTATAAAATCTTTTGTTTCATTTTATGTTTTAAAAAAATCATCTGTTTCATTTCTATTTCATTGTTCATAGTCACATGTCTTTTAACATTTCATTTTATAGATACAAATACATAAGGTAAGAGAAGATCCATTCTATGCCTATTGGTTCATCTACAGTAAACAGGCTTGGATAAACAATAAAGTGACAGTAAACAAAATCTAATGTGGTTCACCACTGCATGATTTGATTTTTACTCCTACCAACTGCTGTTATTTAATCTGAGGAGAGGGTAAGAGAAAGTATATTCCACCATTGAAGCAGCCCTTCCGCTATTTGTCATGGCGCCACCAAAATGTTAAATTGCAGAAATTTCGTCTTCTCGTCTTCCAATTTTTATTTATTTTTACTTTTTATACTTTTAAGTAAAACGCAAGAGTAAAATAAAAATATATTTTCTTAAGTTAAACAACATAGTTTTATTAAAGAGTAAAAAAAAAATCCTACAATCTCTATTTATAAAATCTTATCCTATTTTAATTTCTAAACTCTATCTTATTCTATTTTAATTCCTTAACTATTCTAAATTAATCTATCTTGCTCCATTTCTGGAACTCTTAAACGTGAATTCCTTTATCTCTTGTTCCCTCATTCGTCTACAACCTACTTCTTGCTCATAACCCCATCTTTATTGACTCATTCTGTCATATTGTTTCAATTGAATTAGTTTAATCGGCAAAAATCTTTCCGTTACGGTTAGCATTTACAGTTAGCATTGTCTTGTGATATGAGTATTTTCTTTTTGTTTTTATGTCTTTTTTACTTGGTAATATTTAAATTTTTTTGTGTATTTCTTTAATTAATTATTGTGATTGAATATTTCATATATGTATTTTATGAAAAAAGAATTTTAAAAAAAATTCATGTATAGTTAAGCACCCCCTCAAAAAATTTTCTGATTCCGCCACTGCTTGTATGAATGATTTTTGCACTTATTGTTTTTATAGTACCCGAACCAATGGAACAAGTAACATTAATTATCTAAAATCTCTAAGAAGAAATTTAGTAACATTTTGTCGAGGCCAAACAAAAATTTGAAGTCCAATCCATGAAGAGACATTTGCTTATTGGGTGTTTAGCAAAATCGCTATCAAACTGATTCATATATAAAACGTGAATCATATATGGAATGAACAATTAATGATCATTAGTCGTGTCATCACACCGCCAATATTAAAACCTACTATTTACTAGAATGATACCGCCAATATTAAAACCTACTATTTACTAGTATAACAACGGGTAAAGTCGTCTCCTAAACAAACAGTTGTAATTTTCCTTCAAAATTGTCACAAAAAGATTAAAAACAATAAAATAAAACAGACATATAACTAAACAACAAAGAATTTTAATCAATGGAAGAAAAAATCCAAATAAAGCATTGAATCCACACTAATTAATTTATTGATTACAGATGCAATGATTAAACCTGTAAACGCGCATAAACCAGTTATAGTTACCGAAATTCACTGACATAACCTAATTTTTTTCTTATTTATTGGTAATTAAAAGAATTCTTATTAATTACTTTCTAATTAATAAACAATCTAAAAGAATTCTCATTAGATTTAATTCATTAATAACATTAATATAAGAGAAACTCAATTATGATATTCATATAAACTCATATCTTCATACCAACTCCCTTATGCCTATTGCCTATGAATCACAGTTTTACCACTAATTAAAACTAAAAGAAACTAACACAAAAATTCCAGTGCGACCATTGCATGTATGTGACGACATTAATGACGCGCTCCTACGAGCACATATAATGCACTTTACGTATAAAAAATCATAACTGGCTCATAATGTATGAAATATAATGTGTGAAGGTATTATAATTAGTGTGTAAATATTCACATATAAATTATCAATTTAAAATTGTAATAGGATTATAATTCAAGTATAACGTATAAATATTCGTGTATAAATTATCAATTTAGAGTTCTAATAGCATTCTGATTTTGAATCAATATATAAATATTCATGTATAAATTATCAATTTAGAGTTCTAATAGCATTCTGATTCACGTATAATGTATAAATATCCAGGTATAAATTATGAATTTAGAGTTCTAATAGCATTTTGATTCACGTATAATGTGTAAATATTTGCATATAAATTTTAACATCAACGTATCTACACCAACATAACAATTTTTTAAGGAAACAGGTTTCGCTTTTTCACTTTAGCTTGTTTTACAATTCGCGTATAGATTTTAACATCAACGAACAATTTTTAACTTAATATGAAAACAGTTCGCATATAAATTATCAATGTTAGAGTTGGAATAAATTGATACTTTATACACGAATAGTGTAAATTATTGGTACTTTATATGCGAATAAATAATTTACGTGCGCGTGGTATGTCACATATATGCGATTGCTTCACAGAAGACTTCCTTTAAAACTAAATGGACAATTACTGATCCACTGTTTTAATTGGCATTAGATTTCTCTATAATTAATTAAATATTGTACACTATTGAAAAATTACAAAATTATCATAGACCCTTTATCACAAAGCATAAATGAATACTTGCCTTAGAATAATAAGGACACTTATCTATCTTACAAAATACATGAAAATTGGCATAAAAATAAATCCATTTAATGAAGAATGATAAAAGACTTAGTTTGAAGTATTTAAAAAATTAAATAGAAAAATTTCAAAAATCACTTTTTATTTTTGTTAAACATACAAGAAATAGTTTTATTTTTCTATATTTTAAATAATATTTATTGGAATGAGAACTACAATTTTTTTTTTGAAATTTCTTTTATTGAACATATTTTTTTTCTTTCAAATAGTACTAAATTGAAAGTTTTAAATAATAAATATTTTAAATACATATATATTGAGCACAAAATTAGCCTATAATTTATTCTAGCTTTAATCCAAATTTCTTACATAAGTTGGTGTATGATATAACATTATTCAAATATTTCCTAAAATAAAGGAATACGTCAAACGAAGGCATAACAAATCTTCAGTGCCCAAGGAGAAAAACCCGGGAACAGTTTAACGGTAATATAATAGATATTATATATACGTGAATCATTTTTTGAGAGGAGGGATTCGTTCAATTACTGACTTTAGCATCGGAGTGGACTCCCGGAGATTCACCTCGAGTCTTTACTCTAACGCTACTCTTTTTTACAGATAATTGAGAGATTATTGCTTGGAGCTCGGAAGCTGCTGCTCGGTGAATCCAACTTTCCTGGGGTGCAGATTTGGGCATCATCAATTGACAGCATCTGTGGGAACCGTGCAAAAGGTTCGGACAACAAGATAGTGTTTTGATGGCAAACGCTAGGTCGATGAGAGTAACAAGCCAGACTAGTCGGAGAGAGGGGGAAAGGCAGTCATCTCCTTCTCATCAAAAAGACGCCGAGAAGTCACAACAAGGGGATAACCGTATTACCCCCGAGATTATGAAGATTTTTGCTGAGCATTACGATCAAATGAAGGCTATGGTTAAGGAGGCTCGGAAGAAGAAGGATGATCAACAGAAGGACCGGGGAAAAGCAACCCTGGTTATCCATAGCGAGTCTGATTGGGAGAACGAAGGGAGGTCAGAATTCCAGCCTTTTATCCGAGCTGGAGGTGGTGAGAACACCAACCCCGATGAGGGTAAAAATCCCGGGAAGAGAAGACCCAGGAGGGATAGTCCCTTATCAAAGGAGATCACTGATTTTCTTTTGCCCCCTCCCCCCCCCCCGCTTTAAAATGCCACAGTTGCAGGCTTATACAGGAGATTCGGATCCTAATGACTATATTCACAGTTTTGAGTCCACGATGGATTTCTTGAAAGCACCAGAGGAAACAAAGTGCCAGGGGTTTCCTACTACTCTGGAGGGAAAGGCCCGCCTCTGGTATGAAGGTTTAAAACCAAGATGTGTGGATTCTTTTTCTCAATTGTGTGATCTTTTTTTCAACCGATTCCTCCAGCGAAAGAAGTTTGATAAATCTATGGCAGAGTTATTGAATCTCCGTCAGGGGGACAGTGAGTCCCTCCGGAGTTACATGAGTCGGTTCAATGATGAAAGCTTGCAAGTGAAGAATTGTTCTGAAGATGTTCTAGTAGGAGCATTCCTTAATGGCCTACGACCCGAGCGTTTTTATACCAAAATGGCGACTTATCCTCCATGTGATATGGAACAGTTGATGGACCGAGCTAAGAAATATGCCAAAGGAGAAGAGGCAGATCAGAGGAAAAAGGATAATGAAAAGCGAGGGATAAGAGTCCGGGACGAAGGGAAAAGGAATGTGGCACCAGATAGACGGTCAAAGGTATTTGATCGCCTTAACCCCCCGCGTCGCACTGCAGAACTGATGGTGAGGGACAGAATAACTACCCCTCTAAACAGGACACGGTTGGAGATTTTAGCCATCGTGGGCAAACGGGGTATCCTGAAGTCCCCCACAAAGATGAATGCACCCAATCACAAACGAAACAGGGACCTTTTTTGCAGCTGTCACCAGCAACACGAGCATGACACCGACGATTGTACCGACCTAAAGAAAGAAATCGAGATTGCATCCGAGAGGGATATTTGCAGGAGTTTGTTAAGACAACTTACAAAGTATCGCGGAGAGGTCGGTCACCAGAGCGGCGCTCCCCTTACCGACGTCAATTTGGAAGAAATGCCCGAAACGACGATAAGCGCCAACGACCTAACAATTATCCACCAGCTCGGGACGTGACTGGAGAAGTTCATGCCTTTCTTGGAGGATTGGAGGGAGGAGAAAGCAATTCTGTGCGGAAGAACAGATGCCGACGAGTACCTGAGCAGGAGCCCGTAAGGAAAAGGTTCAAACCTTCAGAAATCACTTTCTTTGAAGAAGATGCTGTACCCACAAAATTCTCGCATTCAGATGCCCTCATAATAAAGGCCAATATTGCTAATAACCTGGTGCACCGGGTCTACGTGGATGATGGAAGCTCGGTAGACATCTTATACATTAATGCATTTGAACAGCTGGAGGTGGATCCCAACCTCTGACGGAGCTCAACTCCGTTGGTCGGATTTTCTAGGGAGGCTGTTCAACCTATGGGCATTGTGACATTACCGGTTACAATAGGGGAATATTCGAGGAGTCGAACAGTGTACACAGATTTTGCCGTGTTGAATTCACTTTCTCCCTATAACGTAATAATAGGGCGACCCACTATGGTGAAATTAAAGGCAATATGGTCACCCTACCACTTGGTGATGAAATTTCCTACCGAAGCAGAAGTAGCAACGATACGGGGGGGACCAGGAAGCAGCCAGAAGATGTTATATGGTTGCCATGAGGGGGAGACACCAACCTACCCGGGATATTCATGAAAACGCGTGCAAGGATTTATGGTCAGATATCTTTTTCTAATATCAAAGCGTTATTCCTGATATCGAAGCATCTTTTCGGGTAACGAAGCATCATTTTTATGATGAGGATCAAGGAGATTAGCTCGGGAATATTTGAAAGTCATTGTCAAGTCGGGATAAAAATATTTATATCGACTTGAGGAGGTATTGATATAACATTATTCAAATATTTCCTAAAATAAAGGACTACGTCAAACGAAGGCATAACAAATCTTCAGTGCTCAAGGAGAAAAACCCGGGAACAGTTTAACGGTAACATAATAGATATTTTATATACGTGAATCATTTTTTGAGAGGAGGGATTCATTCAATTACTGACTTTAGCATCGGAGTGAACTCCCAGGGATTCACCTCGGGTCTTTACTCTAACGCTACTCTTTTTTATAGATAATTGAGAGATTATTGCTTGGAGCTCGGTAGCTGCTGCTCGTTGAATCCAACTTTCCCGGGGTGCAGATTTGGGCTTCATTAGTGTCACAAATAAATTGGTTAAAATTGAATAATAAAGATAAACAACAACTAAGCCTTTATCCCACTATGTGTGGTCGACTACATATATCATATTTCGCAATTGTATTCTATCATTACATATATTTTCATATATATATATATATATTTATATTTATATTTAAGTATATCTTATATCTTTTAATCATTTCTAATTCCAATTCTTTTTAGGATTATTTCCCTTTCACTTTTAATTTGAGTTAATTTTTCTCTATTTACTGTACATTGCACTAGTGCATCTAGAGGTTTGCTATGCACATGTCCAAACTATTTTAAACGTGTTTATCTTATTTTCTCATTTATTGGAGTTATCCCCACTTTCTTTCTAATACATTGATTACTTATTCTATCCAATCTAGTATGTCCACATATCTATCTTAATATTTTCATTTCTTCTACTCTCATTTTTGTTCGGTATCATATTTAGTCACCTAATATTTTGATCCATAAAGCCTCGCTGGTCTTATAAATATTTTATAAAATTTTTCCCTCAATTTCAACGGTACTTTACAATAACAAAGTATAGAGGACGCACTTCTTCATTTGTTCCACTTATTTTTGAATCCTATGTGTAATAACTTTATCAATTCCTCCATTTTCTTCAATGATAGATTCTAAATATCAAAACTCTTAAATTCATTCAATTCATGGCCATCAATTTTTACATTTATCCACGAATATCCCTAATATCGTCTTTACACAAGTTATATCTTTATACATGTCTTTTATAACTCCTATATATGCTACTCGTACCCCTCTTTTTTCTAATACTTTTCACATTACATTCCTATTGACTCTGTTATATGTCTCTTCGATATCAATAAATACCATATGTAAGTCTTATTTTCTCTCATTATAGTACTCACATAATCTTCTAATTAAATTTATAGTTTCTATTGTAAATCTCTCTGACATAAAATTGAATTTTGATTATCTAGTATTTTAATCTCATTTCTTAACCTTGTTTATATTATTTTTTTTCCATAATTTCATAATATGACTCATTAATTTAATACCTCTATAATTTGTACAGTTTTGTATGTCTCATTTATTCTTATATAAAGGTATCGGAATACTCTTTCTCTATTAGTTAGGCATGTTTTTAGTTTTCATAATTACGTTAAATAGATTTGTAAGCCATGTAATCCCAACTTTTCCAAGATATTTTTATGCCTCAATTGGAATATCATCGAGACCAACAGTTTTACGGTTTTTCATTTTTTTATTGATTTTGCTACTTCTAAAAGTTAAATTTTTATGTTAGTATGCAAAGTTTTTATTTTACTCCGATTGGCCTAATGTAATTTCATTGCTATTACTTTCATTAAATAAGTTATAGAAGTATCTCTTCCTATGATCCTTTATTACTTCGTTATCAATTAATTTTTTTATTTTCATCTTTTATATTCCTAATTTGTGTTAAATCTCTTATTTTCGTTTCTCTTATCTTCTCTATTATATATATATATATATATATATATATATATATTATTTTCTCCTTTCTTACTATCGAATCTTTTATAAAATACTTTGAAATTCTTTGTTTTTGCCTCATTTATTACTTTTTTTTCACGTTTTTCTTTGCATTTTATATCTTTCAATATTTTCAACATTTCTACAAGTGTATAATGTTTTGTAACTTTCCCTTTTTGTTTTCACTTTTTCTGGAATTTATTGATTCCACCGTCATGATTCTTTATTTCATTTATTATATATCATTTCACTCTTCTAATACACCTTTTGCAATTCTTTTGATTTCATTAGTTGCAAATTGTCATGTGTTATTTGCTTCTTTTTTCACTTTCCAATTAATTGTTTCTAATACAATTGTTTTTGTAAAAATTCCTCTTTTCATTTTATTTCTTAATCCCACCACTTAATCTTAGCTATGTTGTATGACTTTTTCTTAAATTATTTATTATTAAGTGTTATATCAAAAACTAATAACAATATATATATATTGTGTTGTGAGACTTTCTCCCTATATTACTTTACAATTCTTACATAATTTTATATTAGTCTTTCGGATTAAAAAGTAAATGTAATTAAATAATCTTTTCTCATTTTATATAAGGTATTACCTATAACCAAATCATAAGTGATTGCAAAATATATATAAAATGGTTTTACCTTTATTATTTCTCGATCCTAAACCATAACCCCCATGAACCTTATCATAATTATCATTACCCTCTTCAACATGTCCATTTAAATCACTACCTATGACAATTCTTTTATTTTGAGAAATTGTTTGAACTAAAACTTCTAAATCTTCCCGTAACTTAATTTTAATCGATTCAACTAATTCCATTTGAGGTACATACACACTAACTATAGGTATAAGTTTATTTCCTATGATAATTCTTAGAGCTATATATAATTGGTATCAGAGCTTGGTCTCTATTTGCATAGGTTTAAAAACCTTAGAGTAAAGATTATGGCAACAAACAATGCTATGTTTATGGAGGGACAATCTATCTCTAGGCCTCCAATGTTTAATGGAACCAACTACAGTAGTTGGAGAGATAGAATGGAAATCTATCTCAAATCTATTGATATTGAGATGTGGTATATTGTAGAAGAAGGACTTTATAAGGCTGAGATAACTATAGGGGATGAAACTAGAGAAAAGAAAAGGAGTGAACTCACTGAAACCGATAGGAGAAACCTCACCCTAAATGCCAAAGCCACAAATGCATTATATAACTCCTTAGATGTCAATGAATCAAGTAGAGTTAAAGGATGTAAAAATGCACATGACATTTGGAAAAAACTTAGGGAAATCCATGAGGGAACCGAAGATGTTAAGGAGGAAAAGAAATCTTTTTTAGTTACACAATATGAAGGTTTCAAAATTGAAAACAATGAATCTATAGATAAAATGTTTTGTAGATTCAATAGCATAATTAAGGACTTGGAGAATCTAGGAAAAATCTATCCCTTAGGTAAGCAAAATAGAAAGATTCTAAACTCTTTACCTAAGGAATGGGAGTCAAAAGCCATAGCAATTAAAGAAGCTAAAAATCTGAGAGAACTACCCATAGATCAACTAATTAGTTCACTTATGTCATATGAGCTAAAGATAAAATCTAAAACTCAAAAAGAAGAAGACACTAAGGCTAGGAAGAACATAGCACTTAAAGTGTCAAAGAATGAGAATGATGATGATGAAGATGAGGAAGATATAAATGAACAAGATGATAATGATCTTGTTTTTCTAACTAGAAAGCTATTTAGGATGATTCAAAGTAGGAAAAACAAGTTTAATAAAGGAAGGAACTTCAAGAGCAAAGATTGGATGAAAGAAAAAGGGGAAACATCAAAAGTCAATAAATGTTATGAATGTAATCAACCTGGACATTTTATTGCAGATTGCCTAAGAAGGAAGAAGGAGTTCAAACAAGACAATAAGGGCAAAGGAAGAAGCTTCAAGGTCACATGGGATGATGACCAATCCGAAGAGGAAACCGAAGGAGAAGAAGAAGGAGTTGCTAACATGTGCTTTATGGGATTTGAAGACCATGAGGTAAGTATTTCTTCTAGTGATGATGATAATGATAATTGTAATGATCAAGATGAACTTGAGCTGTACATTGCTAGACTAGTAGATGAGTTAAAGAAAACCAAAACTCAAAACAAGAAGCTTAAGGCCAAAGTGGAAGAAATCACTTCATGTAATCAAGAGTTAATCACTAAGTATGATTGTGTAGTAATAGAAAATTGTACATTAAAAACAGAAAATGAAAAATTAAAAATAGATAGTAACAAGGCTAGAAAAGATGTTAAAAAGTATAATGAAGTTAAGAAGGAACATGTAGGATTAAAGAAGAGAATTGAAGACCTTAGTGATTGTTTAGCTAAATTCACTCAAGGCAAGAACAACTTAGAAATACTTTTAGGAAATCAAAGAATGGGAAATAGTAAATATGGATTAGGATATTCATATGAGATAGGTCAAAGCTCCACATCCAAACCTGTAAAAATTACTCACACATCATATAATCATGAAAAAGGGGCTGAAAAATTTAGACAAAATCAACACCATAGGTACGGAATGCATAACGCACATAACCAAAGATATAGACATAAGAGGTATAACTTTGAACATAGGTTTAACAATGGTGGACCTCATTATAAAACTTCACACTCTTTTAAATATCATGTAATTTGTGATTATTGTTGTAAAAAGGGGCACATGTCAAGAAAATATTTTGCAAGAATGGAAGTAGAAAATGGATCAAAGACTTGGATAAGAAAAGACATTAATGTTGCAAGAACTTAAGACTTTAAATCACACATTGATTCTTGAATGTAGGTATGTTTAAAAAATACAATTTTGGACACAAAATGGTTCCTTGATAGTGGATGCTCAAGACACATGACCGGTAATCCTTTATTGCTTAAAAACTTGGAAACAAGAAACAAAGGACATGTCACTTTTGGAAATGATAAAAAAGGAAAAATAATTGGCATTAGAAATGTAGCAAATAATAATAGCAATGTGATTGAAAATGTGCTTTTAATTGATGACTTGAAATTCAACTTGATTAGTATAAGTCAAATATGTGATAAAGATCTTGATGTGATATTTAAATGTGAGAAATGTGTAGTTATTGATCCTATAGATGGTAAAATTGTTCTTACCAGATCTAGACATAACAATGTTTATACTCTTCATTTGTGTGATATTATGGAACAAGATATGCAATGTCTTAGTGTAGTGCATGATACAACTTGGTTGTGGCATAGGAGATTAGCTCATGTGGGAATAGATCACCTAAACAATCTAGTTGCTAAAGAACTAGTTAGAGGTTTACCTAAACAAAAATATGAAAAAGACAAAGTGTGTGATTCATGTCAATTTGGAAAACAAACTAAAAGTACATTTAAACCTAAGAACATGGTGACAACTTCAAAACCTTTAGAGTAAATACATATGGATTTGTTTGGACCTTCACAAACTACAAGTTTAGGTGGTAAAAGATATGTTTTTGTGATAGTAGATGACTATTCTATGTACACTTGGGTAATTTTCTTGGCACTTAAAAGTGATACATTTAAAGAATATGCTAGACTGTTTAAAAAGGTTCAAAATGAGTTAAGTTTAAATGTGGTAAAAATAAGAAGTGATAATGGAACCGAATTTGTAAATGAAAGCTTTATAAATCATTGTGATGAAAATGGTATTACACATAACTTTTCAGTGGTTAAATCACCTCAACAAAATGGAGTAGTTGAAAGAAAGAATAGAACACTTTAAGAAATGGCTAGAACTATGCTTTGTGAGAATGACGTACCTAAATATTTTTGGGCCGAAGCGGTTAACACCGCATGTTATGTCATGAACCGTGCTTTAATTAGACCATTATTGAAGAAAACTCCATATGAATTAGTATATAAGAAAACTCCAAATGTTGGATATTTTAAAGTCTTTGGTTGTAAATGCTTCATTCTTAATGTAAAAGATACTTTGGGAAAATTTGATAAGAAATCGGATGAAGGAGTATTTTTAGGATATTCCGAAATTAGAAAAGCATTTAGAGTGTATAACAAAAGAACCATGATAATAGAAGAGGCAATTCATGTAAATTTTGATGAAGGTGACACAAATAAAAATCATGAAGAAAGTGATGAAGAAATAGGAATAGAAGAAAATCCATTTAATGAGCAAGATAAGATTGAACTAGACAACAATTCATCTTCACAAATTGATCCTAAAGAAAATATTCAAAACATAGATAATAATCCACAAAAGAGTGATCTTCCAAGAGCTTGGAAATTCATCCAAAGTCATCCTAAAAACTTAATCATAGGAAGTCCATCTAGAGGAGTCAACACTAGGTCATCTTTGCATCTAGATAATAATTTGGTATTCCTCTCACAAATTGAGCCTAAAACTATAAATGAAGCCTTAAAAGATGATAATTGGATCGTAGCTATGTAAGAAGAATTAAACCAATTTGAAAGAAGTAAAGTATGGAATCTAGTAGAAAGGCCTAAAGACACTTCAATTATAGGAACTAAATGGATTTTTAGGAATAAACTAAATGAAGTAGGAAAAATAGTAAGAAACAAAGCTAGATTGGTGGCTTAAGGGTACAGGCAAGAGAAAGGTATAGACTATGATGAAACCTTTGCTCCCGTAGCAAGGCTTGAGTCTATCCGCATGTTACTTGCATATGCTTGTTTTAAAGGATTCAAACTCTTTCAAATGGATGTTAAAAGTGCATTTTTAAATGGATTCATTCAAGAGGAAGTATATGTAGAACAACCTCCCGGTTTTGAAAACAATAAGTTTCCTAATCATATATATAAATTGGTCAAAGCACTATATGGATGGAAACAAGCTCCTAGAGCTTGGTATGAAAGACTTAGTGGATTTCTAATAGAAAAGAAATTTCACAAGGGAATAATAGATACTACATTATTTACAAAGCATTATGATGATGAATTACTTATTGTTCAAATATATGTTGATGATATCATTTTTGGTGCTTCAAATGAATTATTATGTGAAGAATTTTCAAATTTAATGAAAAATGAATTTGAAATGAGTATGATGGGAGAACTAACTTTCTTTCTTGGGTTACAAATAAAACAAATGGATGATGGTATTTTTATAAGTCAAGAAAAATACACTAAAGAGTTACTTAAAAAATTTGGTATGGAAGAATCAAAACCAAATGGAACACCTATAAGTACTTCCACTAAGTTAGATAAAGATGAAAATGGTGTGAAAGTTGATGAAACACAATATAGGGGAATGATAAGAAGCTTGCTTTACTTGACTGCTAGTAGACCTGATATTATGTATGCTGTGTGTTTATGTGCTAGATTTCAATCATGTGCTAAACAATCTCACATCTTGGCTGTAAAAAGAATACTAAGATACCTTAAAGGAACATTAGAACATGGATTATGGTATCCTAAGACAAACACGTTTGAATTAGTAGGATTCACCGATGCCGACTTCGCTGGTTGTAGGGTTGATAGGAAAAGTACGAGTGGAGCATGTCAATTCTTAGGAAAATCTCTTATATCATGGTCTAGTAGGAAACAATCTTCCGTATCACTATCAACTGCGGAAGCCGAATACATAGCTGCCGGAAGTTGTAGTTTACAAATTCTTTGGATGAAACACACTCTCCTTGATTTTGGTTTAGACTTTGGGTGTGTATCCATTCAATGTGATAACACCAGTGCCATTAATCTAACCAAGAATCCCATTCAACACTCTAGATCAAAACATATTGACATTAAACACCACTTTATTCGTGATCTTGTTCAAAATAAGGAAATC
This sequence comes from Ophiorrhiza pumila, assembly GCA_016586305.1. Taxonomy (NCBI): domain Eukaryota; kingdom Viridiplantae; phylum Streptophyta; class Magnoliopsida; order Gentianales; family Rubiaceae; genus Ophiorrhiza; species Ophiorrhiza pumila. Next base: position 23,836,442 of record BLIW01000003.1, on the reverse strand, counting down.
CATATAGAATATGTTTCCACTAAAGAAGAATTGGCGGATATCTTTACCAAACCACTCCCGGAGGACCAATTTTCTATCTTAAGAGGTAGCATTGGTATAATACAATTAAAATGATCCGAAAACCTCAATTTTGTCTCTTAAAAATGAATTTTAAAATTCATAGAAGTTTCGGACGCCAGTTTCGGACGCCTATAGCCGTCCGAACCTAAATATCAGAAAGAGTAAAATTGTTCAGAAGTTTCGGACGCCAGTTTCGGACGCCTAGAGCCGTCCGAACCTAAACTTCTGAGAGGGTGCATTTTTGCTGGAGTTTCGGACGCCAGTTTTGGACGCCCTCCATAGTTTCGGCCGTCCGAAACTATCGCGTCAGGGTTAAAAATTCTGATTTTCAAAGCGGTTTCTCACAAAATTTTAAAGTCTTCAAACCTTGTTCTCGCGCCTCCCAAACCCAAATCGAATTCCAACCGATTAGTTTTCAAATTGTTCCATTAAAATCATTCCTTGACATTTAGAGAACATTCTCACCGATTCAAAACACAAGATTTTTTAACACATTTTGCTCACTTGATTCCTAGCCCTAAAAATTGGGTAAACCTCAATTTCGGCATTCTTGGTTGGATTTCTTCAAGAACGTGATCATAATGAGTTCATCAAGGGGACGAAAGCGAACTAAGGTTACGGCACCTCCACAAACAACGGGCAACAATCCTCCATCTCCATTTATCAATGGTGAGTGTGCTTCTAAGTACAATAGCTATGTCACCAATCAAAAGAAAATTATTGCCCCTAGGATTATAAGGAATGAAGATTTTGTTGATGCCTTAGACATCCTAGAATTATTTGACTATCAAGATTTGAATGACATTTTATTCACAAATGAGCCTATTCCTACATTGTTAGTTTATGAGTTTTTTGCCAATTTGCATTCGCCAAAAGATGCTACTGGGGTTGATAAGTTATGTACTAGAGTCAATTCTGAGGATATCACCCTAACACCTGAAAGCCTTAATACTTTGTTTAAGACTGATCATCCCAATGCCGTAGCTAAAGATGGCAAACCTATCATGAAATACTTTAGGCTTCATTATTGGTCAGATGCCTCTCACGGATTTAATTTCAATGATTTGGTAGCAATTGCTTTCAATAGTGAGACATTTGGTAGGGCAAGTGAAGCACCAATCAAGAATATGAGTCCAAAACACCGCATTCTCTTTCACATTATTACCAAAGTCGTTCTTCCAAACCATGGCCATAAGACCGATCCCAACACTATGAACCTTTATCTCCTATATGCTCTTCTTAGGCAAATTCACATCAATTTTGGGTATTTAATGCTTAATTACCTTGATGTTCATATTAAGGATCAACGTCGTAGTTTACCATATGGCATGCTCATCACAAAAATCCTTAGGCATCATGGCATAATTGTGGATAATGTGGCTGAGTACCCCATGTCTTCCCGTAATTTTTATGATTCGATATTTCTTAAGTCTATGGAAATATATGTAGTGAATGGGGCTTGGACATTTAACAAGCCAATTGAAGGCCAAGACTAGGATGAAGACATGATGGAAGGTGATGATGAGGAGGCAGAAAATCTAGTACAAGATGCACCGGAGCCTGCCCAAGCATCTAACATAGATGACGATTTCAAAACCCTTATTCGAGGGTATTTTGACTCTTTAACTGATCGCATTGATAGTGGGATCGCCGGCGTGCATGCAAGCTTAGACAAAAATATGGCCGAGACAAGAGAGCAACTTGAGGAGTTGACAGTTAGGGTAGACGACTTAGGGCAGGAGATTCATTATGGACATGAAGTGCTTATGACGGATGAACAACGTGAAGCCTTAGCTCAAGCTCGTCGCAAAGGGAAGGCACCGGCACGCGATTAGCTATTACACATATGTAATAGACTAGGGTGGTCATTGTTTAACTCTAGGATGGTTTGATGTTTGCTTGTTGACTTGTGGATTTGACACTTTCTTGTTGATGTTTAGTTGTCTTTACTTTTGACATGTTATGGATATTTACTTTTGAATTCTTTGATGTCGTGATGATTTGATAATTTGAAATTAATGTTGCTTATTGAAGTTATATGTTGAAATTCTTTATTGTACTACTTTGTGGACATGTATGGGTTGTTGACAGGTGGAATCAATCCATATATAAAGGAAACTCTGTCAAAATTTTTCAAAAATTATTGCACTTAACCATTTTTTGTGTCTAGCCACCCATTAGGTTGCAAGGAGTGGAAAGGTAGTCCTAAAATATGATGTTGTTTCCCTAACACTATATTTCTCAAAAACAAATGGAAACAAGGTACATCAAAGTTAATGTTGTTTATGTTTATGTATTTTTTTGATGATGTCAAAAGGGGGAGAATAAAAGAGAAGAAAAGAGAAAAACAAAAAGGGGAATTATATTGATGATGTAAAAAGGGGAAGAAGGAAAGAGAATATCATATAATGGATAAAGAACAAAAAGGGGAGAAAAATACAAAGGAAAAATAATAGAAGAAGGAAAGAGAATATCATATAATGGATAAAGAACAAAAAGGGGAGAAAAATACAAAGGAAAAATAATACAATGCAATGGAAGTATACACATAGGGGGAGAAAAATGTAAGTATACACATAGGGGGAGCATATATCATCTCTTTGATTAAAAAGTAAATTATTGCACTTGTTATTTATTCTCTTACATAATTGGTTTGTCATCATCAAAAAGGGGGAGATTGTAAAGACCTAGGGTCTTAATCTTACTTATTTTGATGTTTAACAAACAATTATGTTTATGCTAATGGTTTGAATAAGTGTCTCAATGTGATAGATATTCAAGAGAAGCCAAGCATGGAGCTTTAGTGCATGAAGAAAGAATTGGAAGCGCAAAAGATACAAAGTTGGTAAATTAGGTCATTTCCCAACCCCTAAACCCTAATTATGTAAATAGCTCAAGAAATTGTTTTACTCCTTTAAGGCTCAAGCAAAAATGATTTCAAAATGTTAGTAGTCTTCAAATACCTTTCAAAATATGAGAAACATACTTGCACAAAGTCACACTAAGTTGCACAAATGATTTGGAAAACGAAAATTGAAAACAAGTTTGAGAAAAATAGGATCGGACGCTGAGGGCAGAGTTTCGGACGTCCGAAACTTAGGTTCGGACGCCTCAGATTGGTCACTTGACCGTCCGAAACTCTGGTGAAAAATTAAGCTCTCAGTAGTTTAGGTTCGGACGCCTCAGAGTAGTTTCGGCCGTCCGAAACTTAGGATCGGACGCCTGACAGGGTCCGAAACTAGCGTCCGAAACTCAAGTTTTCAAATAACGGCTAGTTTTTGAAAAGTCAAACATTTACGTTTTTTTGTCATTTTTTGAGGGATTTAAATACAAGCCAACACATGAGCGTTTGGCAAGACATAACACTTGATTCCTGAGCTTTACATATGAAAAACACTCTCTACAACTCTCACATTTCAATTTGATTTCAAAAGAAACAAAAGATCAAAAGTTTCTTGAGCCTTCTTTAAGTTCTTCATTTATTCATTGAGCTATATAGTTTGAGTTGTAATTTTCTTAATAGAAATCATACTTTGAACTTCACTTCATCTCATTCATCCTTATTGAGGGTTGTAATTTCATTATCAAACTTCTATAGTGAGTGATTGTAAAAGGTTTCTCAAGTGAGAGTAAAAACCTTGAGCACATAGCTTGGGATAGCTAGTGAAAAGGTTGAACCTTGGTTGAAATCCTAAGTTGAGATACTTGGATTGTAAAAGTGGTTCTTTTGATCTCACCACAAGAAGAAGATCAATTCATAGTAAAGAGGTTTGAAATCCTAAGTTGGAAAACTTAGGTAGTGGATGTAGAGTACTCCAAGGAGGAGACTTGAACCACTCTAAATTGATTGTGTCCTTGATTTCCATTGCCTTTATTTCTGCACTTATTTTGATTTGCTTATGCTTTGATTCATTGATCTTAAAGTGTTGAAATTGTTGATTATATTTCTGGAATATCAATATATACCTTACACTTGTTGTGGTTCACACTACTCACTCACTTGGGTTGAATTTGAATTGATTAAGTTCACATTAAATTTTTAGAAATCTAATTCAACCCCCCTCTTAGGTTGCCTTTAGAGCTTACAATAATCCTATCTCCCATTCTAACTACAATTACCAAATGCTTTATCAAAGTTGAGTCTACAATAATACCTAACCCATTCCTATTTCTATCCTTACTATTATACCAAAGTTTATACCTTCTAGTATTCAAAACTGATGAGGTGAATTTATTCACCTTTTATGCAGGGTTTATACTTAATTCTTTGGACGTTCTTGTTCGTTTTTATTCGTTTTTATTCGTTTTTATTCGTTTCAGTGTTTTAATTGTAGATTTGTTGACCATGGTATGTTCTTGGAAGAGGGAGATCATACGGAAGTCAAATCGGATGCAAAGTGGAGGAAAAGTGGAAGAAAGATCGCGAAATCATTGAAGAGCAATCTCCACGTCGCGACGTCAGTACCTTTCACGTTACGACATGGGTGCACGTCGCTGTGTAGACCCTCCACGTCGCGCGACGTTAAAAATGTGATTTTTGGTTGGATTTTTGGACGAATTTTGAGAAATTTCCAGAGAGCGACATCGTGACCCCTCCCACGTCGCGCGACGTGCCTCGACGTTGCGATTTCAGACCCTGGACGTCGCGATGTGCATGGACTGACTCGCGATCATGGACGTCGAGACGTCGGGAAATACGCAGGTTTACGACTTAATTTTTGGAAATTTAAGATTTTGGCCCACTTTGAGTTTTCTTTTCCGACAAGGCATTCATGAAAGACTTATGTGCGAATATTTTCATAGAATAACTATAAATAAGGCTAGGGTTTACAGATTTTAAGGGGTGTGACACTTTTGAGAGATTTTAAGCAAGAGATTTCTCCTTTGTAATAGCTAGGGTTTTCTACTTCGGTTATTGCTTGGAGAATTGCAGCTGTACGGATTGGGAACATCTTCTACTATTGAACTCATTCTTTTACGAGTAAAGATTACATTCAAGGATTTATTATTCAAGGTGTTTTCTTTCCTTTTAATTGATGTTGTCAATATTGTGCTTAATTATCAATATGATGATGATGTTTGATTTAGCCATGCTTGGCTAAACTTATTGTGCTCCCGGGATTATGAATAAGGGTTTTTGTGCTTAATTTACATGCTAAGTTCTATCTTATGGTCTTTGTGAAGTAATTTTTGCTGTGTTCTTCATAATTATGCATGATTTAAGGCCTTAATTATGTATGATGAATATTTTATTAAAGTGCAGTAAATTACTTAGAGATAACTTGCTTTAATCTTACCTTTAACCTAATAGGAGGATTAAGTAGGTTGTTTGGGATCTATTGTGTGTTGGTTGTGAATTTGTTATATTGATTTACCTTAATTCTTACCTTTAGCCTAATAGGAGGAATTTGGGGGATTAGTTTAGCATTAGCGTGACTGGTTCGGGCGTTGCCTTAGCCTAATGGAGCGGTTGAACTTGAGGGTTTGGTTGAGTTGGTAGTTGCAATAGATTCTGGATTAATTAAGGAAGTAAACCTTGCCTTTAGCCTAATAGGATGGTTTAACGAATTAATTAATATCTTAGTAGGTAAGTGCTTAATTCATTCCTTGCCTTTAGCCTAATAGGAGGGCGTGAGTTAGGTTATTTACCATTGTTTTGCATGACCATAGATAGGATGTATGTGTGTGCTTTTTATGTAACCTTAAAATATAATCTCGGAAGTACACTTGCTTAATTTGCGTTTTAAATTAAATCACCATTTTAGTTTTATTTTCTTACTTTCAATTAGATAATATAAAAAACATAAAATATTTTCTTTAAAATTTCAACACAATCCTTTCCTCGTGGGAACGAACTTGCTATACTATCACCTTTACGGGGTTGTTCAGCTTGATTTTTGATTAGGGGTAAATAGCAACCACGATCACAATTTATTACACATATTTACTCTACATCAAATTTTGGTGCCGTTGCCGGGGAGAGCAGTCGTGTTGAAGTTTTATTTTACTTTATTGTGTTAGTTTTAGTTTTAATTTTCTTACATCTTTTTAGTACTGTTGCTATTCTTTTCTTTGCATGCCCATAACAAGATCTCTTGGTCTAGCGGAATTTCCATACGACCCAGAACTTGCACAGACTTTGCGTGTTAAGAAGAGATTGGAATTTGAAGCAATGGCTGCACATGGTAATCAGCCCAATGTGGGTGTACCTCCAGCGGGTGTTGTAGATCCTCCAGCGGGAGACCCTCCCAGAATTCCACAAGCACAACCAGTGGTACCGCGGCGTCGGTATGGTGATCATTATAAGCCTCGAATGGATAACTTGGATTCGCCTTTTATTGACACTGGGGAGCACTTTCAAATCCCGCCGGCTTTCATAAACTCGATTCAAAATGGCTAGGTTTTCCATGGATTGAGTACTGAGGATCCACATGCACATTTAAGGACATTCCTTAAAGTGTGTAACACGAGCAATCTTCAACATATCCCACATGATGTTTTAAAGAGAATGTTGTTTCCTTTTTCTCTTCAAGGAGCAGCTGAGAGATGGTATGACTCTATTAATGGGGCACGAATTGAAACTTTTGATGAGGTTGCGAAGAGGTTCATGACTAATTATTTTCCTCCATCATGAATGGACAAGATCCAAATGGACTTCATGCAGTTTCGTCAAGCAGAAAATGAGTCATTCACTGAAGCATGGGATAAATTTCAGGAGCTTTTTAATAAATGCCCAAACAGTGGGTTGGAGCCGGGAAGAGAGCTAAATTTCTTTTGCAATGGACTCAATTTTGATACTATGTATTTGGTAAATCTTTCAGCTGGAGAAAATTTGCGTGATAAATCACCAGAAGAAGTTGAAGAGATTTTTGAGCGTATAGTAAATAATGAGCTGATGTTGCCCACTGCAAGAAGTACCCATGGGAGACGGCAGATTGGAATGTTAGAGTTAGATAAAACAGCCAACTTGGAAGCACAAATGACATCCATGCAGAGCCAACTTGCGAGTATTCATGCATCATTGACAAACAAAGTCACGCCATCTTGTGGATTATGCCAAGTAGCGCATCATATGGATGAATGCCCTCAAGTCACTAATGAGCCAGTCCAGTATGTCAATTACAACCGGAATACTAATTCAAATCAATAGAAACCATCCGGTGAAAATTAGTGGTCTCAAGGAGGACAAAATCGCCCACAGTATAATTCATCAAGACCAACTTATCCACCTGGTTTTGGAAACCAACAAAATACACAGAGTGGTACTTCATAAGCAACAATAGATGATGTTATAACGGTGTTGGGGGCCAAGATGGAAAAGCTTTTCGGAGAATGCCAACGGCGACAAGACAGTACTGACAAAACACTGGAGATTTTTGGAGGAATGTTCAGGGAACATAAAGCACTCATTAAGAATATTGAGACTCAAATAGGCCAACTCGCAAATGAAGTGCATAATAGACCTACGGGAACTTTGCCAAGTGACACTTTCCCTAATCCAAAGGGAAAAGAGCAATGCAATTCCGTTACACTTCGGAGTGATAAAGAATTGGAACCTCCAATTATTAATGAAGAAGAATCTCCAAAAGAAGATCAAGAAGCTGTCAAGGTTCAAACTGAAAAGGAAGATGTACCCAAGCAAGTTGAACATAAGGAAGAAAGTGCAAGTAAAGGGAGAAAGAAAAATCCCCCAAGTGCCTTCAATTTTCCAGAATGTGCTCCACCACCACCTTTCCCTCAGAGGATTCAGCAATCAAAGAAGAAGATCTTGTTCAGTAAATTTGCTTAGATGATTAAGCAGCTCCATGTGGAAATACCTTTGTTGGATTTGGTGAAGACAGTGCCTACTTATACGAAATTCTTGAAATATCTAATTTCAAATAAAGAGCAGATTTTGCAATGTGAGGAGGTAATCTAATTGAATGAGGTTGGGCAATGCTTAATGAAGAAAAATCTTCCCCCTAAGCTTAAAGATCCAGGAAGCTGCACAATACCATATAGAATTGGCGCGCAAGATATTTTGCTAAGGCATTATGTGATTTGGGAGCTGGTATTAACTTGATGCCTTATTCCATTGCTGTCAGTGTGGGAATGGGTGAGCAAATCAAACCGGTGGCTATAACTCTTCATTTAGCTGATAGATCCATCATCACTCCTATGGGTATTATTGAGGATGTTTTGGTAGCAGTTGATAAGTTCACAATTCCGGTGGACTTTATTATCTTGGACATGGAGGATGATGAAGAGGTTCCTGTCATATTTGGAAGACCATTCTTGGCCACTGGAGATACTTTAATTGGCGTACGCAGTAAGACAATCACTTTTCGTGTCAATGGCGAAGAGTTAACATTTAATGTTAAATACGCTATGAAACATCCGAGGGAGAGTAATACTTGTTTTTTCAGGAATGTGGTTAAAACTCCAGTTATCACATGCAATCCCATGGACACATGTCGTAATAATGCTAATGATTCTTTAATGCATATATCTAATTCTGAGTTGCTTAAAGTTGATGAGAACATAGCATTCGAGTTGCAAAATATGGTTGAATGTGTTTTTATTGATTCATCCATCTCTGAAATTACTAATGATTCCATTGAGACCATGGATGAAAAGCTTTTGGTGGATTCCTGTAGTTCAAACAGGGTTGAAGAAGAAGGCCACAATAATCAGGAGGAGGATGAACCATGGCAAAACCCAAATTCAATAGTGGAAGAAGAGAAGGAGGATCCCATCGTAAAGGGGCAGATAATGGATTATAGGAAGGCAGCTGAGAAAGGGTCGTTAGATGTTAATGATTTGGATGAGTTTTGATTTGATGCTTACCAAAATACATCTCTCTATAAAAAGAGAATTAAGAAATGGCATGATAAACACATCCTACATAACAAGTTTGAGCCCGGGCAGTTGGTTCTCCTTTATAATTCTAAGTTGAGACTTTTCCCAGGAAAGTTTAAGCCAAGATGGTACGGACCATATATGGTGAAGAAAGTTTTTCCCTATGGCACAGTGGAGCTTCTAAATGAGAAGATGGGAAATTCTTTTATCGTCAATGGGCATAGGTTGAAGATTTATTTTCCTCAAGGCAAAAAGGTTTTCCGAAAAATTGAAAAGGTGACTCTTGAAGAGTCACCGAGGGAAGAATAAGCAACAGGCGTCGAGCTTTCGACGATAAATAAAGCTCTTCTTGAGAGGCAACCCAAGTTTATATTTTATATTCTTAAGTTTCATTTAAGTTTATTTAGAAGTTAGGCTAAAAATTCCATTAACTAATAGTCTTTTTGTGCAAATGTTTTGTTTTGTAGGTCGGAGAATGGATTAAGGGAGATTTGGAGGTTCAAATGTGCAAAAACGTGGAAAAATTCTCGAACGTCGTGACGTGCACGATCGCACGTTGCGACGTCCAGGTACGTTTAATGAAAAAACTCTAGGTTTCACCCACGTCGCGACGTCCAAGTGCTCTACGTCGCGACGTCGGGCAAAATTTGGCTTTAAACTGAAGAACAGAAGCGTTCTTCACCACGAATATACACATAACCCTAAAATCCTCTTTACTCAATCTTCTCTTCTCTCATTTTTTTTGAAAATTCACTCCACATTACTGTTATAGGTTGAGATAGGATCCTATTAACATCAAAACCACACAATCTAACTGATTGAAACTCCAAAAATCCGCAAAGTTTTGAAATTTTTCCCAAAACCCACAACCTTCAAAATCCGAATTTCAAGTGAAATTCGTTAGTGTTAGAAAGTTCTAATTCGCTCTTGAAGTCATTGGGAATGTGTAGAAGATTCAACATCACCATAATACACAAGATTTTTCAATTTTGATTTTGTTATTCAAAAGGTAAATTTCGAAATTTTTCTCTTAATTTTGTTTTTAATCTTGTGTTTAATCGTGTTCTATATGTTCTATTTACACTATTGAGTGAATTGTGATGATGAATGGGTTCTGGAATTGAATTGTTGAATTTTTGGAATAATTTAGACATGGTTTTTGGAGCAATTGTGATTTCTGTGATTCGGCTTATGAAATCATAATCTATTAATGATAGAAATCGTGTTACATTAGTCTGTGCTTGTGTATTGTGGTAATTTCGGTGATGAATTGAAGCAAGAATTGGTTTGTTGAAGTTTTGGGCCAATTTTTTAGACACGGTTTTGCACACATTTTGCTCACTTTTATATGGTTGCACACATTCGTGTTGGGTAATCATGTTAGACTGGTACATTTTAATCGTGTTGTTACAATGTTATTAATCGTTTTTGTGGTTTTGTTGGGTGATTGTTTTGGATAGTTGGTTTCATAAGATCATAATATTAATGCATAATAGGTGTTTGTTAAAATGTTTCAATGAGTTTTTCTTTTGAATTTTACACATTCTTATGCTTGAACATCACATGACTGTCATGTGTTTGTTATAATGATTTTATGGTATTCTTTTGACTTCACACAAACTCTTGATTGCTTTAAAGTTGCAAAGAATGTGAGCTTGACCATATAAACATTAAGGAGATGAATTGTTTGTGTTTAATGTGTTGTCATTTAGAGATTAGGTGTTTTGTGCTTAGTTTGTTGTTGTTCTTACATTATTGTGGTATTAGCATTTGCATTTCATGTCTAGTGTTGAGGTTGTGTTTTGCCTTAAGTGTGGGGGGACACGTTATTTAGTAATGGTGTTATTTAAGTATGCGAATTGTGTTGCATAGTATCTTGTCAATTAGTTTATGGTTTGTATTTAATATAATTGTATTGACAGATATGGCACCAAAGAGGACACGCAGCTCTACCGCTGATGGTGCACCACCGCCACCACCACCTCCTCCACCACCACCACAGCCCAATCTGGCGGGGTTCGATAACTTCAGGTTTATGTGGTTGGAGGAGGAGCAATTCCAAAATCAGCATTTGGCACTTAAGGCCATGGTCGAGTAGCGCGGTATCCAAGTCACAACCGCATCAATCGCGACTCAAATCAGGAATCGTCGATGGCAACAATTTTGCCGTCAACCGGTAGGCAGCAACGCTACTTTGGTGCGGGAGTTCTACGCAAACTACCCCTATACACAGCAGGGTATTTTGCGCATGCGAGGAGTAAATGTGCCCGTCAGTTGCACAAAGTTTAACGAGTACTACGGATTGAGCGACATCGAGGCCAGTGCATACCGCACCATGTATGATCATGAACCGCCACGTCAACAAATTTTGTCCACTATCACAGCTCAACCGCTTGCTCAAGTCAAACGGATGCACCGCATATCTGAGCTCAAGTTAGCTCAAATGACCAAGATCACCAAAGCTTGGCATTATTTCATCATCGGCAAGCTTATTCCCAGCGTCTATCAGGCAACATGTGACGACGACAAGGCTGTTCTGAATTACGCAATTCAGACAGGCCTCTCAACAGATGTTGGGGAGATAATGGACATTGAGATACGCAAGGTGAGTCGCTTCCAACGTACAGGACTGTATTATCCGTCTGCGATCACAGCCATTTGCTACGCTGCTGGGGTGCCAGCTTTGGGCACAGATGAGCTTTGTGGAGTGCGTGATGTCATCACCACTTCACAATATAATGGATATCGGATTAGTTTTTATGAGAGGCCAGGACAACCTCCAGTGCCACCGCCGCAGCAACAACAAGAGCAAGAGCAGGAGCAGGGCCAAGAGCAAGAGCAGGAACAGGCCGAGGAGCCCATTCCTCCACCCCCACCTCGCCGTGTAATGAACATTGCGGGCCTCCATATACGCATGCATGACATGGAGGCTATGATGGCGCAGCAGGCGACGCACTTTGATGAGCGGTTTGACCAGATGGAGATGGCGTACGCCAACTTATCTCATCAGATGTCGCAGATTTCTGATATGGTCCGCCAGATGAGCAGGCAGTGGCAAATTTCCAGAGGCGAGGGAACTAGTTCGCAGCCTCCTTCACGTGACGACATGCAGCAGGATTAGGTGGTGTTTCTCCTTGCTCACATTGAGGACAATGTGGATTTTAAGTGTGGGGGGGGGGGGAGTTATGCTCTTTTTTTTTCTATTTGTTCTGTTTCTTTATTTTGATGTTATTTAGTTGTTATTTGGATGTTATTTTTCTTTTCTTTTGTTGTTTTCATTTTCATGTTTTTCTTGTTATTTTGAATCAAATTAAGACACTTACGTTAATGGAATTAGGATTTAATTTAAATTTTTAATTATGTCCCATTCGTATTAGTTATTCCTTGAGTTAAACTTAGCTCGTAAATAAGTAAGTCAGTAATGATAACTTTTTGTATAATTACACCATGGTTTTAGGAATTTTTCGAGTAGTATCCAAATTTTTGAAATTTTGATCTTGTTGTGATAAGTGCTATGTTGCCGATGATTTGAATTTATCGAAAGATTCGATGTGGGATAGGAAAGTAATATGCTATCTAGAGGGAGTCGGGTCTTTGATGGAAAGTTTAGCATTTTGAGTCGACCATTTTTATGCACTTTGGGGAACTACTGAGGGGATTGACGAGTTTATAATCATTAAGTAGGTTGGTGTGTTTTTAACACTTTGTTTAGTTGAAACTTATATAACTCACTTAAAATGTGCTCTTTAATAAATGTGCTTGCATAATTGTTTGCACTTAATGCTTTTGCATTTTTAAGCTTGTTTTGCTCATACTATCGTCCCTCTATGAGATTGCTTTTAATAATAACCCTAAGAGAATTCATATGGATGATAACGGAGATTAGAAGCCGTAAGACTCTGGCTTTATATTGCCACTCCTCTGCGAGACTGCTCTTAAACGAAAAGTTAATGGAGAACTTGCATGAGTGGGAATGGTTCTAAAACCCGAAGGTGAGACAGTACTCCTGGTGGATGTCACGGGAATTCCAATGAAATACCCTAATTAAGTGTGACAGTCTGGAGGAACGACTGTTTTATTTATGAACCTAAAGGTTTGCCGAGCGAATCCTCATTTATATGAGCTTAATAATGATTTGTTAATATGTTAGTGAGGAAACGTTGAGACGAAGACTTAGTTGTTGGAACCCTGATTTATGGCATGATTGTAGATGAGTTATGAACTGAGGTGGAACCTATCGCACACACACACATGGTTGGCTCAACGTGTCTAAATGAGTACATTAATGTGCTTTGATAACTTTTGGAGACGTATATTATGTGTACTTGACATTCAAATACTTGAGAGTATGAGGCATTTATATGACATTTATCCTTAGATCGAATTGATGAAGTTGGATGCGTTTTGTTGTTATGTGTTAGAATTTTGTTAGGGTTTTTGTTTTAGACTTTTGTTTAGGTTTGTTATTTTGTGATTTAGTTTGTTCCGGGACGAACAAAGGTTAAGTGTGGGGGGAATTGATGAGGTGAATTTATACATCTTTTATGCAGGGTTTATACTTAATTCTTTGGACGTTCTTGTTCGTTTTTATTCGTTTCAGTGTTTTAATTGTAAGTTTGTTGACCATGGTGTGTTCTTGGAAGAAGGAAATCATACGGAAGTCAAATCGGACGCAAAGTGGAGGAAAAGTGGAAGAAAGATCGCGAAATCATTGAAGAGCAATCTCCACATCGCGACGTCAAAAATGTGATTTTTGGTTGGATTTTGGACGAATTTTGAGAAATTTCCAGAGAGCTACATCGCGACCTCGGGACCCCTCCTACGTCACGACGTGCCGCGACGTCGTGCGATGTCAGACCCTGGACGTCGCGACGTGCGTGGACATTTTGACGCCCGATCATGGACGTCGAGACGTCGGGAAATACGCAGGTTTACGACCTAATTTTTGGAAATTTACGATTTTGGCCCACTTTGAGTTTTCTTTTCCGACAAGGCATTCATGAAGGACTTATGTGCGAATATTTTCATAGAATAACTATAAATAAGGCTAGGGTTTACAGATTTTAGGGGGTGTGACACTTTTGAGAGATTTTAAGCAAGAGATTTCTCCTTTGTAATAGCTAGGGTTTTCTACTTCGGATATTGCTTGGAGAATTGCAGCTGTACGGATTGGGAACATCTTCTACTATTGAACTCATTCTTTTACGAGTAAAGATTACATTCAAGGATTTATTATTCAAGGTGTTTTCTTTCCTTTTAATTGATGTTGTCAATATTGTGCTTAATTATCAATATGATGATGACGTTTGACCTTAATTCATAGGGCGTCATTTCAATTCCTCCACGAAGATATACTCAATTTATAGTATAACATGATGTGTTCATATTTTCAGCCCAGAAGTTTTGTGGAATATTCGTTTCGTGTAACATTACACGTGACATCTCCGCTATAGTCCAATTCTTTCTCTTAACGACTCTATTTTGCTGAGGAGTTTTAGATGCAGAGAATTCATGAGCTATTCCATGCTGGTTACAAAAGTCTGAGAAATCTGAGTTTTCAAACTCTCTTCCATGGTCACTGCGAATACGAATAATCTTCACAATGGTACAACCCTTCTCTCGTTGAAGCTGACTACACAATGACTTGAAGGCATTAAATGTGTCGGATTTTTCTCGAAGAAATTCCACCCATGTATATCGAGAGAAGTCATTAACAGTTACATAAGCATATCGTTTACCTCCAATACTCTCTACGGGCAAAGGACCCATTAAATCCATATGAAGCAGTTCAAGCACACGATTTGGTCCTGGTGTCTGAGACTTGGGATGTCACACTTTTGTCTGCTTTTCAATCTGACAAGGTCCACACACTCTATCTTCATCAAACTTCAGTATGGGAATACCACGGACAGCTCCTTTAGAGATAATTTTCTGCAGCATTCTTATATTCACATGACCCAACTTTCGATGCCATATGATAGAATCTTCCATGCTTGATCGAAGATATGTAGATGAGGTAGAGATGAGATAACAATTGTCTGAAGATCTTACTCCTTCCATTATGCACATGTTGTTATGATCAATCACCTTGCACTTTCCCTTAGTGCATTTCACATTCAGATCTTGATCATACAAATGACTAATGCTGATCAAATTCGCTTTGAGACCATTTACCAGCAGAACATTCTCCAGTTTTGGTAACCAGGACATATCTAGTGTATCTTTTCTAATAACACGAGCAGTGAAACCATTGTCAAACGTTACTTTTCCCATACTTCCGGATACAATATTTGTCAGAAACATCTCTTCACCAGTCATATGTCTGGAACACCTACTTCCAAAGTACCACTCATCATTTGTGGCTGCCTTTAATGAAGTATATGTGAAGTTGCACCTCAAATTGGGCTTCATCACCCAACTCTGTTGTGAATTTCTATGAAAAGAAGACTTTCTAACAGTACCTTTTCTCAATTCAGCAAGATAAATAAAACATCTAGGACGAATATGACAACGACGATTGCAATAATGGCAAATAGGAATAAATCTATTACCTTTGCCTCTAGAAGCATGATAAGAATAATGAAGATTTGAATTTATCATGTTCTTTGTAGTATTCACAGCAACTTGCTTCACTTTGAAATTATCCACTGGTAGAGACACGGGTTGTGACACGAAGCTTTCTCCTTTATACCCAAGTTCAGAGTGATCACCACTGGATTGATCGGTCTTAAGAATTTCATCCAGCTTGGAAGAACCTGAATTTAGCATCTTGACACCTTTCTTTATGTGATTTAGCTCGTTGGTCAGAGTCTTACTTCCCCTTGACATACTCTCAGTTTTGTTTCCAAATCTGTATTAGAGTTTTGAAGATTAAGCCTTTCATTTTGTAGATCACCAATTTGGGTATGTAGTCTCTGATTTACTTTAAAAAGTTCAGTCTACTTGTCATGAAGATTCTTGTATTCTACTAGAATATCTTCTTCGGTGACATAATCTTCATCTTCATCCCTATATGCTGACATATTTCCAGTGACACCTTGTGTAACATTCTTTTTCCCACCATGATCTGATTGCTCAGTCTTAGAAGTAAGAGCCATATGATTATTCTAAAAATCCTTTTCTTTATCTGAATCATCTTCACTCTAGGTTGTGTTGAGAGAATTCCTCTTTTTTCTCAATGTATTTGCACAATTTGCCTGAACATGCCCAAAGCCATCACATTCTCTACATTGAATTCCTCTGTTCTTGAATGACTAATCAGTTGTGTGATTTTCTTCTCTGTACTTTTTATTGCTTGCCAATTCATTATTGGTGTTGCTGACACTGGGCTTGACACCTTGATTATTTCTGCCAAATCTCTTCATGACTCTGTTGAGATTGTTAGATATTAAAGCGAGAGAGTTCTCAAAGTTCTCTTCATCTGGAATATCTAACTTCTGCATCTCTGCTTTTAAGGCAATCCCTTTAACTCTCTTTGCTTCCAAGTCTCCTCCAAGATTCATCTCAAATGTTCTAAGAGATCCCATCAGTTCTTCTAGCTTCATATTTGAGACATGTTTTGCTTCTTCAATGGCGGTAACTTTATAAACAAATCGTTGCGGCAGAGATCGTAGAATTTTTCTCACAAGTTTTTCATCAGAAAAACTCTCTTTGCTGAGATTGTTAGATATTAAAGCGAGAGAGTCCTCAAAGTCCTCTTCATCTGGAATATCTAACTTCTGCATCTCTGCTTTTAAGGCAATCCCTTTAACTCTCTTTGCTTCCAAGTCTCCTCCAAGATTCATCTCAAATGTTCTAAGAGATCCCATCAGTTATTCTAGCTTCATATTTGAGACATGTTTTGCTTCTTCAATGGCGGTAACTTTATAAACAAATCGTTGCGGCAGAGATCGTAGAATTTTTCTCACAAGTTTTTCTTCAGAAAAACTTTCACCAAGAGCAAACGCCTCATTGGCGATGTCACACAGTTTAGCATTGAATTCAGCAATACTCTCATCTTCAAGCATCCTTAAGCTCTCAAATCTTGTAGTTAGTATCTGCATCTTTGATAACTTCATAGTTGTCGTCCCTTCATAAGTAGTTTGAAGAATTTCCCATTCCTTCTTGGCTGACACACACGTAGAAATAAGTCTGAATTAAGCAGGGTCAATGTAATTGAAAATGGCATTAAGAGCCTTTGAATTACTGTTTGTCAAGGCATCTTCTGTAGCAGTCTAACTTTCTTCTTGCTTGGGAGACTCAACACCAGCCGTGTCGGTAATCACTGGGGGATCCCAACTTGTCAGAATTGATTTCTAAGCTTTCTCATCAATAGCTTTGATAAAGGCTCTCGTTCTGGCCTTCCAATAACCATAATTGCTGCTGTCTAATAAAGGTGGACGTATTGTTGAACCTCCTTTCTTCATAGAGTCCATCGCACACAAACCAAGATCAAGTCCTGCAAATCCTGCCTAAGAAACAAAGACGATCCGCTATGATACCAATTGTAAGATCAAGGTTAGATACGTAGTGATCTAGTGAGTTGGAACACTAGATGTAACACCAATAATAAAAGCGATAATGAACAGTATAAAAATGTAAAAAATAAAGAGACAAGAGGTTGGTAACGCAGTTTGGTAATTGCATACGTCTGCTGGGCCACGCCCAAAAAACAATCCACTAAGTTCACAAAGTTACAAGACAGTCGGTCTAACACAAAGTAAGACTCTCTCTTATCTTTGTCGCCACCTCAAACTAACTTCACACATGAACAAGATTGTGCTAGCTCCCCTCGACTTTGAGCGATTCTTCCCATAATCTTAAGAGACAAGATCCCTTTGTCAATGGTGACTCCTCTCGAAATCCGTGTTATGGCAAGATCCCCTTGCCTACGATCAGAACTCCTCCTGAGCTCCTTGCTGCATCCTCCCGAAACTGAGTTATAACAAAGAATACAAGGAATGCACCTTCAATACTTATGCATTAAGATGCGAACAGCAAACACACTTAAACAAAGACTTCCAACAAAGAAGTATTTTCACAGTCTTACAAAGACCGAAAGAATAATCAAAACTCCACTTGAAAACTGCGTGGTTGGAAAGATCATATATAGCACATAAAATCTTTCTATGTTTATCTCCAAGATTATTTCTATATAAATCCAATAGAAAGATGGAAACCATATGCCTTCCATGCTTATTTTTTCCAAAGATAAACCTCCAATGATAATTACTAAGAATACCAAGATAAGCACCAAATATACCAAGATAGCATTAATCTCCAAATCAGTCTTTCTTGCATAGATTAATTTAATTGATTCCTGCAACCAATAAGATCTTTCCTTATTTACCAAAAAATCATGCCAATTAATAAATGCCAACATGCGCATTAACATATATGTTCTATTTCTGTCGTAATACTTGGGGACAAGCATTGTTCAAGCATGAGAAAGTTTGATAGTGATAATATTTTTCATCTTTATTGTGATGTAATTTGAATAGTTTTACACTTAGTGGAGTGTTTATTTGCAAGAATTGAAGTGATTGGCAGATTGAGGCAATTTACGCAGAAGAGGAATGGAATAGAGCAATATGGCAGATTTTGAAATCGTTTAGAACGTGTAAAGAACGAACTTTGGAAGAAAATATTTCCTTAATTATTATTTGAAAATAATAACGGTGAAGAATTGATGGAAGATTTCTATAGTTGAATTAATAAGGAATTAAGGAAATAAGAAGATTAGGAAACAAGTAGAAAAGGCTTGCACACCTTATTTTAACGGCTTGTGGCATACTCTTTAGGAAACAAGACTTATTTCTTGTTTATTACTTTTGGAATATGTGAGATGGTGTTCTTATTTCCTTAGGAGTATACTTACTTTTTCTATATAAAGGGAGCAAGTTAATTATTTAAGTCTTCTTCAGCTTTTCATTAATATAGTTCTTAGTTTCTAAGTTTTAGTTTTATCGTTGAATTCTTGTTTAAGTTTCTTTAACAAAATTTATTTCATCTTTTTAATTCCAGCGAGTTCAATTACTTCAACGAGTCTAGTAAATGCGTCTAGAATTTACGTTAGTTCATTTTGAAGACCATTTTGACTAATTCCATTTCTTGTGATCTAAATTTCTTTAGATTTAGCCACTGTTTGGCCAAACGGTGGTTGAATCCAAAAGAGTATCATATTTCATAACTTCTTAATTCTCTAATTTAATTATGGATTTTATATATGCGATTTGTTTGTCTTTAATAATGATTAGTGATTAGTTTACTCTCTTGATATCAAAGTAATGAAGTATTAACTATTATTGAATTGTGAGACCGAATTGTTCTTATTTAATTAATATTTTGCGAGTTCCAAAAGTCCTCTATGCATAACGTTTATGTTCAGATTATATCTATTCTGATCAAATTTAATTAATTTGGGCAGTGCTAATTAATCTCCTATTATTTCTATGGATCTAATTGATAAGATGAATTAGTGCCGAAACTACTATTAGGTAGACGAGAATATTAGACTAATAAATTATGATATGTTGATACTGATTACAATTTGTTAGAATTGGGTGTCTATATTTTGTAATACTGTTGAAACATTAAATTCGATGTTGACTGATTCCAATTGGGTTGTGTTTGAATTGGAAAAGTAATTAATTAAGTTGATTGTTGTTAATTATCGACTCATTAATGAGAAATTGATCGGACCTGATTTTTGGTAGTATATAACTGGTTAATTCATAAATATAAATTAATCATTGAGTCAATAATCGACTGATAATTAGTTAATGTGAATTTACTTCTTGACGGATATCTTTAATTAATTGAATTATAGTTCTCTTTGCCTTGTTAATTTAATTTATTTAGTTTTGTTAGATTTCCATAATTTCTCGTTAAGAGCCACTTTGATTTAACTGAAAAAGAAAGTATTCCCATTTACTGTGGATATGATATCGCTTCTATATACCATTGTTTGTCTTATTGAAATGAACATTTATAATTTGGTATAGAGTAATGATAGAAAGTACAAAAAATTTTACGCGATTAGGGAACTCCAATGATGTGGAGTCCTACTTGGCATAAAATAGAAAAGAGTTTGTCTTAGTTGGTATAAATAAATAGTTTAAAGATCTTGATAAACCTAAGCATCTAATCCTTGAGTGTCATACAAGTTTATTTTTCAAATTTTCACCCTAATAATCATACACTTCATCTATACAATTTAATTAATTCAAACCCTTAACGTTATTATATTTTATTCTAGCCAATATTCAAAATCACATAGTTTCACTAAAACTAAGTACTAAAAGAATAAATATCACTAAAATTAAATTTATAATTATTAAGCCTAACCCAAATGTGAGTAAATCTTATGACGTAGTTTTAATCCTAGTTTTTAATGAAATACGTAGTTAAAACAACATAATAGGGTTCACTTACATTTGAGTTAGAATTTAATAATTGTACATTTCATTTTGGTGATATTTACACTTTTTGTCCGGACTAAAAGCATAAATATTACTAAAATCAAATCTACAATTATTATCCGCTAACCCAAATATAAGTGAACCCTATAACGTGGTTTTAATCCTAATTTTAGTGAAAAGATGTTAAAATCACATAGTAAGGTTTCATTCATTTTGGTTAGGGTTTAATAATAGTAAATTTAATTTTGGTGATATTATGCTTTTAGTCACTAGTGTTTCATTTTTGTGATATTTTAGTTTGTGATTTTAATGATATTTTAATTTTGTTTCACAATAAACAATTAAGAGTTTAAGTTAATTATATTGTATAGATAAGGTATATGATTATTAAGATGGAAAAAAAAACTTAACACATACTTTCTTCTACTTATGAGAGTTGAGTGTTTGTGGAGAAGATTGTTTGAAGGTAAAATACATGCGCATTCACGCACAACTCTCACACTAGGTCATTGCATGCAAGGCATTAGGTCGTCGCATGAGAATTCACATTGCCGCACGCATCGTCGCACACATCCGCACCACACTGCCTGCACATCGCACACAATGGTTGATCATCATTTGGCCACACTCGCATAGCTCTAGGCGATGTCTTTGCACTAGCACGCCGAGGTCCCCGTATGGGCGCACAAGGTCGCCACACATGTTGGCAAGTGCACGCGGGCGCTCCTGGGCGAGATCGCCGCGTGGCCTCGCCGAGGTTGCTGCACACCACGCACACTACCGAGCATAAGATCCCTCGCACACACTACACTTGCCACAACTCCAGCACACATACGCACCACATTACACATATTTGCTACACTTGTGCATGCTCTTGCTACAATACATGCAGTAAAGTGAGACTTATGCACTATACATTTGCTTGCATGTATACACTAAGCACTCATGCACCTCAATTAATGGTGCTGTCGCTCCCCATGGCCATACCGTTGAAATAATTGCATGGTGCGGCAGCGGGGAGATTTTCATGGTGCGGCCGCTCCCGTGTAATCATGCATGTTTTCCCTTTGATTTTTTCTAAGTGTTTAATCTTGCTTTTGTTTGTGTAGTGTGTTGGAGGCGTGCAGCCTTGAGGTTTGAGAGTGTGATCGGGGCTGTGGAGAAGTGATGCTTCCTGGCTCGAAGGCGGAGTGACATAATGGTTGCTTACGTAGCATTCAGTGCACGTGTTCTATTTTTGGACTGTAGACTACTCCAATGGCATTTCTGTAATATTGGATTCATTTTATGTTTGCGTATAGTTTACGTTTTGTAACCTCTATATATAGAGGAATTAGTCAACATTTTTTAGGGGATGGATCATTCTAGAATCGTAACAGAATTTTGGATTTTGGAGAGCGGGAATTCTTTCTCTCTCTAGATTTCTCAGTTCTCTCTCTAGTTTCTCTCTCTAACAATTCATTGCATTTGTGGACGGAACATTGAATTACTCTTCTCAATTGAGGAAGCTTGAACAATTCTCTTGAGTTTAATCGGTAAAAATTTCCAATTTGCAAAGATGAATTGTTTATTGATGCATATTGATGGCTCCAACTTGAGAATGAGTTCTTCTGGCTAAATTTGTGATGTATTAGGGGTCTTATGGATGAATGTTCTAATTAAACGTCGAGACGTTATGCAGTTGACACAATCCTTGAGAAATGGAATCATGCTTGGTTTTAATGCTTGAATTAAGTTAAGTTTCATAATTTTGCACTGTATTGATTGAATTGAGCCTAAACTGCGGTCACCATGCTGAGTGGAGGTGAGATTCGCCAATTTCAGTGAGAATTGCATGAATAATGAGTCTTCTACTTGTTTTGTCTGATCGTGCTCTGAGATGCAGTCGCCATGCCAATCAAAGAACATTTGGGTGGTTAAGAAGAAGTGAAAAGAGACTCTCTAGTGTTCGCAAAGACTTTAGGACCTCGGTCAAGCTTCGCCATTGGAAGACCTTAGGAATTGCATGTTAGATTTGCTGATCTCGGGGAGTTGAGACAATGTGGATTACATCCACTATGCTTAGGCCTCGCCATGGGAAAGCAAGGTGTCAGGGAGTGTAGATAACATTACGGTCGACATGCTGGGTGCGATCTAGACTCCTAGTCATTCAAGTCTCCTCTGTGTTTAAATTGAGTGTCAAATGTATAGCCTCGAGTCGTCTAAGGAACATTCATCCTTTATAAGAACCCTAGGACATCCAATTCACACTTGACTTACATTTCACTCTCTGTTCTTTTAATTTTTACTTATTATTCTTATAGTAGCGTTTTATCTCTGTTTTGTGTCACTCTACAGAACAATTTACTGAATTCTTGAGACCATCCCCTTCCCTGTGGATACGATCCCTCTCACTATATCTACACTAGTGAATAGGGTTAAATTGTTAGGTACGCGACACACCTGTTAAGTTTTGGCGCTGTTGGAAGGCACAGTATTTTTAATTTGCTTAATTAATTTTTGAATTTTACTTGTTCTATTTGTGTTGTTCTGTTTTATTTTGTTTAATCTGTCTTTACATTCTTGTATTCGGTTAATTGCATTTTTGAATTCTTCTTGTATTGTTTTGTTCTGTTTCTTTGGTAACCAATTGAGATTATTGTTAGTGTGTTCTTGTTGCTTTCACTTTTGGTGTGTTGTGTATGCCCAGGTCTCTAAGGTTTTCTGGAGAACCTAAATTTTCACTTGATCTTGAATTCCCAAAGACTTTGAGGATTCAA
Source organism: Ophiorrhiza pumila (assembly GCA_016586305.1). NCBI lineage: Eukaryota > Viridiplantae > Streptophyta > Magnoliopsida > Gentianales > Rubiaceae > Ophiorrhiza > Ophiorrhiza pumila. The sequence goes on along the minus strand of BLIW01000003.1, from coordinate 23,813,386 downwards.
CTGAGGCAGAGAGAAATGGCCAATCAAGGAGCACAAGCACCAAGATTTGGTGATCACTATGCAATCAACTTTGAGAATGGATTTGATTAGCAAGACATTGATGTAAAGAGCTACCATATTCCAACTCAATTTGTCTCTATGATAACTCAGGGCTTATTCTTCCAAGGCTTGGATAATGAGGATCCGAATGAACATCTCGACTGGTTCTTAGGCTTGTGCAGTACTTTCAAGCTCCAGAGAATGCCAATGAGTGAAGTTCATAGAATCCTTTTTCCATTATCATTGAGAGGTAAGGCAAAGCATTGGTTCAAGACTATTGGGGGCACAAATGCAGCAATGTCTTTTGAAGAGCTACAAAAGAAATTCCTATCAAAGTATTTCCCACCAGCAAAGTTGGAGAAAAGGCGTATGGACATAATGAATTTTCAGCAACATGATGGGGAGTCATTTCGAGAAGCATGGGAACGCTTCAATGATTTAATCCGACAATGCCCTAACCATGACTTGGGTGAAATCAGAGAATTGAACACATTCTTCAAAGGTCTCACAGCTGAATCCTCTATGATGGTGAAGGCATGTGCAAACGGTGCATTAAAATACAAGAGTGTGCCTGAAGTTAGGAAACTCTTTGACAAAATAGTTGAGGATGAGTACCTTTTCCCTGAGACGAGGAAGGTCCATAGTAGGAGGCAGAGAGGTGTTTTAGACCTGGATGAAGAAACTTCTCTAAGTGCCAAGCTTGAGGCCTTAGCTAAACTAGTGCAAACCCTGAAGGCTACCCAAGCAAAAGCTCCTATGTTATCTTGTGGCCTGTGCAAGGGAGAACACCATACAGATGAATGTGCCATAACTAAAGAGCCTTTGCAATATTTGAATAACTATAACAAGCCACAATATTCTGGAAACTACAGCGGAGGCAATAGACCGTATAGTGGTGGAGGTCAAAACACTTGGGGATATCAAAATCAGAACCAAGGAGGCCAGTATTTCCAGAGTAATGAGCAAAGAAGAAATACAAATCCATCTCCTGGCTTTGATCATCAGCCTAGTGCTTCAGAGCAAAGGAAACCATCTATAGAAGATATGCTCCAGAGACTCATAGAAAAGGTGGATAGAAATGAGGAAAGATTTGTTGCTTTGGAGACAACTGTAAGACATCATGATACTACACTCAAAAACATTGAGATGCAATTGGGGCAACTTGCTAATGCTGTCCACCATAGGCCCAGTGGCTCCCTACCAAGTGACACAATTCCAAATCCTAGGGGCAAGGATGTGTGTAATGCTATCACCCTGAGGAGTGGAAAGATTTTGCAAGGAAATGCTAATAAACAAGTTGACAGTATTCAGTGTGAATATGAAGCTGATAGTGAAGATGGGAAAGATAGTGCACCAGAGACCGTGGCTTTTGAAGAGGAAGAGGTGAAGAAAAACATAGAGAAGGGGGTGACTAAAAAGATTAGAGGACCACCGAGTCCTTACAACTACGCGGAGTATGCTCCAAAGCCTCCCCTTCCCAGAGAGAGTGAAACCACTATCGAAGAAAGGGCCGCAGTATGAACAATTCTTGAATGTGGTGAAACAAGTTAACATGAGCCTACCATTGCTAGATTTGGTGAGTCTAGTTCCGAAGTATTTGAAATTCCTTAAGGATCTGATTTCAAACAAGGAACAAATTCTTCAATGTGAAGCTTCAACGATGCCCATGGAATGTAGTGAAGCTTGGGTTGACCACAAATTGCCACCAAAATTGAAGGACCCTGGAAGTTGCACCATCCCCTGTACCATAGGCAAGAGGTATTTCGACAAAGCACTGTGTGACTTGGGAGCTAGAATCAACCTCATGCCTCTTTCTATTGCTATCAATATTGGACTGAGTGGAAGAATCCGTCCAATGCCAAGCTTGCTGAATACATATAGCCGCATGTTTTTTTTTGTTTAGGGCAGCAACGCAACTAGACAGAGAAAAAAGCGTGAAATAGGAAAGGAAAAAAAAAGAAGAGAAGAGAGGAAGAGAGACGGGAACAGAACGGGAGAAGAAGAAAGAAAAGAAAAGGAAGAAAAGGGAAGAAGAAGAAGGCAGCCGGGGAAACTAGAGGAAGAGCGGGAGGAAGAAAAGAAAAGGAATGAGAGAAAAGAAGAAGAGGAAAGAAGAGGGGAGAAGAGGAAAAAGGAAATTGTGGAAAAATTCAAAACGTGGGTGAGTTTAATTTATTTTGTCGGTTTTAGGGAATTAATTTCTTTCTAAACTGGCTAATTTTGATCGTTTGATGTGTGCAATGTGGTGCGTATGTTCCTTTCTATTTTGGTTCACGTCCACAGTGTTGATTTCTTCATATTTTGATTGGTCAAGATTGAAATATGAGTGTAAACAATATGTAGCTATTGAAAGTTCGAATCTTGTCAAATGAATTTCACATTTTTATGGGCGTGGCGTTTTCGTGGTTTTTTTCCCTTGATGGGATTTTCGGTTTTGCATGTAATTAACTTTGTGGCTGAGGTTGCTGGATTTCAAGAGAACTCTTGTGATGTACCGAAATCATTTACTTGATTGGTTTTCTTTCTAGTGCCTAATTTGAATTATTTGGCTTTTACTTAGAAAAGTTTGAATCTTTAGTAAAGTTGTGGGGTGTTTTTCCAGTAAATGATCCTACAATTTCTTCTGGAGACTATGTCTTAAATCAATCAATTGGGTTTCACAACTCTGTTGGTTGCAGTTCTACAATATTCGACAACTGGACTTAAAATTTTCAAGATATGAGTTTTGTGGTTGAGTTGAGTTGTTGCAAAACTCAGTGATGTTTCTTTTGTAGGTGATTCGGTAATGTTTTTTTTTTCTTGAATGAAGGGGGGCTGCTTTGTACGCAGCTATTATGTATGATTGACAATGGCATAATATGTGTAGCAGGGATGGGTTTGGAATCTCTATTGTGTCTTTAATCTATTCAGTATAATGCTTAAATGAAGCGTGAGCTGAAGCTTAAAATCATATTCATAATGGAGTTGCATAATTGTCGATTTCAAACTAATTTTCGACTCCGTTAGGTGCATAATTTGGAACTGAGTAAAGCATAAGAGTTTTAGTATTATAAACCTAGTTTTATATGGCTTTGATTTCACACTATTTGGATTTTTGGTTGCCAAGTTATGGCTAATTGAAGCAACCCTGTCAAGACTGAATTCTGTTACGGGATTTCAGCCAATACAACAGGTTTGAACAATTTTTATACCACTTTGTAAACTGAATCTTGGGTTTTCTAAAACATAAAAGTTCTAGCCTTTTGATCTAAATTTTACCCAGTTTTGGTTTTACATTATTTAGGTCTTTGGTTACAAAGTTATGTCCTTTAAAAGTCGGTTTGGCAGAACTGAAACCTGTTACGGTTTTCAGTCCTAGACGAAGTTTGAACAATTTTTACAGTTGACTGTGGAATGAATTTGGGGATTTATATAACATAAAAGTTTTAATATTAATAATCTAGTTTCATATGCTTTTGATTTCATATTAATTGGAGTTTTGGTTACAAAGTCAGGACCTTTTGAAATCACTATGGCCAAACTGAATTTGTTACGGGATTTCAGCCAATACAACAACTTTGAACAATTTTTACACTAAACAGCAAACTGAATCAAGAATTTCATAAAACATAAAAGTTTTAGAGTTTGAATTAGAGATTTACACAGTGTTGGGTTTATATTATTTGGGCTATTGGTTGAGAAGTTATAGTCATTTGAAATAGACATGGCAGATCTGAATTTCTGTTACCTGATTCTAAATCATTATAGCAACTTTGAACAGTATTTCCAATATGTTGCATACGAAATTCTGAAAATAATGCAACATGTAAATTCTGTTATTATGAGTATATTTTCATATACTTTTAGTTTCACCACATTTGGGTATTTGGATAATAGGCTATAACACTTTGATTCAAACATGTCGGTAATGAAATTTATGACCTAAATCTTAAGTTCTCTTTTAGAATGGCTTTGAACAAATTTGGTTTCAAATGGCTTTCACCTCACATCATTTGAATGTTTCCATATCAAATTTTAGCGGAATGAGTTGAATATGATAGAACTGGATCTTTGTTTTGGGACCTTAAAGCCCTTGTATATGTTGGACAGCTTTCCAACGCTTTCAATGTAGAATTTGGAAGCTCAGAAAATATAAGAATTTTCTTAATTTGAGTATGGTTTTATTTAGTGATGTATTCATATCGATTGGATATGACGTTGTCAGATTACATTGTTTCGAATCAAACAAGGAATCATGAATTCCGCTATAGAAGTTCAAATTGCACTTTGGAACTATCTATTGAAAGCCTTTCATATTGAGATAGTTTTGTTTTTGTGTCAATTGATAATTGAAGGGCATTGTTTGAATTATGGACACTCTCTTGTCCTGCATTGAAGAGTGCACTTTTTGATAAATGAGTTTTTCTCGTCATTTGCCATTGACATTGTTGTAATTAATATGTCGGTGAATATGTCGGACTTCACATCCATAAATTATGTATTGATAAACTAGGTACGTTGGAACTAAGTGCTGTGCGGAGCTAAGTGCTACGCCACTTTAAAGGCGGGAGCCACCTCTAGAGTCCGTACGTGCCACCTCTATAGTCCAACGTTACAGCGATTGGTGAATAATTGGGATATACTTGGTAAAAATTAATTGTCATATGATTTTTCGAATTTTGTGAACATGTCGTATTTGTACTGTATTTGATTGCATGAGCCCTAGTAGGTATTGGCTTGGAAGGTGATCTAGACGGCATCGGGCCGACGATTACGCCAAGACCACACCGGTGAGCCCCGTCACGCGATTAAGGAGTTTTTAATCCCGTTGACGGGAGTCGGAGTGGCAAATCTGGATGCCACGTTAGGCCTGCGGGGCCATTGTGGTCATTGACCACTAGGAAGGATAAGGTAGCTTCTCAAGTCGTGCACGCAACAATGAATTGTTAGGGGATATAAGGTTAGTAAAGGTCAGCAAGGCCGATCGTGACAGGTACCGACTATATGTCTAATGTTTTATATGGAGTTAACGACAAAGTTATGTGATATATGGATATGTGTATTGCACAATCTTTTATATGATATTTGAGACTTTGTCATATGGTTATTTGCATTGGAAAAATGATTGTCATATGGTTATTTGAATTGGGAAAAATGTTTTAACTGAAATTGTGATTTCTTAAAGTTAATTTTCTAAAATTTATCCATTACTCCCTCACTGAGCTATTTTGAGCTCACCCCCTTTTATAAATTATTTTTTTTCTGAGCAATTCGGGACAAACTAGGAGCTGGTTTGGATTCAAAGATTAACGACGCATTAATAGGAGATAAGGAGGTTAAGGTATAAAAGTCGTTCGAAATAGTCTTTTGTTATGTTAGACTATTTTAATATTTTGGAAGTGCTTTTCTTTTGTAATATATATACAACTTGGATATTTGTTTAGTTTGAAAGATTATGGTTCCTGTTATTAATCTTAAGTTTTTGGGACGTTGAATAGTGTGATTTTCTTTTAGGATGTAATAAATAAGTTACCGTTGAATAGGCATGATTTACTAGTTGAATTATGGTTATGAATATCTGGATGTATTTTAATCGTTTAGATTTGGATTATAATCACATTGATAAACAAAAGTTTATTATTTTTGAATGGTTTGTCTTTTGGGAATGTAAGATAAGGTGAATATTGTGTTCAAAAGGTTATTGGTAATTTTCAGGTTATAATTTATTAATGTTCAAGGTTAGGGCCCAGACGTGAGTCGGGAGTAACCTAACGTTCCCGTCAGGATACCGTTAAGGTGGGGTGTTACAAGTGGTATCAGAGCATTTTTGCTCATAAGCCAGGATAAGACTCTTGGGCTTTGAAATGGTAATTTGTTTTGTTTGAATTGAGATTAGATGTATTTGATAAGCGTTAAAGAAAACATTGTGGACATTATTGGTTCCACGGTTAGGAATGAATTCCTTAAGAAAGAATGTTAAATTTTAAGTTTGAATTCTGATTTTGTTGGATTATTTTCGTTTGTGATTATTCAATTTTATATTTGGGATTCTTTTAAATCTGTTCTTAAGCTATGATCCTAAGAAAATTTCAGAGGACTCTGTGAATAGTGAAAGACATAAAGTAAATTTTCAATTTTGAAGTATTACAAAGAGTTCATTAGGTGTGATGTAAAACCAAAGAATTGTTGGGAGAATTGAAGGAATGTGATAAAATTTCACATGCGGGATAATAGAGATTGTGCTTCATTTTGGTGATATCAGTGAACATATAAGAATATTGAATGAAGGCTCATTGATAAAGGAGAAATCCGAAGCAAGATGTTAATAGTGTTGTCTGTTAATTGTAACACATGAAAATTATCAATTTCTTAAATTGATGAATGGTGTTTGGCCTAAGCTGAATTCTTAAAATTGTGATACTCTTGGTGTAATACTAAGAAATTGACTTTACCAATTTGAAAAGGTTGATGAATAGAAATTGTGTTAGCCATTCAGGTGGGAAAATAAATAAGACACAAGACACATAAATCTTTGGGTTTATAATTTGAGTATGACTTATCTTTATATAAATGAATTGAATTGAGAAAAAAAAAACTCAAACACGCACCAAAAATGCAATTCATCACTAGGCATACTGGTGTATAACAGCAATGAGAAAATTGGGAGACACAGAGATGTGGAAACTAAGGAATTTACTTAATCATACTTAGACTCGACACCAAGTGGTCATAATAAAAACTACCCACATAAAGTTTAAGTAAGAAAAAGAAAGTAAATATTCTTTCACTGGAAAGATGAGTTGGCAATATAGGAGCCCGAGATAGGATATTGGATAACAAGACCGAAGAATCTTTATTGTCCAAAGGAATTGAGAGGAACTAATAGGAAATTAATTGGATTGAACAAAGCACTTATACGACCATTGGTCCAAAAGTATACTTGTGCTTTTATTCACTTTAATTAATTGTCATTTGCCAATAAGGCAATATTTTATTAAAACCTAATGATTATTTGAAACTATTCCAAAATTCTTTTAATCCTTTCACTTTAACCTCAACTTTAATTCTCCAGCAACTCAAATAATTGATATTCTTGTTGCTATATTATAAACACTATTTCTTAGACTTCCTACTCTTGAACTTTTGAACATGCGTTTAAAAAGCTTAAACTTTGTTCTAAATTAATATTAGAACTGTGGATTAGTATCATTTAAACTATCCGTCCAATTGTATATCTCATTCCTAAATTAGGTTGACTATACACTCTAAATGCACTTATGGTGATTTATTAGAAAAGAAATTAAGCATTGTTATGCTTAGTATATGCTACAAACTAAATTGACGCCAATCTTAAGAATCATTAGGGAATGATGGGTATGGATTGGAATGAATTATAAATCAATCCAAATGACACAAGGAGACTTGAAAATTTGAGAAATGATTGAGGTATACTTATTTTACACAAGAAGATTCATTCGGAAAATTGGGGTGAACACTAGATATATAAGTTTAAATATTAAGGAATGAGTTGGAAGTTTCAAATGAGAGAATAAGTTCGAAATAGTTTATGACAAATAGATGATTAATTATTTTAAATTGAATTGTAGAGTATTAGCATACAAATATGGTAATTCTTTGAAAGTATTATGACCTAAATCATGAGAATATGTGGATAGTGCTACCTAATATGGAACTTTACATCTCTATAAGAAATATCTACCATGATATTTTGAATGATATTTTAACTAGTCAATGTGCAACAATTTGACAGTGTAATAGATTTACATGTTTGGGAGATTTTTGAAGAATGAATGAGAGCTAAAAGGATATCAATGAAAGAGATGACTTTTGCATATTAAATTATATGTCAAGGATGAATATAGAATTCAGAGAAAGGATATAGTGGCTGGAAGATATGATCAAATATGGCTCGAGGTATCTATATATTTTTTTTAAGTTAAAAAGTTGATGTTAAATGAAAATATATTATTGGTGACTAAGGCACTTAACTGATGCTTACAATTAATATGAAGTGATTATTTTAAGGAAATAATTTCATTTGACAATACCATGTATTGCGGAAATAAAGGTAGGAATGATAAACATGATACGAAAATTTAAGCACATTCGATTTGGGGAAATCCCACTAGTTAAGGTCATTCAGAAGAATCATGATGTTGAGAAAGTTACATAGAAAATTGAGGAAAAGATGATAGAAGGATACCCTAAACGGTTTTCAACAAACGGTAAGAATTTCGAGGACGAAATTTCTTTAAGGGGGGAAGGGTGTGAAACCCCGAAATTTTCATATAAATAAATATTGTATTTAATAGTTTAAAATATTACGTTTTTCGTCATATGAATTTTAGTTTAGAAACGAATATATATTTAAGTGATTCTACCAACGGATAAGAATTTTGATTTAAGATTATTAAATGGGAACATATGTTAAATGTTACTTGTGAGTTTACAAGTCAATACGAGAAAAATCTTGTAATTTAATTGTAAAATATTTAGGGACTTAATTTAGTTGCTTCATAAAATTACACATCAAATAAGTAAAAAGGAAAAAGCGTGAAATAGGAAAGGAAAAAAAAAGAAGAGAAGAGAGGAAGAGAGACGGGAACAGAATGGGAGAAGAAGAAAGAAAAGAAAAGGAAGAAAAGGGAAGAAGAAGAAGGAAGAAGAGAAGAAGGCAGCCGGAGAAACTAGAGGAAGAGAGGGAGGAAGAAAAGAAAAGGAAGTAGAGGAAAAAAGAAGAGGAAAGAAGAGGGGAGAAGAGGAAAAAGGAAACTGTGGAAAACTTCAAAACATGGGTGAGTTTAATTTATTTTGTCGGTTTTAGGGAATTAATTTCTTTCTAAACTGGCTAATTTTGATCGTTTGATGTGTGCAATGTGGTGCGTGTGTTGCTTTCTATTTTGGTTCACGTCCACAGTGTTGATTTCTTCATATTTTGATGGGTCAAGATTGAAATATGAGTGTAAACAATATGTAGCTATTGAAAGTTCGAATCTTGTCAAATGAATTTCACATTTTTATGGGCGTGGCGTTTTCGTGGTTTTTTTTCCCTTGATGGGATTTTCGGTTTTGCATGTAATTAACTTTGTGGCTGAGGTTGCTGGATTTCAAGAGAACTCTTGTGATGTACCGAAATCATTTACTTGATTGGTTTTCTTTCTAGTGCCTAATTTGAATTATTTGCCTTTTACTTAGAAAAGTTTGAATCTTTAGTAGAGTTGTGGTGTGTTTTTCCAGTAAATGATCCTGCAATTTCTTCTGTAGACTATGTCTTAAATCAATCAATTGGGTTTCACAACTCTGTTGGTTGCAGTTCTACAATATTCGACAACTGGACTTAAAAATTTCAAGATATGAGTTTTGTGGTTGAGTGATAAGTTGGTTTTATACCAACTTAAATGGCTTAATCCACTTAGCTTTTGACTTGTTTTTCATGAGTTAGTGCAATGTTTTGTGTGTTGTTATGCATTTATGTGGTTGGCAATTGGTTGTACTAAAATGGTTAAAAGAGACCAAAAATGATGATGAACTTAGGCAATTGTGTGTTTGATGTTAATTGGCAAGGTTGGGAGGTCAAAACAATTAGGAAGGTGAGTGAAACCGAAATAAATTTGGTAGGCTTGATTTAGGATTTTTGGCCAGATTTGGTTAAGGAATTTCATCTGGGCATAACTCTCTTGATACTAACCCAATTGGCGAGTTCTTTGGTGTTCTGAAAAGCTCTTTGAATGCACTACACTTCTTATGTTTTAACTATGTTCCAATTGTGTATGCAAGACTATGAAATATGAGTTTCTTTACGGAATATCATTTTAGGGTTTTAGGGTTTTATCTGCTTGCCACAGTTTGGTGTTTTGATAATATCTTGAGTTTCAGGTACCTGATGAGGCTGTTTCTTGATTCATTGGAAAGCTAAGAGGGGGATCTAGAATTCTTAAGTTCACCATCAAGGCTGATGCAGAGGCTAAGATACACTCATTTGGCATGGAAGTAGGGTGTTGTGCTGGAATGGATACTTTGCCAACATTTCGCCAACTCGGCTAACTTATCTTTGCCAAGCTAACGTTGCCAAGACCTTGCCAAAACTTGCCAACCAATCTTGCCAAGCTTTGCCAACTGGGCACATCAACCTTGCCAAGCACGATGCCGAGTCTTGCCATAGACCTTGCCAAACACTTGGCCATATTTTGCCACACTTATGCATTCATCTTGCCAAGCATTCACCACACACGCACCATTTGCACATTAGCACCACATTCGCATGGTTCGTACATGGCATGTTTACTTGTTTTTATACATTACATTTGCAACAATAGTACATGACAATTTGGCACATCACGGCAAGCATTTCAATTTGACAAATTTTGCCAAACTTTGCTAAGTTATGCCAATACACATTGCCACAGGATCATTGCACAACACATTACTCTTGGCACACTACTCATGCATGTTTGGCACAATATTTGCACACTCCAAACACGGTTGCATACACATTGGCAAGGGAAACGCACGACAAAATGCACAAACTTTCTCCACGAGACCTCGTGGAGAAAGAAAAAAATGCACAAATTTTCTCCACGAGGTCTCGTGGAGAAAACAAAAACACCACATTTTACTCCATGAGACCTCGTGGAGAAAATGAAAAATGCCAAGATTTACTCCACGAGGTCTCGTGGAGTAAAAAAATAGATGAAAAGTTTTACCCACGAGACCTCGTGGGCAAAAACTTGGGTTTTCTGATTTCATGAAACTGACTAAGTATTTTTGGTGTTCTTCAGGTGTTTGGATACAGAGAGAATGCGTGAAGACTGTTGGCCTGAAGGCGTGCGATAGCTGAGTCTGAAAAGGGAAGCAGCTGCTGGGTTCGCGTAAGCGTGCTTTCCTTCACCTATAAAGGCGTGATAATTTCTGAACGAGAAGGAAAAATTGACTGAAGTTGAAGGCGCACTATGGAATACCCTGAAGGCGCGAGAAAACAAATAAAAGCGCTAGAGTTCTGGCTTGAAGGCGCTGGGACAGTTGTGAAGACTACTACTTGGATTTTCATGTGTGCTGATTTTCATTATTTCTCACAAGGGCATTTTTGTAATAATCTAGTTATTTTACGTTTGCGTACCATTTACGTTTCTTTTGTAACCTCTATATATAGAGGTATAGTCAACATGTTTTAAGGGGATGGTAATTCACTATTCACTTTTTTTCCTATCGTAACCGACTTTTGATTTTAAAGAGCGGGAAGTGTTCTTGAGATCTACTTTCTCTCTCTAGTTTCTCTCTCTAAGTTTGTTGCTTCATTTTGGATTCTGATAAAAGATTTGTTCCGATTATTGTAAATCTCCTTGCATTTGAGAAGGCATTCCAAAATCCTTTCGGCATTTGGAAGCTTTTAAGACTCTTAATTGGTAAACTCTTACAATTAATGATTATGAACTGTTTAATCTTCCAATTTGTTGATTGTGAAGCTGAAATGGAGATTCGTGGCTAATTGTATGATAATCTAGGATACTGAGGGTGAATGCTAGGTTGAAATTGTAATTGTGCAGTAGAACTAATAATCTATTATAAGAAATGGAAATTCTCAGCTATGAATTTGTAAAACTTGTTAAGAGCATGCTTTTGATCTGAATTTGATGAAATGAGATTTGATTGCGGTCGTCATGCTGAATTGATTCTTCTTTTGTAAGATTTGGATGAAAATAATGAATAAGAACCTGAGAATGCATGAGTTCTTAAACCTGTTTGAATTTGCACAGATCTTAAGGCTAGACCTCATCATAGGAAGCTTTGAGTCTGTATCATCCTGAGAACAAGGTGATAAGAGATTCTCATACTCAAATGATGAATTTACATGCTAGGATCGGGCCTCACCATGGGAGATTCTAGGTGTTCATGCCTGAGTAATTTGAGTGGGGAATTGAGACAGCTCGTTCACACTTCACCATCCTTAGGCCCGACCAGAGGATAGGATGGTGTCGGAAGACTAAAATTGTAGTGTAGTGAAGCATTGGCCAAGCAGGTGCAGACTTTAAAGGCGACCCAAACCAAAGCCCCAGTACTTTCATGTGGACTATGCAAGGGAGAACATCACACGGATGAATGTGCAATCACTACTGAATCCATTTAGTATGTGAACAATTACAGTAACAAACCCCAATATGGTGAGAACTATTCTGGGAATAATTATAATGGAGGCAACAGACAATATGGTAGAAACCAAGGCAACTTGAATCAACAGCAGAATCAAGGAGTAAATTACTATCAAGGTAATGACCCAAGGAGAGCAATGAATCAACCACCTCCTGGTTTTGATAATCAAGCTAGCACATCAGAACAAAAGAAGCCAAATGTGGAGGATATATTTCAAAAGCTGATGGAAAAGATGGATAAGAACGAACAGAGATTTGGAGGTTTGGAGTCCACTGTGAAGCATCACGAAGCTACTCTGAAGAATATCGAGATGCAACTTGGTCAGCTTGCTAATGCTGTACACCAGAGGCCAAAAGGAGCTCTTCCAAGTGACACAGTACCAAATCCCAAGGGGAGTCATGCAATGCTATTACGCTAGGTGGGTCATTACAATAAGTGGAACATGTTCCTACCAATCGTTCATTTAACATTCAAGAGCTCAAAACAATTCAAATTCATTCAAATCATTCCACAAAATGATTTGCATTCACAAAAGCCACTTCATACATTTCATAATCATCAAAGTTACAATCTTATTCATGCTCAAGCCACTTTAGTATAAGAACATAATCAATTTCTCAAAAATAAGTTTCATCAATTGCGTTTAAAACAAAAAGGAATATCATAACCACATACCTTAAGCCAATATCCAATTTCGCACTTGATAAACGATTTCCAACACTTATTCAATTCACTTTCCTATAAAACCTACATATATAACAAAAGAACAATCAAATGGAGCCTATTAACTCTTCAACATCATCCTTAACCCAAGAACACTTCATTTCCTTACAATTCTCAAATTCATTTATATATTACTCTCTTAAACTTCCTTCTACAAAATATCATCATAAATTGACTTAACCCTATCAATACATGTTCTATACTTAATAAAAGGAAAGTTAAAATCCTTAGCTAAGTGTTCTTGAGCATATGGAATCAAAACCCATTTCCTATTATAGCAAAATTCCAAACCCTTACTATTCTAGGGCAATCAATAAGGGGATTAACTTGGATAAATAAGCTAGACAAGTTTCTTACCTTATCAAGAGTGAAATTGGTATGGAAATTGGGCTCTTATCTCCTTTAATCCATCATTCTTTCTTGCTGCCCTAAATGGAGATAAAATGGGGAATAAAAATGGAAGAAGAAGCTGAACTTCAGCCTAAGGAACAAACGGGTTTTAAGACCCATTTATCAATCTTTGCCAAATAGTCCCTGAACTTTTGCTTATTTATGAAATGGTCCCTAAATTTGGTTGTGGGTATTATACATGGCCCAATATATCCCAAAGCTTGAGTTCTATGGCGTTTAGTTACATCGCGGTATGCCGCCTCAGAGGGTTTCTTTGGGATAAATCTAAATCCATTGACCGATCCCTACAAAGTAACTTTTACTCTTATACCGTGGATGGCTTACTACGAGTTCTTACCACTTGACCATATTTCTGAGTAGCACAGAAGAGATAACAACAATCACCAAAAAAGTTCTTCTTCAGAACCAAATTGCACGAACAAGAAGGAAGATCATGTAAATGGTGGAGTTGTGAATCTTGCCAATGCCAAAGTCAAACTTAGACAGCATTATGAATTAGTGGTGAACCACATTTTCAGGTAAGAGTTTCGTTCTATTGTGGTTACCAGTGTGGGTCTCAAGTAGAGGAGTTTAACATCAACATTATCCCACTCTACATCTTCTATTCCAATCTATGTTTTAGATTATAAATACATGCCACATATATTTTACTAAAATCCTATTAAGAGATTAGTGAAGGCTAAAAAATAAATATTAAATACATGTCGTGTATTTATAAGAGTGAAACAGAAATTGACACACGGATTGGAACAAAAAATCCTCTGAGGCATTATCTATCCCCATATTTTAATTTCCCCATAAAGGATTTATTATTACATCAGCATACCTCTTGAAGTGTATTAAACTTAAAGTGTACATATGAAATAAATGGTGAATAGAACGTTGGCTGTGATATATTGTATACACAAGTAATTAATTTTTTATTGCCTTCTCTTAATGCTTGTACAGATACAGAGTTAGAGATATTCTAATGGTAAAGAATTTTCAGAATAATGCTCCACAGTTCAAATTTGTGGAAAGACGAAATGTGATTTTAAGCATAGACGCAGAAAAACGACAGAAAAAAGACCTTTTCAATGCAATTTTGAAAGCCATGCACATCCTTGAACCACTTGGTTTCCTTCTTACTGATTAAACTAGCTATGCTGATCTATCCACCTTCCCCGGTCACTATGTACTCTTTTGGGAGCTTCAAATGGAAGAAAATGATGAAATACCAGTACTTGATACAGTTAAAATGGAGCAATGTTGCAATATTGTGGAAATTTCACTAGATATGTAGAACAAGGAGTTAAGGAGAAAAAGCAATGCGATTGGTCCTTTGGAAATTAGAGTTGTGAAGCAAGGAACTTTTGATGCGTTCATGACAGGTGTGTCGCGTACCTAACAATTTAACCCTATTCACTAGTGTAGATATGGTGAGAGGGATCGTATCCACAGGGAAGGGGATGGTCTCAAGAATTCAGTAAATTGTTCTATAGAGTGACACAAAACAGAGATAAAACGCTACTATAAGATTAACAAGTAAAAATCACAAGAACAGAGAGTGAAATGTAAGTCAAGTGTGAATTGGATGTTCTAGGGTTCTTATACAGGATGAATATTCCTTAGACGACTCGAGGCCATGCATTTGACACTTAATTTAAACACAGAGGAGACCTGAATGCCTAGGAGTCTAGATCGCACCCAATATGTCGACCGCAATGTTATCTACACTCCTTGACACCTTGCATTCCTATGGCAAGGCCTAAGCATGGTGGATGTAATCCGCATTGTCTCAACTCTCTGAGATCGGCAAATCTAACATGCAATTCCTAAGGTCTTCCCATGGTGAGGCCTGACCTAGGTCCTAGAGTCTTTGCGAACACCAGAGAGTTTCTTCTCACTTCTTCCTAACTTCTCAAATGTTCTTTGATCGGCATGGCGACCGCATCTCAGAGCACGATCGGACAAAACAAATGGAAGACTCATCATTCATGTATTTAGGTCTCATTTCATGCAATTCTCACTGAAATTGGCGAATCTCACCTCCACTCAGCATGGCGACCGCAGTTTAGGTTCAATTCAATCAATACAGTGCAAAATTATGAAACTTAACTTAATTCAAACATTAAAACCAAGCATGATTCCATTTCTTAAGGATTGTATCAACTGCATAACGTCTCGACGTCTAAATTGAACATTCATCCATAAGACCCCTAAGACATTACAAATTTAGCTCGAAGAACTCATTCTCAAGTCGAAGCCATCAATACGAATCAATAAACAATTCATCTTTGCAAATTGGAAAATTTTACCGATTAAACTCAAGATAATTGTTCAAGCTTCCTCAATTGAGAAGAGTAATTCAATGTTCCGTCCACAAATGCAATCGCAATTGCGATCGGAAATGAATTGTTAGAGAGAGAAACTAGAGAGAGAACTGAGAAATCTAGAGAGAGAAAGCATTCCCGCTCTCCAAAATCCAAAATTCTTTTACGATTCTAGAATGATCCATCCCCTAAAAAAATGTTGAATAATTACTCTATATATAGAGGTTACAAAACGTAAACTGTACGAAAATGTAAAATGAATACAATATTACAAAAATGCCACCAGAGAGGTTCACAGTCCAAAAATAGAGCACGTGCACTGCATGCTACGTAAGCAACCATTATGTCACTCTGCGCCTTCGAGCCAGGAAACATCACGTCTCCACAGCCCCGATCACGCTCTCAAGCCTCAAGGCTGCACGCCTCCAACACACTGCACAAACAAAAGCAAGATTAAACACTTAGAAAAAATCAAAGGGAAAACATGCATACGGTGCGGCCGCGGGAAGTGGCCGCACCATTAATGTTTTCCCACAGTGCGGCCGCTTGAAACCGTGTGATAGAGTCAATATTTTAGAATTATTTGTTATTATTTTATGCCTTTTATTAGCATTATTGTGTTGGAATTCATGATTTTTGATATAATTTCAGGTTTATGTGGAATTGTGAAGAGAATGGTGAAAAAGAGTTTAAAAGATGCAAGAAGTTGAGAAAAAGTTGCAAGAAAGATTTTTACTAGAAAAGGGAGATTTTACCAAGGAAGATTTTAAGGAGAAGGAGAAGAAAGTTGTTGGAAGATTGAAGAATATCTTTTATGATGTTAGCAATTTTTAAATTGTAAAAGAATATTTACTATTCCTATTCAAATTCCTATGATTTGGGAATAAGTTAGGAATTATTTTGTTGAAGGATTTTAGGGATTATTTGTTAGAGAGAACTCTTTAAATAGTGGAAGTTGTGAAAGTGAAAGGGGACAATATTTTTAGATAGATAGTTAGCAGCTTTAGTTTGTTCTTAATAATTCTTTAGTTTTGTTTTCACGTAATTTAGCATTTAAGTTTACTCTTTGAATTTAATAAGAAGTTATCATTACTTTAATTTAGTGCATTTAAATTCCAGCAATATTAGAGAGATAATTTAATTGATAAGAGTTTTTGGACAATTATCATCCTATTCCTTTGCTATTGGATTTTGATAAGCTCAACCATCACTCTTACAAAGGTTATCTCTTCTTTATTCATTTCATTTATTATTCAAGGTACGTTATTCTTTATGGCATTCAATTTAATTTATTAGTTTTATTTACATTAATGATGAGTAGCTAATTACTTAATTTCGGTTAAAGTAATGAATGACATTAATATCTTGTGAGATCAAATTGGACTAAAACACTGTATTAATTAAGTTCCTATTTGTGTTCTGTGAAAGAAGTAATTAAGGCTAATCTATGTTAAATTAAATAGTGTACAATATTTGATTAGCATAGAATAATCTAATACCAATTAAAAGGGGCGGATTCGCAAATTCACTTTTTAATCAGTGGTAAAACTATCATTCATCGATAGTGGACATAAAAGGTTGATATGGGCATATGGATTCATGTGAACATATCAGAATTGGGTTCCTTAAAGCATTAATTCAATTAATAGTTTAAATCTAATGAGGATTCTCTTAGGTTAACTATTGATTAGAAAAGTTATTAATAAGGATTCTTTTAATTACTAATAATCAAAGAAGGAATAAGGTTATGTCAGTGGATTCCGGTAACTATAACCAATTGATTTAATTATACAGTTACATTATTGCATCAATGATCAAGACTAATATTAATGTTGATTCAAGCTTTAACCGGAATTTATTTTACTTCATTTCTTATTGAATTTTGTTATTTGTTGGAAACCAATTCTCAAACAATTGATTTGTGACATTCTGTTTGAAGAAAAAAACTACCATTCTCTTAGGGAGACGACCTTACTCATCACTAGACTA
Organism: Ophiorrhiza pumila; assembly: GCA_016586305.1. Lineage (NCBI taxonomy): Eukaryota > Viridiplantae > Streptophyta > Magnoliopsida > Gentianales > Rubiaceae > Ophiorrhiza > Ophiorrhiza pumila. Next base: position 23,795,765 of record BLIW01000003.1, on the reverse strand, counting down.
GAATTTATTCTAGTTAAGGAGTAGGTTAATAATTTTGGTTGCAAACGACTCGGCCAAATTTTGGCGCCGTTGCTGGGGAACGGTTTTGAGTATTATTTTTCCTTTAACATTCTTTTTCTTTTCTGGTGTATGACCCGTTTTAATCCTGCACGTTCATTATTATTTGAGCCTGAAATCGAAAAATCTGCAAGGAGGAGAAAGAAGGAAACCAGAATAGCGAGACAAATTCTTGAAACTCATCAAGAAGAGATCATGGCGGAACGTGAACGCACCCTCAGGGAGTTAGCTAATCCTAATATTAATGTGCAACCTTTAGGCATTACACTCCCCACCAAAACTGAACAATTTGAGTTGAAATCTAGTTTGATTCAAATTCTCCCTAAATTTCATGATTTACCTGGAGATGACCCTCATAAACATTTGCAAGATTTTCAACTTGTTTGTTCAACTGTTAGACATACTGGAGCTATTGCTGAATATGTGAAGTTGTTGACATTTCCTTTTTTATTACATGATGATGCTAGAGATTGGTTGTTTAATTTGCCTGCTGTGTCAATAACCACTTGGAATGAGCTTAAAAGAAAATTTGTAGAAAATTTTTTCCCTGCATCAAAAGCAGCAAATTTAAGGAAAGAAATATGTGGGATTAAACAACATGTTGGGGAAACTTTTCATAAGTATTGGGGTAGATTTAAAAAATTGTGTGCTAAATGCCCACAACATCAGATTTCTCAGCAATTACTAATTCAGTATTTTTATGAAGGTCTTCTACCCACAGCAAGAGATACAATTGACGCAGCAAGTGGAGGAAGTTTGATTAATAAAACAGCCAAGGAAGCTAACACTTTAATTTCCAACATGGCCGTTAATGGTCAACAATTTGGTGTTGATGAATCCCGTCGAATGATTGAGGTAGGAATGGTTAAGGATCCTCGTGTTGATGATTTAATTAAATCTGTTGAAAAACTTGTTTCAGGTTTGGTGCAAGTGCAACAAGTTAAAACTTGTGGAATATGCAAGAATGGGCATCCCACTGATTTATGCCCAACCATGCAAGAAGAACCAGAACAAGCAAATGCTATAGGCCAGTCGCAAGGACAATATAATGAACAAAATTCCGGCTGGCAGTATAGACAACTTCCTGGATTCCAAAATGCTTAACCTAACCAGTTTCGACCCACCGTTTATCAACAGCAGTCTAATATGACTTATTCACCACCACCACCTCCAAAAAAAGGCCTTAGTCTAGAAGAAATTGTCAAAATATTGGCCCAAGATCATCTCAAATTCCAACAAGAGACAAAGGTATTTTAACAGGAGACTAGGGCGGGATTTGCCAATATGGGAACACAAATCACTCAAATGGAAAATGCAATAGCAAGGTTGGAAGCAAATCAAGAGAAATTACCTTCCCAAGTAGAGGTGAATCCTAAGGAAAATGTAAGCTCCATGACTCTTCGTAATGGGAAGGAAATAAAAGAGACAGAAAAATAAAAAAAAATTTGTTCCCATGTCAGACTTTAAAAAGGAAGAATTCAACCATATGCCTACATCAGAAAATTCTGAGGTAAGTATTGAGCATAAAGTTGTTAAACCTACAGTTGTATTAACACCACCTTTTCCTGGCAGGTTTGCAAAGGAGAAAAAGTAGAAGGAAACAAATGATCTTTTGAATGTTTTTTGAAAGGTAGAAATCAACATACCACTCATTGAGGCCATTCGTCAAGTACCTAAATATGGTAAGTTCTTGAAAGAACTTTGCACAAAAATGGTAAGACATGAAGAAGACGCGAAGGTAATTGTGGGTGAAACTGTCTCTGCAGTGATACAGAAAAAATTGCCTGAAAAATGCAAAGATCCTAGTATGTTTTCTATTTCTTGTTTGATTGGAAATAAGAGAGTTGAAAAGGCAATGCTTGATTTGGGAGCATCTATTAATGTTATGCCATTGTCAATTTACAAAGAATTAAATTTGGGAACTCTCAAAGAAACTCGGGTTGTAATTCAATTAGCTGATCGATCAATTGTTTATCCAAAAGGCGTAGTGAAGGATGTGTTAGTAAAAGTAAATGATCTAATTTTTCCAGTGGATTTTTATATACTTGATATGGGCGCTTCTAGTTCTACTAATTCTGGTATTTTATTGGGCAGGCCCTTTATGAAAACAGCAAAGGCAATAATAAATGTGGACAAATGAACTCTAACTTTTGAATTTGCCGGTGAAACTGTTACTTTTAATGTTCTTGATGCCATGAAATACCCATATGATCAAGAATCTGTGTTTCAAGTTGATATAATTGAACCTGTGGATAATGAGTTTGTTCAAAACACTTGCATAGATGATACTTTTGGTAGGACTTTGAGCAAGACAAATAGGGAAGTTGTACTCCCAAGTGTTCAAATAAATGAGGCGAAATCACTTCATATGCCAATTTTTACTTTTAATAAGATGTGTTTCCCTACTAATTTGCAGGAACCCAAGTTGGAGTTAAATCCTCCTCCTAACCATTTTTAGTATGATTCATCAATTACTTGAGCAATAAAAAGTTCATGTCTAGCCAAAGACAATAAATTAAGGCGCTTATGGGAGGCAACCCATTTTAAATAAAATTTTTGTTAGTTTACATTCCTTTTTTAGTTTTTAGTATAATAACTGACTTCATTCTTTTATCCTTGCAGGTAAAAAAGAAGTGAAGATTGAGTTTTTATGTTGTCTTATAATAATTTTTTGAAAAAATCGTGATAAAGAGCAAGATTTGCTCAACGTCACGACGTTCAAGGACGAATGTCGCGACGTTGGTGGAAAGATGATTTAATTTTGATTTTTCGTCGATTTTTTGAAAAGTTCCAGAGAGTTACGTCGCGACGTCAGGACCCCCTGGACGTTGCGACGTGAACGAACGTCGCGACGTTCGACCTTGTACGTCGCGACGTTGGAAAATTTTAGTAAAAAAAAAAAACACGCGACGACCTTTTTTAGTTTTTAGTATAATAACTGACTTCATTCTTTTATCCTTGCAGGTAAAAAAGAAGTGAAAATTGAGTTTTTATGTTGTCTTATAATAATTTTTTAAAAAAATCGCAATAAAGAGCAAGATGTGCTCAACGTCACGACGTTCAAGGACGAACGTCGCGACGTTGGTGGAAAGATGATTTAATTTTGATTTTTCGTCGATTTTTTGAAAAGTTCCAGAGAGTTACGTCGCGACGTCAGGACCCCCTGGACGTCGCGACGTTCGACCTTGTACGTCGCGACGTTGGAAAATTTCAGTAAAAAAAAAACACGCGACGAAATTTGGCGTACGTTGCGACGTGCGACCTTGTACGTCGTGACGTAGGCGCTCGCGTAAAAAAACAGTTTTTATTCAATAAAGCTCTTTATTTCTTTACATACGGCAAATAACTAGGGTTTAATTTCATTATTTTTTCTTATATTCATTCTTTGTTTTCTGCAGAAAATTGTGCGTCAATTTCTTGGGTCTTTTAAGAACATTAATTTTCTCTTGTGAAATCATGGTGAGGACGAGGGCTAAACTCCGAAATAAAATTCCACATGGCACTCGGATTGTTCTTACCGATGAAGAAGACACAGTTTCAGGGGAAAAAAATTCAAAGTCAAGTCTCGATCGGCCACCCTCCACCAAGGCTTCTTCTTCCATTGCCAAAAATCCACAGTTAGGGCGAATTAAAAAAACGGCAACCAAATCAATTCCATTTGATAAAATGTATTTGTTGGAAAAAGCAAGGAAGCTCTCTGAGTCTACCACACAACAAGGGAAGAAACCATCTCCACCTCAGCATGATAGGGTTCAGACTTCTCTATCAGAATCAAAACAACCACCAAGGCGAGGTAAACAACTTCAAGAGACATGCCCTTAAAAGCACCAAAGGTCTTCAGTAAAGGTAACTCTGCCAGAACGAAAATTCAAGGAAAAAGGTCAGCAAGGAAGGTATGTAGCTTGTTTCCAACGAAAACTCGTATGTGGAAAATATTTTGATTGGTCCTTGATTTCTGATCTAAATGCTGAAACTAAAGTCCGTGAATATTTTGCAAATATAGGATGGTCTATGTTTTTAATTAAGCCTCCGTCGGCTTATAGAGAATTGTGTGCTGAATTTTTTGCCACCTATATTGCTGACAATATTCCGAATTTGAAAAAACCTAGTGGTGTGAAGTTAAGTACTCCTACAGCTATTCGTATTGAACTTAAAAGAAAGGAATTTGGGTTTTCTGTTGATGAATTTAATGTTTTATTGAAATTTATTTTGCAAGAAGATTTAGCATCTCCGGATTATGTAAATTCATTATGTGCAAAACCTGATTCTTTTGATATAGAACAAGCATGGAAGTTGTTATCCAGTGGAAATGAGTATAAAATTGGGATATCTAAAGCTGTAGAAATTAAAGATCCTGCGTTGCGTTTGTGTCATAGGATTTTAGCGTATAATTTCTTTGGAAGAAATGACTCAACCAATATCGTTCAACACACTGAGTTGTTTATTTTATGGTGCATGGTCAACAGAAAGCATGTGAATTTTGGTGCAATGTTTGCTCAATTAAAATCTGTTGCAAATGATTCTAATCGACTTTTGTGTTTGGGATCTTGGGTTACTTATGTTGCACTACAGTTGAAGGTTATTAACCCCAACTCCATCCATTTCACTGATGTTAAACCACCATAGTGTTTAGACCCTCATTCTTTGATTAAGATGAATCTTGTTTTTATTGATTCTAATGATGTTCTTCAGTTTTGTGAACTGGGGGTTCATCCCCCGAGTGGTACTTTCCCTTCTTCAACAGGTACGGGACGTGATTCTTCACCATTCTTTCCAACTTCGTCTTCTCAAATTGTCACGCTCCAACACTCTATGAACAAGATGCACGAACGAATGATGGATTTGGAGCAGTCCATTCAAGAATTCTTCCAATTTCAAGGGTTTAAACACCAAAAACCATGAGTTTTCTATTACATTCCTCTCCTTTATTCTTTTACTTTATTTCATCCTTCTATGTTGTGCTTTTATTATATTATTTTATACATGAAGGATCATGTATTGTCCAAGTATGGGGGAATTGATAGAGTCAATATTTTATAAATATTTGTTATTATTTTATGCCTTTTTATTAGCATTAGTGTGTTGGAATTCATGATTTTTGGTATAATTTCAGGTTTATGTGGAATTGTGAAGAGAATGGTGAAAAAGAGTTTAAAAGATGCAAGAAGTTGAGAAGAAGTTGTAGGAAAGATTTTTACTAGAAAAGGAAGATTTTACCAAGGAAGATTTTAAGGAGAAGCAGAAGAAAGTTGTTGGAAGATTGAAGAATATCTTTTATGATGTTAGCAATTTTTACATTGTAAAAGAATATTTACTATTCCTATTCAAATTTCTATGATTTGGGAATAAGTTAGGAATTATTTTGTTGAAGGATTTTAGAGATTATTTGTTAGAGAGAACTCTTTAAATAGTGGAAGTTGTGAAAGTGAAAGGGGACAATATTTTTAGATAGATAGTTAGCAGCTTTAGTTTGTTCTTAATAATTCTTTAGTTTTGTTTTCACGTAATTTAGCATTTAAGTTTACTCTTTGAATTTAATAAGAAGTTATCATTACTTTAATTTAGTGCATTTAAATTCCAGCAATATTAGAGAGATAATTTAGTTGATAAGAGTTTTTGGACAATTATCATCCTATTCCTTTGCTATTGGATTTGGATAAGCTCAACCATCACTCTTACAAAGGTTATCTCTTCTTTATTCATTTCATTTATTATTCAAGGTACGTTATTCTTTATGGCATTCAATTTTAATTTATTAGTTCTATTTACATTAATAATGAGTAGCTAATTACTTAATTTCGGTTAAAGTAATGAATGACATTAATATCCTGTGAGATCAAATTGGACTAAAATACTGTATTAATTAAGTTCCTATTTGTGTTATGTGATAGAAGTAATTAAGGCTATTCTATGTTAAATTAAATAGTGTACAATATTTGATTAGCATAGAATAATCTAATACCAATTAAAAAGGGGCGGATTCGCAAATTCACTTTTTAATCAGTGGTAAAACTATCATTCATCGATAGTGGACATAAAAGGTTGAGATGGGCATATGGATTCATGTGAACATATCAGAATTGGGTTCCTTAAAGCATTAATACAATTAATAGTTTAAATCTAATGAGGATTCTCTTAGGTTAACTATTGATTAGGAAGTAATTAATAAGGATTCTTTTAATTACTAATAATCAAAGAAGGAATAAGGTTATGTCAGTGGATTCCGGTAACTATAACCAATTGATTTAATTATATAGTTACATTATTGCATCAATGATCAAGACTAATATTAATGTTGATTCAAGCTTTAACCGGAATTTATTTTACTTCATTTCTTATTGAATTTTGTTATTTGTTGAAAACCAATTCTCAAACAATTGATTTGTGACATTCTGTTTGAAGGAAAAAACTACCATTCCCTTGGGAGATGACCTTACTCATCACTAGACTAGAATTTATTCTAGTTAAGGAGTAGGTTAATAATTTTGGCTGCAAACGACTCGGCCACCGTGGCCGCACAATATAATTCTCATGGTGAGCTCATAAGCTTGTGTCAAGTTTGTGCAAGTGTTCATGCATAAGTGAGTATTCATGTGCGAGAGTGAATGTGTAATACATAAGTGCTCGCAAGTGTGCATGTATTGGTGCTAGTATGATGCTTGTGATGTTTGTAGTGTACCTTAATGTGCTTGTGTCCCAAATGTGTGTGTGTGCCTGTGCATGAATGTGCATAAGGTGCATGAGGTGCATGAGTGCTTAGTGTATACATGCAAGCAAATGTATAGTGCATAAGCCTCAGTTTACTGCATGTAATGTAGCAAGAGCATGCACAAGTGTAGCAAATATGTGCAATGTGGTGCGCATGTGTGCTGGAGTTGTTGCAAGTGTAGTGTGTGCAAGGGATGAGAGGTCTTGTGCATGGTAGTGTGTGTGGTGTGCAACAAACTCGGCGAGGCCACGCGGAGATCTCGCCCCAGCAACACCGGCGTGCACTCGCCAGCATGTGTGGTGACCTCGCGCGCCCATGCGGCGACCTCGGCATGCTAGTGCGAAGACCTCGCCTAGAGCTATGCGAGTGTGGCCAAATGATGTGCAACCGTTGTGTGCGATGTGCAGGCAGTGTGGTACGGACGTGTGCGACGATGCATGCGGCAATGTGAATCCTCATGCGACGACCTAATGCCTTGCATGCAGCGACCTAGTGTGAGAGTTGTGCGTGAATGCGCATGTATTTTACCTTCAAGCAATCTTCTCTACAAACGCTCAACATCTCAACACACATTAGCACACTCTTCTTCTACTTAACACACACTTTCCACACAATTCCCACAGAAATTCATCACACACTTTACACCTAACTTCACACAACTCATAAGTCACAAGCATTACTACATCAAATTGCCCTTGACTTCCACAATAAACAAAATCAAATTTAACAACAAGGTTCACCATTTTTAGTTCGTCCTTTACCACATATAAGTCCATACCATACTTTGCACAAACTCTCTAATTTCTACATATTCTGTGCCTAAATTGCACTAAAATCTACAAAAGCCAAGCGAAACAATAACATTAAGTCAGTATAAAACCGACTTATCAATTTTCCCCACACTTGAACTTTTTTTTGCCCTCAAACAAAACTTACACTTTGCCAACTAATCACCTACATTCATGACATTGCTCCCTTGTCCTCTACGTCCTCCTCTAAGTTCATCAAAATGTTTTCACACAAAAACTCTCAAAAGGTTCAAAATTCCAAATTTCCAGATTTCAACATACATTGTCAACCAGGGCACAATGAATAAAGACCAAGTCATACGTGCGAGTGTGTGCTGAGGAATACTAGCTCAATGCTTTTCATGTATGCATACCCTTTTGCATTCTGTCATACAATTCATTGCTTATCAATCTCCTTATCCACACATAGGAACAAATAGCACACAAGATCAATGGCGCACATTGGTGCTTCTTTTAAATCATTCACATTCAAATTGCACTTTGGTGCTTTCTTTTACCACACACATTGGTGTATGATTGCCTAGGTCTTGTGGCTCTTTTTTCCCACTTTTTGCCTGGGTTTTATGGCGCGCTATTTTTTCCCGATCATGCATGCCAGGGTCTTATGGCTTTTCATTCCCAGTTGCCAAAGGCTTTTTCTACCAAATCCTTTCTTGTGTAACCACTTGTTCTTAAGTGTCTTTAAGGGACTAAACATCCAAGAACACCCTAGAATACCAAGGAAATGCATAACAAAAAAAAACAATTTACACCATATTTCCTCCTAAGCCAATATATGGTTTGTATGGCATATCTATCTTATTTTAACACCATGTCTTGGCTAACAAAACATGCCAATTTCTTCAAATTTGGAGCTAGGGCAAAAAAAGAAAGTTTGCATGCAATAAAAGGTAAGTTGATGAACTAGAGCTCAGACATAACTAACAAGAGAACAATATCCAAATGCAAAGTGAACATTTCATTACAATACCTCACTCACACTTCCACTACACTTCTTTTCATTTCATTTCATCACACTATGTTTCATTTTATTTCAATTCGCTCACACCCCTAACACTTCAAGAACTAAAAAAAAAACAAACACAACATCTAAACTACTAAATCTTCAGTACACATCACAACACTAAAACATGTCACATTCCTAACCGTTCACAAACAAACAATTTCATTCATGAAAAAAAATGAGCATATAAAGTCCAAAAGACACAAACCAAAGCAAACATTCACTCCCCCACACTTAAAACTTACATTGTCCTCAATGTAAAGTAAATATAAGTTTAGGAGCTCCCTAGTGTTGATATGTCATGAATTCCAATATTTGCTTGGTGGAGTATCTTTGTCCATAATTCCCTCTTTGAATGAGAAATTTCCTACACATGGTGAAGCACAACTTATTAAAAATCACTCACTTAAGTACACTACATGTTGGTGCAAGATAGTGCAAAAAAGACATGACATAGAAGTAGTATACAAGCAAAGTGCCGCACCATGACTAGGAGCCATGGTGGTGTAAAATATATGAAACTAATAACACTAAGTGGTACATGCACAATTCATGCTTGAAATGTAAACAAAATGATCGTGTACAGCATGGGAGTAGTCCATGGCACCCCTTCCCCACACTTAGCCTCATGTATGCACTGCCTACTTCTCTTGCAACTTCTTTCATGTGCCTGTCTCTATAACATGAGTTGGCTAGTGAGTATCACAAAATACAAGGAAATGTAAAAGACTAATTTACCAAAATGCTTTATTAAAGCTAAGGGAGAATAAGAAGTTCTTGGTTTTGTAAGTCTCCAACTAGACTATATTCATCAATCCCTAGTCTTCACAATCTGGAATATCCAACTCTGCAAAATTCGGAGTAACCATCTCTGTACCATAAAGATGAAATCTCATAGTCACTCTTCTTCCTCTTATAGGGCACTTGATCATTATCTTCTTCCTCTTATAGGTGCTTAAGCTCATGAACATGGGGATCAATCTCTACAAATTTCAATTCGAACCACTGAGACTCCCTCATTGGAGGCACCTCCTTTAATTCTCCTACCATGGGAAGCACATCATCTGCCTCTTCCACCACACTAATCCCTTCAATCCTGCAAGGCTCAACCAAGTGTTGTACATCTATGGTCTCAACAAACCCATAAGTAAGTTCAAAAATAGATGAATCAATAAAGCAATTTTCCACCATGTTAACAATGTCATTCAAAATTCGCACATCTTCCTCATCTAGACTAAAATGGGAAATCTCTTGAGTATTTTCTTTCATAACAACACCAAAATCATTATCATTAGTTAACAAGGGGATTTCATTTTGCACTTCTTGTGAGTCGCAATTAAGATCCCTAGATTCAATTACCGTTTCAATAGTTGGGGTCTCCACAAGAGTGTCAAGCAATGTGTTGACATTTTCATTAGCAAGTTCAACATTATCTTCATTCATGATATCACAATGTTCATCCAGATGTGACTCTATGCAATTTATCAGGAAATCAAGAAAAGACACATCCGAAGAATGACTATCAACATAATCAAAGATAGCATGGCACTCACTACCATTTGGGACATTCTTAACACATGCTTCCTTTGAAGTCTGTTCTACCAACACTTCATCTTGCAATTCAAAGATTGATTCATCTATAAAATAGCATTCTACTATGTTTGCAATCTCAGATAAAATCATGCAATCTTCCTTATCCAGCTCTACCCTCTCAATTTCTTCATTGCATGCATTCAATTCTTCAACAGATATGCAATCACGTTTCACATCTTCTCTAATCACATGCATGTTCCATGCTATGGCTCTAATTGCACAACATTGTTCTATATGCCTGGGTTGCTCAATAGCATAATTGACATAAAAAACAACTTGTTCATCATATAGAGAAAAGTCACGGTCTTGTTTCTTACCCTAATTGTAACACCCCACCTTATCGTTTAAAGGCATCCTGACGGGAGCGTTAGGTTACGCCCGACTCACGTCTGGGCCCTAACCTTGAACATTAATAAATTATAACCTAAAAATTACCAATAACCTTTTGAACACAATATTCACCTTATCTTACATTCCCAAAAGACAAACCATTCAAAAATAATAAACTTTTGTTCATCAATGTGATTACAATCTAAATCTGAACGATTAAAATACCTCCAGATATTCATAACCATAATTCAACCTGTAAATCACGCCTATTCAACGGTAACTTATTTATTACATCCCATAAGAAAATCACACTATTCAACGTCCCAAAAACTTAAGATTAATAATAGGAACCATAATCTTTCAAACCAAACAAATATCCAAGTTGTATATATATTACATTATAAAAGAAAAGCACTTCCAAAATATTAAAATAGTCTAACATAACAAAAGACTATTTCGAACGACTTTTATACCTTAACCTCCTTATCTCCTATCACACAATGCGTCGTTAATCTTGGAATCCAAACCAGCTCCTAGTTTGTCCCGAATTGCTCTGAAAAAAAATAATTTATAAAAAGGGGGTGAGCTCAAAATAGCTTAGTGAGGGAGTAATGGATAATTTTCAGAAAATAAACGTTAAGAAATCATAATTTCAGTTAAACATTTTTCCCAATTCAAATAACCATATGATAATCATTTTTCCAATGCAAATAACCATATGACAAAGTCTTAAATATCACATAAAAGATTGTGCAATACACATATCCATATATCACATAACTTTGTCGTTAACTCCATATAAAACATTAGACATATAATCGGTACCTGTCACGATCGGCCTTGCCGACCTTTACCAATCTTATATCCCCTAACAATTCATTGTTGTGTGCACGACTTGAGAAGCTACCTTATCCTTCCTAGTGGTCAATGACCACAATGGCTCCGCAGGCCTAACGTGGCATCCGGATTTGCCACTCCGACTCCCTTTAACGGGATTAAAAACTCCTTAATCGCGTGACTGGGCTCACCGGTGTGGTCTTGGCGTAATCGTTGGCCCGATGCCGTCTCGATCACCTTCCAAGCCAACACCTACTAGGGCCCATGCAATCAAATACAGTACAAATACGACATGTTCACAAAATCCGAAAAATCATATGACAATCACTTTTCACCAAGTACATCCCAATTATTCACCAATCGCTGGTAACGTTGGACTCTAGAGGTAGCTCGTACAGACTCTAGAGGTGGCTCCCGCTTTTAAAGTGGCGTAGCACTTAGCTCCGCACAGCACTTAGTTCCAACGTACCTAGTTTATCAATACATAATTTATGGATGTGAAGTCCCACATATTCACCGACATATTAATTACAACATATGTCAATGGAAAATGACGAGAAAAACTCATTTATCAAAAAGTGCACTCTTCAATGCAGGACAAGAGAGTGTCCATAATTCAAACAATGCCCTTCAATTATCAATAATTGACACAAAAACAAAACTATCTCAATATGAAAGGCTTTCAATAGATAGTTTCAAAGTGCAATTTGAACTTCTATAGCGGAATTCATGATTCCTAGTTTGATTCGAAACAATGTAATCTGACAACGTCACATCCAATCGATATGAATACATCACTAAATAAAACCATATTCAAATTAAGAAAATTCTTATATTTTCTGAGCTTCCAAATTCTACATTAAAAGCGTTGGAAAGCTGTCCAACATATACAAGGGCTTTAAGGTCCCAAAACAAAGATCCAGTTCTATCATATTCAACTCATTCCGCTAAACTTTGATATGAAAACAATCAAATGATGTGAGGTGAAAGCCATTTGAAACCAAATTTGTTCAAAGCCATTCTAAAAGAGAAATTAAGATTTCGGTCATAAATTTCATTATCGATGTGTTTTAATCAAAGTGTTATAGTCTAATATCCAAATACCCAAATGTGGTGAAACTAAAAGTATATGAAAATAGACTCATAATAATCGAATTTAAATGTTGCATTATTTTCAGAATTCCGTACGCAACATATTGGAAATACTGTTCAAAGTTGCTATAATGATTTAGAATCAGGTAACAGAAATTCAGATCTGCCATATCCGTTTCAAATGACTATAACTTCTCAACCAATGGCTCAAATAATATAAACCCAACACTGTGTAAATCTCTAATTCAAACTCTAAAACTTTTATGTTTTATGAAATTCTTGATTCAGTTTGCTGTTTAGTGTAAAAATTGTTCAAAGTTGTTGTATTGGCTGAAATCCCGTAACAAATTCAGTTTGGCCATAGTGATTTCAAAAGGTCCTAACTTTGTAACCAAAACTCCAATTAATATGAAATCAAAAGCATATGAAACTAGATTCTTAATATTAAAACTTTTATGTTTTATAAATCCCCAAATTCATTCCACAGACAACTGTAAAAATTGTTCAAACTTCGTCTAGGACTGAAAACCGTAACAGGTTTCAGTTCTGCCAAACCGACTTTTAAAGGACATAACTTTGTAACCAAAGACCCAAATAATGTAAAACCAAAACTGGGTAAAATTTAGATCAAAAGATTAGAACTTTTATGTTTTAGAAAACCCAAGATTCAGTTTAAAAAGTGGTATAAAAATTGTTCAAAAATGTTGTATTGGCTGAAATCCCGTAACAGAATTCAGTTTTGACAGGGTTGCTTCAATTGGCCATAACTTGGCAACAAAAAATCCAAATAGTGTGAAATCAAAACCATATAAAACTAGGTTTATAATACTAAAACTCTTATGTTTTACTCAGTTCCAAATTATGCACCTAACGGAGTCGAAAATTAGTTTGAAATCAACAATTATGCAACTCCATTATGAATATGATTTTAAGCTTCAGCTCACGCTTCATTTAAGCATTATACCAAATAGATTAAAGACACAATAGAGATTCCAAACCCATCCCTGCTACACATATTATGTCATAGTCAATCATACATAATAGCTGCGTACAAAGCAACTCAACTCAATGATGTCGAGTGTCGTGGCTCGTCAATTTATCCTAATTTCACTGAATATAGTAGCAGTGAGCTAGGTTTCGTTCCTTAGGGAAATAGTCGATTCAAGAAGTTTGATATGCTCAGTTATGTCACCAAAATATAACAATTTTAAAAGAACACTAATTACAAAATTTAACAGGAAATAAATTGGTTTAACTCCACACAATTACGAATTGAAATGAACACACAAGTAAGACTCAGACAAGTAAAAGCAAAGTTCTCAAGAAATTTAAGCTGATAATCTAGGCTACTTCCGGGTGAATGCAACTTCTCATACCTGCAATATTACTAACATACAATCGAAGCAGATGAGGAGAATCACAATTGGAAACAGAAATAATAGTTAGCATGGTCACTACACTACAATTTTAGTCTCCCGACACCATCCTATCCTCTGGTCGGGCCTAAGGATGGTGAAGTGTGAACGAGCTGTCTCAATTCCCCACTCAAATTACTCAGGCATGAACACCTAGAATCTCCCATGGTGAGGCCCGATCCTAGCATGTAAATTCATCATTTGAGTATGAGAATCTCTTATCACCTTGTTCTCAGGATGATACAGACTCAAAGCTTCCTATGATGAGGTCTAGCCTTAAGATCTGTGCAAATTCAAACAGGTTTAAGAACTCATGCATTCTTAGGTTCTTATTCATGATTTTCATCCAAATCTTACAAAAGAAGACTCAATTCAGCATGACGACCGCAATCAAATCTCATTTCATCAAATTCAGATCAAAAGCATGCTCTTAACAAGTTTTACAAATTCATAGCTGAGAATTTCCATTTCTTATAATAGATTGTTAGTTCTACTGCACAATTACAATTTCAACCTAGCATTCACCCTCAGTATCCTAGATTATCATACAATTAGCCACGAATCTCCATTTCAGCTTCACAATCAACAAATTGGAAGATTAAACAGTTCATAATCATTAATTGGAAGAGTTTACCAATTAAGAGTCTCAAAAGCTTCCAAATGCCGAAAGGATTTTGGAATGCCTTCTCAAATGCAAGGAAATTTACAATAATCGGAACAAATCTTTTATCGGAATCCAAAATGAAGCAACAAACTTAGAGAGAGAAACTAGAGAGAGAAAGTAGATCTCAAGAACACTTCCCGCTCTTTAAAATCAAAAGTCGGTTACGATAGGAAAAAAAGTGAATAGTGAATCACCATCCCCTTAAAAAATGTTGACTATACCTCTATATATAGAGGTTACAAAAAAAACGTAAATGGTACGCAAACGTAAAATAACTAGATTATTACAAAAATGCCCTTGTGAGAAATGATGAAAATCAGCACACATGAAAATCCAAGTAGTAGTCTTCACAACTGTCCCAGTGCCTTCAAGCCAGAACTCTAGAGCTTTTATTTGTTTTCTCGCGCCTTCAGGGTATTCCATAGTGCGCCTTCAACTTCAGTCAATTTTTCCTTCTCGTTCAGCAATTATCACGCCTTTATAGGTGAAGGAAAGCACGCTTACGCGAACCCAGCAGCTGCTTCCCTTTTCAGACTCAGCTATCGCACGCCTTCAGGCCAACAGTCTTCACGCCTTCTCTCTGTATCCAAACACCTGAAGAACACCAAAAATACTTAGTCAGTTTCATGAAATCAGAAAACCCAAGTTTTTGCCCACGAGGTCTCGTGGGCAAAACTTTTCACCTATTTTTTTACTCCACGAGACCTCGTGGAGTAAATCTTGGCATTTTTCATTTTCTCCACGAGGTCTCGTGGAGTAAAATGTGGTGTTTTTGTTTTCTTTGTGCATTTTTTTCTTTCTCCACGAGGTCTCGTGGAGAAAGTTTGTGCATTTTGCTGTGCGTTTCCCTTGCCAATGTGTATGCAACCGTGTTTGGAGTGTGCAAATGTTGTGCCAAACATGCATGAGTAGTGTGCCAAGAGTAATGTGTTGTGCAATGATCCTGTGGCAATGTGTATTGGCATAACTTGGCAAAGTTTGGCAAAATTTGACAAATTGAAATGCTTGCCGTGATGTGCCAAATTGTCATGTACCATTGTTGCAAATGTAATGTATAAAAACAAGTAAACATGCCATGTACGAACCATGCGAATGTGGTGCTAATGTGCAAATGGTGCGTGTGTGGTGAATGCTTGGCAAGATGAATGCATAAGTGTGGCAAAATATGGCCAAGTGTTTGGCAAGGTCTATGGCAAGACTCGGCATCGTGCTTGGCAAGGTTGATGTGCCCAGTTGGCAAAGCTTGGAAAGATTGGTTGGCAAGTCTTGGCAAGGTCTTGGCAACGTTAGCTTGGCAAAGATAAGTTAGCCGAGTTGGCGAAATGTTGGCAAAGTATCCATTCCAGCACAACACCCTACTTCCATGCCAAATGAGTGTATCTTAGCCTCTGAATCAGCCTTGATGGTGAACTTAAGAATTCTAGATCCCCCTCTTAGCTTTCCAATGAATCAAGAAACAGCCTTATCAGGTACCTGAAACTCAAGATATCATCAAAACACCAAACTGTGGCAAGCAGATAAAACCCTAAAACCCTAAAATGATATTCCGTAAAGAAACTCATATTTCATAGTATTGCATACACAATTGGAAAATCGTTAAAACATAAGAAGTGTAGTGCATTCAAAGCGCTTTTCAGAACACCAAAGAACTCGCCAATTGGGTTAGTATCAAGAGAGTTATGCCCAGATGAAATTCCTTAACCAAATCTGGCCAAAAATCCTAAATCAAGCCTACCAAATTTATTTCGGTTTCACTCACCTTCCTAATTGTTTTGACCTCCCAACCCTGCCAATTAACATCAAACACACAATTGCCTAAGTTCATCATCATTTTTGGTCTCTTTTAACCATTTTAGTACAACCAATTGCCAACCACATAAATGCACAACAACACACAAAACATTGGCACTAACTCATGAAAAACAAGTCAAAAGCTAAGTGGATTAAGCCATTTAAGTTGGTATAAAACCAACTTATCAAATTCCCCCACACTTGAACTCTTGCTTGCCCTCAAGCAAAGATACACACAATTTGACCCTCTTCATCACCCGTATGCAAACACTTTGTTCATTCATCCACATTGACCACATCTAAATTCATCAAAACGTTTTTTTTTCACACATAACTTTATACTTTGATAGTTCATGGTACCTAGCTCTCAGATTTCAATACAAATTATCAACTAAGGCACAATGAATAAAGACCAAAATGTCATGCGTGCAAGTGTGTGCTGATGAACGTGTACTTCATCTATTCCTTTGTTATACACCCTCTAGCTGGTCTCGCATACCATTCAATACATGCCAATCTCTTTGTCCACTCTTATGAACATGCAATCACAAGATCAATGGTACCTATGCATACATTGGTACTCTATGGGACATTGCCCTTATTCTGCACATTAGTGCTGCACATTGGTGCACAATTACTTACATTTTGATGACTGAAATAATGCCTGGGTTTTATGGCTTTTTTCTCCAAATTTGATTGCCAGGTTCTTATGGCTTTTTCCTTCCCAGTTGCCAATATGGCTTTTTCTCCCATATTATTTCTTGTGCAAGCACATGTTCATAAGAGTCCCAAATTGACTAAACATGCACGAATTCTGGAGACACCAGATAAATGCATAACAAACATAAACGAATCCATACACATTACCTCCTATGTCAATTGAGTTTTGCATGGCATATCTATCTTACATTAACATCGGGCCTTAGTCAGCAAAATGTACCAATTTCTCCAAACTTAGCACCACAAACTAAAAATTTTCACATGCAAGATTCAAAACAAGTGTAGTGATGAACCTGGAATAAGCCAAAGTGAACTAAGAACAAAGTTTCACATACAGGGTGATAACTCATTTTCTCAATTTTGATTGCCTTTGTTCATTTCTCTTTTCGCTCCATATATATATATTTTTAAAACATCAGCATGCAAGATGATAAACTCAACGCATCACCACATTGTTCTCTTTTCACACAAATTCACATATCAATTCATACCTTGCACACAACACTACACACTCCAATTTCATTAATGCCCAATGATAAACACACAAAATTACAGACTTTCAACATGGCTGAGTACATTCCATCCCTCAACAAAACAAAACAAACTGCATACTAAACTCTAAACACTCAAACAACACTTAGCACACCCAACGATTCATGGCATTTCTTCATTCTTCATTTTCTTCAAAGTAAGACAGCTTGACTTCACACTATCATGGCCACTTCTCATGACTTCTAAAGAACCATACTCCTCAATCCATCAAGAAACAACATCTTCACAAAATCCACTTAACATTCTTGCAAAGAAAGAAAAAAACTTCATGCGTCAACAAGTCATCAAACTTCAAGACACGCACCAACTAGCCACTTCAACTACCTTCTCGGAACTGAATAATGTAACATGCTTGACATACTGGCTTCTCCATTCCAACAATACTTCATCAATATGAACAAAACATATACGCACAATTTCAACATTCAATTCACCACTTCATCACCACAATCACAAAGCAAAACACAGCACCAAAATAATTTCACATATAACATCAAGAAAAAATTTTTAGATTTTTCGTCTCCCCCCTACACTTAGAATAAACATTGTCCCCAATGTAAGAGGCTAAGATGAAGGAGGCACTCCCTGAGAAAACGATGATGGAGCTGAAGAAAAAGAAGATCCAAATGCAACTGCTGTAGAGAAAGACTGTCCATCCAAAGAAGCCGTGGCAAATGAAGGGACACCAATTGACTGTGGAACATAATGAAAAGGGCCATGGACAGGGCCTTCAAGAGGTTGTCCCGAGACTATTAATGGAAATCTTACAGCAGGTGTAAACTCTGGATTTGGTATGAATGTGGGAGTATGAGGCATAGGAGGTATACGACCAAATGTGGGTAACGGATGCAAAGAAGGGCTTGCTGTTACTTCAGGTGGAAGCTCGTGCATGGTACCACTAACCATATCATATAACAAATGGGATTCGATACCCCGCTAACTGTGCCGAAGTTGGAGTTGGCTTCGGGGGTCCTGAATCTGAATGGTAATAAACCGTCATCTTGTTACACCTATCGAGCTCTCGCTGCATGCACACTTGCCTATGATATAACACTTCAAATTGCTGCTGAGCCACCGTGGATAAATCATCAAATCTATGCTCCATGCGTTTAGCTTGTGACGTCCACTCCTGTTGCATATTATCAAAACCTTCATGCATTCGTTCCATCCTTTCATCTATGTTTCTCACACCAACCTGCAGCCGATCCATCCTTTCATCTATGCTTGAAAAGCGAGTTTCAACTGAGAGCTGGAAACCCTGAATTACTCCTTGAAGAGATGCGAAATCAAAAGAATGCTGCCCTTGGCCTGCTTCATAAGTTGGATTTTCACTCACCACACGAGATGCCTCTGCACTTGAAATCCTCGCTTGTTCCATTTCCTTATCTTCGCTCAAATACTTCTTATAAAATTGATCAGTAATTGGAGGCTTGATCTTTTGCCAGTCACCAAACTCATCATCCACACCTTGTTCGACGCAAAGCTCCTGAATCAGTAAAGGGAAATAAAGTGCCTTACTGTGCACAGAAATTCCATCATGGATGTTTGAAAGGATTAAACGACCCACATCAATCTGCCGATTCCTTCGAATTGCTGACATTATGAACAACCGATTGCGAATAACCTCGGTTGTCTGTGAACTCGGCATGAGATGAGATAGTACGAACAACAGCGCCACATTTTCACATCACTTTTCAAGAATTCATTCCGAATATGCTTATGCTGGCCATCCGGATTGAGCACCCAGGTTGCTCCAGGATGTGCCAACTCTTTTGTCAAAGCTTGATCCAACCTCTCATCAGTTGGAAACTGTATAGGATCAGAATCATAATTGGTTGTTCCCAGGTGCAAGTTAATAATCTCGCTTGTGATTCGTATCCATTTCCCTCGCACATATACAGCTCCATTCTTAGGAGAACATGCATTGGCATAATATTCTCTTGCAATACTCACATTACAAAAACCAGGTGCAACCGCAAGCTTCTCATGAAATTTGTAAAACCTCATCAGCTTTTTAAATGGCTCTTTTTCCACACTGAATGCACGTTCAAGATGTATATATTTCACATTGATGCCTTGCTCCCAACGTTCCCTAGCTTCATCATTAATAAACAAAGATATTTTGGGAGTGCCTTTCCTCTTCTTGGGTGCCGGGGCCTGCATCGCATACTGAGGTGGCTCCTCAAACATTCGCATATCATGAGAAAAGTACTCCGGGTCGGAATCAGTATCAACAGGTGGTGCCTGAGCTTTTCCTTTCCCTTTTCTTGAAGTCGTGGCTTTTTTTGAAGTCAAATCTTTCTTTGGTGCCATTCCTATTAAGAAAAATTCAGCTTGTCACACAATACTCAAAGCAAAACAATTACATTGAGAACATCACTAAGCACATGCATTTTCTTATGTAATCACATTCCTAAAACTGAAAACCAGCATTATAAGATTGTAAAAATCATCTAGGAAGCAAGCAAAATCAGTTCACACAAAAAACATCAAAGTTGTAGTGCACTCTTTAATCGAAATTTGAGGACAAGAATCATCCCATTTGAAGTCAAAATGGCCAAGTTATGGCTAAAATACCGATAGTCCCAAAAATGTTCAGATTCAGCATTTTCTCAGATCATAATTCATAACGTGAGCACACATTGTCCTCAAAATTAGATCATGCTCCAGGCAGAATTAACAAAAGTGCAAAACATAAGAAATGTGGGGGATAATTTTCCTTTCTTGCTGGGCGAGCGCATCCGATTAAATAAGAGATATCTTCCCTGTGACCCTTCCATTCGATCCTACCAAAAGCAAGGGGCCAAGTTCTTCCCTACGATATCGGGATCCAGCCCATTTCTGGCAGCACCTCTTCGCTTTTGAATTTCTCTTTCGCAGCTGATATGCGACCTTCCTCTTAGCTAAATTCTACCACTGGAATCAACATATTTGGACATTCCATTTGCAAGTTATACCCAAAATACCGAGACTTGGCGAACTTGGCAGATTCAAAATCTCAACATTCCTGATTTCACATGTACTTCACATTCTAAGCTTTTTTAATCTAAGTTCCAGCCACGATTAGAAAAAGTGTACAACATAAACATCAAAGACCATCATGTTAGCTAAAGGATGCAACTGTAATCTCCTCATTTCATCATTCCTATCCCAAGTTATGCTTGAAAAATAGAAAAAATGGCAAAGCTGGAGTAATCAAAAATCGAAATTTGTAATTATGCTTCCCCACACTTAACATGCATTTGTCATTTGGCTATCAACATTATGTTTTCCATATTTTCAAAATCATGCCTTCACTTTCATTACTTTAACATTTCACTTGAACAACAAAGATTCACACAGCTTAAAGGAGGAATTGAAACATACCTTGATAGGAAGCTAGAGTCAACTTTTTGAAGGAAATGAAGATTGAAAGATGATGAATACAGCACAAGCTTCCACAAATGATACTTAGCTCAACAAAAATGGTTTTGTTCTTTCTTGGCCTTACATATTATACAAATGGTAAATGGCATTTATAGACCAAGACCAACAATGAAACCCACCAAGACGTAAAGTGAAAACAACTTGCCACTCCTAGACAAACAAGCAATTCGGTCATGTGAACCATCCACATTAACATTCCCCACCAAACACTACAAACAAGCAAGTCATTCAAAATGTGGGACCCAATTGATAATCCAAGTCATTAACTTCTCAGCTTTTACCAATTCTTATGCATTCACTCCTCACAAGACTACAACATCAACATTATTGCATACACTCAATTCGGTCAACTCACCTTGCACAACATGAATACAAGACAAGACTAAAGCATTCATATCATTCAAAGCAACAACCACAACGCTCCCCTACTTTTTTTAATTCAGTCCTTCACTCCTAAACAATGTTCTCAAACATCATGAACAACAAAACAAAACCAACAACTTCTACATTTTGCATGTGAACTTATCCTGCAACACATATAAACGTCCAACAAAATGTCAGCCTTTTTCCTTTCATATCATATCCATTTCCTATTCATGACTCAATATCAATCCAATCTCTACATAATTTTTTTATCAGCTTTTCAGAAAATTGAATTCATGTTCAGAAGGGTTCAGAAGTGCAGATATTCTCTTCATCAATGCATGTGTGAATAAAACCGAACATCACAACAAAGAAATTTTATTAACACGAAATACAAAAAAAAACAACAAAAAATTTAAACATCACAACCTATCTAGTAACAAAATCACAAAAGGCTAATACTACTAATACTATACTCAATTCAATCATGGCAACTAATCTGCTTAAACATAATCATGGTAACCATACATGTTCCAACCACCACCATAATCAAGATATCTTGGCAAAATCTCCCCCCCACACTGGAATAATACATGGTCCCCGTGAGAAAAACATAACAATCAAGACAAAGGAACCTGGTTGTCCTCTTTTTACAAGCCACGAGAAAGTCTCGCAATTCTTTCCTCCTCTTGGAGAGCAAGCCACTGAGGAGGTCCCAACAGTCCAAAAGGATTTTGAGGATTGTCAGCTGAAGTGATATTAACTCCTTTCTCCCGAGCCATAGCCGTTATCAGAGCTGGAAAATACATCGGTGCGAACTCACTTCTCTGTGCCCGCCTGATAAAATCTAAGATCAACTTCCCAACATCAATAGAGAAATCATGTAAAATAGCATAAATCAACAGAACTCGTTCCCTAGATGCTATATTGGTACGGTTAGTAGGAAGAATCCTGGAATTGATAAACATTAACCATATTTTGGCCTCGGCTGTGAGTTCACTAGTAGGTACATATAAAGCCTCTTGTCGAGCATTCCTCACCCATGTAGCACCAGGTAAAGTTACTGAAGCCAACAAATGATCGGTATTCTCAGCTCTCAACAACCTACAATATGTGTTACGAGAAAAATCATCAAGAAGATAAAGCCTATTAATACTATGGCGGGTGACCCTCAAATACTTTCCTCTCACGAACACTGAATGAACACCATTAGCTCGGGAATTAGCATAAAATTCCCTAACTATGTCCATATGCACCACAACTGAGGCTCGAGCAAAATGAGACCACGACTGTCTGAAGATCCACATCCTCAAATCTCCTAGAAGATCCTGAAATGGTTCGCTCAATCATAACGATCTATTAGTAAAGCGATGATAAAAGTTTTCAGCAGAAGCATTAACAAATGTGGACAACTAGCTGGCTCAAGATCAATTACCATCTCCTCATCAGCTGAAGAAGATGAAGATGAGAAGATGTGTTCCAGGATCTTCACTAAAGATAGCATATTCAAATAGGGTCTGGTGGGGAGAATAGAAATCCATGCTTTGAAATGAAAAATTACTAGCAAGAAAGTAGTATAGGAGAGAAGAGTAATGAGAATGAAAAAAGAGATGTGCAATATATATTTATGACATACTCACTATCAAACAAACAACATGTGAATGACAGGTCATAGCTTGATGTCCTTTCTTCTCAATAATTGAAACACCCAAACCAATCATCATGCACGGTCACGGATTAACCATCATGCATGAATGAACAACAATTCTTACATCAAGCTGGTTATCTTAGTTGTAAACAATGTAGACTCATTGTACCCACATGGATGGGAAAAGTGAAATCGTACTCCCTGCTTCTATCAATAATGCCCAACATCCTTCTGAGATTCTAACAAAAATAACCCAAGTGATTTATGAGATTGTGCCAATAATTCTACCATACTATTCAAACTAGATTTACAAAGAAAAGAATCACAACAAATAAGACAAAGGAAGAAAATCAGGGTGCCTCCTAGGAGCGCTTGGTTTAAAGTCAACAGCCCGACCGTGCATCATAGCTCAATTTGAGATGATAGGATCATCAAGGTATAGCTCATGTGATCTCGTGCCACATTAGTGCTATCCTTGTCCTGAGAAGTTAAGTACGGTTTGAGACGATGGCCATTCACTTTCTACACATTGCCATTCTTGTCATTCTTGATTTCAATTGTCCCATAAGGTTTTACATCAACAACTCTAAAAGGACCACTCCACATTGATTTCAATTTTCCAGAAACAATCTGAGTTTAGATTATAAAGCAATACCAATTGCCCTGAACAAAAATCTTGGATTGAATCTTGGCATCATGAATTCTTTTAGTCCTCTCCTTGTACATCTTGGCACTCATGTAAGCATTGAATCGAAATTCATCTAGTTCATTCAATTCCAACATTCTTTTTGATTGAGCCTCAGACAAATTCATGTTCAATGTTTGAATAGCCTAATACGCCTTATGTTCAAGTTCCACTGGCAAGTGACACTCTTTACCAAAAACCAATCGAAAAGGAGAAGCTCCAATTGGGGTTTTATAAGCTGTTCTGTATGCCCACAATGCATCATCTAACTTCAAAGACCAATCTTCCTGCCTGGATTTACCACTTTTTCAAGAACTCTCTTGATCTCCCGATTGGGAAATTTCAGCTTGACCAGAAGTTTGTGGATGTAAGCTGTGGAAACTTTGTGAGTAACACCATATTTGGCCAACAAAGACTCGAAAAGCTTGTTACAGAAATGAGTCCCTCCATCACTTATTATAGCCCTGGGAACGCCAAACCTATTGAAGATGTATTTCTTCAAGAAAGCAGTTACACTTTTTGCATCGTTATGAGCCAAAGCCACAGCTTCCACCCAGTTAGAAACATAATCCACTGCCACCAGGATGTACTCCATTCCTCTCGACTTAGGGAATGGCCCCATGAAGTCAATCCCCCACACATCAAAAATCTCTACCTCCAAGATGTTGTTCAAGGGCATCTCATTTCTGGAAGAGATGTTGCCAGTTCGTTGACATCGATCACATTTTCCAACCCAAATTCTGGCATCCATGAAGATATGTGGCCAATAAAACCCACATTGCAAAAATTTTGAAGCCTGTCCTAGTTGATCCAAAATGTCCACCACAGGGTCCTTCATGGCATGCCTTTAAGATGTCCCCCTTTTCTTCTTCCTTGACACACTTTCTTATCACTTGATCACTGCATATTTTATATAGAGAATTGTCTTCCCAGAAGTAATATTTAGCATCACTTCTCAATCGTTTCTTCTGATCACTGGAATAATATGATGGAATCTGGCCAGCAACCACAAAATTTGCAATCTCAGCGTACCAAGGCAACCTTTCAACCACTTTGAACACCTGCTCATCAGGGAAATGCTCCTTCACCAAACCTTCAGGTGAATCTTGCTCCTGAGACTCCAATCTTGACAAGTGATCTGCCACAACATTTTCTGAGCCTTTTCCTATCCTTGATTTCCACATCGAATTCCTGGAGCAACAAAACCCACCTAGATCAAACGTGGTTTGCCTCTTTCTTTGCAAGCAATATTGTCAATGCAGCATGGTCTGTATAACAATGACTTTGATCCCAAAAGGTAGCACGGAATTTATCAAATGCGAAGACCACTGCTAGCATTCCTTTTCAGTAGTTGTATAATTCATTTGGGCCTCATTCAATAGCCTGCTAGCATAATGGATAGTGTGAAACACTTTGTCTCTTCTCTGCCTAAGACAGCTCCTAAGGCATAATCACTGGCATCGCACATAATTTCAAAGGGTTCACCCCAATGGGGCAGTGACTATCACAGGAGCTTCACCAATTTCGTTTTCAGAGTTTCAAATGCCTCAACACATTCATCTCCAAACTCAACTTGACATCTTTTTCCAAGGCAGGCTGCATAAGGGTCTAGCTATCTTTGAAAAATCCTAATAAACCTTCTATAAAACGCCAACATGTCAAGAAAGCTTCTGATACCCTTAACATTAGTAGGTGGAGAAAGTTTGCGCAATAACATCTACCTTAGCTCAATCTACCTCCAACCAGCATGAGAAAATTTATGGCCTAGCACAATCCCTTCTGAACCATGAATTGACATTTTTCCCAATTCAGCACCAGATTCGTTTCTTCACACCTCTTCAAAACCTTTGCCAAGTTCTCCAAACAACCATCGAATATCATACCAAAGACAGAAAAATTATCCATGAATATTTCAATTATTGATTCCACCATGTCATGGAATATTGCCATCATGCACCTCTGAAAGGTAGCTGGGGCGTTGCAAAGACCAAATGGCATTCTTTTATAAGCAAATGTGCCAAAAGGACAAGTGAAAGTTGTCTTATCCTGGTCCTTGGGATCAATTGCAATATGATTGTACCCAAAATATCCATCCAGAAAACAATAGAAAAGGTAGCCAGCAATTCTATCCAACAATTGTTCCAAGAATGGAAGAGGGAAATGGTCTTTTCTAGTTGCCTTATTTAGCTTCCTGTAATCCATACAAACTCTCCAGGCACTGACCACTCTTGTTACCAGAAGTTCATTTGCCTCATTCTTTATAACCGTGACCCCTCCTTTTTTCGGAACGCATTGAACAGGACTAACCCACTCGCTGTCTGAAATTGGAAAAATCATCCCAAAGTCAAGCAATTTGATAACCTCTTTCTTCACAACTTCCATCATCTGGGGATTTAATCTTCTCTGTCTATCCCGTACTGGCACAGCATTTTCCTCAAGCAAAATCTTGTGCATACATAAACCTGGACTTATGCCTTTTATATCAGCGATTGTCCATCCAATAGCTAACTTATGTTTTTTCAAAACTTCCCAAAGCTTCTCCTCTTGCCAACCTTCAAGCTTTGAAGATATAACAACCGGCAATGTCTCATTATCTCCCAAGAAAGCGTATTTGAGATAAGGTGGAAGTGGTTTCAATTCCATCTTTGGTGCCACCACAATGGAAGGTAAAAGCTTTTCATTCCTGCAAAGAAATTCTTCCTTCCTCACCTCAGTGGGATTACAAATCTCATTAGTCAAAACATGTGACAACATAAACGAATTATGTTCATTGTCATTCACAGTTTCATGCATTTTAACTTTCACAACATCACTTTGCATTTCACAAATCGATTCTTCCAAATAGCAACATTCAATGATTTCCTCAATTTCAGAAAGAATTTTCTTGTCCTCATCATCTAAGTCAATTCCATCAAAATCATCCTCATAAACACTTAACTCATCAACAACTGAGAAATCATGCATATTGTTCAAATTACTCAAAGAAGAACATGTTATGGCTTTGATAGCAAAACAAGACTCCATATTTAGAGGTTGCTTCATAGCATAGTTTACATCAAAAACCACTTCCTCATTGTTAATCCTAAACGTGACTGTCTTGTTTCTCACACCAATCAAAGCATCACCAGTGGCTAAGAAGGGACGACCAAAAATGAGAGGAACCTCAGGGTCCTCTTCCATATCAAGTATAATGAAATCCACAGGCAAAGTAAATTTATCAATACTTACCAAAACGTCCTCCACCAAGCCTGTAGGAGTCACCAAGGATCTATCTGCCAACTGTAGTGTCACTGCAACTGGTCGAATCCTTCCACTCAAACCCACATTTATTGCAATGGATAATGGCATCAAGTTGATTCCAGCTCCAAGGTCACAGAGGGCCTTTGCAAAATATCTGGTTCCAATCTTACAAGGTATGGTACAGCTACCTGGATCCTTAAGCTTTGGAGGTAATTTGTGAACCATCCATGCTTGACTGCACTCTGATAGCATCATTGGAACTTCACATCTCAAGATTTGCTCCTTGTTTGAAATGAGATCCTTTAAATACTTAGCATATTTAGGCATGGTTGTAACCAAATCCAACAAATGAACATTGACATTCACTTGTTTGATCATATCCAAGAAATGATTGAATTGAGGCCCCTTCTTAGGTGGAGGTGTCTTCCTTTCTGGAAATGGAGCTTTTGGAGCATAATCTGGGAAGTTATAAGGATTGGAATTTCTGGTAATTTCATTCCCCACCCTTTCTGGTATTTCCTTCCTCTTAGACTTATTTTCCTCTTGCTCAACATTCTTCTCAGGTTCCAAAACTTCCTCAGCTTCATCTTTTTGGTCCTCCGCTAAACCATCACTCTTGTCTTCTGCAGGTTTACTTCCAGGCAACAATTTTCCACTATATACTACAAGCTAAGCCAATGCTAGTATTAAGAATCACTAGAGAATAATTATTTTTTTATGGTTCAATTGAAATGTCAATGGGAATTGATTGTCGAGAAACAATTGGGATTACCTATCTTACATAAGGAAATTTATTCGGGAGTCAAGGTGGACATTGAATGCTTAGGTTTGAAAAACAAAGACTTTAATGGTATTTTTCAATAATACACAAAAAGATTTATTGGGAATTAATGTGTACACAGGATATGTAAGATTAAATATTAAGGACTGAATTAGAATTTTCTAATGGGAATATAAGTATGATATAGTTTATGATGGATGGATGATTAATTATTATTTTAAAATTGAAGAATATAGTATTGATATACATGTTTAATAAGTCTTTTCTAGTATTATGATCTGAATGGTAAGAAGTCGTTATTACACTTGTGTGAAGCTTTACACCCTTATGAGGAATTCCCACCATGAGATATTGAATGCTATGTGAACTAGTCAATGTGCAACAACTTGATATTGTAATAGATTTACATGTTTGGGAGATTTTGAAGAATGAATGAGAGCCAAAAGGATAACAATGAAAGAGATGACTTTTGCACATTTAAGTATATGTCAAAGATGAATATAGAAATTTAGAGGAAGGATATGGTGGCCTAGAGATATGATCAAATATGGCTCGAGGTATCTATATATTTTCTTAAAGGTTAAAAAGTTGATGTTGAATGAAAATATATCATTGGTGACTAAGGCAATTAACTGATGTTTACAATTAATACGAAGTGATTATTTAAGGAAATATTTTCATTTGACAATACCATGTATTGCGGAAGTAAAGGTAGGAATGATATACATGATATGAAAATTTAAGTACATTCGATCTAGAGAAATCCCACTAGTTATGGTCATTCAGAAGAATCATGATATTGAGAAAGTTACATGGAAAAATTGAGGAAAATGTGATGAAAGGGTATGTTGTTGTTGTTCTTATTGTATATTGTTAAACATGGCCATGTGTTTCATGGATTAATCTTCGTTGGTGATTGGATTGACTTGTAGGTTGAATGGGCTATGTTGGTTTTGTACTGTGTCTTTAAACTATTCGGTATAAGGTTTAAATGAAACGTGAGCTGAAGCTTAAAGTCGTATTCATACGGAAATTGAATACATGTTTATTCCAAAATGATTTTTGACTGTGTTGTGTGTGTAATTTGGAACTGAGTAAAACATAAGAGTTTTAGTATTATAAATCTAGTTTTATATGGTTTTGATTTCACGTTTTTCTGATTCTTGGTTGCTAAGTTATGGTCATTGGAACCAGGCATGCCAAGACAGAATTTTGTCATTGAATGTCAATGTTTTCAACAGTTTTGGATGTTTTGTTTTTCCTCTGTGTAGGCAGAATTCCGGAATCTTCAAAACACAAGAAATTTAGTGTTTCAAATCTAGTTTCATGCCATTTTGGCCTTATATCGTTGGGACATACGGTCACAAAGTTATAGCCAATTTAAACTACTATGGCAGAACTAGAAATCTGGGTTATCGAGTTTTTAACCTGTACAGCTTTGAATGGTTTTTACTCTATCTTGTGGATTGAATTTGAAATTTTATAGAACACAAAAGTTCTAGGATTTGGCTTCAACTTTTGTACGGTTTTGGATTCATATCATTTTGATATGTCGTTGCCAAGTTACATTGACTTGAACTAAACATGACTTTTCTGAATTTTGATACAAGAATTTCATATTATTCTTTAAACTAACTTTTGAACATGTTCCGTATGGAACTTGGTATTCAAGAAATATGAATGTTTTACCATTTTTGGTTTTACGTTATTTTGATTCTTGACTATAAAGGTTTAGCCATTTGAATCCACGTTGGCAAAGTTGGAACTAGTTACAACTTTTATGACCATGATCGGAGACTAATGTAAATACTTTCATGAAAAATTTTGAGGATTTATAGAACATAATACATTGTGGGTTTTAAGTTTAGTTTTGTTGGGTACCAAACCTAAATTTATCCGATTCGTTCCCATCACGTGTGAAAGGGAAGAATGAGTCTCATTGGGAATCATGATGAATTGTGAAGGTTTCATTAGATTAAGGATTGACAAGATACTTAGGCATGAGCATGTAATAGTTTATGGTGCGGTTTGTCTTATTTATGTTTTAAAATGGAATTCATGGAATGGGCCTCCATTCATGTTTCTGTGGACAATTAATTTGCTCCCAAATTTCATATGTTGAATTCATGGGAATAAAAATGGACTAGGCATGGGAGACTTGTGTATTGACAGTACATGATTGAAGCTTAACTCCCTTGAAATTGAATTTCCTATATGGATCTTCAATGGATTCAATTGTTTGCCCAATTATGTGGGAAAGGCGTATCGTGTGAGATATGCTTGATGAATATGAACTGAGTTTTGGTGGCTTGACCACATGTGAGTCTTGATGAAAATTTAGGGCAAAGTTGAGAATTTGAAAATTGTATGATTTGTTTGACTGTATCCACACCCCTCGTGAGGCAACTTGGGAGTTGGAAGAGGAGGTAAAAGAAAAATATACACACTTGTTTGAAAAACAAGGTACGCCAAGTTTCGAGGCCGAAACTTTCTATAAGGAGGGTAGAATATAATACCCACAACCAAATTTAGGGACCATTTCATAAATAAGCAAAAGTTCAGGGACTATTTGGCAAAGATTGACAAATGGGTCTTAAAACCCGTTTGTTCCTTAGGCTGAAGTTCAGCTTCTTCTTCCATTTTTATTCCCCATTTTCTCTCCATTTAGGGCAGCAAGAAGGAATGATGGATTAAAGGAGATAAAAGCCCAATTTCCATTCCAATTTCACTCTTGATAAGGTAAGGAACTTGTATAGCTTATTTATCCAAGTTAATCCCCTTATTTATTGCCCTAGAATAGTAAGGGTTTGGAATTTTGCTATAATAGGAAATGGGTTTTGATTCCATATGCTCAAGAACACTTAGCTAAGGATTTTAACTTTCCTTTTATTAAGTATAAAACATGTATTGATAGGGTTAAGTCAATTTATGATGAT
Source organism: Ophiorrhiza pumila (assembly GCA_016586305.1). Classification (NCBI taxonomy): domain Eukaryota; kingdom Viridiplantae; phylum Streptophyta; class Magnoliopsida; order Gentianales; family Rubiaceae; genus Ophiorrhiza; species Ophiorrhiza pumila. The sequence goes on along the minus strand of BLIW01000003.1, from coordinate 23,765,114 downwards.
ATTTTGTAGAAGGAAGTTTAAGAGAGTAATATATAAATGAATTTGAGAATTGTAAGGAAATGAAGTGTTCTTGGGTTAAGGATGGTGTTGAAGAGTTAATAGGCTCCATTTGATTGTTCTTTTGTTATATGTGTAGGTTTTATAGGAAAGTGAATTGAATAAGTGTTGGAAATCGTTTATCAAGTGCGAAATTGGATATTGGCTTAAGGTAAGTGGTTATGATATTCCTTTTTGTTTTAAACGCAATTGATGAAACTTATTTTTGAGAAATTGATTATGTTCTTATACTAAAGTGGCTTGAGCATGAATAAGATTGTAACTTTGATGATTATGAAATGTATGCAGTGGCTTTTGTGAATGCAAATCATTTTGTGGAATGATTTGAATGAATTTGAATTGTTTTGAGCTCTTGAATGTTAAATGAACGATTGGTAGGAACATGTTCCACTTATTGTAATGACCCACCTAGCAGGGTAAAAGCTAGGAACCTATTGTAATGGCCTACCTGACGGGATAAACAGTCAGGACTGAATCCAGTTATTGTACCAAGAGTGATTGAACTGTTCATGAGCTAATTGATAACAAGTACTTAATGTATTTGTAATTGTTTGAGAATTGATGATGCCACTTGCTATTTATGTATGCGTGTGTGTTTTGAAGTGAACATTTTCTAAATGATGAATTTCATGGGTTAAATGATGTTTTGCGAAAATATACTATATATATGACGTGCTCAATCCAATAAAGGAATGTCTTAATTACTTACTGGGCATAGTGTATGCTCATACCACGAATGTTATTATGTTTTGCAGATTCTAAGGTTTCCTATACAGGTTACGTGGACATCTAGAAGTGGAGGGAGTTATTTTGTGGACATTGTAGCAATGTATAGATAATAGGGAGTTGTAATAAATGTTTTGGATGAACGATATTGGAACGTTTGATTTTGACGATGATGTATATAGTTAGTAAATGCTTTTGAAGCAAATGTACAGTTGTGATTCTAAATGAAATCAATTGGTTATAAGTTGTATATACAATGTTTTGTTGGATAGATATGTTCATATTATAAGCATATAGGTTTGAATGCGTGTTGTGGCGACATGGATTGGGAAAATGTACATATTGTCTATCATAAGATGTGGTGTGTATAGGTTTGAATGTTATAAGTTGAGGGTGTGGATTATAAGTTGTACATATGGTTTATTAGGTAATGTGTGGCCTAAATATAAATGTATATACTGTTGGTATATTAAGATTGTGAACAGGAGGCTTCGCCCGTTTGGAATCGGTTTCCAATCGTGTGGCCGTGTCATGTCGGATTTGGGGCGTGACACCATGGACCCTGTTATGATAACCTCATTGCTCTTTATTCCAGGCCAAAGTTTCTTGATTTTCCCTTTCCATGATTTCTTTTGACATTCGTTCTCAATTAAATCGGCCAAACTCGGCATTGGGATGCACAAAACAGAAGATACAGCTCGCCGACATTTAGGATCAGTTATCCAATCGCTGAAGTTCCCTGTTCTTATGTTAGAACAAAGTTCTTGCCAATGTTCCTCCAAGAATTTGATCACTCGCACAAAAGCTGATGCGAAATCTGTACCAACTCTCACAACAGCAGCACAAGACAACAAAGTAACCGGGAATACATGCTCTGTTTCACATCTTGACATAGTATGACTTCATGAGGGCTGGTGGGAGGATTTGAAACGTTTCGAATGGTGTTGTTCTGCAACAAGCTAGATCCAGCATTTCTTGCCACCAAACCACCTGGAGTACTGATACCTGGCATCACGGAACGAAAAAACATTCTTTTTCTTTGATGCAAGCCCTCAATGTTCCTGACCATTGAGAAATTACTCAAATATTTGAGTCCCTCTTGCTCTTATAAATGAAAAAGAAAGAGATATTGAAGAAAGAAGTTCAATGTTTTCCTCTCTATGCTTACTGTTTTATTATACTATCGGAGAGTTTGATAAAGAATGCAGTGTGACTTAGCGCTTCAGCATTCGTTGGTATCCAAATCTGCTTTCCACCTGAAGTTCCAGAGCTGCACAATTACGTGTAAGAACAATTTCTTAAATTACATATACATTTAAGTGATTGAGATATAAAAAAAATATATTCAATGATTGCTTAATATGTTTTCCAACGATGCATTTACCTGCGAAATAGCTCAGTAATGGGCTCAGCATATAGTATCTCATATGACTCTCCATTGGCAATTCTTTCAATGTAAGGAAGAATATCTTCATACTCTACCAAAGGAACCTTGTTTTTGAAAGCCATAAGCCATCTAGAAAACCACTCAAATACTCAGTGTTTGCATTTTTTCTTAAAATCTCTTCCAGTACTTCATGTTGTATTTCACCAGTCTTGCAGCTCATGTTCTCCAAAACCCTCGCAAGAGATTCATTATTAGTGGGATCCAAAGTTGGCAACTACAGAGACTAATAGAGAATAGCTACATGAATTCTATCATACTCATGTCAATTTTATACAACCGGCAAGTTATATCATAAATGCAACAACTTTACTGTAATGCATTAATGGTTAGTCATAAGATCCCTCCATGTCCCCACCAATTACTTTCTTATATATTGCCTACTTGTTCAATTGAATTCATAAGCAGTTATACATTTAATTTTTTTATTTGATATATTAATCAACTCAATAAACCTAGTTTGGGTATGCTTTTCAACTTGTTTCCATATAATATTTTCGATAAATGAAGAAACTCGCAAAGTTATATTCTCTAATACATAGTAATATGTTATATATGGGACACAATTGATTTGTTCAACTCTCAATAAGATGAGAATCAATATAATTAACCATTTTTTTTAATTTTGATGAGAGGTCAACAATCTTTACAATAAGGACATAATTGTCTTTTAAACACAGAATGTTTATCTTTCTCGACAAATTTACATTCCATAATTTCCATTTGACATTCTTGGATGAATTTGTATCACATTTGGTAAATTTTGAATTAATTTTTGTGGGACAAATTGATCAAATTGAACAATAGGGTACTGGCCAGTGTGAAATTTTCAATTTTGACTCATATCATAGTGTTGAAGCGAGGATTTTTGGGATTCACATGTGGCTACATGGTGGTGTCATTGAGCATTCCTTGGATGGCAGATTTCGACGACCTTCTTGTCGGACCGATACAAAAGAACCCTGGGGTGGTCTCCAAGGAGTCTCCTCAGATAATTAAGTTTGTTCTCCATTTATATATTTTTAGCATAATATTTAAATAGAGGAAATAAAGAGAGATAAAAGGGTAGAGATAACTATTCATGGGTATAGATGAAGAAAATGAAGAGGAAGGAGAGGGAGAAAAAGTGGCTATTGTTTTTGTTGTTGTTGTTATTTAGAATAACATGTTGTTGCCCTAATCCTTTATTCCATTCATTTTATTTCTCCAACATGGCAATCCAATAAACACTAAACCCATGGGCCTTGTTGTGTCAAAGGGCCCAATCTAAATAGAATTTTCTTGGCCTCATCACATAACATTTTGCTAATTCCACGGGAAACATATTCGCTCGTCATTTTTTAGCCAATTTAATTTCTTACTTCAAAAGATGAAAATAGTATAGAGAAGTAGGGCCATATACCTCTAGGAACGGAAAACTCTTTAATTATAGTTAATTCAAACAATGGTCACAAGAAAAAAATGATTGTTTGAAAATGATACTAACTTAAACAAATCAAACTAATTTAAATGAAATAATCATAATAATTAAAATTCAGCAATTAATAAATCTATATTAATTAAATCAAATTGATCACAGATACAAGGATTAATTAACTTTATCAAATTAACTAGTTAAAAATTACCAAGAATCTGTTCTAAAATAATCTCATTTTTTCTTTTTTTTTGGTAATTAACAAGAAGCAACTATGAATTAATTACTACCCTAATTAAATCCTAACCTAGCTTGAATTAGCCAACACTAGATTTAAGAATTTAACAACATTACGAATTAGAAAATTCCAGTTTTAGTGAATTAAAATCATAATCATTATGTCTTAATTCACTAACCCATTATTCCCACTATTAAATGGCAGATTTACCACTTACTAATTTAATCATTAATTAATGATAATTAATGATAAATTAAATTTGTGTTATTAAGATTAAAATAACTTGATTAGGGTTAAATTAATCCTATCATCTACGTTATGATTAGGGAATTTTTTGGAACTTGATAAGAATATGCTAAAAAATGAATGAAAAGGTTGAATTTCTCATTGACCAAAAAAAAAAAAGTAGAAAAGAGATCTTTATTGATAATGTATATTTTTTGAAACTTTAAATTTTTATTAATTATTATCAAATATTGTAGTTTAATTTAATGAACTATAAATATTTTAGAAAATAGTAAAATTTGAAAAAGAAAAAAAAATTTAGATGTAATCACATTTTGGTCTCCTAAATTTGTGGAGAATGTTTATTACGAGAGATATTTATATCAATTTATACATATATTTTGATAGTGTTACTTTTCTAACTTACTGATTAATCAATAGGGTATTAAAGTGTATATTTTAAAACATAGGGTGGCAAAATGTAGCTACCCATAAAGTATAGGGTGATAAAATGTAATTAACCCTTTTTTATGTTATTGTTATACTTTTAACGTTATAATAATAATTTTAATGTTATAGCGATTTTTTTAGATTTAATTATATTTTGTCACTCTATGCTTTGTTGGTAGCTACACTTTATTACCCTATGCTTCTAATTATACACTTTACCTCCTTTAAAGAGTTGTCTTTAGATATTTTTGCCCCCAAAATCTTATTTGGCATTTCTTTTTCAAAAATTTTATGAAAAAAATGGACTTAGTTGTATTGAATTTTTAATAAAGAGTGTAGGACTCATTTAATATAATATTAATTTAAAATTTAAAATTTTGAAATATTAACAATAAAATATTATTTTGCATAGTAAAATTGAATTTAAAATTTCAATAGTAAAATATTCTACCGTAAAAATTCCACCCAAATAAATTAATCAATCTAAACACATATAAAATATTCATTTGTTATAGCAAAAAAGATGCATGTGCAAAACCAAAAATAGACTTACGTTGATTTTTAAACCTTTTTTCGTTTGTATTTGTTTTTTTATATTCAAAAGTCACTTATCAAATTCAAATATAGAACCTCATTGGAGAAGAAATTCTAAACATGTAGGATATATTAATCATACATTTTTATCAAATAATTTGAGTTAACATTAATATATATAGTTATTATTAAAAATTTTATTATTTTATTTTATTTTAAATTCTCCAAAAAAATATAGATTGGAGCTAGCAATATTATAGATATATAATAATGTTTTATAATGAAACAACTATATCAGTATTTAAAAATATGTTAAAAATGAATGAAAATGTTGAATTTCTCATCGACAAAAAAAAGAGTAGAAAAGAGATCTCTAGTGATAATATATATTTTAAAATTTTAAATTTTTTATTAATTATTATCAAATTAATATTGTAGTTTCATTTAATTAACTAAAAATATTTTAAAAAATAGTATAATTTGAAAAGGAAAAAATAAAATTTAGATGTAATCACATATTAGTCCCCCAAGTTTGTGAAGAATTTTATTTTGAGGGATACTTATGTCAATTCATACATTTATTTGGATGTTGTTACTTTTCTAACTTGTTGATTTAGTCAATAGGGTACTAAAGTATATATTTTGGAAGCATAGGGTGTCAAAGTGTAGCTACCTACAAAGCATAGAGTGGTAAAGTGTAATTAACCATTTTTTTATAGTATAGTGATACTTTTTAATGTTACAGTGATAATTTTTAATGTTATAGCAATATTCTTTAATATTATACAGATACTTTTAATGTTATAGTGATATTTCTAATGTTATAGTGATAATTTTAATGTTGTTAGTGATACTTTTAACATTATAATGATATTTAAATATTATAAGTGATACTCTTTAATGTAATAGTGATACTCTTTAATGTAATAGTGATACTTGTAATGTTATAGTGATACTTTTAATTTTATAGTGATCACTTTTTATATTATAGTAATATTTTTTTATGTTATAGTGATACTTTTTGTAAAAGAATATTTTTAAATGATTTTTTAAAAATTTATTTTTTGATTTATAAAAAGTTGACTGGTGGTGGTCAACGGTCGTTGACGCTGGCAGGGTGGCTGGATTTTGGTTGACTGGTCAGCTGGCTGTCAAAATTGGTCAACGATTATTGACTGGCGGTTGTTAACGTTGACCACTGCTTGTCAATGCTTGATCAACTTGTCTTTTCTTTAAAAAAAATCTAAAATGTCAAAAATATTATAGTTAAATGTTATATTGATAATTTTAATGTTATAACGTTACTTTTAATGTTATTATTTATACTTTTAATATTATAGTGATACTTGTGATATTTTTTGATGTTATAGTGATATTTTTGGTCGGAGCTGTCGTTGGCTTACCAATTTTACCCAGCAGCACTAATAATGTGTAATAGTGATGAATGAGATCGTTCCACAGAGAGAGGGTTATGTCACGGTATTGATCTAGTAATAGGATGAAATAGACAAAATGCAATAACTAAAAGAACGCACGAAATAGAACAATGCAAAAGAGTGGTATTGCATTGAGGGGGAACAACTGGCATAGATCTCTCCCTATTATCATCGACTTGTGTATATGCATGAGGAGACTTCTGCTAGTGTCGTGAAATCAATTAACCTGGTGGTTCTCTCAACCTCACTTCACATAGTCCTCAAACTTTCCCGAGTAGGGGAAGTCATTGGCACAAAATTAAGAAACCATATCTCTATTCCGTATAACAATTCTAGTTCAATTCCTGGTCATCTCCCTCGATAGGGAAGCTAACGAGTTCAAGTGTTCAAATCGCTATACCAGAATAATCTTAAGTATTGTCTATGAATCAGATCTCAATTGTTAGTGGGTACCGCACAAGTAAAATCGCAAAGCAACCAGATCTTAAGATTCATGCAAATGATGTTTCCAGATTCAGCATTACCAGTTCCTACTCACCCATGGGTTGATATATCTATGGATTTTGTGTTAGGGTTACCTAGGACACAGTCGGGTCATGACAGCATCTTCGTGGTAGTTGATCGTTTTAGCAAAATGACGCATTTCATAGCATGCAATAAAACTAATGATACATCTCATATTGCTGAGTTATTTTTTCATGAGATAGTTAGATTGCATGGTATTTCAAAAACCATTGTTAGTGATCAAGATATCAAGTTTTTTAGTCATTTTTGGCGTACATTGTGGTCTAGGTTAGGCACGAAACTTTTGTTTTCCACAGCCGCACATCCACAAACGGATGGGCAAACTGAAGTTGTTAACCGCACTTTAACAATCTTGCTTCGAGCATTAATTCAAAAGAATTTGAAAAGTTGGGAAAAATTTTTGCCGCATATAGAGTTTGCATATAATAGGGCCATGCATTCCACTACATCTTATTCTCCGTTTGAAGTGGTTTATGGTTTTAATCCACTAACATCTTTAGATGTTTTGCCTATATCTTCTAGTCATATTTTGGATTTAGATGGCAAACAGAAAGCTGATCACATCAAGGAAATACATGCCAATATTTGAGCAAACATTGAACGCAGGAATGATCAAGTAGCAAAACAAGCTGGCCGAGGAAGAATTAAGGTCTCTTTTGAACCTGGCAATTGGGTATGGGTGCACATGCGGGAGGAACGATTTCCAAATCAACTGAAATCCAAGCTCCAACAAAAGGGAGATGGTCATTTTCAAGTTTTGGCTAAAATCAATGATAATCTTATAAAATTGAATTACCTAGTGAATATGGTAATGTGTCTAGTACATTTAATGTTATTGACCTTTTGTTGTATGATCTAGGTGATTCGAGGACAAATCCTCTTGAGGAGGGGAGGGATGATGAGAAAGCCAACCCGAGAAGCCTTGTGGATGATCCATTGCAAGGAGTTGGAGGACCTTTGACGCATTCAAGAACTAAGCGAATGAAGACAGTGTTATATTCATTGATTGAAGATATTTTTGAGAGTGAAGTAGTTCGTGAAGTTCGTGATAAGGATGCCACATTCTTCTCATGTTTGGAAGTATCACAAATTGAGTACAATGTTGTGGTGGATCGAAATGGAGCTTTGGAGGCAAGAATGGTTGAAAAAGATGGACAAGGAGAATAAAAAGCTCCACGTCGCGACGTCCATGGTTCCACGTCGCGAGGTGGAGAATCGCAAAAAGGGAGCTCAGAGTTGAATCTCCAATGTCGTGACGTGCGACCATAGACGTCGCGACGTGCACCGATATCGCAACGTCAGGCCCTTTCACGTCGTGACGCGGCTTACTGGAAATTTCAAAAAAAAATGGAACCAAAAATTCATCATTTAATTGCCAAATAATTCCCCACATCGCGCGACGTGGAGAGCCTGACTTCGCGACGTGCGGGAAGGCGAGCTGTTTTGTTTTTAATTTGTTAGCCGTTATTTTTCTTAGGGTTAAAAACTTATAAAAGGGGACCTTATTTATGTTTTTCAGCAGACTATTTGGAACTATTAAGTTTATGAAACTTTCTTTTGTCCTTTGTGAAGAACAACAATTCTATTCAATCAAGGGTTTGATTGTTGGGATTTTTTTGATAACGAGGGTTCTAAAGAACAATTATTCTTGAGGTGTTCGTTACTGATTTTGATAGGTAAGTTTCTTATTCATTCTTTGAATTTGGGGCTGCCTCCTTTGTTTATTGTTTGAATTTCTCAAATTGATCTTGGGTTTACGTTCTTAATATTCATAAGGTGTTAGGTTCGTATCAGGTTGTTTGGTGAAAAAAAAGGTAATATTGGTGCATTAATGCGCGCTCAAGTGATTGCATGTGGTCACAAGTGTGTGCATAGAGATACAGCACTAGGCACATACATTGCTTGCACATTTGTCTTCAGTTATCGCACACACATGTCGTACACATTGCACACACATGTCGCACACACTGGCAGCACCCACCGCACACACATGCTGCACTACCGCACATACTGCACGCAGCATTGTGCGGTCACTCGCAAATAGCCCGCGCGTGTGCGCTTGGGCCTACACACACGCTGTGCATGCACCACGCACAGTCTTTGCACACGATGCTGCGCTTGGTGCCGCAAGATAGCACCAGCCGTGCACGTATGTGTGCAGCGGCATCACTCATTCACCGCATGAGCTTAAGCACCTCCTTAAAAATATTCCTTAAGTGCCTTACAGGAGGAGAAAGAGTGTTTATGAAAGAGCATTTTTCTAGTATAAAGAAGGATATTCCGAATCTTGAAGAAGAATAAGGCTTAAACAATAAAGTCTCACTGGAGACTAATGAAATCCAGAACTACTTCTTTTTCACATTACCTTGAATAAAGTATTTTTTATAAGTTGATCTTTATGTTTTGCATTTTGCTCATGCTCACCAAGGCCACTAATGTTGTAGGGGCATGTACATGAAAGAAGTTGCAAGAGGAATGGACTATGCACATGAGGCTAAGTGTGGGGGAGTGGTGCCATGGACCACTCCCATACTGCACACAACCTTTTTATTTTACATATCAAGCATGAATTGTGTATGTGCCACTAGTGTTACTAATTTTATATATTTTACACCATTATGATTCCAAATCATGTTGCGACACTTTGCTTGCATACTACCTCCATATCATGTCTATCTTGCACCAACATGTAGTGTACTTGAGTGAGTGATCTCTAATAAGCTTTGATTCCCCATCTGTAGGAAATTTCTCATTCAAAGAGGGAACTATAGACAAAGACACTCCACCAAGCAAACATTGGAATTCATGACATATCAATTCCAGGGAGCTCCTAAACCGATCTTTACTTTACATTGAGGACAATGTAAGTTTTAAGTGTGGGGGAGGGAATGTTTGCTCTGGTTTGTTTCTTGAACTTTATATGCTTACTTTTCTTGCATGAATGAATTTGTTTCTTGAACTTTATATGCTTTCTTTTCTTGCATGAATGAAATTTTTTCCTTTTTTTTTGGTGCTATGTGATGCAAAGCATATGTGATGCAAAGCATGTCATTTTTTTTAGTTTTATTGTGTATTGTGAGCTTTTGCATATTATATCCCGTAATATGTTATGTTTTTCATTAGTTGTGCACGTTTTAAGTTTTTTGCAAAATTTTGAAATTTTTGTGAATTTTTGTGAATAAGTGTTGTTCTTAAAGACAAGTTATCTGTAGTTGACATTTCGGTGGGAAAACTTGTCTATCCATGGAATGTTTGAGGTGTTGAGTGTTGCTATTTTGGTTGGTTAGTGTTTTTAAGGTTTTTTGTTTTTAGGAGTGTGATTGTGTTAATAAAGGGTAATGTGTGAAATGAAATGAGAAGAGGTGTAGTGATAGTGTGGGCAATGAAATGAATGAAATGAAGTATCACTTTGCATTTGGACCTTTGTTCTTTCTGTTAGCTGTGTTCAACCTCTGGTTCATCAAATTTCTATGTTATGCATGCGAAAAAATTTTCATTTCTAGTTCCAAATTTGAAAGAAATTGGCACGTTTTGTTGGCCAAGGCATGATGTTAAAGTAAGATAGATATGCCATGCAAACTATTCAATGACATAGGAGGTAATTTGGTTTGAGTTGTTCTTTGTTATGCATCTCCTTGGAATTTGAGTGTTCTTGCATATAAAGTCCCTTAAAGACATATACGAACTAGTGGTTACTCAAGAAAGGATATGGAGAAAAAGCATTTGGCAATTGGGAATGAAAAGTCGACATACCCTGGGCAAGCAATTATGGGAAAAAACAGCCATAAAACCCAGGCGAATAGTGGGAAAAAAGAGCCACAAGACCCAGGCAATTATACACCAATGTGTGTAGCAAAAGAAAGCACCAAAGTGCAATATGAATGTAAATGATCTAAGAAAAGCACCAATGTGCGCCCCTTGATCTTGTGTGCTATTTGTTCCTATGTGTGGATAAGGAGATTGATATGCAGTGAACCGTAAGATAGAATTAAAGGGTTATGCATACATGAAGAGCGCTAAGCTAGTATTCCTCAGCACACACTTGCACGTATGACATTTTGGTCTTTATTCATTGTGCCTTGGTTGATAATGTGTGTTGAAATCTAAAAATTTAGAACGGGGAAACCTTTGAGAGTTTTTGTTTGAAAAAAATGCTTTGATGAACTTAGAGATGGACTTAGTAAACAAGGGAGTAACGGTTTGAATGTGAGTGGTTAACATGAGTTGAGTAAGCGGGAAGTTGTGTCCTTGCTTGAGGGCAAGCAAGAGTCAGTTTCATACTGACTTAATAATGTTATTTTCACTTGAATTTTGCTATGTTCTAGGGCATATTGTGTAGATATAATTTGGAAAATGGAATGATTGTGCATGTATGTGATGTAGCATTATTTGGTAAAAACGGAATGAAATTGGATGAAAATGTTATGTATGAGGTTTGTTCTCAAGCTTGTGTGGTTCCCAAGTGCATGAGAAGTTGTGTGTGTAGTGGTATGGAGATAAAAACGTTGAAAAATGGGTAAATGTGTGTTATATGTGTTGTGTGAGTTTTTTAGAATTAGCTAATGTTGGTTGAATGTTTTTGGAGGAATTGGTAAAACATGAGTCGGTAATCCTAGTGTGTGTGATTTGGAAGTTGGGTCATTCTTTTGTTTGAGAGTGCACACTTATGCATACACATCACACTACCACACTCTTGCACTCTCGCACATTGGTTGCACACAATCACTGCACCGTCATGCACATCTTGCACACAACACTTGGGCAACTTGCACAACACTCACACTCACTTCAGCACACATTCGCACATCTCGCCGCATGATCATGCGGCGAGCTCACCTCACTCGCGCACACACCTCGCCGCACAGCTTGTGCGGCGAGCTCACACATTGATCACACCTCACCGCACGGCTTGTGCGGCGAGCTCTCACATTCCACACACTCATATTTCACTCATGCTTTTTACACATTATTTCATTCAGCACTTAACATTCACTTCACACATTTTTCTTTCACTCTTCATCACATTTCCTTGACCCTAACTTGTGCACACACTCATAACACGAACTCACTCACATCTCACAGCCTCACTTCACTCATTCGCACACAAATACATGGCGAGGTCTCGCTGCGAGACCTCGCCACATACACACCTACACGGGGAGGTCTCGCCGCGAGACCTCGCCACCACCACAATTGCACGGCGAGGTCTCGCCGCGAGACCTCGCCACTCTTATGCACACACGGCGAGGTCTCGCGGCGAGATCTCGGCATGAAAACTTCTGTTGGCTGATGAAAAATTTTCTAAGTGCTGAGACGTTTGGTTGTGTGTACAGGCAGTAGTGAAGGCGTGGTAGCTGAAGGCTCGAAAGCGTGCAGGGGTTGTGAAAGGCGTGGGAACTGCTAACTTGAAGGCGCAATGGGGTCGAAGGAGGCGTGAAGCTTTGAGGAAGTAAAGGCGTGGAATGGTCTTGTGCATAAGCCGCTGTTGAGCTTTGTTGATATGTGTTGGGGCATTTTTGTAATATCTTAGGCATTTTACGTTAGCGTATTATTTACGTTTTGTAACATCTATATATAGAGGATTTAGTTAGCATTTTAGGGAAAGGATTCTAGAGAAGTAAACAGACTTTTGATTTTGAGAGCGGGAATTTTCTCTTTCTAGCTTTCTCTCTCTAGAATTTTCTCTCTCTAGAAGTTTCTCTCCGTTTTCAATTCCGATCGAGAATTTGGACCGATCATTGTAAACTTCTACTCAATTAAGGAGTAAATTCACAAGACTTTGGTGGATTCGAAGCAATCGAGGCAATTCATTTGGTAAAATCTTTTCAATTTAATGAAAATGAACTGTTCTTCATTGCGATTTGATGATCTGGAGTTGAGAATGGAGTTTTGTGGCTAAATTAATGATGTCTTAGGGTTTGGACCGAATGCTTGAGTAATTAAACGAAGGAAATGCTATGCAATTGACTAAGTAACTAAAGAATGAATTCATACTTGTTCTTAACGAATGAAAAATGTCAAGTTTCATAATTTTTGCACTTTCATTGATTGAATTGAACCTTGATTGTGGTCGCCATGCTAGGTTGAGGCTCGGTTCACTAATTCGAGTGAGAAATGCATGAGATGAGGTCTAAAAGTATGATAATTGAGTCTCTTTACTTGATTTGGTTGTTCGTGATCCGAGATGCAGTCGCCAAGCCGATCGGAGGTCATTGAATCATAAGATAGAGTAAGGAGTGGCTTTTTAATACTAACCAAAGGCTTAGAAACTTAGGTCAGGCCTCGCCATGGGAGATCTAAGGTTTTGCATGCTAGAGTTGGTGGTATTGTTAAGTTGAGACGTTGCGGTTTCATTCGTCACACTTAGGCCTCGCCATGGGAAAGTGGCGCGTTAAGGAGAGTAGAAAGAGGTGCGGTCGCCATGCTGACTTTTAGCTACAATCCTAGGCAGCTTTGGTCTCCTCTGAGTTTGAGTATGCGTAAAATGCATAGCATGAGTAGTTTAATGAACAATCATCCGGCACCTAAATCCTAAGACATCGATTTCTTACTTGCTATCTTACAGCACTTCTTGTTTGTGTCTTTGCTTTATTCCTTATTTCTCTGTTTAGATTAGTATTGTCATTTCTTAATTCATCATTCTTGTGACATTCAACAGAACAATTTAGAATTTTCGAAACCAATCCCCTTCCCTGTGGATACGATACCCTACTCACTTTTTCTACATTAGTTTAGGGGTAAAATTGCAAGGTTAACGACACGCTTGTCAATGTCCGGTATTTGGACAGCGGATTCTACCAGTGGCATTTTTGTAATTTAGTGTTTCTTTTACGTTAGCGTGTAGAATAAGCTTTAGACCTCTATATATAAAGGAATTTGTCATTATTTTGGATTATTAGATTTTGGACTTTTCTAATATTTTGGATCAACAATGGGGTACCATTGTTGATCCTCTTTAAAAAAAAAAAAAAGATTTTGGACTTTTCTACTTTTACCATATTTTAGAATTCATGAGCAGGAATTTCTCTGTCTATGAATTTCTCTCTCTAGAATTTTAGCTCCATTTCTGATTCCGATCGGATCTTTGGAGCAATTGTAGCAATTTGATCTTCAATTACGAATCATTTTCACAATCTTGAGCAATTCAATCGGTAAATTCTTCCAATTAAACAAGATGAATTGTCTTTTACTTAATTCGCTGCAAATTGATGATTGCGAGTTGGAAATGGTGATGTTCGGCTAGATTCATGATGTCCTAGGATTTTAAATGGATGAATGTATGATTTAGACGACTCGATGCTATGCGATTGACATAATCTCTAAAGAATGAAATCCTTCTCGGATTTAATACTTGAATTCTGTTAAGTTTCATGAATTGGCACTGTTATTGATTGAATTGAACTTTAATTGCGGTTGACATGCTGAGTTAAGGTTAGATTCACCAATATTTGTGAGAATGCATGAAATAAGAAATGGAAGTATGAATTACTGAGTCTTTTTAATTGCTTTGCTTGTTCATGTTCTGAGATGCGGTTGCCATGTCGGTTAAAGAACACTTGAAACATTAGGAATAAGTGAGAAGATGCTCTCTTATGCTAACGGAAGCTAAGGACCTAGGCCAGGCCTCGCTATGGAAAGATTTTAGGAGTTGAATGCTAAACTCATTAGACATAGAGAGTTGAGACGTTGCGGTGCAAATCCATCATTCTTAGTCCTCGCCATGGGAAAGAATGATATTAAGGAGCGTAGAATGCAGCGCGGTCGACATGCAAGCTGCAGGCTAGGCTTTTAGGCACTTAAGTCTCCTTCAGTTTTGCATGTTGTCAATTGCATAGCGCGAGTTGTCTGATGTGCATTCATTCGGTGCAAGAACCCTAGGACAGCTACTCTATACTTGACTTCACATCTCATTTAATGTTCTTGTTATTTTCGTTACTTCTTATTTCTCTGTTCTTGTTGTTGTTATCACTTGTTCTTGTAATTTCATTTTTGTGACAAAATCTTGAATTCTTGAAATCACTCCCTTCCCTGTGGCACGAAACCCTCTCACCTCTACTACACTAGTGTTAGGGATAAATTTGTGAACATACACGACTAAACGCATCAATAATGTCCTAATAATAAACAAATATATACTTGCATACACGAATTATAAAACTTCATCACATTTAATTGTTCACTTTAATTTGAATTTTACAAATTCTTTCCTCATAATTTTGCAAGGTGATAAGTTAATTTTTTGGTAAGTTAGTAGATCAAAAAGTAATATGTCAAACTTCATATTTAAACTTTTCTTAATTAACACATCAGCGCGAGCATTTTCTTCAATCTAAAAGTGATTAATTGTACAATCTCAATATATATGTTTTCGAAAAGAGTAATAATACTCAGAGTGAAATTCTAGAGAAATCCCATAATGAATGACGTGGCATGTGTAAAAGGACAAAATCATCCTTTATGTATAAAAATATAAAATCATGTGACACCTTATAAAAAATTGACACGTGTACAATCACTTATCCTTTAGAGTTCGCTTATCATTTGGTTAGGGTATTAGTTTAATTTTAAAAAATAAGATAACTAACTAAAATGACACGTGTCAATTTTTTACCAAGTGCTATATGAAAATGATACAGTCGACTCAATTTTGTCTTTTTATACCTGTCACGTCAATCACTATGGGATTTCACTGTAGAGTTTCACTCTGTCTATCATTGCTCTTTCAAAAAATAAAGTCCTCCTAATGATGCATGATAGTTAACAATAATGTGAATTTGGTCTGGATTGAAGGGTTTCAATTCATTTTTGTGACCCAAATTCCAATCAAACCCATATATACTCAAGATGCAAATAAGAATAGTAAGAAAATGGTCTAGACTACTTATGAAGGAATTAAAGCAAAAGAGAAAACAATGGATCACTCAACATCTACAACCCATAATGGCAATATGTACATATTTCAATACATATATAACAAACTGCAAACTTCTTTCTAGAAAACAACATTCTTAGCATCAAACCTTGTAATGGATTATTATTAAAGGCGGCATGGTTGCTGCTTTTGAGGATGCAATATTCTTCACATATATATATATATATATATATATTCTTTTACTTTATTTCCTTTAATTTTTTCTGTCCTCATATGTTTAATTGTTTCTTTATAATTTTGATCAAACAGTTGAAAAAAAATGTGCAATCTCACACATCAACAGGTCAAAGTCTAAGCTAAAAACATCATTTGGACTAAAATAATGTATTTAACACAATCTATATATACGAGTGACATAACGAATGGTAAAGGATTTTAAGCACTAATCAATTAGCATCCTAGAGTATAACAATCTTAATCAATGGAAAACATAAGTATCACAACTTAACATCTTTATCAAAAAAACCAACAAATGAATGACCAAGAGAAAACCATGTAAATGCTGAGTCCTAAGATGAACAGAATGTGAACAAACGCACATGCAACTTTTACTCCCTAAACTCTAGTGTTGTAGTAAATTTTTCCATTTTTTTTGCAAGTAAAAGAAAAAAAGGTACAGAGTCATACTAAAAAAAAGTTAAAAGGTGATATGAAAAATGTGAAAGTGCCAACTGGTGATATATTCATGATATTGCACTCCAAAACATTTATAGCTGTAAGAAATTAGTATAATAATATACAAGCATTTTCTACTATATATTTGCTCTTAAGATGAATAACTTAATGGCAGTGTAGCAGACTTAGTAGTGGAAGTGTACACTAAGAGCACAAAATCAATATTAATGGATGGGTGGTACTTACGTCTTGATCCCACTTGCAAATCAACCTCAGATTGTGCTACCAATCAATTATACTATAAAGCTAACTAGGATTTCGCATATGGTTTAGGAAACTAAAAGGTGATTAATGGTGATAATAAAACTTGAATGGAAAATTTGAATAGCAAATCTTCTCACCAACACTTCCAACATATATATATTTATATATGTGTGTGTGCGCTTCAAGTGAAAAACTTAAAGACAAAATTTTTTGCCTCTTCCAAATGTAACAAGATACTTGTGTGCACAGACAGATGGAGGTGCAAAATTAGACGGAAGATAAAACAATATAAATAGCACACAAAACTTGGTGGGATAGTATTCATTAACTTATGTTATTAATTTTTTGGGTGGTTAAAAAAATTAAAACCAAAATGGAAGTAAGAAGAAAAAGAATGATGGTGGCTATAATTAAAGAATGACGGTTTGGAAAACTTTCAATTTTCTCTGTTCCGGCAGGCAAAAAAGAATGCGGATGGAAAAAGGTCACACATAAGTCATCTAGGAGGATATGGTGAACACTGAGAAATTGGAAAATAGGTTGACTCCAACATTGTTATCTTATCTTCTTTTGATGATTTAAACTTGTAAAGTTGAGAAAAGAGGAGAATGGAGATGGAATAGAGATTGTAGACAAGAGAGTTTTGAGAAAAAGTTGAGAACGTCGTAGGAGATAGGAATAAATGAAATCTAATCATATATTAAATATGGAAACGACACCGTTTAAGGTGGAAGGGAGAAAAAAGATAG
This sequence comes from Ophiorrhiza pumila, assembly GCA_016586305.1. Classification (NCBI taxonomy): domain Eukaryota; kingdom Viridiplantae; phylum Streptophyta; class Magnoliopsida; order Gentianales; family Rubiaceae; genus Ophiorrhiza; species Ophiorrhiza pumila. The sequence continues at coordinate 23,747,505 of BLIW01000003.1, read as the reverse complement.
AGGACAACTGAATATGAACTAAATAATTGTCAACTATACTTATTCTAAGAACTATTATAAAACTGATTTTTTTTATATCATCATTATGATATGAGTTACTTTGTATGCGATAGTGATAACTTTTAACACGTAAAACTCATACTTTTTAATGCAACAATGTTACTTATTACTTTTTATGTGATGGTGATACTTTTCAACATGTAACACTAATAATTTTTAATCAGTATAAGTGATACTTTTTAAGATCATGTTTATAAGAACTCATTACGTATGTGGTAGTATGTCTCTAATATTATGCCACTTTTTTACAATTAAATTGAGATTAACTTTTCGTCAAATATATGAATCAGTTTCACAAAAACCAGCGGAACAATTAAAATCCAAATTGAAATTATTTATAAAATAATAAACAAATTAAACCCATCATTCAGCAACTTGTTACGTTCAAACTTCAAACTTTAGATTTTAATTAGTTCTCAATTTTATCAAATCGAGCCTAAATGAATCAAGGAAATAAGGAATTAAAGTAGTACTTTTTAAGGGGGGTGTGGGTGCATGCATGGTGGTAGGTTGGGGGTGTGTGAAGGGATTTTATAATCCTTAATACATTTGTTAGAAAATGGGCGGGTCGCCCATGATGGGTTGACCAGACCCATATTAAATTAATAAAATAATATAAATAAATATCCAAGGGAACCGGGTTCACCGCTTGGAAATTTCTTGTTGCTTTAAAGCAACAAAAGCAAACAAAAAGAAAAATAACAGGGCTTCCAGTTTTTCTTTTGTGCAAACAACTCCCTACAAAATCACAGCCAGAGGACTTGGGTTGTGAAAATTGAGTGGTTTTCCATTTTGTGATTACACTCTGACCGCTTGAGCTGTGATTCAGCTTCAAGATCCTGGTTTTATCTTTTGGAATAAGCTTTATGAGGTAAGCTCATTTTTATGAATGAATACTGCATATTGATTGGTGGTATTCCTTCAGTAGTATCAGAGCCTTTCATAGCTGAATTCATGCTCCTGTATGAATTTATTGTTGAGCTGGAGGTTTATATACGGTGGGTTTCATGAAAATCCTTCGAAGAGCTTTCATGGCATACTGGTGGATACTTGATTATAAGCTCTAAAACTCTGGAAACATGTTCCTTGTTTGAAGAAGAACATGTACACAAGTTTTGGCGATTTGTCTCTCACTATAATGAGAGTTTGCAAATTTGGAACCGAAATTTTCTTGATTTTCTGCAAAGTGTAGAAACAGTTTCAGGGAATTCTATTTGTATAATCATGTTCTACTCGCTGAGAGCTTTCCATCGGTATATAGAACTCCCAAAACGAATGCCTGGATTATGAGAAATCTTTGTTTAAAGTTTTGAAGAAAACTTGAACATTGATGTTCTGTTTCGCGACTTCTGTTGTGCTGAAGAAGAAGAAGGCGCGTGTTTGCACGCGCACGGGCTCAACAAACTTTCTGGTTTTCTATTTTTTAAATAAAATTAAATAATTAATTTTTTTTGAAAAATCACATAAAATTAAATATAAATAAGAAAAATCTGATTTTTGAGCCAAAATTTGTCTAATTTTGTGCTTTATTTAAATATGCAATAATCTGAAATATTTTGTGTAAATTAAAATATATTTCAGATTTAAATGATTATATGCCATTTAGGATAAATATAATAAATTCATGAAAAATAATTTTTATGAAATTATTTATCCTATTGAGAATATGACATATATTATTGCATGTTTAATTTTATGACATGCTATGAAATGAATATGAATACAATACGTGTATTATATGTCATATTTTTATATGTATTCGTTTAAGTGGGAGCATACAGACTTATTGGTTGAGCTGTGACTCCCAACAATACACTTAACGTATAAATATATTTTAACAATATTATTTAGACTTTATGTGTACATGAGATGATTGGGAGCTTTGCGAACTTTCGATCTTGTACCTATTGTCTAAAAATTATTGTTTCAATGATATTTGATGCAAAGTGACTATGAAAAAAATTTGTCTCAGTGCTTATATTTGTTTTGAATTATAATCTATATGCAATTTGTTCAAAAAAAAATGATGACTGTTGATACTAAAAATATCATGGCTGAATTGAACAAAAGAGAGGAACTGAATTATGAAAATTTTGATGTGTAATATCAAAAAATTCAGTATATTCTTGTAGAACGAGAATGTGTGAGAACTTTCCGTTATATCATGAATGAACATGAGCAGTGTAATATTCCTCAACATCAAAGAAATCATCTCGAACTCTATCAAGCATGAAAAATGATAGATAGTATAGCTCGCATAATGATGCTGAGTAGTATGTAAGATGATTTGATGGTTGAGTTTGAGGGATTTACAATTCCTCAAGAGCTTTGGATCACTTTAAAAAAAAGGTTTGGAGTGACTTCAATTGCAAAGCTTGGGCAGCTTAGAGTCAACTGGGGTCTATGATTATAATGTTGAAATCAACTGGACTTGTATTAATTGATGAGCAGTAAGTGCAAATAGTCATCAGATAGCTTCCTCAAAATTGGAAGCATATGAAAATAGGGCATCATATTTTACTAAGTAGAAGAGTTCTTAGAGGCTGCTAAATTTTGCTAGATTTATGTTGTCAAGTCCAGTTTGAACGAGGTTTCAATTTTTAAACCTTAAAAGAACAAGAAGTTCTTTAAGAAAGCGGATCCAAGGTTCGAGAAGCCCAAATTTCTCACCGATAAGTGCGGTGGTATGAAAAGGTCAAGAGCAATCAATCATATTATAAGTGTGGCAAACTGGGCCACTATGCTCGTGAATGCACTGAGCCTAAGATTAAGGATTGCTCAAATTTCTATTGTGATAGTAATGTTTCTAGTGTACCATAATGCTTGTTGAATCGCATCCTTTGTGGATTGTTGACTTAGAAGCTATAGACCATGTAGCTAGAGACAAAGAAGTTTTTGTCGAATATCATCGTATCCTTGTTGGATCGAAATAAATTTATGTAGGAAATAATGCAAAAGTTGCCGTCAAAAACATTGGCACCTGTAAATTATTATTTTAATTTTATAAAAAATTTCCCTTAACAGGTGGCCATACTTTATTCCTACATAATATTTTGTATGCTCCGAATATTCGACGAAACTTGATTTCTGTCGTTGTCCTTTTTTGGTTTGGGTTATATTATATATTTTCATGGTAGTTCAAATTTTGTATATATTTACCATGACACTTATTTAGTTCCGCTCATTCTTTGAATGGTTTCATTATACTCAAGGAAGTACAAATTAATGATGTGTACTTTTCTTAATTGTATCTATTAGTAATTATGCATGTGTCAATATGTGACATGCTAGATTCGACTATATTGGGTAAGATCGTGCGAACAGGCTAGCCAAATGAAATCTTTTGGGCAGTGTCTCAAAAGTCGATCTACCAATATGTGAATATTATCTAGCTGGAAAAGCAACAAAGAAACCATCTAGTAAGGGAACCAGAATTGTATTCCCGTTGCAATTAGTCCATTCTAATATGTGTGATCCAATGAATGTGAGGGCAAGGCATGAAGTCTCATATTTCATCACTTGTATAAATGATTTTACTCATTTTGGCCATGTTTATCTGATTTCCCATAAGTCAGAAGCATTGAATTGCTTTAGACTTTATTTGAATTTGGTTGAAAATTAGTTGGACAAAATAGTTACATCATTTAGGATAGATTGTGAACGTGAGTATCTATCAGATCAATTTGATGATCTATGTGATGAAAAGGGAATTGATAGGCAGCTAACTATTCCAAATACTTCGCAACAAAAAGTGTTACAAAGAGAAGGAATAGAATCCTATTAAATATAGTTAAGTTAATGATGGCGCAAACAAATATGCCAATCTCCTATTGGGGAGATGATTTATTGGCTGCGACATATGTATTTAACTGGATGCCCTTCAAATCAATTACTTCCACTCTCTATGAAATTTAGACAGGTCGAGAAACCTGATCTAAATTATTTGCGGCCCTAGGAGGTTGGCAACATATGTTCATGATCCAAATCATAAATATGGAAAGTTGGATCCTTGAGGAAAGAAATGTATCTATGATAGATACTTTGAACATTCATAGGAAAATGTGTTCATGGTGAACATATAGATGGAAGTATTACTGACTTGAAAAAAAAATGCCACATTCTTGGAAAATGAATTTCTAGTACAAGGTGAAATTAATAAAGATCTCGCTCTATATGAGATGCGAAATCTAAATGTTGTTGACATCACTAGTGGTTCATTGTTTTTGAAGGAGAAGAGGATATTCCTTATTCTCTTGAACCAAGTAGGAGTGATTCCATTAAAAGCTTTAATTTCACCGAAAATTCAGTTGTGTAGAAGCAATCATAATGTATTCCTCATCGCCATTTTGAGATTGATGGAAAAATTTTATGATGGCTCCGTAAAGTGAAAGTGAACCAAAACAGTTGAGGAAACACTTTCATCAGTTGATAAGTAAGAATGGAAAAATGTAATGGATGATAAAATGGAGTCCATAAAATCAATCATGTTTGGGAATTGGTTGATTTGCCATCTGAGCGTAAAGCTATTGAGAACAAATTGGTTCTCAAAATTAAAAGACAGGCAAATGGTATTATTGAAATACATAAGACACGTTTGATAGCTAGGGGTTATACCCAACAAAAGGGTATAAATTTGACTTTTTCCGCATGTTGTAAGGTTTGCTATGATTAACCTTATCGTTGTTATTGTAGCTCATTTGGGCCTTGAATTGCATGTTAAAACTGCTCTTCTCAATGGAGAATTGGATGAAGAAATCTACATGATACAAAACACGGATCGATTCGCTCCAAACCCTGGCTTGTATGTCATGGAAGCAATTGCAGGACCCTCGAATAAAATCAATGACAATAGAACAACCCAACAACTCGTGAGTTGGAAATTAAAGAACCAATTGATAAAGCCGCTTCGAACAAACTAATCAATTCTCAATATTGTTAGCTTGAAAACCCTTCCCAGGAAATCAAATTCACAAAGATAAAACATTCACTGTTTTATTTCTCAACTCAAAATTCTTCTCTAACTAAACGTATGGGGTGTGCCCTTTAAATAGGCTACAAGAAGTGTCAATGTTTGGTATTTTCCCGATGTGGGATAATTGCCAATCATGTTTCCTAAAAACTACCCATAATGAATTAAAGATCCATTAAGCCTATTACATGCCATTATCATGCAAGATAATTTGGGCCATGTAATTAACTAATTAATCACGAAATTAATAAGCCCATAATTAACGTTTGGACTTAATCTTATTAAAACACAAATTAAACCCTAAAATTTAACAAAATAGGAAACTAATTAACGCTAAAAATTCCTGCACGTCTCTTTCTTTAATTCCAGGTCTCCAAACAAAGGACTCGTCTTTTACAACTGGAATGAACACTTTGAATTCCTCGATCTTGACATATGATCTCGATTTCGTATCATTCCCTTCCACTTGAAAAAGATTTGACCTCAAATCTCGTTGACTGGTAACAAGGAAAGCCGGCACAAAATCTATAAAATTGTCAAGACAAAAAGACAAAATATATGGAAATTCACACTTATTATTTTTCCCCTCTTTGCCTTTTTCTACAACCCTCACCTCTAAGGCTTTTTCCATTCAAATCATTACTCAATTATTTTTCTTGCTTCACATGATAAACATCATTAATAACAATTAAATTACAATCATTTAAAGCAATAAAATGAATTACATCTTCACAAGAAGGTTCTTTAAGAGTAGTATTTGTATTAACCTCGTTCCCTTGAATTGTTTTCATTGAAGACAATGCTTCCTCCACCAAAGGATCTTCATTAATGGTCTCCACCATTGCTTCAACAATTTCATTAACTTGACCCATCTCCAATGGACTCAACTCATTATCCCCATGATTCTTAACACATTCCAACAATGATATAGTAACAACTTTGATAGTTGGGTCTTCCTTTGGAGGTTCAACATACAAATCATACCATCTTGGACAACTAATAGCATTATGACCTACAGCATACATATCAAACACTTCCTAGCATGAATTCTAGGAGTAGGTATCCGAATCTTTCTTTCAACAAAAAGATTAGCACAATCACGTTCTTGATGACCGTACCCATAACATATAGCACATCTTGGTATTTTTGGTGTAGTATTCATTGAAATACAATGCTTTTGCTTAAACCGTTGATTGTCAGCTAACATCTGTCGTAATTGTTCACTCATAGTAGCAAGTATACCTTCTCGATTTTGGTTGACACTAGCACCTTCTGCCTGTTTACTCATATTGAAACTTAACCAAATTTCCAAAAGATTATCCACGACAATTACTACAGCAACAATAATCCACAAATATCCAATAACTTCAAAACAACAATCAATCACCAATTCAACACGGATCAACTTTTCACAATACGAATTAAACAATAACAAAGATATAATTGCTTGACACCAATCACAAAATAAAATTTATGATAGGCTTGCGAATATCAAACAATTTGAATTCAATTTTGTAAGGAAAAATTGAAAACCAGATTTTTGTTCGAAGACCTTGAGCTCTGATACCACTTGATACGAAACCCGGATCGATTCACTCCAAACTCTGATTTGTATGTCACGGAAGCAATTGTAGGACCCTCGAATAAAATCAATGACAATAGAACAACCCAACAACTCGTGAGTTGGAAATTAAAGAACCAATTGATAAAGCCGCTTCGTGCAAACTAATCAATTCTCAAGATTTGTTAGCTTGAAAACCCTTCGCAGGAAATTAAATTCACAAAGATAAAACATTCAGTGTTTTATTTCTCAACTCAAAATTCTTCTCTAACAAAATGTATGGGGTGTGCCCTTTAAATAGGCTACAAGAAGTGTCAATGTTTGGTATTTTCCCGATGCGGGATAATTGCCAATCATGTTTCCTAAAAACTACCCTTAATGAATTAAAGATCCATTAAGCCCATTACATGCCATTATCATGCAAGATAATTTGGGCCATGTAATTAACTAATTGATCACGAAATTAATAAGCCCATAATTAACGTTTGGACTTAATCTTATTAAAACACAAATTAAACCCTAAAATTTAACAAAATAGGAAACTAATTAACGCTAAAAATTCCTGCACGTCTCTTTCTTTAATTCCAGGTCTCCAAACAAAGGACTCGTCTTTTACAACTGGAATGAACACTTTGAATTCCTCGATCTTGACATATGATCTCGATTTCGTATCACTACATACAACAGCATGTAGGTTTCATTCATAAAAGGCCAGGAGCGCAAAGTTTGCATGCTTCAAAAATCATATATGGTCTTAAACAATCATCCATGCAATGGTATTTAAAATTCCATCGAGCCATAATATTTTATGGGTTTACAATGATTGGCGAAGTCCATTGCGTATATATTAAGCAGTTTAAAGATAACATTTTAATATTGTCACTTTTCGTATAGACAATATTTATTGGCTCAGATAACATTAATGTTATTAATGCCATTAATGAATAGTTATCTTCAAATTTTGAAATTAAGGATAAGGGTGAATCAACATATATTCTTGGTGTGAAAATAATAACATATTGTTCCAAGAAATTTCTCACTCTGTCACAAGAGCCCTATATTTTTAAAAATTTTGGAACGTTTTCACATGCAAGATTGCAAATCTATTAGAAACTCTACTACAAAAAGTAAATCCCTTAGTGAAAAAATGTGTCCTAAGACTTCAAAAGAGCTGGAACAATATGGAAAGAGTTCCATATACTAGTGTCATGGAATGTTTAATGTATGTTATGATGTGTACTCGCCGTGATATATGCTATGTGATTGGTATGATTAATCTCTACCAATCAAGTCCTGACTGAATTCACTGATGATAAGTGAAAAGAATATTAAGATATCTCATAGGCACCTCCAATTACACCTTATGCTATTAGGGTAGTGACTTACAGTTGGTAAGTTACACTAATGCAGATTGGAGTGGTGACCTGGATGAATGCACATCGACGTCAGGATATGTATTCTTGCTAGATAACGGCGCCATAACATTGAGTAGCAAGAATCAAACATGCGAAGCATTATCAATAATTGAGGCTGAGTTTATAGGCTGTGAAGCTACAATTCATGCGGCTATTTTTTTCTTTAAAGATTTTATGAAATCTGCAAATAGCCATGATATGTCAATGTCCATGACAATCTATTGTGATAGTCAGGCAGCCATTGACTACAATAAAGATTTAAAGTATCACGATTGAACAAAAAATATAGACATCAAATACAACTTTGTCAAAGATGTTGTAGAGCAAAAATAGATATGCTTGCAACGTATACGTAGAATGTGAATGACATAAATGCTGTATTTTGGAGTAATGATGTGTATACACCATGTAAATACAACTATTGTATTTTGCTCATAAATGCATATATGGTGTTTGTTTTATACGTCTTACTCAATTATAGCATTGATAAATATTTTTTTAAAAGTATGTCGTCAAGCTTTGGTTGACTCTCTCATACGAGTAACCGCCTCAGTCGCTATAAGAGCGAGCTGAGATGAGATTAAACATACTTAATTATAGAGTATGTAAGATGTCTCCTTGATAACAATCAAGATGCTGTTTACGTGCAAAAACCGAACGTGATATCTCACAATCGCGTAAGCTTGAGGTGAAGCCGGATGTGAATTATAAATAAGGCACTTTGAATAGCGAATTATTAGAGATTTCAAACTAGTCGCTTGACAAAAATTGTACGATTGCGACTGAGTTAAGATCTGTATGGTGGTGTAATGACATACACTCTTTCCAAAAGAGTAATCCACCATAGCATGTGTTTTATACCACATGTGCTATAAATGGCCATAATAGGAAGGTGAGTGAGTATTTTTTAAATCCCTATCTCCTCACTAGTATGAGTCCTATGTTTGTACCCTATGTGACTTTCAACGATGCCCACGAGGTGATGAGTAAATGTATGCTACTTTGGTATGTTCCTTATGGTCATGAATGATTCGACCTTCCGGGCATTACTGGGACAGCAATTTATTCATTATCAAATGTCATTTGTGTGGAGGAAAGCCTATTTCGATTATACTCTCCACATGTATTCACTGGTCGACCAATTATGTTTCCTATTTGGGTTGAGACATAATTGTGAATACATGGTGATTTATGGATATCAAGTATGTCTTGGAGGGATTAGGTATACTTTGATTAGTATAACAAAATGAGTCTGAGATATAACAAGACACCGTTAATATTATTCCTTCTAGGGTTGTAGCCACTATGTTTTCCCTAACAGGTGCATAGTTGGGCTCCCAAGTGTTTTTAGGGTTGTAGCCGCTATATTATCCCTAACAGGTGCATAGTTGAGCTCTCAAGTGCAGGAGTGCTCGCGGTCGCATGACACATTTTCTTGTATGATAATTGTGATTTTGTATAGAGATAGTAACGGGTCTATTCCATCATGTGCGAGTGGGAGAATGTTAGAAAATGGGTGGGTCGGCCATGATGGGTTGACCCGACCACCCATATTAAATTAATAAAATAATATAAAGAAATATCCAAGGGTGAACCGGGTTCACCGCTTGGAAATTTCTTGTTGCTTTAAAGCAACAAAAACGAACAAAAAGAAAAGGAACAGGGCTTCCAGTTTTTCTTCTATGCAAACAACTCCCCACAAAATCACAACCAGAGGACTTGGGTTGTGGAATTTGAGTGGTTTTCCATTTTGTAATTACACTCTGACTGCTCGAGCTGTGATTCAGCTTCAAGATCCTGGTTTTATCTTTTGGAATAAGCTTTATGAGGTAAGCTCGTTTTTATGGATGAATACTGCATATTGATTGGTGGTATTCCTTCAACATTACATAAAGTTGTTGCGATTATGAGAGGACTTATACTGGTTGTATTAAATTGATTATATAAAATTGTTTCGTTTATGACACGAAGTTTATGCTAGTTGTATAAAATTGATTATATAAAGTTATTGTGTTTATGGCAGGACTTGGTAGTTCTATATATAGAATCCACATGAATGAAGGGATATGGTCTATTAGTGAGGCGGAGAGACTGCTGTGAAAGCATTTGCTTCACATTTCCTTGGCTTCCAGATTGGGTTTTTCTTTCCAGCAATTAAAATATTATAAGGATGCAGTTCCCAACCTTGGATCTCGAAAATAATGGATCTCTTGTCAGGCTTTTGGAGGAAATGAGCTGCAAGGCTGATGAAATACAACAAGAAATACTGGAAGAAATTTTAAGGAAAAATGCAAAGACTGAGTATTTGAGAGGTTTTCTAGATGGCTATCCATGCCCTGATAAGGAAGTTTTCAAAACCAACGTCCCTTTGGTAGAGTACGAAGATTTTTGTCCTTACATTGAAAGAATCGCCAATGGAGAGTCACACGAGATAATAGGTGCTGAGCCCATTACTGAGCTATTTCTCAGGTTATATGCATATAGATTAGCAACAATTGCAGTCGAAATTTTTATTTGCTTTATCTCAATCACTTAAATGTAGTGTTCTAAGAAATTGTTCTTACACATAATTGTTGCAGCTCAGGAACTTCAGGCGGGATTCATAAATGGATTCCAACCACTGCTGAAGCGCCAAGCTGCACTGCATTCTTTTTCAATCTCGGTGATCATATACTAAAACAGTAAGCAAAGAGGAAAACATAATAATCTGAATTGTTTTCCTTTTTCTTTTTTTTTCTCTCTATTTACAATTTAATGAAAATTTTTTTGTATGTAAATGAATGTTATTGGCATCTCTCTCTTTTCTCTTTTTACAATTTAATGAAGTTAGGACTAGTTAAATACATCAATGATTGAGTAATGCTTGAATGATCAGGCACATTGAGCCATTGCATCAAGGAAAACGAATGTTCTTTCGTTTCGTGGTTCCAGGCATCACTACTCCTGGTGGTTTGATGGTGAGGAATGTTTCATCAAGCTACTTGCAGAGGGGCATAACGTCAAAGTTTTCTTCAAATGCTGCTACTAGCCCTGATGAAGTCTTACTATGTGAAGATGTGAAACAGAGCATGTATTCCCAGTTACTTTGTGGTCTTGTGCTGCGGGATTCTGTTGTGAGAGTTGGTACAAATTTCGGATCGGCTTTTCTGAGAGTTATCAAATTCTTGGAGGAACATTGGCAAGAACTTTGTTATAACATAAAAACGGGGCACATCAGCGATTGGATCGCTGATCCTAAATGTCGGCATGCTGTGTGTTCCATTTTGTGTAAACCAATGCCGGATTTGGCAGATTTAATTGAGAACGAATGTGAAAAGAAATCATGGAAAGGGATAATCAAGAAACTTTGGCCTGGAACCAAGTGCATTGAGGTTATCATAACAGGATCAATGGCCCAATATATCCCAAAGCTGGAGTTCTATAGCGGAGGGGTGCCTTTGGTTTCATTGTACTATGTAGCCTCCGAGGGTGTGTTTGGTATAAATCTGAAACCATTGACGGATCCTTACAATGTAACTTATTCTCTTATACCGTGGATGGCATACTATGAATTCTTACCATTTGACAATAACTCCGAGGACTGCAAAAGAGACGACAACCATCACCAGAACGGTTCTTCTTCTTCAGAGCCAAATTGCATAAACAAGAAGGAAGATCATCTAAATGGTGGAGTTGTGGATCTTGCCAATGTGAAAGTTGGACAGCATTATGAATTAGTGGTGACCACCATTTCAGGTAATATATTCGTAATCTGGTTACTACCGTAGCTCTCAACTCTAGGAATGTGATTTAATGATGTTGAAACGAAAAAAGTATGTTTGCAAGATTTGACCTAATAATTTTTCAACTTTCAGCTTCCAAACTGATTACAACCATGAAGAAGTTGAATTGAAAATTAATGGAGGACAAACTCAGTTTAATGAATGTCAAAAACGATGCATTCTAAATCATGGAGATGAGTACCTAGATCAAAAGGGAATTGAAATTTTGCTGTAGAATAGAATTTGATGAGTTTTCAAAATTTTCAATGATTCTTATTTTACAATAGTTAAATTGTATTCAGACAGACATTGTTCCTGTCTAAATCTTGTGTAAATTCATTTTCTATATTAATATAATATATATCTTATCTCTTTTTACTCAAAAAAAAAAAAAAAAAACGACCCATGTTAATAACTACCTTAATTATATGAGGATCCTAAACTAAACATCAATATGATCTTCCCTCTATTTTGTCCTTTCTACACATTTTAATTTCCCATAAAGCATCTATTTTTACACATTCCCCATTCCATTGAGGCAGTAAGTTTCATGAATCATGTTGAGAATCAGTGTATCAAACTTAAACAAGCAATTTAGTGTACATTTGAAAGAATGGTCAATATGCAATATTAGTAGCTAAATCTTTTTTTATTGCCTTCTCTTAAGGCTTATACAGATACAGAGTTGGAGATGTTCTAATGGTAACCGATTTTCAGAATAATGCTCCCCAATTCAAGTTTGTGCAAAGGCGAAATGTGATTTTAAGCATAGACATGGATAAAATGACCGAAGAAGACCTTAAAAAAGCAGTTTCAAAAGCTATGCACATTCTTGAACCACTTGGTTTCCTTCTTACTGACTACACTAGCTATGCTGATCTATCCACCTTCCCCGGTCACTATGTACTCTTTTGGGAGCTTCAAATGGAAGGAAATGATGGAATACCTGTACTTGATACAGTTAAAATGGAGCAATGCTGCAATCTAGTCGAAGTATCACTGGATATGATGTATAAGAAATTAAGGAGACGAAGCAATGTGATTGGTCCTTTGGAAATTAGAGTTGTGAAGAAAGGTACTTTCGATGCGCTTATGGATTTTTTTCTTTCTCAGGGAAGGTCTTTTCTTCAATACAAGACACCTAAGAGCATTAAACAGGAGAAGGCCATTCGGCTGTTGAACTCGATGGTAGTAGGACGATTTTCAAGCAAAGTGTTGCCTACTGATTAAACCTCTTGAAGGGGATACAAATTTTGGATGTGTAATTTTCGTGCAATTGAATGACAGCGGTTTTAAAAGTGTAATTGTATTCCCCGGATGAACACTGGTTAAGAATTACTTTGTTTTCAATTACATTTCTAGTTTGACAATGTCTTTCGTGAAATGTTCATATGTAGAAGCTAAGGAGTAGTGTTCTTCCACACATTGAGCATAAATGAAGGACATTAATTTGGGCTACTCAATTACTCCAAAAGTGAGAACAATTTCTTTAAAAGTGCTCACATATATTCTTAATTTACAAGGTCATACATAAGTGAAGGATATTCAGGATGTGTGGAAGTTTGGATCTTGTTTTTCTCCTCGTCCTTTTTCACGTATCAAGAACTTATTAAAATAGAACTAACTAGACATTTTATTGATATCCACCAATGAGATACCTAGTACAGAAACAAATGCAATAGTGAAGGAGGAATGTGTATTACGTAAAAACTTATTACGTCTTGATTATTTTTCTATTAATCTGTAGCTCTTGGGTTACAAGAAAACCTCAATATAAAGATAGTTTTATTATCTTATCAGAGTACAAGTATACGTATCAATACGCATATAATTTATCTTAACCTTTAAGATAATATCAGACTAAATATCATGAACGTAATTATCTAATAAGTAAACAATAAGAATGTACATCTCAACTTCCTAAATTTGAATAAAAAAAATTTATGCTATAACTTCTTGTTTAAGAAGTCTTTCAATGTGGACTAAAATAATTACACATGTTGCTGGTGGCAATTTGATCCTTGTCCTTTTTTTGGTTTGTTTGCTATGAATCTGGAGATCATTTTTTAAAGCACAAAATCTTTTGCAGATTTTGTCTCCCACATGCATAGTTGATTGGCAAGCAATACATACCTGGCATAGAGTTGGCGAAGCTTACATAGTTATCCGAGTAATGAGAAGCAAAAGGAAAAGAAAATATCTCAGTTCTTTTAATTTTGCTAAAAGAAAAATTATGTTAGAGTGGAATCCCTGATTTTTCAACAAATTATATGTTTGGATAGTCTATATTCATTCAAGAATAAATAAATTCAAACATTGCAAAGAAAATAATTAATGTAGGAGTATCTAGTTGGCAAAGAAAGAATATTTCCTAAACATATACACTACTAATTCAAATGAAAGGGGTACATAGCATATGTATTTTCTATAAAAAAAGAAAAAAAGAAAAAGAAGAGAGTGAGAGAAGTTAATTAAAAAACTCCATCAATCATATTATACACAGAGACACAGGTACAAACACACCTGTACTTATATTTTAGGAGCATGCAACTCACAAGGTAATTTTTCTTTTTTTTTTTGTTTAGGTAGAAAATTGATGAGAAGAATTGGCGAATAATATAGTAATTTTCGAATCTTACCCACTAGGATCATGCTAAGTATAATAATGATGATAGAGCTAGTGGTACGATTTGCTAGTTGTATTTTATTGAAGAAACTGGGGAAAAAAAAAAGAAGAAGAGAAATTGACATCACTAAAAAGCGATGATAACAAATATCAAACCTATCAGTAATAAAGAACAATTTGAGAGCATATACATATAAAGTACAATATTTATCGGAATCATCCTGGTAAATCATTTTCAGCCATCAATTATTTTGTGTTATATCAGCATTTTTTAAAGTTTCACCCCTAATAAAAATGTACCTTATCTACACCATATAATTAATTATAAAAGTCTTTGATTTTATTCTCAGATAGTAGGATTAACTCACATTTGAGTTTGGATTTAATAATTGTAGATTTTAATTTTTTTGATATTTTATTCTTTTAATTCCTAATTTTAGTGAAACAATATCGTAGGTTTCACTCATATTTGGGTTAAGGTTTAATAATTGTAGATTTAATTTTAGTGATGTTTTATTTTTTTAATCCTTAATTTTAATGAAACAATGTCGTAGGGTTCACTCACATTTGGGGGTTAGGGCTTAATAGCTGTAAATTTAATTTTAGTGATATTTAATTTTTTTTAGTTTGTTTTAGTGAATTGTAGATTTAATTTTAATGATATTTAATTTTTAAATTTTTTAGTGATTTGAATTAGATAGAATAAATACATGATAATTTTAAACAAATGATATGAATGAGTTATAGAAGGATTTGTGTACATTTAATGTTTTTAATAAAATGATATGGATAAGTTATGGAAGGATTTATGTGCATTTAATGTTTTTTCTAAATTTAAGGATTTTAGTTAATTATATGGTATAAGTGAGGTGTATTATTATTATGGTGAAACACTAAGAAAAAGCTTACATGATATTCAAAGATTGGTGCCTAATAAAGGTTTTATCAGGATGATCATGATAAATGTTAAATAAAATATCATTAAATTAAATCTACAATTCACTAAAAAAAATTAAAATATTAATATATCACTAAAATTTAATTTATAATTATTAAGCCCTAACCCCAAATGTAAGTGAACCCTACGACATTGTTTCATTAAAATTAGAGATTAAAAAAATAAAATATTACTAAACTAAATCTACAATTATTAAACCCTAATCCAAATATGAGTGAACCCTACGATATACTAAACCATTTATTTGCTGCATGTACATTCACTAAGGAAATCTGGAAAATTCTGGGGGCTAAATTCATATCACTCTTCCCAGAGTCCCTTAATTCTAATCTCCAACACTGGTGGCAAACTAAACCAAAAAAAATCCATGGTTTTTTTCTTAAAGACTGTCCCTTCCATAATGTGCTGGGAAATTTGGAAGACTAGAAACAAGGCTATTTTTTAGAACAAGAAAACTAGTAGAAAAATTAGGAATTACAAGAATAAAATATCACAAAAATTAAAATTTACAATTATTAAACCATAACTCAACTGTGAGTGAACCCTACGATTTGAAAATAAAATTAAAGAGTTTAATAATTAATTATATGGTGTATGTAGGGTACATTTTTATTGGGGTTAAACTTTAAAAAATGATGACATGGCACAAAATAATTGGTACCTGACAAGGAGTTTATCAGGATTATCCTAATAAATATTTTACTCTATATATATATATATATAATAACAAAAATGAGGAAAAAAAAGAGATTTAACAAACTAGATGTATAAAGAATGAAAATGAAAATATAATTTTAAATTTCAGTTTCTTTGACAATATTTGCTAGCTAGAATGCTAGAATGCATGTTCACAATAGAGATGGATGCTAAAAACGGTATGAAAAAAAAGTCAAAATCAATGTGAATTTGAATTTTGCTAACAAAAGTGAAATTTAAAATTTTCACCAATCCTCCATTTTTCATGGGTTATAACATAAGTATTTTAACCGATATCGGAAAAATTCAAAAATGCGTTGATTTTGACTTTTTCCGTACTGTTTTTTGCACCCACCCTGATTGAAACATGAATTCTAGCGAATATTGTCAATAATAGTAAAATTTAAAATTTTCACCAAACCTCCATTTTTCATGGGTTATAACACACGTATTCTAACCAAAATTAGCAAAATCTAAAATCTCGTTGATTTTGACTTTTTTTCATACCATTTTTTGCAACAAACCGATTCTGAACATGCATTCAAGTGATCATTTCTAGCTTAGAAACAACAGTCGTGGCCATTCTTCTAACCATTTTCTCTCCATTATTATAAGTTGATAGCAAACTGATCATCGACAACATATTCAATGTTTTGAAGTGTAAAACATATTTGTATCAAATATGTTTGTGCCCCAATCTTTCGGTTCAAAGCATTACGCCAAAGGAGTGTCTATCATGGTTTAAAGCAAATGTATTGTTGAAGAACATGTATAATAGCCAAACATGTTGGTGCTTAATGTGCAAGATGTTCAAGGTGCTAATTCCATATGTTCATAATGAATCTCATTTATGGAGGTCTGGAATATCTTGGAAAAGAAGCTTCAAGTTTGTTACATGGAGGTCCAAGACTCCAAGGAGGAATACCGAAGTTAAAATTGACAAGAGGCGTCAAAAGTTAAATGTTGAGAGATTCTACCACGTTTTGGTTTTCTTATCATATCTCTCTTGGAATAACTCAAAATGGACGGATTCAAGCGTCATTAAAAAACTAAGAGAAATATCTACAACTTTCATGTTTTGCATTTTCCAAGATTTCGCTTGCATCATAGTGAAAAGTTGCTGAGAAGACATACGTTGTGAAGTATGACGTCCACGTCGCGACGTCGCTCTCTGGTTTCGCGTGGAAAAATGTCAATTTCTCCACGTTGCGACGTCCAGCATCTCCAAGTCGTGACGTCAGGGATTCGTCTAGTTTTACATTTTTATGTTTTGTTTGTTTTAGGAAAGTTACTCCAAACAATTACTTTCTTAATATCTTATTATTTCCTTTACGAGTTTTAGTAGGAATTTTAATTGTTTCCAAATAGGAAACTTCCTAATTTGGATTAGTTTATTGAAGTTTCCTTTTCTAATTAGTCTACTTGTTTAGCAAGTTAGGGTTAAGATTGTAGCATATTTAAAAGGCATCCTCTTCATGGAATAATGAAGTTTTGATGAAATTGAAAGAAACCTTCTTTTTTAACTTTTGCTTTGAGAAAATCTTCATCATTAGGAGTGGACCAATCTTGAATTTCAAATAAACTTCTGAACGTGACTTTAGCTAGTTTATCTTCCAACTATTAATTGAAAGTAAGCAAAGCTAATTTGAATAACGCGAGATTACTTGGGTCAAGTTAATTTCCTTGTATAGCATAAGAGTTTGAATCAATATCCAAGTATTTGTGGTAAATATCCTTTCTGTTTTTGTGTTTTGTTTTGAATTACTTAATTTCGTGCTGAATCGACAAATTATTATGTCTAGTGAAAGGAAGTATTTCCTTATTTTGTACTTAAAGTTACCCTTTATATTCTGGCAAAATCTGTCATTACACCAATCAAACAAAATAGCATAAACTAAAAAAGAGGAGAATAGTGAAAGGAAAAGGCCGTGGAAATAAATAAAAAGCTGCGAAAGAGAGAAGAAAGATGTACCACTCATGTATGAATGAGAGTTAAGTTGACATGCAGTAATTTGTGGATGTCAGTTAAGATTTTTCCTTTCATCCCAAAAAAACAGGGATCTTTCTATTTCAGGGAATTCCTAAAATCTTTGAGCATATTTTGTGGGTTTTCTTCAGCAGCATTTCAGAAGTCTTCTCCATTCTTCTTCAATAATCAATCTACAACTCTACAAAGGTAACATTCAACACAAAACCATACACTTTTTGTCTTTTTGGTCATCTGTTTTGAAAGAAGGTAATTCCTTGATCCCTTTTATTCACGTATTGTCTGTCTTATAAAGTATTACAAGAGAAATCCTAGCCTACAATCAAGCATAACCGAATATACACTTTCCTCGTCTAAGAGGATTTCTATCAATTACAATTAATACTAAAAGAATATCCTATCACATATACACATATATTCTAT
This sequence comes from Ophiorrhiza pumila, assembly GCA_016586305.1. Lineage (NCBI taxonomy): Eukaryota > Viridiplantae > Streptophyta > Magnoliopsida > Gentianales > Rubiaceae > Ophiorrhiza > Ophiorrhiza pumila. Next base: position 23,729,049 of record BLIW01000003.1, on the reverse strand, counting down.
CACACCCCCGCAGTTGAAATGGGAGGGGGACGAAGGTTGAGACTGTCCCGAAACTCGTTAAACAAAATCAATGGTAGACCCTTCGTAAAGATATCAGCTATCTGATAGCGCGACGGGACATGTAAGACACGAACCTGGCCACGATCAACCTTTTCGAGAACAAAGTGAATATACATCTCGATATGTTTAGTGCGCTGATGTTGAACAGGATTGCTAGAAAGATATATTGTACTAACATTATCACAGTATACCAACGTAGCTTTCTGAATAGGACGATGAAGTTCCAAAAGAAGGTTGCGCAACCAGCAAGACTCAGAAACCACATTAGCTACCCCTCGGTACTCTGCCTCCGCACTAGAACGAGATAAAGTTGCTTGCCGTTTAGCAGACCAAGTAATCAAATTATCTCCAAGAAAAACACAATAACCAGAGGTGGAGCGTCTGGTGTTAGGACAACCACCCCAACCAGCATCTGTATAAGAAAGGAGAGTGGTAGTCGAAAATGGATAAAGATGCAAGCCATAATCAAGCGTGCCCTGAATGTAGCGCACAATGCGCTTGAGGGCATGCATGTGCTCGTCCCGCGGGTCATGCATGAACAAACAAATTTGTTGCACAGCATATGAGATGTTGGGTCTCGTGAATGTAAGATACTGCAGAGCACCAGCAAGACTTCGATAATAGGAAGGGTTCTCAAATGGTGGGCTAGAAGTAGCACTCATTTTCGGTTTAGTATCAACCGATGTGAGAGAAGGCTTGCAAGTAGACATGCCGGCTCGCTCTATAATCTCAGTTGCATATTTCCGCTAAGATAAAAACAAACCTCCCGCATGTCGGCTGACGGAAATACCCAAAAAATCACTCAAAGGCCCAAGTCCTTCATAGCAAATTCGGAGCTAAGAAGAGATATGATTGACTTGCGAAGAATATCAGAGGAAGCAGTCAAGATAATATCATCAACATAGAGAAGAATATAAGCCATATCATTATTGTGACGGTATATGAACAATGAATTATCAGACTTGCTATGAGAAAAACCAATAGTAGAAGCGTAATCCGCAAATCGCTTATACCAGGCCCGTGGTGATTGCTTGAGTCCATACAGGGATTTCTTGAGCAAACAAACATAATCAGGATGAATGGGGTTGCGGAATCTCATGGGCTGATACATGTACACAGTCTCTTTGAGGTCTCCATGCAAGAAAGCATTCTTCACATCAAGCTGGTGTATGGACCATGCTTTAGAGAGAGCTAAACTGAGTACAGTGCAAATGGTTGCCAGTTTGACTACCGAACTAAATGTGTCACCACAGTCTACGCCAACCTGCTGAGTCTTGCCATCACCTACAAGACGGGCTTTATGCCTCTCAAAAGAACCATCAGATCTTTCTTTATGAGTAAAAATCCACATAGACCGAATAATATTAATATCTGGCGGACGAGGTACTAATTCCCACGTCTTATTTTTAATAAGAGAATTATATTCGTCTTCCATGGCCAGTTTCCAATTCGGGTCACGAAAGGTAGACATGGGGTTGGAAGGGAGTGGGGATTTAGAAACACTAGTGCGGAGGTTGTAGACAGGTTTTGATTTAAAAATCTCATGTTGACTACGTGTGACAGGTCTGTGGACGGGTATATAAGTAGGTGGGGTCGGAGTGTCTTGTGGTTGGGTGGGATAGGGTGTGATGTCTTGGTGAAGAGATAGTGTGTTTGTGTGTGAAGTCAGATGGTGGATCAAATATGGAGACAAGTCCTCATGCAAGAAATCATAAGTAGGAGGAGTTAAACTATGTAGTTTAGCAAATGGAAAATGTGTCTCATCAAAAATGACATGTCGACTAATAATGATTTTTTGAGAAGAAAAATCATAACATTTGTAACCACGATGATTAGAGGGGTAACCCAAAAAGACACACGGGGTGGAACGAGGTTGAAGTTTGTGAATAGTGGTGGAGGGAAAAAGAGGATAGCATAAGCAACCGAACACCCGGAGATGAGAAAAAGATGGGTCCTTTTGATAAAGAATTTTGAAAGGGGAGTGATAAGCTAATAGTTTACTTGGAAGTATGTTAAGAAGGTATGTGGCCATTTGTAATGCATGGTGCCAAAAGGAAGGTGGTAGAGAAGCATGGACAAGAAGAGTACGAATCATATTGTTAATGGTTCGAATTTTTCTTTCAGCTTTACCATTTTGAGAAGAAGTATGTGGACAAGACAATCTAAAAAACAAACCATTATCAGTACAAAATTTCCAAAATGGCCCATTATCAAATTCTCGACCATTATCACATTGAATATTTTTAATATCCCGTTCAAATTGAGTGCGAATGAAGGCACGAAAAAATAAGAATGTGGAAAACACTTTAGATTTTTTCGATAAGGGAAATGTCCATAAAAAATTAGAACAATCATCCAATAAAATTAAATAATAACGATGCCCCGAAAAGCTCAAAACGGGAGATGTCCAAAGATCACAATAGATAATATCAAATGGCATAAAAGTGGGTGACGTAGAAGCAATAAAAGGAAATTTAACATGTTTGCCAAGAGAGCAAGATCGACAAACATGAGAACTAAGATTGCTATTACACTGAATAAATTTATTTTGCTAAAGAGATTCAAAAATAAGAGCTCCCGGATGACCCAAACGATCATGCCATAATGAAGGTGCTAAAGCTACAAAAGTGGATGGTGGAACTTGAGATGGAATGGTGGTGAGAATGGGATATAACTCACCCTGACTATTACATCTCGTCAGATACTTTCCCATCTGAAAATCCTTCACAGAAAACCCAAAACGATCAAATGCAACAGAAACCCAGTTATCAGTAGTAAATTTTCGAACTGAAACCAAGTTCTTAATAAGTTGAGGAGCATGAAGGACATTTTTTAAAGATAAATGTGGGTGTGGGGAAGGCAGAGTTGTGTGACCATAACCACGAATTGGAATTGCATGACCATTACCAACAATTATACCATGATTACTGCTCAAATTAAAATAAGACGAGAGATTACCAGGATTCGATGTCATATGAGACGTGGCACCAGTGTCCATGTACCAGTTTGCATCTGGAGGAGTAAGCCCGAGAGTGTGCATTGCGGATTCAATATCGGTGGGAGAAGGTTGGGCTGTTGTACAATAGGCTTGCTGTGGTCGTGGCCCAAGGACCCCAGGTTGCTGCCACTGTGAATTGGGCCTGGTCCAAGGAGCAGTAGGGTATGGACAAGGGGGAATGGCCCAAGGAGACCACTGCCAAGGCCACTGTTGTCCACCTGGCCGTGGTTGTGACCACGACTGCTGCTGTCGGGGCTGTTGGTAACCTCCACCACATCCGCCGCCACCACCGCAGTTGCCGCCTCTGCCACCGCCGCGGCCACCACCACGATGTCTCCCAGAATTGTTTCCGTGTGGACCCTTGCTGCCACCACCGTTATTATGGTTTTGAGGGTAGCCATCAGACAAAGATGGAGTATCATCAGACTCCTTGGTCGTGGCAGCCGGCATGGCTGTTGCGGCCTTCTTAGTCAAGGCGGCTTCTTCAAGAAGGAGCATAGAACGGGCTTGATAGAAGAGAGGAAGGGGGTTGCTTTGGCGGATAAGAGTTCCAACACCACTATAGGCCTCCGTGAGTCCCAAAACCATCTGAAGAACAAGCCGATGAACGGATATTGGGACGCCGACATTCTTGAGTTGATCTGACAAGCTCTTGAGGCGTTGACAATATGCAGAAGCATTCGGAAAATCCTCCATATTGGTATGAGAAAATTCCTGTTCCAGTGTGACGGCCCGAGAGTTTTTGTTGTCTTGAAAGAGATCACGCAATCGATTCCAAGCCTCCATGGCCGTGGAGTCGGGTTCAATGATGGTATGTAATAGATCAGTGGAAATTGTGGAATAAATCCACTGAAGAACCGTAGCATCTAAAGTCGGCCATAACTCTTTTTCGGCAGCGGTGGTGGACGACGTATCAAGAGCTTTTTCCGGTGGAATGATGTGGTGAAGAACCTTATGAGATTTAGCATGGATTGTGAACAGCTCCGCCCACGTAGCATAGTGGACGGTTTCCATTTTAAGGGTAATTGAGATATGATTCTTGATGTTTGAGATAACAAGAGCGGGGTGGAAGGTTGATTTAGTGTCAGTCATGGTGGCCAACAGTAGAGGAAAGAAAGAAAGATTGGCAGAGGAAAGAAAAGGAAGAAGGTTCCCTAGAGCTCTGACACCATGAAAGAAGGTAATTCCTTGATCCCTTTCATTCACGTATTGTCTGTCTTATAAAGTATTACAAGAGAAATCCTAGCCTACAATCAAGCATAACCGAATATACACTTTCCTCATCTAAGAGGATTGCTATCAATTACAATTAATACTAAAAGAATATCCTATAACATATACACATATATTCATATATTCTATCACATTTTATCCAAAGAATCTATAACAACAGCAGCAGGACTTCGTTTAGTTAGCATATGGTTCAAAAACATGGACTTAGTTACCCTTGCTCAATGCTACCATGACAAGAAAAGTCTTCGAAAACCTTTCAAAACTTCTGAATCTCTTTCTTTTAAGTTAGTGCACTATCATTTATACACAAACATGAGCACATTTTGCAACAGAAAAACATGTTTGGAATTGCAAGAATTTGATGTTCATGAGTGGCTGATTACTTGTCAAAGCAGTTGAGTTTTGGATTAATTTTGGTGGGCAGGCATCATATATAAATATTCATATCAATATATCATGTCAAAGATGAAAGTGGCAGTGATTGGTGCTGGGATTAGTGGGCTGGTGGCTGCTCATGTTTTGGCGAAGGAAGGTGTCAATGTAGTACTATACGAGAAGGAAGATTACTTAAGCGGCCATGCCAACACTGTTACTATAGATGGCAATGACCTTGACCTCGGATTCATGGTCTTCAATCGAGTAAGTTTCTTAATCTCTGAACTCACTGCGATTGTTGCATCTTGATGATTAATTGATGTCAATTGTTAGCTTTCTAATTTTCCTCAATTTTTTTTTTTTTAAAAAGGTTGTACTTTTATTTAATTTATGTTTATATCACTAGTTCTAGCTAGTAAAACTTCATCACGTTTAAGTCTTATTCTAAAGTTTCATGAACGTAATTAAGAGACTTAAGTTCATTGATTATGGAGCTTGTGGCTTTGTCAGAAAGTATGGTACAGGGAGAGTAAAGAAATCATTTTTGGTGCTGCATTTCCAGTCCCAATGCATATCCCATTCTGGCATTATTTTGACAACTAAAACAATCATTTGTTTTCCAAATATATATATATATATTTCAAGCAAAAAAAAAAAATGACAGTAAAAGTTCATGTTTTTTTGCTGAAAGTGTGACGACCTACCTAACCCACATCTTAATCCAGAGCGAGTTGGACCATTAATCTTTAACGTCACACACCGAGATACAGTTTATCATCTTGAAAAAATAACATCAAAAGAAGAGATATCCGTAAGATGTTTTTTTTTTTTTTTAATACTAATACCACAATCACACACAATCCCATTATAGTACAACAAATCGATAAACTAATCAGCCAGTCACATAAAATATGAGTACTCTCAATAGAATTATGAATAGAAATTACAAAGTAACATATATTATACATTAATCATTACTAGGCCAGTACGGGCCTCATCTCCCATTTCAGTTAGTGGGATGTTCATATCAATGTTGAAGGTACATTGTGCACCACAGTCAATAGTTACCATTTAGGTAACAACGTGACATCTGAATCTGTCACCAGTTAATTAGTGCCCACTTTGATAGAGTTAAATCTCCTTGACTTAACCAGAGTGGGGTTGGTGTCATAGTAGTCCTATAATAATCATTGGCCCTAGGGGTGGCCACAGTTCCGGAACTAGAGGTTCCTGGTTCTGCTCAAGGTGGAACCGGAACCGAGCCGCCCTTTAGCGGTTCCTATTTCGGTTTCGATTTCTATCTCGATTTCGTTTACAGTTTTATTTTCGGTTCGAATTTCAGTTTCAACTTTCGAATTTGATTTTGAAATACTAAATTTTAAGTACTTAGATTTTAGTAGTTACAAATTAGAAATACTAAATTTTACGAGTTAGAATGAAGGAACTACCAAATTTTATTCATTGGAATAGAAAAATTTACAAGTTAAGAATTTAATAAAAATTTTCAAGTTAAAAATTTTAAATCATAAATTTACAAGTTAGAAATTAATAAATGAATTAACTACTAATTTTATTCATTGGATAGAAAAATTTACAAGTTAAGACTTTAAATCATACATTTACAAGTTAAAAATTAATAAATGAAGAAACTACTAAATTTTATTTATTGGATAGAAAAATTTACAAGTTAAGATTTCAAATCATACACTTACAAGTTAGAAATTAATAAATGAAGAAACTACTAAATTTTATTTATTGGATAGAAAAATTTACAAGTTAAGATTTTAAATCATAAATTTACAAGTTAGAAATTAATAAATAAAGAAACTACTAAATTTTATTCAAAATCGATGGTTTAAACTTTAAATTTGAATAGTACAATAATACAATTGCAAAATATATTATGATATACAATAATAGAACTATAGTGTATATAAATAAAACTATGACATTAATTTATATAAACAAATATATATAGATATGGAAATTATAATATTTGAAAAACATAATAAATTATTTTAAATTTTCAATAATCTAAAAATATACAATATGTAAATTTTCTTCATTTTAATAAACTAATAGTCTCGTCGTCATTATTAGCTCTATCGGCATCGGTGATAGATGATTTAGTTGTAGAAGTAGAGCTACCATCAGTGGCGGCGTCAAAATCTAAATCAAAATCTTCTTCTATGTCTTGTTCTTGTTCTTGTTCTCTATAACCGGTTTTACTCCAATTATCTAATAAAGCTTGAATTTCCAAGGACATAGGACTTAAAACGCGATCGGCTCTCATCCAAAATATTGCAACCTTGACTAAAAGTTTGTTCCACAGCTACGGTTGATGTCGGGGCCACCAAAATTTCTTTGGCTATCAAAGGGATGGCGGGGCACATCGTTGTCTTCTTCTTCTACTATTCCAATATTTTGAAGTTCTCAATACTATTACATTCAAACTTGTTATCCCTAAAATCAAAAGAAGTGGTTAAATATTCCTTAAGTTCCGTACTAGTAGTACCCTTGTGTTTTTTTAACGATTGAAACATTTCTAAATCAGGAAGGATAAAAGAAGACGAAGATCCAATATTTGAAGTTGAAAAACTATTGTGACTAGTGTTAGTGTTAATGGTACTACTAGTAGGAACTTGTTGTTGAAAATTAAAAGAATATTCTCCATATAATGCATTTATCATATCTTTAGACTCATTTATGTATTTACTTACATTTAATTGTAATTGCATAATGTTCGGATCTAATGGAAAACATTCTTTTAACGTATTATAATAAAACTTCAAATATTGTTCTAAACTTTGAAATTTAAAACGAGGATAAAAAAAATAGCAACTAAATATAAAATTGGAATTTCTTTATAATAATTAAGCCATTTTTCTAATATGTGAATAATACTTTGCGTCAAAGTTTCATTACTTATGTGAATTCTTAACACACCAACTATATTGCATGATTCAACTAAAAATAAATGAGAAGTTGGATAATACACACGTGAAAATATACAAGTAGCATCCTTAAAACATTTAAAACTTCTAATAATTTTAAACAAGAAGTCCAATGATAAGGAAGTTATACAATTCCAAGACAAGAGTTATCAATGTAAAAATTACATAACAATGAACTATATTTAAAAGAATCACAAAGTAAATCATAAGTTGAATTCCAACGATTTGGAACATCCTTTTTAAATCTTTTAGGCTTTTGTCCATGTTGTATACAATATTTTGCCCATGTTTTCATTAAACTTGGATGCCCGGTCAAATATTTAATTGTATATTTAATTGGTTTAATATGACTTTCTAGTGCACTTAAACCATTTTGAATGGATAAATTTAAAACATGGCATACACATCTAATATGAAAAAATTTCCCACCTAAAATTGGTGCACAAATATTTTTTAATTATATAATAGATGTATTATTAGCCGATGCATTATCAAAACCAATTGAAAAAATTTTATCTTTCAAATCATATTCTTTTAAAATAACACTAATTAATCTAGATATATTTATGGCCGTATGAGAATCATTAAAAATTCTAAATGCAATTACTCTTTTTTGTAGAAACCAATTTGAATCTACCCAATGACAAGTTATACCCATATAAGTATTCATTTGCCAATGATCACTCCAAATATCCGAACATATTGAAACACGAGAATCTAATTTTAAAAAATATTTCAATAAGTTATTTTTTTCTTTTTTATAATTTTTTTAATATCACTTGTTAAAGTTGTTCTACGAACACGTTTAACTTGTGGATTTGCATTTTCTTGTACTAATCTTACAAAATTTTGTTTTTCACCAAATAAGAATGGTAAATGTTGGGTACAAACAAATCTAGTTATACCATCTCTCCATTTTGAATCATTAAATTTAAATAAATTTAAATTACTAGAAGAAGAAGAACCTCGTTGAGCAAAACCGGTTAATTGTGCTTGTGACTTTTGAAGGCCGATTTCATGAGGATGTATTTTCTCCAAATGCTTGGTTAGTGTACCATATCAGCTCCCAATTTTGAAGGCGTATGATTTCTTGCAAAAATTACACTTTGCTCTAATAAGAACTCCATCGGCATCAAAAACTTTTGTGAAATATTTCAAAAACATTTCAGATTTTAGATTCGTTGGTGGACGACGACTTGACTGTGATGCATCACTAATATTAACTGGTTGGGATTAAGAACCAAAACTATTCATTTTGTAAAAAAATTCAAAAATATTAAAAAATAATGTGAAATTGAAAGAATAATATATTAAAAATAATAATAAATAATTTAACTAATAGTTATAATGGAAACAATAAATACAATTAAATTTTATAGAATTTTGATGCTTGAGAATTGAGAAGAAGAGAATTAGAATATTGAAAAAGAAGAATAGAAATCGTGTGGAAAAAATGAAAACTTTAGGAGGTATTTATAGATTAGGAAATGTTAAAAAAAGTAAAAAAAAGGAATTGAGGAACGGTCAAATAATCGACCATTTCTCAGATATATTGTTTGGATTGCTGCCATGTTAGCAATGGTCAGCATACTATGCAACGGTCATTTAACGGTTGCATTTTTATTTATTTTTTTGTGATAGGCGCGTGTGAAACACATGCCTGTATATATATTTTTAAAATTTTTAGGCTTGTGTTATGCATGCGCCACGTGGGCTCAGCTCATTATGCTGACGTGGCAAATGTTTTTTTTTCTGGTTTGGAATCGGAACCAAAACCGGCGGTTCCGGTTCTAGTCCTGATTTCAGAAAATCGTAACCGAAATCGGCAGTTCCGATTCTAGACCTAATTTTAGAGAACCGTAACCGAACTGTCTAAGGATGGTTCGGTTATGGTTCCAGTTTAGTGGGACCCCAATTCCGATTCCAAAACTAGAACCGGCGGTTCCAGTCCCGGAACCGCCGGAATGGTCATGGCTAGTTGGCCCTTTCTGTCTCGATCATCATCAAACTACCTGACGGGGCCCATGATATTTACATTCACAAGCAATCAGACAGTATAGTCTATAACGATACAACTCAAGGTAAACACACAACAAGGTTGCATGTTTATAGCAATTTATATTTAGTGACATGTTACTATACTATGGCTTAAGACCTTCAAGGGAAAATAACAAAAATGTCCATTCAATGACCAAGTAATTACAGTAGAAATTATAGTATTTTCTGATTAAGAAATTATAGTAATTATAGTAACCCTAAGTCTCCCACTAGTATTCCACCACTCTGATTTCTCATTTTTTTAATTATATTTTATTTATTTATTTAATAATTCATATATGGATATTTAGATTTAATGTGAGTTGTTTGGTGGAAATTATTATCAAGGCAAGACATTTATTATTCTTGTTATTCTTGGATACATTGTTAGGGTACTTTTCTATAACGAAAAAGTGCAAAACTTTGCTTAACAAATAAACTTAACATTCAACTAAAGCTAGATAATATATTAGAGGCTTAATAATAATAGTTAAGTTTACAAAATTCATGCGAATGGTGATTATCTATAATGATCATGGTAGTAATGATTATGTAATCATATATATCTATATACACATATTTTGATCATATATATATAAACTGATCACATCGATAATGTTTAATATTTGTATATATATATCATTTACATACTGACCATATTGCTTCCAACCTTCATGACAAGCAATCTCTCACTTATATATATATATATATATATATATATATATATTTATTTAAACATTAAAGAAGTTTTCTCAAATTAGTGGGGATAATCCATTAATTAATTACTTGAACATTAATTACTTATAAGTGACACTCCTTTAACTGTACGTTAAGTCTTTGAAGTTTTAAGAAAATAAGGCCATAATGTTTAAGAAGCCAATAACATTAGGAGTCTCCAATTGTCATAAATTTGGGTCTCAACCAAAATATTAAAAGCGTGATTGTTACTACTTTGAATTCCTAAAAGTCCAGCTTATATATATATATATATATATATATATATATATATATATATGTATATCCCACTTGATTTGCTTACTAGCTTAAATGATTTTGGTGTTCAACTCAAAAGGAAATTTCTTAATTTAAGAACCTCTCACCATGGAATTTAAGAACCTCTCACCATGGAATTGGGATAATTCCGCGTAACAAAATTGGGTTATCCCAAAATAGTTAAAGGAAATATTTAACCTAAAATTAAGGCATGTCTTGACTTAATTTATTTGTTCCTTTAAAATACAAACTCTTAGGCTCCATTTGGATAATTTATTTTTAGGTTTTATAATGGAATCTTTTTTATTGAGATTTGTTATGAGAAATGAATATTTTGGGAGTGCTTGGATTAATAATTTTGTTTTGCTTGAATTTGTATTGAAGATTTTTTTATTAATAAAAGTTTAAAATTTGAATTTGAATTAATATTTTATTAGTTTGTTTTGGTGAAAATTATGGTAGGGAGAATTATTTATTATTAAATTTTAAATTTTAAATTCAAATTTAATATTCTATTAATAAAAAATATTATAGCAAAAATAATTATTGTAACATTACAAACAAGCTATCATTGATACACAAAACAACTCATCAATTGCCTCCAATTTCACATACTTAACTCCTCACCCCCATAAAAGCAAGAAGGAACCTAACGGAAAGCTCTCAATTTAGTGTAGCGGTGAGAAAAAGTTAGAAAGAAGTGCTCTCACCACATTACCTTGAGGGTGCTTTTTCTTTTACATTTCACTAATTGATTGAGAGATTTGCATAGTTAATATCATAATAAGTAAATCAAGAACATCATCAAAACTGAACAACTAAAATCAGATTTTGTGATCATTATTTTGGCATTGAAGACTATTGTGTTGCTTCGGATTTTCTTGGAGTTCTGCCTGCGAAGTCTTCCTTTAATTATACTGCTGGTTGATACAATTTTCGTAAAGGAGTATTTGATTTGTGATGGATTAATCAACAAACCCATTTGGCGGATAAAGTATCAATGTAGTTGCACTCTTAGCTGCTCCTCATTATATGGTTTAGCTTAAGTGTATTCAGTGACCTCTTATATGGTTATTTTGAGTTCTATTTTTATACTTGCTGGCTGAATTCGTTTATGGTCTTGGTGAGGAAGAAGACATTCCACTTTTTTTATCCATAAATCTTGGTTGAACTTTCAAAAAGGTGTCTCCCCCCAAAACTTTTAAATTTGAAATTCTAAGATGGAGCCAATACTTGACATAAGTGGGTCAAGGTGACATAAGGTTTACTTACACATACATGGCTGCCACCTTGCTGCCACATATAGATATGTCAGTGCCACGTGGGATAACCACGTGCCTTATCACCGCCACTTGTCACATCACTGCTATGTGGCATCCCACCTCAACAATCCGAAATTTCTCCTCCTCCAAATGCAACTTGAGCTGAACTCGCCAAGAACCAAAAGTAGGTGAATAGAAGTTTTAAACTCAAGAAATGGATTAAAGCTGAACGAGGTTTGAATGATCATGACTTAAGGAATTTTGGGTTTTACCTAGTTGGGTATGTACTAAGGTGGTTTCTCAGATTAAAGGCTATTCATGAGGTGATTACATCTTGGAAAACCCACCATACTTTCTTTATTCATGAAAGTGGGTGGATGGTATTTAGGTTTGATAATGAACAAGAGAGGGACATGGTGTTGGAGAATGGCCCCTATGAAACCTTTGATACCACTTGGTTATTGAAGTGCATGCCGTCTTTTTTCACCTTTAATGACAATTGTTTTGGATCTATTCCAACAATCTTTGATACCCCTTGGTTATTGAAGTGCATGCCACCTTTTTTCACCTTTAATGACAATTGTTTTGGATCTATTCCAACTTGGATTCGTCTCTCCGAATTACCTCTAGATTTTTGGAGTGAGGTTGCTCTAGGGAAAATTGCATCATATGTTGATGAACCGATAGCAACGGACGAATGCACCGCTACTATGTAAGGGTTTTGGTAGAAGTGGATATGACCAAGCCTTTGGCCAAGGACGTTAAATTCATGTTGTCGAATGGTGTGATGTGTAATCAAAAGATACTATATGAGAGGGAATTACGGTTTTGCATAAAATGTCGACTTGTAGGGAATGACTTGCAGCATTATAGAGGCAATACGGACAAACAATGGACGAGATCTAGATCACTTGGCCAAAATACAGAGCTTTCTCAAGTTGATGGAAAGGAGATCCATTTGGAGAAATCCAAGCATGTGGAGACCGTGGCTAACATTGGCCAATCCATGCATGTGGGGAAAAAGGTGCGAGGACATTCACGATCAAAGTTGTCTTTAACTATTCCTGAGCCAACATTGAAGCTGGGGACCTTCACTATTGATATCATTCTTGAACTGAATGTGGAGAAACATGTGGGGGATGTGGTTACTCATGAAAATGGGGTACTACTGGTAATGGTGCCTCAAACTACCGGTCACGATCATGGAGACTTGCCCCACCAAACTACCGTAGACAAAGGCAAAACACCATTAGTAAAGGATAGAGAACAAAATGTGATCTCTCGGGAGGCTTCAACTTCTCCATACCTCAACTAATTCAACTTCTTTAAAAGAGTTGAATATCGAATGCAAGTAAGCACCGGCCAAGAAAGATTTTAAATAAGCTGGATGCATTAATGAGATTGAGGTTCCATGGGTGGCGACAATGCAACAATTTTGCCTACTATCAACCCGGTCGAATTATTGTATTGTGGAACCCTCCAAAGGTGGACGTTTCAATATTGGAAATGCATTCTTAATTGATTCACGTTTCCATCACTTGCAAGGTAACATCTTTCACCTTTATAGTGACTTTCATTTATAGCTTTCATACTATTGTCACTCACCGATCTCTATGGAGTTCTTTATTATCCTTGGTTTCAGCTAGACGTCCATGGATGGTTATTAAGGATTTCAATAATGTGTTGTTTGACAATGAAAGGATTAATATGTCTTCGATTTTGCCTTATGAGACTAGGAAATTTTGAGAGTGTGTGTCATCCTTAGGGCTCACAGATGTGCCATCTATTGAGAGTCATTTTACATGGTCCAATGGGGTTGTTTGGTCCAAATTGGATAGAGTAATGGTAAACAATGCTTAGTTCCAACCGAATGCATATGTTCATGCCAATTTCCCTACTTTGAGCCATATATCGGATTATTTCCCTTGTATTGTCTTAGTGGGAGACCAACATTTTCAAGGAAAGAGCATGTTCAAGTTTTTTGATATGTGGAGTGATCATGTCTCCTATTTGGTCCAAGTTAGAGTCTACCTTACTATGGTACGGAGCAATATATGCTATGTAGGAAGTTGAAATGTCTTAAGTCACCACTTAAGGGGTTGAACCGATTGCACTATCAACATATTTCCTCTAAGGCTGAAAGATCTAGGGAAGAATTGGAGGCACACCAAGCACTTCTACATGACTCACCCGCTAGTGAAGAATTGTAAATGAAGATTAGGATTATGAGGAAGGAAGCTTGGAGATTGGGGGAAGCGGAAAGGAAGTTCTTATACCAAAATGCAAAGTGTAGATACTTTATAAATTGTGACCGAAATACCAAGCTCTTCTATGATGTTGTAAAACGAAATTCAAAGAGGAATTATATCTCGGAAGTCATGCAGGAGAATGGTTCAGTTACAACATGCAAAGGGGAGTTGATTTCAGAATTTTTAAGCTTCTACCAAGACTTTCTTAGTAAGGCTAACACGATGCCAGAGGTTGATCGGGAAGTGTTCTTTCATGGCCCTTTGATCTCAAATGATGAAGTGGTATGTCTCACAAAATTGGTTACATATGTTGAGATTAAGCAAGCTATTTTTTATATCAGAAATGACAAGACCCCCGAGACCGGATGATTTTTCTTCGGATTTCTTTAAAACCTTATGGAATATTGTTGGAAATGAAGTATGCTCGATAGTAATGGAATTCTTTGAGAATGGTAGAATCTTGAGACAGTTGAACTACACTATTATTGCTCTTATCCCTAAAACTGCTCATTTGAGTAGGGTTGGGAATTATTGGCCTATCGCTTGTTGAAATGTGGTGTATAAGGCCATCTCCAAGATTTTGGCAAGCCGATTGGTGGGGGTACTTCCAAGGGTAATTAATGAGGCACAGTCTGCTTTTGTAGAAGGGAGAAGCATGATGGAGAACATCCACTTGGCCCAATAACTAATCAAATGATACAACCGCAAGAGAATCTCGCCTAGATGTTTGATCAAGGTGGATCTAAGAAAAGCGTATGATTCGGTGGATTGAGTTTTTTTGAGAAGTGCCATAGAGGGTTTGGGTTTTCCTACCTTATATATCAGTTGGGTGATAGAATGTGTTACAACAATTATATATTCCATTCGGATTAATGGAGAAATACATAGACACTTCAATAGTAGGAGAGGATTGAGACAAGGTGACTCGATCTCCCCCTATTTATTTGTTATATGCATGCAGTATTTCTAGTGGATGCTTTGTAGGAGAACAAAGGAGTTGGCTTTCAATTTCTACTCCAGATGTGACCCTATGAAGATCTCTCATTTAGCATATGTAGCTGATTTGATGTTATTCAGTAGAGGAGACTAGACATCTGTGGGTATCTTATAAGACTGTCTATAGCAGTTTGGAGATGTCTCGGGACTTGGGGAAAATGTCCTCAAATTCCAAGTTTTCTTAGCAGGGATACAGGATAATGTGAGGGGTGATATTTTATGCCTTACCGGTATGCCTCTTGGCTCATTTCCGATTAGATACTTGGGGGTTCTCCAGTGGCAGAGAGACTAAGGATCATACACTATGCTCCACTTTTGGAGAGGAATACTGCACAAATCGATATTTGGACTGCTTCATCGCTGTTTCATGCTGGATGGTTGGAGTTGATCAGATTGGTTTTGCAGGGTATCCACTATTTTTGGTTATCAATGATGCCGATCCCTACCGGTGTCATTGACAAGGTTGTTAGCTTTTGCAGGCATTTTCTTTGGGATGGTGGAAAACCTCTGGTAGCTTGGAAGGATATTGTGGTTCCAAAGGAGGAAGGAGGATTGGGAGTGACGGATACAAAAGCATGGAATGTGGCCTTACTTTCCAAGGTTTTATGGAATATTCACCACAAGAAGGACTCTTTTTGGGTAAGATAGATACATCACTCTTACTTGCACCATATGGGATATTTCCTCTAGGAGGGATTATTCGGCACTCATGAGGAGACTTTTGAGCATTAGGGACATATTCATTGCCTATGAGGGTTCGGTGACTCAAGCCAAGGCACAAATGGATGGTTGGCAGTCGAAGGGTCTTAGTGCAATGACATATCATTATTTCAAGACTTCTGCACGAAGATTACTTGGGAAAAAATAGTGTGGACCTCCTACATCCCAACTACGTTTTCTTTCACTATATGGTTAGCCATTAGAGGAAGAATGCTTACTATAAATAGATTGGACTTTTGTCATATTGATCAGGGATGTGATTTTTTTAGAGAGATGGAGGAGTCTATTGCTCATCTATATTTCACTTACCCCTTCACAAGGGTAATATAGACTGAGCTACTGGCTTGGTGCAGTATTTGGAGGGATATATCGACATTAGATTTAGCCGTCAAGTGGCTCAAGAAAGAAAGCAGGGGAATTACATAGAGGAGTAGGAAATGCAGACTTGTCTTTGCTTGTACAATTTATTATATTTGGATCACTAGAAATATGTTGTATTTTAAGGGCCTATTACCTAGGTATGATGACATTGCACATAGGATAAAAACACATGTTTACAGGGTAGAATTGTTTTTGTACCTCAATGTCTCTATTCTATACTAGTCCAGATTTTAGGTTATAATCAAGTTTGATCCCAGGAATGATCGGAGTATCTTGTACATGAACCTCTTTCGATCAATGATAAAATTTTTACATTTGATAAAAAAAAAAAAAAGAAACCCAACACTAAAAGGGTGAGTGCCAACAAACTCAATTAAACACAGCTACACAATAAAAGTTTTAACCTTCACCAAAACAATATTATTGTTTGGAAAATAATCACAATCACAACCCGTACAAGTCCATACCAGGCTTAATCTGTAGAAATAACATCCAAAGAATCTTCTCAAAATAACCTAAGACAGCATGAAAGCTAAATTTCTCAAAGCAACCAAAGACAATATGAAATTTAACATAGAAACTAAATTTCAGGGAAAAGTTCTTTCACCAGAGAG
Source organism: Ophiorrhiza pumila (assembly GCA_016586305.1). Taxonomy (NCBI): domain Eukaryota; kingdom Viridiplantae; phylum Streptophyta; class Magnoliopsida; order Gentianales; family Rubiaceae; genus Ophiorrhiza; species Ophiorrhiza pumila. Next base: position 23,712,177 of record BLIW01000003.1, on the reverse strand, counting down.
AAAATTTGTTGACAACACAACCACTTTATTTCCAAACAAACAATTTGTCAAGGTAAAAATTTACACAAAAATTTTTTATCCACATATATAATTTTTCATATGGTGGCTATTAAAACTTCCCCACCTGTTACTAATTTTTCCAAAATTTTTTGGATTAGCAAATGCAGCGTCCCTTTTTCCTTTTCCTATACTTCCCTTTTCTTTTCTTCTCTCTTCTTCTTTCGTTTTCGCTTTCTCTTTCTTTCTTGCTCTGTTTCTCTGCCCGTCTATCTTTTACTTTTTTTTTTCATTCCTTTCCCCATTTTATATTTTAACCAAGTCTTGCCACAAATCTTTTGGTGGTGACGTGTAAGGTAATAGCTTACACATATATCACTATTTTAATTAATTAATTTTTTTAATATAATTTTTTAAATTTATAAATAGGTCCTTGTCTTTTTATAAATACTAATTAAGACCCAAACTTAATATTAGTTAATATAATTAATTCTCTTATAACATCCTAAAATTGACAATTAACTCCTTAAAATGAATAATTAATTAAAATGCAAAGTATGAAATTAGCATTTTCACAAAGTGCCACAAATTCAACATTTATATTAACGCGCAATTTAAACTAACTAAGGATATTATTACTTAAAATTTTTTGGATCTCACCAATAGGAATTTCCTCCAAGAATCTTATGTTAACTAACATCATTTGCATATATTAATGTCAATTAATATTAATTTACAAGTGATTCTAAAATATTAATCATATTTTTTTATAAGTTGGGCCATTATATTAAACAAATTAAGGAAACAAAATAATTTAAATAACAATATTGCAACTTTTCATGATTGCAATTTTTTTTTTCAAAAAGAGCATAACCCGTGGAAATAATGTTTGACTAGTTTCTTTAGACGAAAACCACACAATTTTAACTTATCCCGAGTAAGCCAAGACTATTATATTTACATTGCACTATGGGCTGGGTTGATTGGCGGGAAAGTAAAGTATTTTGGGAATATGATTTTTTAGATTTTGATTCTGAGCAAAATAAATCACTAACTTTTCTTTTCTATGTTTGGATAGATCACGGAACGTTAAGAGAAAAACTAATTAAAAATCATGTTTTAGGGTTTCATTTAAATTAATCAACCAAAAAATGCAATGCATTTTTGGATCAATTATAAAAAAAGTATATATCTGTGATATATACAGGATTATATAACAAAATTATTTTCTAATTATGCTTTAAAAGTTTTCATTTATGTCTAATAAATAATTATTATCAAGTAAAATATAAAATGCTTGTAAAATTATAATGTCAAAAATAAGTATTATTATATAATTTATGTGTTATAACAAACAAATAAGTAAAAATAATTCAAAATGCTAACAAATGTAAACTACATATTTAATGCTATATTGTCATTATTATATAAATCACATATAATTTTATAAATTTTTTACAATTAATGTTGTCTATTTTTATTTCTTAAAAGTGATTTATTTCAATAATAATATTTTTTTTGAAAATTAATGTTGTTTGTTTATTTAATTTTTTTATATTTTAAGAGTGGGTTAGTTTTACAATGAAAGTTTGATGAGCAAATATGTAAAATTATAATTAGCAAGAACTAAGTTTATAGTAAAAATTATTATGTTATTTAATTAAAGTTCAATAAAGATGAATTATTTATTCACGTGGGTTGTATCATAAGGGATAAGATTATATTAAAAAATATTTAATGACAGATGACATACTTTACTGGAGTAAGTAATCAGAATACCAATTGGAACAAGGATTAAGAGTCATGAAATTTTATACTAGCTTTCCTAAGTGCAGGATTCTTTTTACTTTCTCAAAAGTCCAAAAATGAACCAAACACTGGAATTTAAAAATCAAGAAAAAGATTACTTTCCAACCTCAGATTCCTGCCAACCAAATGAGCCCTATATGTAAAATGGTCAATTACCTTTTTGTTCGTATTATGCCAGTGTCATATTTTTCTTTCTTAGAAAAATACTATATACTAATAGTCCTTCCAAAAACTAAGACAAAAAGAACACAAATAGTTCCATATAATATGATCGAAAATGGCAGTATTCACATTTCATAATGGTTATTGCATTATTCTTTCACAAAAATAAATAAATAAATAAAAATGCATACACAAATGATTGGTAGGTTTTGTAATGAATTATGAAATATTGAATTTTCTATATATTTTCATATTCGTTAATTAGCAGTTTATCAAATTATTCTTTTCATAGTAAATATCTTAACAATTTTGCTGGTCCCATATACTAAAATCAAATTTAATCTATTTTGGAATATTAGACTTGTGCAACACATTAGCTTAGGGAGGAACATCAAAGCTCTTGTAATAATTTGATTGTAAGAGAGCAAAACATACTTACCTACAAATTAAGGGACTATTAAGGTCATTTAACCTAATTTGACAGTGACCAAAGGGTTATTCATGAAAGGATGGTTAAGGCACTTAGTTCACTATATTAATATTTTGTTAAGAAAAGATTTAAATAAATTTGTTTAACATAGAGATGAAATCTCTTCGAAAAACAAAAAGAAAATATAAAATAAAAATAAAACTAGAAGTGTTTGTGCCAAATAATTGTTTATTCATGGATGAATCTTTTGGGGGGGTTTTGAGGGTCGCCTTTCGAGATTTTAAAATGTTGCTCAATTAATTATCATAATAACTCTTTATATTCTTGAACATTAGTTAGTTTGACCCCTCAAAACTTGTAATGTTGTAGTCTAATTTGACTCCCATAACAATCAAGAAAACTTTTATGAATAGACAATTAGTGTGTGATATATATGAAGTTAGGAAGCAACTTAATGATTCCATGTAATATCAGTCTAAAATTGGTCCCTATTCCTCCATTTGAATGTAAGCTTCCTTGGCTTTTTCTTGCTAGATGTTTTCTAACTTTATCGTTCTATTGAGGACCATAAATAGAACTTAAAAGTTTCCAAGCTGTACATTGTCAAGTTTTCATGTCCTTTGTTTGCACAACTTATCCTTGTTTGGTAGAGTATAACAAAGGTTGTGGAGTGGAAGGTGGGGGATTGAATAGGATTAATGTCGAATTAGATTATTTGTCTAGCTGAAAAAGTGTAACAAAAGATCTATTGTCGATTAATATTTTCTTGATTTGTCAAAGTCATTTTCAGTGCGCAATTTAATTTACTTACAAACTTTAATTGTAAGTATCTGGTTGAAATTCAACCAAAGAAAACATCTCATGAAGTGGGAGATTAAAACAACAACATGAACAAATAAAGGTTGTATTTTCTTGAAAGAAATAGGGAAAAAGAAAAGGAGAAATATAGCATTGTAAATAGTATGGAGTTACATTTCTTGTGGACATGTTTTACGTGTATATATAGCGTTACTTGTTTGGCAAAATGGATCGTAGACCATAAAAATGTTGGTTATTGCCTAAAGCCCAAGATGGTTTTGCATTGCTGTAAATGAACCTGAAGAAAATCCTGAGAATTTGAGAAACTCCAATGAACAAACAAGCTGCTTAAGTCAAGAAGTATATTTAACCAAATCCCAGTGCTAAATTCTTTATCATACGTTTAAGTGCTGTTTGCATATGAATTAAACTCAGTGTGATGATGGATCAATTGTACTATAAGTATAATACCTCAGAAATAGACTTCTAATACAACAAGTGCTGTTTAGCTCATCGTAGTCCAACTCCTTCTCAGCTAATATGTCTATCTCATGTATATGTTAAGAGTTACAGTTCAACTACAACTCTTAGACTACAACAAACCCTTCTTCAAGGTATGTTATTAGAGTTTCATTACAACTCTAATTCAGGTATGTATTCTATAAATACCTCCCCTCCATCACTTTGGAGGGGGATTCGATTCAAGTATTCTCAATTGCTTATCGATATTTGCTTAAGGTTCGTTACTGACTTAGGCATCGGAGTTTACTCCCTGGGACCAATCCCTGGGATTTTGTGCAGGTCTTCGGAAAGTACGGAGTGTTTAGACGACCAGACGATCCCGAAGACGACGTAAATTTTCTGAGACTCATCAATTGGCGCCCACCGTGGGGCAGATAGCAATATGCCTATTACTCGTTTGTCATCCAGACGTGACCAGCAACCAGGTGAAAATCCTCCTGATCCTACTCATCAGGAGACGAACAATCCTCCTCTAGAGGAAGTGCCCGTGAATTCACCTACCAGGACTCCTCATCAGGACGGACGAGTTTCTGGTCTTCAGAATCAAGAGGGAAGTTCGATTCCCATTGTAAATTTGGATTCGCCCGATGTGCTCAAGTTTCTGCTCGATAATGGACAATGAATTCAAGCTATGATAGCAGGACGTGCTCCAGGTCATAATTCAGCTGAACAAGAAGCTCGCGATGCAAGACAGCGAGACCGGGAACAAGCAATTCGTGAAAGTTACTTAAATCGTGAACGAAATCTTCGACAGGAGCTACAGAAAGAACATGAGCTCAGATTGAGAGCTGAGGAGCGTGTTAACAGGAATAGCCGAGATCAAAATCGAGATCAGAATCGGGATCATATTTCGGTTTCGTCTCGTCGAAGAGATTCACGATCACCGAATAGGCATGAAAGACGTACGCATTATTGCCAGCGTACAAGAGCAGAAGATCATGTAGGTGATAATATGTATGTAAGGTACGACGTACAAGAGCAAAGGAATCAGGATTTGCGATTCGGAGAAATAGGTCCATCCGACCTACCGCGTAACCAGCAACAGCGAAACGATGATGATTTGGACATTAAATCTCCCTTTGTGGATGATGTGGAGAATTATCCTCTTCCACAAAAATTTAAGATGCCCACTCTGTTATATTATACTGGTGAAGGAGATCCGGAAGAACACGTACATCATTACGTACAGAGCATGAGAATATACAATAATCCAGATCAAGTCCTTTGCAAATGTTTTGGCATCACTATGATGGGAACTACCAGATTGTGGTATGACAATCTCTAGCCCAGGAGGTTTCGTAAATTTAGTGAGATCAAAACGGCTTTTACAAACAGATTTGTGCAGAGACAAAAATTTGTGAAAACAAGTGTTGAATTACTCAACGTGAAACAAGGAGATTCTGAATCATTGACTCAGTATGTTGACAGATTCATAAATGAAAGTTTAGAAATCGGGCATAGGTCGGAATCATTGGAGCCTTTACCAATGGTTTACGACCTGGGAGATTATATAAAGATTTTGTCATAGATCCTCCAGCTAATACTGAAGAAATGATGAAGCGAGCTCGTAAATTCGCAAAAGTTGAAGATGCGGATAAGAAAAAACGAGACAATGATAGAGGACCTGAGAAGAAAAAAGAAGACAAAAAAAAGGCATCTGGCAATGGAAATCGCAAACAAAAGTTTGATAAATTTGACAAAGTGCACAACAACTAGACTACAGTTGGTGAGGATAGAAATTACACTTTGTTGAATAAAAGGCAAACCGATGTGCTCGCAATTTTGAAAAATAGAGGAAGTGTGAGATATCCGCAAAAAATGACAGCTCCCGATAACAAAAGAAGTAAAAATTTCTTTTGTAAGTTTCATAATCAGCATGGTCATGACACAGAACATTGTAAAGACCTGAGAAAGTATATAGAAGAGCTAATTCAGAACGGTCATTTAAAGGAGCTTATCTTAAGAAACCCTTCAAACCGACAATAAGACAAGAGAGATCCAGATCTTCCGGATGAAAAAAGAAGAAGAGACAATGGTGACGATAGAAATCCTGGAGTGAATAAGAATGTCACAGAAGTAATTCACACCATTATTGGGGGACCATATGATGGTGATTCTATGACCTCCAAGAAATCGAAGAACAGAGGAGTTTCAGAACAGGAACCAGTTCATAAACGGTTCAAATCGACAGACACCATTACCTTTTCAGAAGAGGATGCTGTGCCGACCAAATTTCCACATGCCGACGAATTGTTAATTAAAGCAATCATCGCCAATAAGGAAGTTCACAGAATATATGTAGATGACTGCAGTTCGACTGACATTCTCTATTACGAAACTTGCCAAAAGATGGGTATTGACAAGAAACAGTTAAAACCTTGTCATTCACACCTCATCGGCTTTTCAGGAGAAACGTCAATGCCTATTGGCACGATAAATCTGCCAGTGACATTGGGAGAATATCCCAAGGAATGACTCATATACATTGAGTTCACTGTCCTTAACGTCACATCCCCATATAATGTTATTCTTGGACGACCTGCCATGGTGCAACTAAAGGCAATCTGGTCTCCATACCATCTCGTCATGAAATTTCCTACTGAAGCAGGAATTGCTACGATCCGAGGTGATCAAAAGTTAGCAAGAGAATGTCATATGATTGTTTTGAAGGGAAGTAAAAAACAGCAGGTTGCAAATTGAACTACGTAGAAACAGAAAGCCGATCAGAAACAGTGATGTTAACAGAAGAGGTAGAAACTGTGTGTCTAGATGAATCTCAAGCAGATAAAACAGTTCTCATCGGATCATCGTTACCCATAGAAACAAAAAAATCACTGGTAAATCTCTTGTCAGATTTCAAAGATGTCTTTGCTTGGAGCACAGATGACATGAAAGGAGTCTCACCCGACCTGATGGTTCATAAGTTGAATATTGATAGATCAGCTCGAGTGATAAAATAGAAGAAAAGAAGGTATGCGCCAGATCGGAATAAAGCCATATCTGAAGAAATCGACAAGTTGTTGAAGGCAAAGATAATAAAGGAGGTATTTTATCTGACCTGGCTTGCTAATCCTGTCATGGTTCCGAAACTAGACGCTTCACTTCGAATGTGTATAGATTATACCGATCTGAATAAGGCTTGCCCAAAGAATTGTTATCATTTGCCTATAATTGATTAGAAAGTGGACGCGACCACCGGATTTGAGGTCTTACGTTTTCTGGACGCCTACAAAGGATATCATCAAATTCAGATGGACGAAGACGACGCAGAGAAAACAGCTTTCATAACTGAAAAGGGAACGTATTGTTACACAAAGATGCCTTTTGGTTTGAAAAATGCTGGTGCTACATACCAGCGATTAGTAGACAAGATTTTCTCTGATCAGATCGGACGGAATATGGAAATCTATGTTGACGATATGCTGATTAAGAGCAAAAGAATGACAACCTTCTTGGATGATGTGAAAGAAACTTTAACAAAATTGCGAGAAACAGGGTTGAAGTTAAATCCCAAGAAGTGCACATTTGGTGTTGGCTCAGGAAAATTTCTTAGTCATATGGTTTCAAACCAAGGAATTGCAGCAAATCCGAAAAAGATCAAGGCAATTCTGGATATGAAACCCCCACAAAGCTTGAATGATGTTCAGAGACTTACTGGTCGCCTAGCTGCGTTGAATAGATTCTTATCTAGATCGGCTGACCGTAGTTTGCCTTTCTTTAAAGCTTTGAGGAAAGTAAAAAACTTTGAGCGGGATGAGAACTGCAACAAGGCGTTTGAAGATCTGAAAGCATATCTGGCAAACGTACAAGTGTTATCCACCCCAGTTCACGGAGAATCTTTGTACCTCTATTTAGCAGTAAGTGATGCAGCAATCAGTGCGGTTTTGGTCAGGGACGATCAGGGAACACAGAAATCAGTGTATTATACGAGCAGAGCTTTGCAAGGAGCAGAACAACGATATCCGACCATGGAAAAATTGGCATTAGCACTCATTAATGCTTCAAGAAGGCTGAAACCGTACTTCAAAGCACATGAAATTCATGTTTTAACCGATAAACCGCAAAGACAGGTCTTTCAAAAGCCCGATTCTTCAGGACGGCTCATGAAGTGGGCAATCGAGTTGGGGGAATACGCCATCACATTTTCACCTCGGACGGCAATAAAAGGCCAAGTGCTCGCAGATTTCATAGTAGAAGTTCCAATTTCTGAGGAAGACCTTGTGAAAGATAAAGACCAGCGAAACCCTTGCAATAAAACGAAAGGTTTTTGGGTTTTATTTGTTGATGGAGCATCAAGTCAAGATGGTTCAGGTGCTGGGCTGATATTAACTAATCCCAGTGGACAAGAGTTCACATATGCTTTACGTTTTGAGTTCAAGGCTACAAACAATGAGGCAGAATACGAAGCATTAATAACTGGAATGAAGTTAGCTTCTCAGATGGGAGTTGAAAAGTTACAGGTTTTTAGTGATTCGCAGCTCATCGTAAACCAAGTAACTGGGGGGTACGAGGCCCGAGATCCGAATATGAAGAAATACTTGGATAAAACTAAAGACTTGAAGAAGAATTTTCAGAAATTCTTAATAGAGCGAGTGCCTCGGGCTCAGAACAAACGAGCAGACGTGCTCAGTAAGTTGGTATCTTCAGCACATGTTCATCTCACCAAAAAGGTTCTGGTAGAGGTCTTGCCAACTAGAAGTATTGAAGAGTTGCAAGTTCTGACAGTGGAAGAACTGGGAGATACTTGGATGACTCCAATTATCAACTTCTTGACAAATGGAGAGTTACCGCAAGATAAAATTTCAGCTCGTAAATTGATCATGCGATCAGCCAGGTACGCTATTAGAAATGGAGTACTATTTAAAAAAGGTTATTTAATGCCTTGATTGCATTGTATTGGATCCGAACAGGCGTTGTACGTCCTGAAAGAAATCCATTTTGGATCGTGCGGGAGCCATATCGGAGCACGTACATTGGCGAAGAAAGCAATGCGACTGGGATATTTCTGGCCTACGATGAGTTTGGATGCACATGATTTGGTGCAGAAATGCCCCAAGTGTCAAATCCATGCCGTCGTCAGACATATCCCACAAACTGAAATGATCACAATTCAAAGTCCATGGCCGTTCGCCCAATGGGGGATTGACATCGCTGGACCTTTCCCTGAAGCTCCTGGACGACTTAAGCATTTGGTAGTGGCTATTGACTACTTCACAAAATGGGTAGAAGCCGAACCACTTGTGTAAATTTCTGGGAGAAGTGTGGTTAAGTTCGTTTGGAGACAAATTGTATGCCGATTTGAAATTCCGAACAAGATTGTATCAGACAACGGTACCCAATTTGCTCATGATCCGTTCAAAAGCTGGTGCGAAGAGCTGAATATTAAACAACATTTCACCTCAGTAGCACATCCACAAGCAAATGGATAGACGAAGGTCACCAATCGGATAATTGTTCAAGGGTTAAAGACAAGATTGGGAAAAGCTAAGGGTGATTGGGTTGAGGAACTGCCAAATGTTCTATGGGCGTACAGAACTACCCCAAGGACGGCGACTCGAGAAACTCCTTTCAGCTTAGTTTACGGTTCAGAAGCAGTAATACCTGCGGAAATCGGACTCCCAATCCCAAGAACAAGTCAATACGTCTCAGAAGCGAATTCAGAAGAGCTGAAATTTTGTTTGGATTTGTTAGAAGAAAGACGTGAAATGGCACACCTTGAAGAAGCTAAGTATAAATCTGATATGGCCCGATACTATGATCGGCGAGTCAGAAAAACTCAGTTGCAACCCGGAGATCTGGTTCTGCGGAAGAATGAAGCAAGTCGAGTTGAAGGTCTCAAGAAGCTTGATCCGAAATGGGAAGGACCTTATAAGGTAGCTCAGGACGGAGGTGCTGGAAGTTACAAGTTGGAAACTCTAGATGGACGAACCGTTCCAAGGATGTGGAACATCACCAACTTGCGAAGATACTACCAGTAATTTATTTTTCTTTCAGTAATCCAAAGTACTATTATGCTTCAATAAGTGTAATTCAGCTACACATAAATAAAATAACTCTTTATGGGTTCATTCTTATAACTTGAGTCCGTACTCAATTTATTTACCAACTCCGGCTTTGATCGGATTATACGACACCTTTTTATGGGTTCCGTCAAAAAGGAAAATATCCAGATCAAATGCAAATCTAAGTTTGATTTATTTCAAATTGACAGATTTCAGATCGTATTATTGCTTTTCCGCCAAAAAGGAAACTTGCAAATCAGATGAAACGCGTTAAGTTCAATTCAGTTCGAGTTAACTTAATAATCGATTGTTTTTCACAAAAAAGGAAAATGTTTCAAGTTTGACTCATACGTTAATCTTCTTTTAAGGAAATTACAAATTGAAGAAAATGTGCAGTTCATCCGTTCAAAAGCCAAACCGAGCTTTGTTTAATTTGAACAGATCTAGTTCAAATTACTTACTAACAGAATACAATAAAAACGAAAATTGAATTGCACAAAGATACGGTTGACCAAAATGAAGTCAATAAAGATCATAGCAAATTAGAAATAATATTCAAAAGACCAAAAATTGGTCAAACTGATGTTCAGAACATTTATAAAAACCTACAGCTATTACAAGGTTATATGAGCTCACAGGCTCAGATCTTCTCTCCAGCAGATTCACCTTCCTCTTGAGGCATTTCAGGCACGTACTACCGACCATCCACCTTCATTAGCTTGAGATCGGCAAAAGCTTGGTTCAAGGCCTCGTCGGCTTTAGCATTGTAGCCTCTCTCAGCAGTGACGACCATATTAGGACATCTTGGGGCTATCGCGACCAAGGCCCTGTGATATCCTAAGTTGCGAGCGGGTGCACACAACTTGATCAGCAGGTCACGCCCCTCGTCAGAAGGAGAGAAAAATTGGAAAATGATCTGGGATGATCCTTCTCCTTTAAGAAAGGGCCATTTCAGCTGATAATTCTCGCGTTTGTCGCTTCTAATTCTTTGTTAGAAGAACGGATGGCGCTTAAACTTATTCTTGAGCCAGATCAATTTCCTCCAAGTGCTTTGCCTGGATTTTCTCTCCTCGTCCTTCAAAGAAGCTGAGACAGTTGAAAGATCACGCTAATTGGCTTCGTTCTGAACGGTCAGTTCGTCGATCTTATCTAAAGCGGCATCATTGCGGTAGATGGCTTCAGAAGCTAATCCCATGACCTGTAATATACGTGTTAATAAATGAAAATGGTAATTTAAGTAAGGAAAGTGAAATATAATTATTACCTGTGCTACCCCAAGGGAGAGACTTTGATGAAGAGAAGAAAAATCCATTTTTCTCAATAGTTTTCTATCCCGACGTGAGATCGTGTTGTAAGCGAAATCAAGAGAAGTATCAGTAGTAAGCCTGTCGTTGATACCCATCTTTGGGTCAGGACGAAATGATGATAAGGGATAGGAGCCTTCACCCTCAGGAACACTTGAAAAAGGGATGAACAGCCTCTCAAAAAGAGTTGGGCCTGTCACCTCGGCTTCATTGACCTCAACGTCTACCATTCGAGGTTTCTTTTGAGCCTCGTCAGCTGAACTCTCTGCTTTCCTCTTAAGAACTTCGTTCACGATTTTAAGGCTTTTTCCTTTGCCGTGGACGATCTTTTTTCCTTTTCCTTTGCCCGACGAGGAAGTTGGTTTGTCAGTTTTCTTTTCCAACGTAACCTCATCGGTAGGGGCTCCATCGGTATCAGGAATCCTGTTTTCAGGAACTGAAGTGTCAGGAGTGTCGTCTATTATTATAGCTTCAGGAACGTGCCCCATGAGGTCGCCAATATTCATCACTGAAAATCAGAAAAAGGAGAAAATCAATACTACGATCAGAATTACACAAAATTATGTAACGAAGAAGTAAAGAAGTTATACCCTTCCTCCCATTTACCACGAGATCTTTGTGGTTGGATGGAAGAACGGCTGAACTCATCCCAGCTGATACTAAAACTCTTTCTGGGAAAAGAATGGTATTAAGGATTCATTTATCCTTTTCTAATTTTTCTGCAAGTTCATTGGGAAGTTTTCTTATTGAAATGGGGTCAGAAACGCGACCTGCGTCTTTCCAATACCACTTCAGATCTAAAGAGCTGAGGTTAAGATATAGAAATTTATCTTTCCATTCATGAATGGAACTGGGTTTTCCACCAAGAAGTTGCTATTTGTAAGATCGGAGGGTGAAGTAATACCAGCCGGGATCTTTTCCGGATGTTTTCAGGCAAAAGAAATGCCTGAAATAAGGAACTGAAGTTTTATGGTCAATGAGTTTGAAAAATAACTCCAATCCGACCAGAATTCTGATCGCGTTCGGAGTTAGCTGAGTTAAGCTGATCATATAATCAGCAAGGATATCTTTGAGGAACTGAGATAAAGGAAATCTCAGTCCGGCCCTAAACTGTTCTACAAAAATGCTTATGAATCCTTGTGGAGGTCGGCTAGCAACTTCACCCTCTTCTGGAATTCTAATTTCAATATCGGGGGCGATATGAAAATCTCTAATAATCTCGGCCAAAGAAGAAGTGGTTATGGTCGATGTCAGGGTTTCTAATTTTAACACAAGGGGTTTTTTGATCGGATTGGCTGGTTGAGGATTTACATTGGCAGATCGGCTTGATAAAGGCTCGTCTTCCTGAAATTCTATCGCTAAAGGGATAGGTTGAGAGATGAACTGATCAGCAATCCCTAAACCTTGATTGCTAGAGGCATCTAAGCTTATTTGTGCAGTGTTTTCCATATCTAGTCGAATTGAACTAAACTTCTTCGTGATTTTTATGTTTCTAGCTAGATTTTCCTTTTCGTCTTGACTGTTTGAATAACTAGACGAGCTAGAAGAATCAGAATAACCACCGCTAGAAGTTGAAGAGTCGTGTGCAGGTGATTCTTGATCTAGATTATCCTCAGATCGAATTTCAGAAGAAGAATTGGAATGTTCGGAGTTGGACATTTACTTACTTGATAATAAGGAGGAAGCCGAATTGAGAGACGAAAAGCTGGGGGTAGATGCTTGAATATTTCTGAAAAGCTGAACTGAAGAGTGAAAGCTCTGAATGATTAAAGTAGCAAATGAATTTTGAAACGCCTTTTTTATACTAACAGGTATGGGAATTTGAAAAGACATGACAGCTGTGTTGGGGAACGTGCAGCCGAAACGTCAGTTTGGATAAGACGTGCTCAGAAACGTGTAAGCGGGTTTTTTGGGCACGAAATTTGAAGTGATAAACATGCATGAGTCAGTTCGGTATTATATAGAAGTTCAGATCGAAATGAATAAATGCAATCCGACCTGAGGGGCTATTGATGAAGGATGAATTGTACTATAAGTATAATACCTCAGAAATAGACTCCTAATACAACAAGTGTTGTTTAGCTCATCGGAGTCCAACTCCTTCTCAGCTATTATGTCTATCTCATGTATATGCTAAGAGTTACAGTTCGACTACAACTCTTAGACTACAACAAACCCTTCTTCAAGGTATGTTATTAGAGTTTCATTACAACTCTAATTCAGGTATGTATTCTATAAATACCTCCCCTCCATCACTTTAGAGGGGGATTCGATTCAAGTATTCTCAATTGCTTATCGATATTTGCTTAAGGCTCGTTGCTGACTTAGGCATCGGAGTTTACTCCCTGGGACCAATCCCGGAGATTTTGTGCAGGTCTTCGGAAAGTACGGAGTGTTTAGACGACCAGACGATCCCGAAGACGACGTGAGTTTTCTGAGACTCATCACAGTGACTAGTGAAAAAGCACCATGTTTCCTATGCATGACAATTTGATCACGTAAACAGTAGTTCATGAATGATCAAACTGTTCATAGCCTCACTTAAATTTGTTTTTTGAATTAGAATCAATGTACAAGTGATGAGCATTGCTAGGATGCCGTAGATTTTTACAAGCCTTTAGATTCCTATTGGTGACTCTGAAGTAATGATTGCATTGTATGCTAATTTTACTGAAGAAATTTGGAATGTTTTCCTGACAATTTGAAGGGTTGCTTATTGAACAGGTGACATATCCAAACATGATGGAATTCTTTGAGAATCTTGGTGTTGATATGGAGATTTCTGATATGTCATTCGCAGTGAGCCTAGACAAAGGCAAAGGCAAAGGTTGTGAGTGGAGGAGCAGAAATGGTCTGTCAGCCTTGTTTGCACAGAAGAAGAATATACTTAATCCTTACTTTTGGCATATGATTCAAGAAATTATTAAGTTTAAGGATGATGTCATATGGTAAATTTTAATCCCTCAAGCATTTAATATAAATTTTCAAATTTATTGAGTGCAGAATCATCTTGATACTTGATTTGTTTTGTACAAGAATTGTCTTTCCATTATTGATTCGAAGACAAAGGATAGTCCTTGGAATTATATTGCAGGGATAGTGAAGTTTTTCAAGATAAATCTGCAAAAAGGTTTCTTGTTCATTGCAGTTATGTTGAACAGCTGGAGAAGAATCCAGACATAGATCGGAACGAAACATTGGGACAATTTCTCGAGTCACATGGCTACTCAGAGTTATTTCAGAAAGCTTATCTTGTGAGGCTACTGTAGTTTATGATTACCATTAGTATATTGAATCATCATTATTTTGGATACTAACAAAATGCAAAAATCATCTGCATGTCCACAGATTCCAATATGTGCTTCAATCTGGTCATGCTCTTTAGAAGGAGTGCTGAACTTTTCTGCTTATTCAATTCTTTCCTTTTGCCGAAATCACCATCTTCTACAGGTACAGCTCCATGTATACACCATTAGTGATGGTTTATTTTAAATTTAACTCGCCAGTCTCAGGATCTTTTTAACCCGAAAATTTAATTGCATGCCTTTTCTATTTGATATGTAGCTTTTTGGTCGCCCTCAGTGGCTCACCGTAACGCGGCGTTCGCATAAATACTTGTCCAAGGTAATTTCCTGTGTTTAATGAATGATATAGATCTAGTGCATAAAAAACTGCATGTGCATTAGATGATTTTCTATGAGCAAACTTGCTGCTGTTTCTAACTGATTCAGTGGGTGCAAAATCTAGATTAAAGATGATCTTGAAAGGAGAGGCTGTCAAATAAGAAATGATTGTGAAGTGCATGCTGTTTCGAGAAATGATGAGGGTGAGTACAAGTATATTTTCATCCAATGCTGGCTTGTTTAGAACTTATACTAAAACTGTGAGCTATTATAATTGATGGTTGGCACTCATTTTAAGTATGCCACCAAAAGGCAATGAACTGTAGTTTCTAAAGAAACAAAAATCATTCTCAATCTTCTGTTGACACGAAATCAGAATGAATGAGAAGAGAAATGAAAAGCAGAATTAATAATTCTTTTCATCCTTGGATCAGCGGAAACTAGTGATTAGATGGTTATGAATCGTTTTCTACTTGGATTTATAATTGACAGAAGAAACTTGTGCAGGTTGCCTTGTTACTTGCAAATATGGTACTCAAGAAATTTACAATGCGTGCATAGTGGCTGCTCATGCTCCAGATGCTCTGAAAATGTTAGGAGAACAGGCAACATTTGATGAATTAAGAACACTTGGTGCTTTCCAATATGCCTACAGGTATTTATCCTTTTATCATTGTTCTCAGTCATTTTTCTGATTTCTTTGCCTTGGTCCACGCAGCGCAGCGTTACTTTGTCAATGTTTAACATTATTCTGATATGTGCTTGTTTGATTCTAATATAATTTCATCTTGTTTTGGGAGGTTGTGTTTCATTTGGAGTTTTGTTTTGTTACAATATTTTAATTTTGTGTCTGAATTACACAAGGTGCAGTTGCATTTTTGTGAAATGCTGTGACTTTCTCTAGTTCAAAATGCACATTCATTCTTTAACCCTTTATGGCAGTGATATTTTCCTTCACCGTGACAAAACTTTAATGCCCAAAAATCCAGCAGCATGGAGCCGCATGGAATTTCCTTGGAACCGTGGATAGTAAAGTATGTGTAACATATTGGCTAAACACCCTCCAGGTTTGTCGTCCTTCTACTATAATACTCTGTGCATTATCCGTTTAATATGCTCTGCAAAAGTAACACTTGCGAACAAATATAAAGAAAGAATTCTCAATCGTTTTTTTTCTTCTTCTCATAATCCATAGAAAGTCATACAATTTAATTAGGTAAACTAAAAACCAATATTGAAGGAAAGTCATAAAATATTTCTCAATCAAGGAGTGATTGATTTTTTCCTTTGATCCTAGGATATCATTTTCCTAATTTATTTAGTTCAAATCAAATCAAATCATATCAATTTTCTTGACACTCCACCTCATAATCAAAATAAATCATATCAATTTTCTTGACACTTCCTCTCAAGTTGGTGCAAAGATATCTATCATACCCGGCTATCTTAACAAGCCTTTAGTAAACATATCTACCACTTATTGTGATGTTGGCACAAATGGAATACAAATAATTCCAATTTCAATCTTCTCTTTTATAAAGTGTCTGTCAATCTCAACATGTTTTGTCCTATCATGTTGAACTTGATTTTGAGCAATATTTATAGCTGCCTTATTATCATAGTACAGTTTCATAGGAAGATTAATTGGTATTTTAAGATCTTCTAGAACTCTCTTGAGCCAAAGAACCTTACACACTCCTTGAACCATTGATTTGAATTTAGCTTCAGTACTACTTCTAGCAACTACACTTTGTTTCTTGCTTCTCCAAGTAACCAGATTATCCTAAAGAAATGTGCAGTACCCTGATGTTGACCTTCTATCAGCATTTGATCATGCCCAATCTGCATCAGTATATACCTCAATACTTTTTTTTTTCATTTTTTCTAAAAAACAATCATTTTTCTGGTGTTCCTTTGAGGTATAGAAGAATTCTATACATAGTATCAAGATGTTCTTCATATAGAGAGTGCATAAATTGACTCACCATACTTATAACAAAGACAATATCAGAAAGTGTGTGTGACAAATAAATTAATCTTCCAACCAGTCTTTGGTACCTATCCTTATCTATTGGAAGCCACTTATTCTAGTTTCTTTTAAGAGATCTAGAATGTACTTTCGTTGCAAAACCACAATACCTTTCCTTAACCTCGCCATTTCCATTCCAAGAAAGTATCTCAACTGGCCTAAGTCTTTAATTTCAAACTCCTTGGACAAGTTCTACTTCAATCTACTCATTTCTTCCATATTACTACCAGTCAAGATTATGTCATCCGCATAGACAATTAAAACTGAAATCTTGTCGCTGGTGGACTTTTTTTGTGAATAGTGTGTGGTCAGAATGGCCTTGAGTATATCCTTGACTCTTGATAAATCTTGTAAATCTTTCAAATCAGGCTCTGGGAGACTGTTTAAGCCCATATAAAGACTTTTGTAATTTTCATACTTTAGTTCCAGACTTCTCAGTGAAATTGGGTGGAGGCTCCATATATGCTTCTTCTTCTAAGTCTCCATCCAAAAATGCATTCTTCACATCTAACTGGTTTAGTGGCCAATCAAGATTAGCTGCAACTGATAGTAGTACCCTAACTATATTTAGCTTTGTCACTGGAGAAAACGTCTCTGAATAGTCCACTCCATATGTTTATGTGAAGCCCTTAGCTACTCAGCGGGCTTTGTATCTCTCTAAGGATCCATCTGAGTTGTACTTCATAGTAAATATCCATTTAGAGCTTCCTAGATACTGTTAGGAATAGAAACACTAGATAATTTTGAAATAAAGACTCAAAATAAAGGTGAGATGTTGTTAGACACAAAATTTGACAAAGGATGTTTTGTACAAGATCTAACACCTTTTTTAAGAACAATAGGAAGATCAAGTGGATTAGATGGATTTGACTCAGAGTTACCTGGAAGAATTTCAGAAACTTTTGAATCATCATCATGAACTTCATGATCCAACCTCTGATTAGATTCTTGGTGATGCGGCAACATAGGACTTCTCATTTTCCTTGAATATACAAGACCTTTATACCGTTTTGCATCTATTTCTGTTATTTCAGATTTTTCATTTTCGGAGGACATTACCAAAGGTTGCTGAGTGATGGTTTCAGAATTGACTTTATCTATTTCTATCTCACTTTCTTCCCGTGATTGAGTCTGTGAAACATTAGTATGAAAAATGTCAGCTTTTAAGTCAGATCCATCTAAGAAATCATATTCACTCTTGTTAGACTCCCCCTGAAGATGGAAGGTATTGTAGTATGAAATTCCTTCATGAAATAAAACATCCATAGATACATACATTTTTTGCAAAACTGGGTCAAAACATTTGTACCCTTTTTGATTGTTGGAATAGCCTACAAAAATACATTTATGTGCTTTTGGATCAAGTTTTGAACTTCTACATCATAGTTATGAACAAAGGCCACATTTCCAAAAATTTTAAGAGGAATGTCTGTGACTAGACGAGAATTTGGGAACCAATTACTAAAACCTAGATAGGTGTTTCAAAATTCAAAACTTGTGTAGGCAACTTATTAATCAAATAAGTAGCTATTAAAACTACTTCTCCCCAAAGATATTTAAGAACTTTGGTTGTAAAACTCAAGGCTCAAGCAACTTCAAGAAGATGTTTATTTTTTGGTTAAGCCACCCCGTTTTATTGGGGTATATAATTACAGGAACTTTGGTGCACAATTCCTTTTTCAGCAAAAAAATTTCCCAACACATTGTTGAAATATTCTTTACCATTATCACTTCGAAAAATTTTAATTTGAGTCCGAAATTGTGTTTGAACCATTTTATAGAAATTTTGAACACAATTGCAGCTTCAAAATTTTCTTTTAAAAGGAACAGCCATGTGACCATAGTATGATCATCAATAAACGTAATAAACCACTTTTTTTCCAGAAAGAGTTGTCCCTTTAGAGGGACCTCAAACATCACTGTGAATCATTGTGAATTGTTCTGATTTTTTGGAAGGTTGATATAGAAACACAGCACGATAATGTTTTGCTAATTCACATGATTCACGTTGAAAGTTTGAGTTATTTTTATTTGTGAACAATTTAGGAAGTAAAAGCTTCAAATATTAAAAACTAGGATATTCTAATCAATAATGCCATAACAAAATTCATCATTATTTGCAACAGAAATGGAATTGAGGCATGTTTGCTAGTCTTGCCTTCTAAGAATTGAGCTTTTATTAAGGAGATATATTCAACCATCCTGTTTAGCATCCTTAATCATCTCCCACGAGGTTAAATCCTGAAATTCACAACGTAAAGAAGAAAAATTAGCTTTACACTGATGATCGTGAGTAAATTTACTGATAGATAAGAGATTATATGAAAGAGTAGGAACATGTAGAATATCTTTAAGGGTTAGAAATGGAGATATAGGTACTGGTCCTTTTCCAGCAACAATAGCAAAAGAGTCATCTGCAATTTTAACCTTTTGATTTCCTACAAATAGTACATATGCTGAAAAAAATTTCAAAGTGCCAGTCATATGATCAGTGGCACCTGAATCTAGAATCCAGAAATCCTTAGATTTTGGGCAAGCAACAATGAGAACAATACCTGATTTTGCAAGGAACAAGAAGGGTTAGTATTTCCTGTAGATTGAGGTTGAAACAGTTTATATAGGTGCTCTATTTGCCCCTTTGTGAAGGGAAGGGATCTTGAGGTTGACTGCTGCCCTGGATCTAAATTACTCACTTGAAGTGCACGATTATCTCCCGATAACCTGTTGTCATTACCTTGCTTTTTCTTACTATTTGTAACTTTCCCATGTAACATCCCGCAGTTTTCACGAGTATGCCCTAGTTTTCTACAATGGTCACACCAAGGCCTTTTCTTTTCTCGTCTATCACCTTCAACATCAGCACCTCGGGCTGCAAGTGCTGAGCCCTCAATCTCTGTTTTTTACTCACTAACATTTTTCAACATCACTTTTCTTCTTGCTTCTTCCCTACGCACTTCAGAGAAAACTTCTCTTATCAAGGGCAAAGGCTTTCGTCCTAAAATACGTTCCCGAACCTCATCAATTTCTTTGACCAATCCTGCCAAGAAAACAAATACCCAGTTTCTTTCTATCTTCTTTTTATATCGTGCACTATTACTTGGATTTTCCCACTCTTCTTCTTCAAACAAATCCAACTCCTGCCAAACAATCATCATCTCATTTTAATAAGTTGTTGCTTCACATTCTCCTTGCTACATCTTTCATATTTGGGCATTCAATTCAAACAATTGTGAATGGTTGTCCAAATCTAAATACGTTTCTTTAACTGCTTCCCACACATCATGAACAGTTGGCAAAAATAGAAATGGTTTTCAAATTGTTGGATCCATAGAGTTGATCAACCAAGCAATGACCACCGAATTTTCAGAATGCCATTGCCTGTATTTTGAATAATTTATCGCTGGAGCCTTCACGTCGTCATTTAGATACCCAAATTTCCATTTACCGTCGATCACCAATCGCATAGACTGAGACCACTCAAGGTAGTTTTTGACATTCAATTTATGAATAGTAATTTAGAGAGAGTTTTTAGAAATGAAACCAACCACTACTAGCATTCGAAGATGGTGAATTTGAACCTACCATGGATGCTTTAAAATTCATAAGCCCTAAGGCTTTGATACCATATAAACAAATATGATGAAAGAATTCTCAATCTTCTTTTTTTCTTATTCTTATATTCCATAGAAAGTCATACAATTTAAATCGGTAAACTAAAAACCAATAGTTAAGGAAAGTCTAAGAATATTTCTCAATTAAAGAGTGATTGATTGATTGATTCTTTCCTTTGATCATAGAATACCACCTCATTAATTTATTTATTTCAAATCAAATCATAATCAAATCAAATCATATCAATGTTCTTAACAACACTAATTAGTGTGCAGAATCTTGGGGAGACAGGGCTTCCTTACCTGGTAACTCTCAATCCACCGCATACACCAGAAAATACATTACTTAAGTGGTCGACTGGCCATCCAGTCCCATCAGTTGCTGCCTCAAAAGCTTCAATTCAACTTGATCAGATCCAAGGAAAGAGAGGAATATGGTTTTGTGGAGCATATCAAGGTGAGCTACTTTGTTTGGCAATAAAATTATCAGAGAGCTCTCTTCCCTAAATTTAAGAATGCACAACCACACTTGATAAAGAATTTTTATTTGTCCTGTAAGGGATCTGACTGAGATACATTGTACCTTTTCCAGGATATGGTTTCCATGATGATGGACTAAAGGTACTCTGTCCCATCTTATTTGCATAACTTGCTTGTTTACTGGCCATAATGTTATAGCATGTTGGCAAATACAAGTTAAGATGAGGAGGAATAGAACAGAATAAACATTAAGAAGCTGAAATGAAACCTTCCTGCAATTATTCATTTTTCATGTATAACTACTTTTCAGGCTGGTATAGTTGCTGCACAAAGGCTGCTCAGAAAGAGTTGTACTTTGCTGGAAAACCCGAAACATATGGTGCCTTCATGGACAGAAGCAGGGGCACACATTCTTGTTACTAGGTTTCTTAATGGTTTTATTGCCACCGGATGCTTAATGTGAGTCATTATAAGAATAAACCAACGAGATCTTGCATGTCACATATTTTTATAAAGAAACATTCCGCCAAGCTGCATATTTCTCTTCATTTTGAGATATAGGATGAAGGAATTATTGTATGCAATTTATCTATTAGTCTAGTACAAACTCATTACTGACTGCATGGTACTACAGTTTACTAGAAGAAGGCGGTACAATGTTCACCTTCGAAGGAACAATGAAGAAAAGTTCCCTGAAAGTTTCTGTGAGAGTACACAGTCCACAGTTTTACTGGAAGGTAGAGTATTTGTTTTGCTTGACTTCTTTACTCACTTTAACATGGCATCATATCCCTGTATATGTACATAATGTTAGAAGGACAAGGTAGTTAATGTTCTTCATTTATTACAACAATACATTGTTAATTCCCAGGTTGCAACTCAAGCAGACTTAGGCCTTGCAGATGCCTATATTAATGGGGACATTTCTTTCGTAGATAAAAATGAAGGTTTGCTGAATCTCTTCATGGTAAGTACATGCCCTAAAGAATTCCCAAGTTGTGCCATGAAGATTGCCTTTCTAATATCTTTCTTGCAGATTTTTGTTTCCAATAGAGATCTAAAGGCTTCTGTTCCAAGTTCTAGCTTTAAAAGGTAAAGGGCTTTTCCACCATATACACTTGATTTGATGGTTGTTGGAGTAGTGTTATTTAGAGATCCAAAGTTCAGACAGTTCCTCAGTTTGGAACAGGTGTATTTACCTTTTTGTGGCAGGGGCTGGTGGACACCATTGCTTCTGACGGCTGGATTAGCATCTACAAAGTACTTCTTTCAGCATGTTTCAAGGCAAAATACTCTAACTCAGGCTCGCCGAAACATCTCAAGGCATTATGACCTGGTGAGCCATTCATATAATTGGACAAGTTCAACAAGTCAATAGTCTAAGAATGTGATTGCTTGTAGTTGAATGGGAGCACTTATGGTGATATGATAATTCACCAAAGAGATTCTGAGAAATCTTTTTACCTATCTTTGTTGTTTCGAAACTGACTGATATTCTTAATAATACATGAAGCCAATCTTGCAATTATACGGTCCTAAGTTGGCAAACTACCAATTTTCTTTTCTAATTCTTGATTTTAAGTGTAAATGAAGACTCGTTTCCTTGTATTATTTCCAGAGTAATGAATTATTTTCTCCGTTCCTGGATGAAACAATGACATACTCATGTGCAATATTTAAGGTAATTTTTTAAGTCTTTTTACTGCTTTAGTCAGTCAAGAGCTGAATTTGATTGTCTTTATTTATTGTCTTCACATCTTAAATTTGCCTTTTCCTGTTATACTTTTTGATAGTCCGAAGACCAGGATTTGAAAGTTGCACAATTAAGAAAAATTTCTCAACTGATTGAAAAGGTGAAGTTTGTTTCTACACACATCCCCTAAATTTCCAAAGTTGGTTTGTGAGTGAAGTTATGTTTCTTCTCTGACTTAGCTGCGAATCCATTTTAGGCCAAAATCAGTAAGGAACATCATATCCTAGAGATTGGATTCTGCTGGGGGAGTTTAGCCATTGAAGTTGTCAAAAGAACAGGATGCCAATATACTGGGATAACCCTGTCTGATAAGCAACTGAGATATGCCCAACAGAAAGTGAAGGAAGCTGGCCTGCAGGTATCAAATCTAATGGTTTTGAACTGTATCATGATAAACTAGAATGGTTGTTGTTTCTGCAATTTCACAATGTCAAGATCCTCATGATCCCTGCCTGTTTTACCAATTTTCCATGCTATGAAACTACAAATTAACAATAGAAATTAATTTTGTGCAGCTTCAATTTAGTAGTGTTGTCTTGATTTTCTTTGATTAGTATTCTTATGTATTCAATTGAATTTCATTCCCAGGATCACATAAGATTTCTTCTCTGTGACTACCGTCAACTGCCGGATACCTATAAATATGATAGGATCATATCTTGGTAAGTTCTTATTTACAACTCTTTTTTAACATCATGCCTCTCTATCTCCATGGTTTTGTAACACCAGCAATGATAAATTGCAGTGAGATGTTGGAAGCAGTTGGTCATGAATTTATGGAGAAGTTTTTCAGCACTTGCAACTCAATATTGGCAGAAAATGCGATTCTAGTCCTGCAGGTAATACACTATAACTAAATCAAGAACCAAATGTTGTTGTTGTTGTGGTCGTTGTTTTCTCTACTCTTCCAGTTCAATTGACAATGCTGCAGCTTACAACTTGTTGCACTAATTTTCGCTCAAAAATCACTATGATTTACCTGTTCATGGTCAGATCAAAGTAAATTCTTGCTGGTTACTTTGGTAGTTTCATTACATTTAAGCCACACAATCGAAAGAACGACTGATGAATGACATTTGAGAGACAAGTAGATAACACCGCGCCCGGTGTGATTTGCCCTAAACAAAAATTGCATGAGTCATTAGAAATGATTAAATTTTAGTAAGCAACCTTAAAATTGATAATAAATAATGATTTAATAATGAATTATCAAATTTTGACAGTAAATGTTAAGAACAAATATGTTTCATAATCTAACGAACTGTGTTCATATGAAAAAATATTAATTGTGTGCATATATATAAATATGTGTAGTATGTAAAGAAAAATAGTGTTGTGAAAATATACACTATGCATAGTATGTGCTGATGTGAAAATATGAAAATGTGTATAATATGAAAATATGAATAATTCTGAAATAAAAAAATAATATATATAATATGTGAAATGTGAATAGTATCCATAATATGTAAATTGTGTGAAAATGTAGGAAGTAAGTATAAATATGTAAAAATATTTAGAGCGTGTCAAAATTGTGCAGTATCCCATAAATAAGTATAAATAGCGACTGTAAATATGTATAATGGGTGGAAAATTGTGTAGTATATATAAATAAAATATAAATATGCACATGTTTGGAATTTTGCTTTGATTGTGTAAATGTGTAGTTATTGATGATCATTAGTCGAATAAAAAAATGTTTTGAATTGAATATGTATAGTTATTGATGATTATAAGTTTATAAGTGAGATGTTTGAAATTTGTAATTAAAGCAAAATGGAATATTATTGTGCACATTTTTTTTGTGATATATAAATATACAGAATTTGTTGACAGAAGAATAGGTGACCATATATACTTATTAGGATAAATGAAAGCGAACATAAATTCGTAATTATAAATTATGTATTTTAACGATGAGAAAGAGATGGAAATATTCTATTGTCTCATATAATTGTACAAAATTTAAAACGCCAAGGGTACAACTTTTCAATACCATGCTTGTTAAAAATCACAACAGCATAAGTAAGTATAGACGCAAGTCTGAACAATTTGTAGAATAAACACAATCATATCTCTATGCTGAATTTGATGGTCGAGTACAAAATAATTATAATTTTCTGTTAAAGTATTTTTTTGTAGTGCGACAGTATAATTTTTCTCTCCAACGATCAAAGTGATATTCTGGAAATCTTTTTCAGGAAGTATTGACTTCATAATAGGCGGCAATTCCTAAAAAATATAATTTTTGTGTTAAATAATATAAATGCAAAAAAATTAAAATTTAGAAAATAATACTAACCATCATAGTTTGATTTGATGATCTAAACTTCACATAAAAACAACACTTCAAATCAATAACATGACTGAACATTTGATGGATTGAAGAGAAAATGATTTGTTGGGCATTATCACCAGGTTGCTTGCCTATAAAACACAAGTAACAAACGAAATTTTATTTGAGGAAAAAGGCAAAGATGTGAATATTTATTATATATCTTACCCTTTCTTGCTATGTTACTAACTTATTTTATATAGGAATAAAATTTTTGTATTAGCGATTATAAATATGTATTGAGTATAATATTAGAGAATAATATAATTGTGATTTGATTAAGTTTAAGTAAACAACCTAAAAAATGATAATAAATTATAATTTAATAATGAGTTATTAGCATTCTACATTAAATGTTAAACAACGAAAGTGTGTGACAATGTAATGAATTGTATACGTACGAATAAAAATGTATAGTTTGTGAAAAATTGTTTAATAGCTGCAAAAATGTATAGTGTGCATAGTATGCGCTAATATGCATAGTATAAAAGAAATTTGTGAACTGTGTATAAATATATATGGTGTGCAAAAATTAATAAAGTATGTTAAGTATATGTAAAGTATATGTGAATGCGCAATTTATATATATATATATATATGTGTGTGTGTGTGTGTGTGTGTGTGTGCGTGTGCGTGTAAAGTATATGTAAATATGTATATTATTTGAAAATGTGTATATTATGAATAAATATGAATAATGTGTGAGGTAAATTCAAAAATGTATAGTGTGTGAAATGTGAATAGTATACGTAAAATGTAAACTGTGTGAAAATATACGCAATAAGTATAAATATGTATAATGTGAAAAAACACATTTAGTATGTATAAATATATGGAGTGCATGAAAATTGTGTAATATGTGTAAATACGTATTTATTGACTTTAAATAGGTATAGTAGGTGAAAAAGTGTGTAGTATATATAAATATGTATATGTTTGAAATTTTGTGTTGAATGTGTAATATGTATAGTGCGTAAAAATATGTATAGTGCGTAAATGTTTAAATATTTATCGTATGTGAATATGAATAAGGTATTATACATATGAATATTGTGAAAAAATGTGTATAGCATGTATAATAAAATTGTATAATTTATGAAGTATAGGTAAATATCTATGGTGTGCGAAAATTGGTATAATATGCGTAACATGTATAGCATGTGAAAATATGGGTAATATATAACATGTATGTGAATGCGTGTAATATGTATAAATATGTACACATAGTGCACATGTTTTCACACACAACATATATTTATACATATTACACATATGCAATGCAAAAAAGTGTATATTTAAAAAGTGTATAGTACGTGTAAATATAGAAAATATGTCAAAATGTGTAAATATGCAAACTATGTGAAAATATATATTGTGTTATAATGTGTAATGTATGTGTTTGAAAATGTAAGTCATATGTGTAAATATGTATAAAAATGTATAGTTGACGAAAATGTTTTAATTGTATAGGGTTTGAAAATGCGTGTAGTAAGTATAAATATATATAGTGTGCGAAAACGTATATAGTATGTATAAATATATATATATATATAGTGTGTAAAAAAGTATGTAGTATATGTTAATATGTATAGGGTATGAAAATGTCTAAATATGTATAATGCGTGTCAAATGTGCGTTGTAATTATAAATATGTATAATGTGTAAAAAGTGCGTAGTATGTATAAATATATATATATATAGCATGGGAAAATTTGTGTAGCGTATGTAAAATTGTATAGTGTGTGTGAAAATGCGTAAAATATGAATATTATATGAAAATGTGTATAATATATATAAAGTGTGATGTACATGTAAATCTGTATAGTGCATGAGGTATGTATAAATATGTATAGTGCATGACAACGTGTGTAAAATGTATAGCGTGTGAAAAAACGTGTAGTATACTTTAATATGTATATTGTGCGAAAAGTATAGTGCATGAGGTATGTATAAATATGTATAGTGCATGACAACGTGTGTAAAATGTATAGCATGTGAAAAAGCGTGTAGTATACTTAAATATGTATATTGTGCGAAAAGTGTAACATATGTGTAAATATGAATAGTGCTTGAAAATGTGTATAATATGTATTTGTATAGTGTTAAAAAATGTGAATAGTATGTATAAATATGTATTATTGGTGAAGAAGTGTAAATGTATATAGTGTGGGAAAATGTGTATAGTAAATATAAATAGGGAGAATTGCCAAAATAGTCACTGACATTACACAAAAAAATTATTTTGTCATCCACATTAAAAATGATACATTATAGTCACTGACATTTAAAAAACACACCAAATTAATTACTCAACCAAACTATATTATTAAGTATTTTAACAGAAAAAATGTACGTTCACATCACGGAGGACTTAATGAAAAAGTAAAAGTGGAAGCTCGATTTATTCTTCCAACAAAATACTTCAATAAAATGATTTATTCATTATTCGCCACCTTCTATAGGTGGACAGTTTCTCCATTAGTGACAAAATATAAATAAATCATGAAGAGTTTTGTTTAAAAAATAAATTGATTTACTCTTTTACCCATTTATAAAGTGGTACATGATGTGAATGTGCATTTTATTTGTTAAAAAAGTATTAAAAAATTGGTTGGTGATTAATTTGGTGAATTTTTTAATGTTGGTGACTAAAATGCATCATTTTTAATGTGGATGATAAAATAATTTTTTTTGTACAATGTCATTGACCATTTTGGCAGTTTTCCCATATAAATATGTATAAAATGAAAATGTGTTTAGTATGTATAAATATGTATAATACTTGAAGTATATCTACATATGTATAATTCGTGAAAATATGTGTAGTACATGTAAAATATATAGTGTATGAAAATGCATGTAACAAGTATAAATAAGTCTAATGTGTGAAAAATATGTGTAATATGTATAAATACATGTATTGTTTGAAAAAGTGAGTAATACAGTTTAAATGTAAATACGTACAGGGTGCGAATCTTTCTGGAGTATGTATAACTATATATAGTATGTGTAAATGTGTATACTATTATTTTTGTTCTTTCTTTTTTATACATTTCATAGACGAATTTTGTCTATTTTCACTTTTTGGATTATGTATAATTATATATAGTATGTGTAAATGTGTATAATGCGTTAAAATGTATAGTGTATTAAAATGTATATTGTATAAGTAAATATATGCATATTGCAAAAAAAGCATGAGTAGTACAGTTTAAATGTAAATACGTACAGTGTGTGAAAGTTTTTGGAGTTTGTATAATTATATATAGTATGTATAAATGTGTATACTATTATTTTTTTTCTTTTTTTTATTATACCTTTAATAGACGAATTTTGCCTATTTTCACTTTTGGAGTATGTATAATTATATATAATATGTGTAAATGTGTGTACTATGTATAAATGTGTATAATGCTTTAAAATGTATAGTGTGTTAAACTGTATATTGTATAAGTAAATATATTTATATTGCAAAAAAGCGTGTAGTATATGTAAAAATACAGTGTATGTAAATATATATATATATATATAGTGAATGAAGATATGTTTACTATTTATAAATATGTATGGTGTTAAAATTTGTAGACATTAATTTATAAATTTTAAGTAAAAGTTTGTGTATAACTAATCTTTAAGTTTATTGTTTAAAATATTTTATTATGAATATTTTTAAATTGAAATAGCCTAGGAAATAAATTTGTTATGCCCAATATTTTCATTCAATATTATTTCATGAATGTTATCCATTTTATTGAATTATTAGAATTTTAGTTAATTACTCAATCCTAAATATGAAAATAAATGTACTGGCAGGTTGAAGTTGTCACATCATAATCCCCTTCAAACTCTTTATTGCAGTTTGGCCCCCACCTTGAAGTTTCGTGAAGACTACATAACATTTTAGTGATTAATGAATGAAATTCTACCATTATCAAGCACTGAAATGGTCAGCACTATGTTTAGACCTTCTATGGATACTGCATCTAACTAATCTTTCAGACCTTCTATGGGTTTTGAAATATGCAGAAGCATTAAGTCAAATGCAATTTCACATTATTAAACAACATAAAATGTTTTCTTGAGAAAATCTCACTCTGAGAAGATTGTCATAATTCAACTGTGAAAGCCTCAAGTTCAATCTATCCAAATCATTTTCTGACTTTTCCCACAACAAAACCATAAAAAATTACAAAAGATATTAAGAATTAGGCACCAAGTAATGAAACACAACAGCTACAGCTTTTCATAGACACCCAAAAACAGCAAGCAAAAGAAGAAAATTCCTTTTAAAGAAAACATGTATATGAGATACCCAGCCATCCCACACCACAAAAAAGAAAAACAATGCGGTTATGCATCCGTCCTCGTTGTCATATTAAACCACTCAGCAAGAACTGCAAACCTTATGTAGAACAAGCTCAGCACCTGCATAAATCAAAAGTTTGTGTTTCATCATATTCAGGAATCTCCTTTCCTGCAGAAAAGTCGCAACAAAAGAAAAAGGGTGCTCAGAGACTGAACAGAAAATTGCACGATTTGTCTATATGTCACAGAAAATTTTGTTTTCCTAGGTAGGAAATTTATGATTAATGTCGAGGGAAAATGAATTCGTGTCAGTAATTTAAGAGGCTAAACGCACAAGAAAGAATTTTTAAATTATGTGCAACCAACTTAGAAGTTCTCAAATATAACCAACAGAGAGACTATATGCACAACAGTTATTTGCAAGATTGACCTTTTAAGAATCTGTCTACTCAAAAGAATTGCTAATTGGTCTGCTATAAGAAAATCTAAACATAAACAGAATACCATAGTCTACTTCAAAAATCTAGGTCGAAACATCATGAGGACTTTCAGGATTTTGAAAATTTCAAGACAAGCTTGATTCTAAGGCAAATATCCATCTAATCATATGATAAGCAACTTCCCAGACTACTTGTTTTATCATTAACAAAATTCAACTGTATATACACATAAGATCAATCTCTCATTCCTTCTTGGCAAGATAAAAATTGAAAATGCTGAGAGCTTGATCATACAGTATGACAAACTTCAGCTAATAAGCATAATACCTATTTTAGCAATAGGAACGAACAGGGGTCAGTAATAATACTAGCTACTACTATTGGCTACAAATCAGTCAACACCCAGACAAATAATTTCAAAAGATTCAGTAAATTCTGTAATATACATATATTCTTCCATTTCTTCACCACTTATTAGAACATTACAAGAAAAAAAGCCAACTACCTTCCTCTGAGGCAAGCTGTCTCCATGAGTTCAACTTTACTGATCGAGCATCAGCCTGCACTACATATGAAAACATTCTTAAGAAGACCACCAAGAGTACTTGAATAGAAATATATGGTCGCGAGTTGAAACTTTACCACCACATTGTCCCAAGAAAAGATAAGGCCATATGCTTCATCAGGCTTCAGGCATAACGGATTCTGTTAAAAAAACCTTATTGTAGCCGATCATTTAGAAAATCCTGCACAAAATCACAAGTGTAACTTTTAAGCTCAGAGAGAGGACCAATGCCCTCAGACAGCTGCAAATACAATCAAACTAAAGGGAAACCACTAAAATTTAAGCTGAAGAGTAGTTTTTGTAGCGTACCACTTCAATTTTCAGGGGGCCATCAGGTCTAAAAGTCTCAAATCCTTCTCCATATTCAGCCCCAATAGCCTTCCAAAAATAAAGGCAGGTAAATTCAACATGATTAATATTAGTCTTCCAAAACACAAGCATTTTTTTCCTTTCCAACTCCCGAGACCGAACTTCAAATCAAGAAACGCTAATTCAGAAGCTAATTTCAACAACCCCAATAAAAGAAAATTTATAAAAAAAAAAACCTTCCAAATGTTATAAAATTGCCGCTCAGAAGTGTGAACAAGACGAGAGAGAAATAGTTTACATCATTCTTTGAAATTGTAAAATAAAAGATGTATAAGATAATTATGGGGAAAAAAGCTGCAAAATCAAGAAGTAAAGAACTAAAAGCACCTCTTCCATGAATAACTTCTTTCCACATTTCTTCAAGAAAACAACCTAATATACATAGTATAGAAGTTTACACCGACTTATGTTGTAGACTTACGTCTCCAGCAGCTTCAGATTTTAGAGCTTCAGGGTCTATAATAGCTCCACTAACCCCTGCATTATTTACCTTAAACCAACAAAAAATCACATTAGTTCTAACAAGGAAAAAATGTCAAAGAAATGAACTTCAATGAATTTTCCAGCAGTACTTTAAAGAATATGCATCAGCATAGATTAGCTCAGTAAAAACTTAACAGAGAAAATGATTTAAGCATTCAAACTACAGAAACAGTTATATCAAGAAATGCATTTTTCGAATCATACCAAGATATCAAGCCTGCCAAATTGAGTCCTGATGAATTCAGCAAGGGAATCAACACTGAAAGAATCAGCAACATCAACCTGATGAAAGAACAGAAGATCACCAGAAATACCAATAGATCCTTGGAGTTTTTGAAGAGCATCAAGTCCTCTCTTTTCATCATCTCTAGCAGTTATCACCACAGTGATTCCATGACAAGCTAACTGCCTGCAGATCTCAAATTCAATACCTTTGTCGGCCCCCGTAACTACGGCATATCTACAAAGCAGGAGTAAAGATTTGTCAAACAACCATTGAAAAAGCGGAGGGCAGCTAGGGCTTCAGGAAAGACAACGGCCACATCCAATAACAGAGAAGAGAGAAAAAGAAAGCGGGCGGCTAGGGTTTGAGTAAGAACACATAGAAAAATTAACGATGTAAGATTAAGCACAGTAGTAGCGACATGGCTGTTTAAGCAGCCACGCATTCTTGTCATTATCCACGTCAGCCACGTGCCACGTCAGCAGCAGTGGCCAAGTATCCAGCGAACAATGAAGGACGACAAAATGAAGCGGTCGCTCTTTATAAGAATACTTCTAAAGGGTATTCCCTTATTTTAGATCAATTCTGCCAAGAGTGAAAGTACATTTGACCAGTCTCGGAGAAGAAGCTGCATTAAATAAACATTCTTGTAAAAAGTTTCCATGTAAAAAATTTTACTATGAATGTCTATGAAATAGAATGAAGTGTCCAAACTTGTAAATATCAGACAAAACTATGCAAGTTAAAACATTACCCAAGCAATATATGCAGTATACTACAACTCAAATACGCAGCTTAATCATTCAATGGCCACAATCCACGATCTAGAAAGTTACATCCCATTTATTAATCTGTGAAGATATTTACACTTTAAAGGGATCAAATTCTGTGTACTTAATTCTTTTTTTATAGCTAATTACAAAAGGCAATAAAGATTATCAGAACCGTTCTAACTATAATCTCAATAAATTTACTCAATGCAATCCAACAAAACTTTGAATTCATAAATAGAAAAATTTGCAACCGCGAGCATTGCACAAAAATAATCATTCTTGAATTTCATTGAAGATCAAAGATCTTCAAAACCACAATACTTCGTTTTTCATTCTATTGTCATTCCAAACATCAAATTTGTTTAACTTGAATGGAACAGTAAAAATCCAGAAAACTCATATCATCAAATAACATGTAGTGGATTATTCTCAAAAAATTAATAAGAAACAAGATCAAATTACCGAGAAATCTTATGATGACAAAAAGATTAAGTTTAAGATATAATAATGCAGCAAAAGCCCAAAAATAACTTCAACTGAAGTAATATATAAGGCATTAATCTAGAAACAAATGGACTTGAGGCTAAAAAATACATAAAAAATATAAAATCTGCTAAAGATAAAATGTTAAAAACAAGCTCAAGACTCTTTTTGTCAGCTACAAGTATGTTGACATTGACAAACTTTATACAAGTGCCCCAAGTTTCCCATATAGTTGAGAAACAAAAGAAAAGACAGGCTTACCCGACACCTTTGCTGCCTAGAAGCATCTACCCAGATTATCCTCACAAGCGTAAGATCTCCATCAGATGCATGGGTTTCCACAAGTGACATATCGAAAGGAAATGAAGCAACTACTGACTTGACAGGTTTTTCAACAAACTTAATCTTATAAAATCCTTTTGCATTTTCAGCAAACATGTGCTTGACCGCGGCAAGAGCATCCTGACTTGAGAGATCACCCACAATACACGCATCACGTAGAACAGTAAACACAACTCCTCGTGCTTTTTTTGTACCTTTTAATGTAATTAAATTCACATTATAAAGGCCAAATAACAGAACAAAGCTTTATTCTGCAAAATGTGTATCTGCATAATTTATCTTAGATGAAAACCAGTCTTCACTCAATCACATTTTGATCAAGTCTAAGCTATGTGTTCTAAATACCAGACACAACTTGGGATAAATTTTCACTGTAGACAAATAATTCTGTCTCTCAATTAAGAAGAAGACCATAATGAAACAGAAAAAGCAGGTCAGATAAAGAATGATTGGCAGTGAGGTAAAGACTATTGTGCATTAGGGGAAAATAGCATGTCATCAACTATAGAAGAACAAAAAGGCTTCCAGAGATGATTTCGCCAGAAGATAACATTTCACAAAGAGAATTTGATTAAACCGACCTAGGTAAAATGTCTCTGGAAACGTACAACCATCAGTGCTAAACATCACCTGCCAATTGCATTATTACAAACATATCAGTACAAGCATGACCAATGGAAACAACAAGTTACCCTGGTGCAGTAGTACTGGTTTAAAATTAAAAAACATTCTTTCTATAGTCAAGATTAAATTTGTGCACTCAATAATAAAAGAATCTTACAGAGCTTGAACATTCACCTTTCTTATTGGAGCAAGATCCAAGAGTTCTTTTAATGAGGATATCATTCCATGGAAGCTAAGTTTAGGAATTCCCAACCCGAAATCAAGATAGACCTATAATTGAATATATGCTTCCATTAGAAAACTTGCAATCAAAGAAACAAGTCCAAATAGAGATTCAGGTCTTACTTGAGAATACATGGAGGCCAAATATGATGCTTCCTTGGAAAAAGGATAAGATGCATGTAGAAGCACTATGCGTGACTTGCTGAATCTCTTATCTTCAAGAACATTGAAGAGATGAAGGGGATTGGCAAGTCTAAAATCAAAATCTTTATCCCCAAAACTAATATGAATGATCAATGGAATTTAACAATCAAAGCCAATCCAATAGGAAATGAAAAGAGATAACAGATAGCCTTCTCTCTACCAATTAATCATAATGGAATAAGGAAACAAATACAGAAGAAAGGAAAGAAATAATTGATATCTTGATCAGCAACCTCAAACAAGATCAGCAACCTCAACAAGATCAGCAACCTCAAACAAGATCAGACAAAATATTCCAAGTTGATTTTTGTACTAAGATTATTCACAGTAAATTGGATATTCAACTCTTAATTATCTGCATTGGTTAGTCAAAACATAGGGCAACCTCCAATGCATGTGACGAAGTTCTTATTCACAATGCGGATAGGGTTTCCAGCTGAAAAAACAAAATAACCAGAATAAATATTGCTCTTGTAAAGATGTTACAGTAAACCCAATTTTGTTAGGCTCACATTGAAGAACATCATTAAGACCATTCTCAACCTACTCCCTTGTGACTTTTGTATTGATTTCCAGGCCACAAAGGTACGCAGCAAAGCTTTTATAGGCAACAACTTCTTCCGATAATGTAACAAAGGATAAGGAATTTAACACAATATCATCAATGTATCAAAGGTAAAAATGCCCAGATAGTGTTCTCAGCACCCTCATCTAGCTTTCTGTATAAAAAGATATTGACCGAGCTCTCCAAACTTTCCACAAAAAATTAAGAAATAAATATATTTATCTGTTGCAAAAAAGAGTAGCTGCAACATGAAAACCCAAGAAATTCAAAATCTCCAATATCTTCACCATAGACCTCGAAAAGTAAAATCCAAGAAATTCAAAATCTCCAATATCTTCACCATAAACCTAGAAAAGTAAAAGAATATAAACAAGAAGATCATACGGTAAACCCTCAAAAAAATTGCACTCTTCAATCCCTCCTCCTCCAACAGTAGCAACAGTAACGACATCTTTGGAAGATGAAAAGAACAGCTTAGGCCTTTTATCTCGACCACCCGTTTGTTCTCCCAGAACCCCATCTCTTCTTCTTCTCTTCGATGATATTCTTAGGCGAAAACAATCTTGTTCATCAGAACACATGTTCACCATAAAAGAGAAAAAAAAGGAAGAATCAGGAAATTACAAGCAAAAAAAATTAGCTTTAATGTAAACAAAATATTGCCTGAACCATGTCAATACATAAATCGATTATGATGCATCTTCTAATAGAGAGAGCGGCAGAAGAAAAAATAAGAGAGAGATGCAGAAGGCATTGAAGCGAAAGAGAAGGAAAGAAACGAAACTCTATAGGTGAGAGAGAGGCAGCGGCAGAGAAAAGTAAAAGCAAGAAAAAAACAAACCCTAAAATCTTTGATACGAACTAACGACAATCCTTGTGCCACGTCATCAAAAACACAAACAAACAGCACCACGTCCGAATAGCATCCAAAGACACAGAACAATCCCAAAAAAAAACAAAAGTAAGACACTCAGCTACGGTGGCTATGGGTCCGGCATAAGCAGAGGACATGTCAGCAGTTGGGGGCGAGAAGGAGGAACGACGAAATGTGTACGGTGGCTCTTAATAGGACAAATTGTGCCAGCAAAGCATGACACGTCAGCAGCTTGAGCATTGGTCTAGCGCACGACGAAGTTGGACGACGAAACTTTTGGGTGGCACTTAATAAGGATATTCTCCTAAAGGATATCCCCTTATTTAGGACAAAAGATGTTAAGCACGAAACTCTTGTCACCCAATTGACAGTTTCATATTTATTTTTTATTTTTTATTTTTATTTTTTTATATTTCATGTTTGACATGAATAATTGACAGTTTCATATTTGATATCAAATTATGCTAATATTCATTCATTGGTTCTTTGAATTCAGTTCACATCAATACCGGACGAAAGGTATGAAGAGAACAGGCAAAGCTCAGACTTCATGAAAGAATACATATTTCCAGGCGGTTGCTTACCTTCGTTAAGCAGAGTAACAACAGCCATGGCTGCTGCATCCAGACTCTGGTAAAGTTACATTGTTCAGTTCAATTGTTTGAAGCATGTTCTCATGTAAAAAAACTCATAAGCTCCTGCAAATTGCAGTGTGGAGCACCTCGAAAACATGGGAATCCATTACTATCAGACTCTAAGGTGTTGGAGAACAAACTTCCTGGAAAAACAAAGGTGTCAATCAAATCTGCTTTCTTTCTTTCTTTTTCTTGTCACTATGGTTCTTTTTGTATTTTACATTGAAACTCTGATGAATGCAGCGAAATCCTCGAA
Organism: Ophiorrhiza pumila; assembly: GCA_016586305.1. Classification (NCBI taxonomy): domain Eukaryota; kingdom Viridiplantae; phylum Streptophyta; class Magnoliopsida; order Gentianales; family Rubiaceae; genus Ophiorrhiza; species Ophiorrhiza pumila. Next base: position 23,675,959 of record BLIW01000003.1, on the reverse strand, counting down.
CTGGGCTTCGATGAAAAGTTCATCAGGACATGGGAATACTACTTTGATTACTGTGCTGCTGGATTTAAAACATGCACACTTGGAAACTATCAGGTATATGCCCACATTCCAGAATGAATTTTTCTGATTAACAACTGTTGTATCAGAAATGATCATCATACTTGTCTAAACTTATAACTAAATGCAAAAAAAAAAAATTCTTTATTTCAATCTTCATGTTTTCCAACTTCCTGAAATCTAACCACAACAAAAACAAAAACTACGAAATGACTTAGCGAAGTTAAAATCGTCCGAATGGTATGTTTTTGCAGGTTGTATTTTCAAGACCTGGCAATGTTGTATCCTTTGGGAATCTACAGCAAGGTGTACCTTCAGCTTATTGATTGTGCAATCAATCTGAGAAGATTAAGAAAAATTTTCTCCAGCTTCTTAGATTTCTGTTTGCGGAGAAGCAAAAACAACACTTTAAACAAACAGCCTGTAGACATTTTCTGGGGCTCATTAATTCACTTCCTTTCTATTTCTTTTGAGAGATGTGTGTTTAGGACTTAAATTGATGTTTCAACTGTCATTCATTTGTTCAATGGGACAATCCTTAAGATGTGAAAAAGATTCAAAAACAAAAATTGAATAAAAGGATTTGGAAATTCATACTAAATCTTGCCCTTTGTAGGATCGAATTAAATAAAAACACACAAGCCGTATAGCTTGATTCAAACAACCCAAGAAGAAACAAATTTTAATTAAGCCGTATGAAGCCTATTTGGTAAACAATGAAGAAACTAACTTGGAAGAAACAAAACTTTATCTAAAGGAACAATTTACGAGGCAATTGATCAACTTTTTATTACTAAGCGGTATGGCTTTCCTTTAACAAAACTGACGCTTGAATATTTTTCCTCAACTCAGATGACGCAAACAAAGGCGACGGCCTTCTCTTTCTTATTTTTTTTTGTGTTCATAATACCTCTATTCTAAACACATATTTATATATGATAATAATTAAATCCAACAAGGATTTGACCTCCAATCCTAGTTCTATTTTAAACGAAATTAACAACTAATTAAACACCAATTTTGATTAGCATTTAGTTTAATTTTACACGGATGTAATAGAATAGTGCTTTTAGTATAGAAGTTCGGTTGGAACGATTCCAATCAACGTAATGCGAAAAAGAGTAATATAATAATATTCATGTAATAAATTATTTTCTTCAACATATCTATATCTATATCTATACCTATACCTATATCTATACAATACTTATAAGAGGGAGTTGGGAAATTTGTAAGCAGGCTCCTCTTCAACATGCTTGATCCTGGGGGTAAAGTTGTCTTTTCGATACCTTGCAATTGCTGCTTGCTGCTTGCTGTTGTCCTAACACACTTCACCGCTTGATTACTCCTGCATTCCAACATCTCACCATCTGACTTCACCGCTTCAACAGCCTAAACATTGAGAGAGCTGCCTGTGCCAATTAACAAGACAAAGAATGTCTCTGTCTTTCCACTTCATCTCACCATCTCACTTTCTATTCTTCTCTCTTTTCTTCACTGCTTGAACACTATAATTTTTTTTTCTCCTTTTACGATGAGATTGAGGGAACTGTTATGAGCTTTGATGGCTAATTTTGGGAGCAAAGGAAATTCAAGAATTTTCATGGTGTATTCGACCTGAGCTTTGGCCTTTTGAGCTTGCCTCTAGAGAATCAAGAAATCTCTTTTGTCATTTTTCACTGCATTTTTGTTGCTTGATTTGATTTGGGTTCTGGGAGTTATGGCCAGAAACGGAGTTTTTTCTAGGCGAAGAAGGGTTGAAAGGATGGAGGGAGCTGGGGAATTATCTTCTTCTTTATTAGAATCCCATGAGGTTCATGTTCTTGCTGTTGATGATAGTCTCGTTGATAGAAAAGTCATTGAAAAGTTGCTCAAAATCACATCTTGTAAAGGTACAATCTTTTTTCTTCTTTTTGTAACTTTAAAATATAGCATTGATGCAGAGCAATTGTGGACTGGCTGATGAAGGATTTGATGGTTGAGATTCTTAATGGACTGTCTTTGTAATATGCAGTTACAGCAGTGGATAGTGGAAGAAGAGCTCTGCAATTTCTGGTATTGGATGAGGAGAAGAGTTCCGTTGGATTTGATGTAAGCAAAGATTAGTTTTTCTTTTAGCCCCTTTTTGCTTAAATATTGGATCTTAGTCATGGTTTATGTACTTATTGGTTGAATTTGATTGTAGGGATTGAAGGTGGATATGATAATCACAGATTACTGTATGCCTGGAATGACTGGATACGAGCTGCTAAAAAAGATCAAGGTATGTTACCCTTCTCCTTAATTCTTGTAATGAAATTTGGATTCTGATCTGTCTTCTGTCGATAAGATTGCTAGAGATTTAATCAAATACCTCAATATGCTGATAGTTTTCCCATTTTGGTAAACAGGGTTCATCTACTTTTAGAGAAATTCCTGTTGTGATTATGTCATCATAAAACGTTTTGGCACGAATAGACAGGTATTTACATATTTCTTTTCGTGGATTTACCAAGAAATGATTAGCAATTAGTAGATGATTAAGAAAGAACATGGAAACTCTTAATTAGATGCATCAAGATGGATGAATTGCCAAGGTTAAATTGCAGGATTGATGTGTATTGTGCTTTTCTGTAAATTCAGAACAACATTTCTTAAATTTCAAGATGAGATTTCTGTGGGGTAAAAGTAAAAGATTATGCCGGTTTGTATATGTGAAAAATTAGCAAAATATTTTAGTGTCAAGAGTATTCTAATTTGAGTATGCGAATGGATGGTGGTTGCTTTTGAATATTATTGATATAGAATCATATCTTTACATACATCTTTTTTGAAGATTGCTTTGGTTATTTAATTTGATTGTTGGACCTTTTCCTGCTTGATTTCTGCCCAGTAAAAGGATGTCTATAGTGAGACTTGGTCGTTGGCTTTGGGGCTTACACTTAGGATTACGAAGAATATATCTTCATTTATTAAATGCATTAGCTATCCAACTGTTTTCTTTATAATAGTTTTTCTCTTTCATCTAATTTTTCTTTAGCTCAATGAATTCTCTACAGATTGAATATTATCCTTTTCTTATAGTTCAATGAATTCTCTACAGATTTGATTATGATCCTTTTCTTATAGTTCAATGAATTCTCTACAAATTGAATACGATCCTACGATGATTAATTTCAAACAACTTCTGAAGGTCTTCTGGTCGGGCCACGATTCTAGGCAAGTGTTGGGACAGGGTCCTGATGTGGCCAATCAATACAGGTACTCCTACAGATTGACATTGAACTTGTATTCTCTATATCATTTGTGACTTCAGTAATTTGTGCGCAGGTCTATAATTTTCACAAATGGAACTGAAGAATGAAGAGTGACTGCTGTTAGCAAAGAAAGAGAGCAAACAAGGTCAAACAGTGGCTTGTAACCACTCAAATTCAACAGTTGGGAACATTTTATCCTGCAGAGCATGACCATCAGGTTAGTAGTTTTTATTAAAATTCTTGAGTAGAAGTAAATTTTTATTATGACTTCAGAATTCACCATTAATTTGTTCCTATGTGAGGCAAATTCCAGAGTCTGCAAATTTTGAAGTACGTGATCATAGATGAAGTTCTTGTTCAAACTTTTCTCCTTAAAATAACACGTACTACTGGCAGAAATTGTGACTGCAACCTTCATAAGTTTCTACAGTTAAAACTCGTACATAAGCTGGAAGAACTATCTGATTCCTTCTTTTGCTTGCTATGTCTCCCAAGAGACATATTAAGCATTTAAACGAATGAAATTGAATATTGATGAATTTTAATCTTGCAATATACAGAAATTCGAGCTGAAACGGCATCCGTTTCTTCTTCAGCTGATTGGGAACTTGCCCGAAGAAGAGTTAGAGACGTCAAGCCTGGCAGCAAAATTAAATAGCTTCGCAGCAGAACTTTGTCCCCCAAGAACATTCAACATTGGATTGGCTGCCCACCTCCGCACGCATCGCTGCCATCCAGATAAGAGTTGACTTTTTTCTCCATTTCGCCGCTGCATTTAATTGTCTCGATTTTTATATAACCTTCTGGATTTCATTTCCCAAAATTTCCTAAATCACTCTGCATTCAATTATCTTCCCTATTTCAATCTTTCAAAGTGCTCCAAATGGCCGCTGGTTCAGGCTTTGATCCTCAACTTTTATTTGCTCACCAATTCCCCGAGGTTCCAAATTTTTTTTTAAATTTTCAACTATTTCATTATCAAATTATCCCATATTGTTCTTAGTTTGATACAATCATTTTGGATTTGGGAAATTGGATTATATTTTTTCAGAAAACATACAGTTACACGGAAAGGGATACTGCCTTGTATGCTCTTGGAGTCAAGCTTGCACAAACGATGCGCTGGATAATAAGGACCTCAAGTATGTTTACCATCCTGATGGCCAGCAATTCAGGTCATCTATTATCGTAAAATCATATATTTGTTTTTTTCCCTTTTAGTAATTCAGAGTGTTGTTTGTTTTCTCTTAAGACAAGAAAAGATGGATTGTGCTGATGAGTTATAGGATTCACTGCTTTAATGATTTACTTATTTCCATGTTTATATCTTCTAGGTCTTGCCGAATTTTACTGCTTTGTTTTGTTATGATATTACTTCAGAAATATTGAGCAGCTCCTGGGCTTGGAGTAAGTTTTTGCGCATTCGGCCCCTTGTTCTCCCTCCCTCCATCTTACTGTCACGGGATATTGTGTTGTTTTCGGAAAAAATATATCTTTCATTTGTCTGTCAAAATATGAGCTGATGAATATTTTGCCCTTGCTTATTTGTGAGTTTCTATTAGATTTGATCGGCGGCTTCTATTGCACGGCCAACAGTACATCGAAATCTACAAGCGTAATTGATGCAGATAACAAACAAAGCAAATAGCTTTCTACAGTACGAAAACTCTCAATCATGACTGCAAAGAGCCATCCGGCTGCAATGTATTTTATCCCGGATCAGGATCCTAAAGAAAGTGTTTTGAGAAAGGATTCATCTTTATCAGATCAGTTAGCCAGAGAACCTGCTAGGTATGTTCTTAAATTTGCACTTAGATTTTTAGGCTTTTGTATAATATTGATTGACCCTGTGCTTCTTTAGGTGTTTGATATTGAGAACCAATGGGGAGGTTTCCTTACTTGATTTGGATGAAGGGCGGAAAATAGAACTCACTGACTCTGTAGAGTTGTTTTGGGTCACCTGTGGTTAGTCAGAGGAGAAAACAAACTTAATTGAGGAAGTTTCTTGGCTAGATTATGTCCACCGAGGAATGCAGGTAACAGTTTTCTGCAGCATTTTGAGTTTTTAGCTACAGTTTGTTTTTCTAATTTCTATGTTTGATATAAGCTCATCTTTTGCAGGTTTGGTATCTTTTTCCTGGTGTGGACCCTTTCAAGCAGGAGGATATTTTGCAGGTAGTTTCAGTAATTTGATGATTTTGCCTGTATAAAGTCATATTCATTGTGTGGGTTTTCTCTGTGAGGGTCTATTTGTTTTGAATTTTGTACCAATCAATAGCAGTTCAGTTTATTTTCAAGGCCACTAATTTGGTTCTGCACCGCATATGATTGAGGATTAGGTCTTCAAGATTTTGGCATCTAACTTTTTCTGATGCAATAGTTATGATATGGGTAGCTTGATTAGACTTGTCATGATGCTGTACTTAATGATTTTGTGTTATTGGTTAAGGTCTCTATGTTGTTAATACCATGTCTTTCGTTTGGCTCACTAAGATTGTGGTAGTTGAAGAATGTTGGAATAGAAGACGCTTTGCATTGTAAGGACTTAAGAGAGACATATGGTCTGGGATTGACTGTTGCTGGAACCAAATGTCGTTGGATGAAGTTCTTCTTTAGCTTTGTCTTGCAAGGCTTAAGGCAGCATTACATTCTGAAACATAAAGGCTTCTGGGCTTCCAAATTTATTGACCACCAACCTTTTCATCATTGGGAATTTGGATTTTTTTAGAATTAGGGCATCACATGGTTTCGAAGAGTTCCATGTAAAAGAGGTGTAAATTGATTGTATATTCTCCCTGCTAACATCGAGTCGAATTGTCATGCCTGCAATATTTTGTGTAAAGTGAAATGTGTGCTTTAGATCTTTCTAGCGGAAAAGTCCTAAGAAGGTTCTGTTTCATAATTCCATGGAAATCCTGGTTTATTTTTTGCCAAGACTTTGGCTACTGGGTTGATGTCTATTTGGGATTGACTTTATTTTTCATTATTTCTTGTATACTTCTTATGCTGTTTGCTGTTGCTACTTAATGTGGTATTTAGATCTAGGTTAATAATTTTGATAATAGTTTCTAGGCTTGGCAGATCGGTTTGTTTTAAACAATCACTGGATTTCGATATTCATGCATAAAATTTTCCTAGATATGTATCTGCCAATGCAAGTATACATAGACTTTGAATCAGGGGCTTGTTGTCTTCTATCATTTTACTTTAAGGGATGCGATTTATCTGAAACTTTTTGTATGAACTCTCAGTTGGACCCAGAGCTAGAATTTGACCGTGAGGTATATCCTCTTGGTCTGCTTCCCAATGCTGGAGTTGTAGTTGGTGTTTCCCAAAAAATGACTTTTTCAGCATGTACAGAGTTGCCATGTTTTCAGCCATCTCCTCAAGCTCAAACTACTTTACATTGTCTACTTCGACATCTTCTTCAGATATGCCTCAAACTGGGATAGTGGAAGAGGATTGCCTTACGTAGGTAGACAATTTTCATCGTGCTTTTGTGAAATGCAATCCATTTACAAATAGTGGATTCATTTAATTTAAATTTGATAAATTTTTAGGAGGAATTGGTAAACGTCAACGGTGCTACCATTGTGAGTCTGTGACATTAGTTTTATGATAAACATATTATGAATGATAAAAAACTAATTCTCATGGATGTAACTGGAGTTTATTTATTTTTGAAGCTAAAAAGTGAAGCATCCCTAAATCTCGAGTCCTTGTAAATGGGCAAAGCCAGGTATTATCTCTTAACCTAGCTATGTTAGGCTCTTTAACCACTTTCAAACACATAAACTGTGCAACCCACGGGCACCTCCTGCGCCTTGTGCAGGCTCCCTCCCTAGTATATATATATAAATATATAATATGCTCACTGATGAGGGTTGAAATTTACTATAAGTATAATACCTCAGAAATAGACTCCTAATACAACAAGTATTGTTCAGTTCATAGGAGTCCAACTCCTTCTCACCAATTATTTCTATTTCACATGTATGCTAAGAGTTACAATCCTATTACAACTCTTACACTACAACAAACCCTTCTTCAAGGTATGTTATTAGAGTTTCAATACAACTCTAATTCAGGTATGTATTCTATAAATACAACCCCTCTCTCACTTGAGAAGGGGTTTCGATTCAAGTATTCTCAATTGCTTATCGATATTTGCTTAAGGCTCATTACTGACTTAGGCATCGGAGTATTCTCCCTGGGACCAATCCCGGGGGTTTTGTGCAGGTCTTCGGAACTTTCGGTACGACCAGGCGTCCAGGGATCCCGAAGACGACGTGAGACTTTTTCAAGACTCATCAATAGTCGCCCACCGTGGGGCAGAAAGCAACATGCCTACTACTCGTTTACAGACGTCAAGACGTGAAAATCAACCACCTCCTCCTAATCCTGATCAGCAAGCGGAGAACAATCCTCCCACAGGGGAGAATCCTACGAGTTCACCTATCAAAACTCTTCGTCAGGACGGACAAGGTTCTGTTCCTCTGAATCAAGAAGGAAGTTCAATTCCCATCGTCAATTTGGATTCACCTGATGTGGTCAAATTTCTGCTCGATAATGGACAGCGAATTCAGACTATGATAGCAAGTCACGCTCCAGGTAATAATTTGGTCAAACAACAAGCTCGCGATGCGAGACAGAGAGATCGCGAACAAGCAATTCGTGAAAGTAATTTAAATCGCGAACGAAATCTTCGACAGGAGTTGCAGAAAGAACATGAGCTCAGGTTAAGAGCTGAAGAGCGTGCCCATCGGAATAGTCGGGATCAAAATCGAGGTTAGAATCGGGATCATATTTCAGTCTCATCTCACCGAAGAGACTCACGATCACCGAATGGAGAGGAAAGACGTACACATTATCGACAACGTACAAGAGCAGAAGATCACGTCGGTGATAATATGTACATAAGAGATGACCAGCAAAGGAATCGGAGCTGCGTTTCGGAAATATAGGTCCATCCGACCTGTCCCGCACTTCACAACCACAGCGTAATAATGATGACTTGGGTGTGACTTCTCCGTTCGTAACTGATGTGGATAATTATCCTCTTCCACATAAGTTCAAGATGCCAACTCTGTTATATTACAATGGAGAAGGAGATCCAGCAGAACATGTGCATCATTACGTGCAAAGCATGAGAATTTACAATTACGCAGATCAGATATTATGCAAGTGCTTTGGAATAACCATGATGGGAATTGCACGATTGTGGTATGATAATCTCCCACCCAGATCATTCAAAAAGTTTAGCGAGATCAAGACGGCTTTCACAAACAGGTTCGTGCAGAGACAAAAATTTGTGAAAACAAGTGTTGAATTACTCAACGTGAAGCAGGGAGACTCTGAATCATTAACTCAGTACATTGACAGATTCATAAACGAAAGTTTAGAAATTGGGCACAGGTCGGAAGAAGTGGTCATTGGAGCCTTTACCAATGGTTTACGACCTGGGAGATTGTACAAAGACTTTGTCATAGATCCTCCTGCTAATACTGAGGAGATGATGAAACGAGCTCGTAAATTTGCTAAAGGTGAAGACGCGGATAAAAAGAAACGAGACAATGATAGACCTGAAAAGAAGAAGGAAGACAAAAACAAGACATCTGGTAATGGAAATCGCAAACAAAAATTTGATAAATTTGACAAAGTACATAACAATTCGACCACAATTGATGGGAATAGGAATTACACTTTGTTGAATAAACGGCAAACCGACGTGCTCGCCATCTTGGAGAATAGAGGAGGTGTGAGATATCCACAAAAAATGATGGCTCCCGACAACAAAAGAAGTAGGAAGTTCTTTTGTAAGTTCCACAATCAACATGGTCATGATACAGAGCACTGTAAAGATCTCAGGAAGTATATAGAAGAATTGATTCAGAAAGGCCATCTAAAGGAATTTGTCTTGAGAAATCCTTCAAACCGACCTGAAGACAAGAAAGATCCAGATCTTCCAGATGAGAAAAGAAGAAGAGAAAATGGTGATTATAGAAATCCTGGAGTGAATAAGAATGCCACAGAAGTAATTCACACCATTATTGGAGGACCATATGATGGGGGATTCCATGACCTCCAAGAAATCGAAAAACAGAGGAATTCCCGATCAGGAACCAGTTCATAAACGGTTCAAATCAACGGACACCATCACCTTTTCAGAAGAAGATGCAGTGCCGACCAGATTCCCACATGCCGACGCATTGCTAATTAAAGCAATCATCGCCAATAAAGAAGTTCATAGAATATATGTGGATGACGGCAGTTCAACTGACATTCTCTATTACGAAACTTGCCAAAAAATGGGTATCGACAAGAAACAGTTAAAACCTTGTCATTCACACCTCATCGGCTTTTCAGGAGAAACGTCAATGCCTATTGGCACGATAAACCTGCTGGTGACATTGGGAGAATATCCCAATGAAAGGCTCATATATATTGAGTTCACAGTCCTTAATGTCAGCTCTCCATATAATGTTATTTTAGGACGACCTGCCATGGTGCAACTTAAGGCTATCTGGTCTCCATATCATCTAGTCATGAAATTCCCTACCGAAGCTGGAATTGCTACTATCCGAGGTGATCAGAGGTTGGCCAGAGAATGTCATATGATTGCTTTAAAAGAAAGTAAAAAGCAACAAATTGAAAACGTTAATTATGTGGAAAAAGAACCAGTGACATTGACAGATCAGGTGGAAGCTGTACATCTAGACGAATCTGTGTCAGAAAGAACTGTCCTTATCGGATCATCATTGCCTCTGAAGATAAAAAGGTCATTGGTAAACCTCTTGTCAGATTTCAAAGACGTTTTTTCTTGGAGTTCAGATGACATGCAAGGAGTCTCTTCCGACCTGATGGTTCATAAGTTGAACATTGATAAGTTTGCTAAAGTGATCAAGCAGAAGAAAAGGAAGTACGCGCTAGATCGCAATCGTGCCATATCTGAAGAAGTTGACAAATTGTTGGGAGCAAAGATTATAAAAGAAGTCTACTATCCGACCTGGCTTGCCAATCCGGTCATGGTACCAAAGCCAGATGCTTCACTTCGGATGTGTATTGATTACACCGATCTGAACAAAGCTTGTCCAAAGTCCTTTGCTATCCTATACCGATTATTGACCAGAAAGTGGATGCGACCTCTGGTTTCGAGGTCTTGTGTTTTCTAGATGCCTACAAAAGCTATCATCAAATTCAGATGGATGAAGATGATGCGGAGAAAACAGCATTCATTACTGAAAAAGGCACTTATTGTTATACGAAAATGCCGTTCGGATTGAAGAATGCTGGTGCTACATACCAGCGATTAGTAGACAAGATCTTCTCTGATCAGATCGGGCGGAACATGGAAATTTATGTTGATGACATGCTTATTAAAAGCAAAAGAATAGCAACCTTCGTGGAGGATGTGAAGGAAACTTTGTTAAAGTTGCTTGAAACGGGGCTGAAGTTAAATCCGAAGAAGTGCACGTTTGGTGTCGGCTCGGGAAAATTCCTTGGACATTTGGTTTCAAACCAAGGGATAGCAGCTAACCCAGAGAAGATCAAGGCAATCTTGGATATGAAGCCCCCACAGAGTTTGAATGATGTCCAGAGGCTCACTGGTCGTCTTGCTGCATTGAATCGCTTCTGGTCCAGATCGGCTGACCGCAGTTTACCTTTCTTCAAGGCATTAAGGAAAGCGAAAAACTTTGAATGGGATGCAAATTGCAACAAGGCATTCGAAGATCTAAAAGCATATCTAGAAAACGTACAAGTGTTATCAACCCCAGTTCGCGGAGAAATTCTATACATCTATTTGGCGGCAAGTGATGCCGCAATTAGTGCAGTTTTGGTCATAGACGACCACGGAATACAAAAACTCGTATACTATAAGAGCAGAGCTTTGCAAGGAGCCGAACAGCGATACCCGACCATGGAAAAACTTGCACTGGCACTTATCAATGCTTCAAGAAGATTGAAACCTTACTTTCAAGCGCATGAAATTCATGTTTTAACTGACAAACCACTAAGGTAGGTCTTGCAGAAACCTGATTCGTTAGGAAGACTCATGAAATGGGCAATTGAGTTAGGAGAGTACGCAATCACATTTTCACCACGAACAGCAGTGAAAGGTCAGGTGCTCGCTGATTTCATAGCAGAAGTTTCCACTTCAGAGGAAGACCTTATGAAAGAAGATGATCTGCGTTACCCTTTTAAACAAAAGGAGGGTATTTGGGTTTTATATGTAGATGGCGCATCAAGTGAAGATGGCTCAGGTGCTGGGTTGATATTAACCAACCCCCGAGGACAAGAGTTCACATATGCTTTACGTTTTGAGTTTAAAGCTACCAATAACGAAGCTGAATATGAAGCATTAATAACTGGAATGAAGTTAGATCACCAGATGGGAGTTGAAAAGTTACAGGTTTATAGTGATTCACAGCTCATAGTAAACCAAGTAACTGGGGGGTATGAGGCCCGAGATCCAAATATGAAAAAATATTTGGAAAAAACTGAAGATTTAAAGAAGGCTTTTCATGAGTTCGCGATAGAGCGAGTACCCCGCGCTCAGAACAAACGTGCTGACGCGCTCAGTAAGCTGGCATCTTCAGCACATGTTCATCTCACTAAAAAGGTTCTGGTTGAGGTTCTGCCAACAAGAAGTATCGAAGAGATGCAAGTTCTCGCAATAGAAGATGTGAGTGAAACTTGGATGACTCCAATTATCAACTTCTTGACAACGGGAGAACTACCGCAGGATAAACAGTCAGCCCGGAGATTGACTATGCGATCAGCCAGGTACACTATCCAAAACGGAGTTTTGTTTAAAAAAGGATATCTAATGCCTTGGTTGCGTTGTATTGGACCTGAACAGGCGTTGTACGTCCTGAAAGAGATCCATCTGGGATCATGTGGAAGTCATGCCGGAGCACGAACATTGGCAAAAAAGGCAATGCTGTTGGGATATTACTGGCCTACGATGAGTTCGGATGCACATAATTTGGTGCAGAAATGCCCTAAGTGCCAAATCCATGCCGTCGTCAGATATATCCCACAAACTGAGATGGTCACAATTCAAAGTCCTTGGTCATTTGCTCAATGGGGTATTGACATTGCCGGACCTTTCCCCGAAGCTCCTGGACGGCTTAAACACTTGGTAGTAGCTATTGACTACTTCACAAAATGGGTAGAAGCCGAACCACTTGTGCGTATTTCTGGGAGATGTATGGTTAAGTTCGTGTGGAGACAGATTGTATGCCGATTTGGAATACCAAATACCATTGTATCCGATAATGGTACTCAGTTCGCTCATGATCCGTTCAAAACTTGGTGTGAAGAGCTGAACATCAAACAACATTTCACCTCGGTAGCACATCCTCAAGCAAATGGACAGACTGAGGTCACAAATCGAATAATTATTCAAGGCTTGAAGACGAGACTGGGGAGAGCTAAAGGTGATTGGGTAGAAGAACTGCCAAATGTTCTATGGGCGTACCGAAGTACCCCTAGGACCGCTACCCGAGAAACTCCATTTAGTCTGGTTTATGGTTCCGAAGCTGTAATACCAGCTGAAATTGGGCTCCCAAGTCCAAGGACAATTCACTTCATCTCAGAAGCGAATTCGGAAGAATTGCAATTAAGTTTGGATTTGCTGGAAGAAAAGCGTGAGATGGCACACCTCGCAGAAGCTAAGTACAAGGCTGAGATGGCCCGATATTATGATCGGCGAGTCATAAAAACTCAGTTTCAACCCGGAGACTTGGTTTTGCGCAAGAATGAAGCAAGCCGAGTTGAAGGACTCAAAAAACTTGATCCGAACTGGGAAGGACCTTACAAGGTTTCTCAGGTCGGCACCGCAGGGGGCTACAAATTAGAGACTCTCAATGGAAGAACTATCCCAAGGATGTGGAACATCACCAACTTGCGGAGATATCATCAGTAGTTTAAAGTTATTCTTCAGTTCGTTTTCACGAATTAAGCACGTTAGTGCATCAATAAGTGTAATTCAGCCTAAAGGCTACACATAAATAAAACAACTCTTTATAAGGACATTCCTATAACTTGAGTTTGTCTTTAAATTATCGCATGCGATGAACCAGTTAAAATTCGATTTCAATCGAATTATATAATATAAGGATTTTTCTGCCAAAAAAAGAAAATATCCAGATCAAATAAAAATCTAAGCTCAAACCATTTTGAACTAATCGATTTTAGATCATAACGTTGGATTTCAGCCAAAAAGGAAAATATCCAAGTTAAGTTTGTATCGGAGATTTTAAGTTCAGTTCGAACTAGCCAAATCCATAAATATTATTCCGCAAAAAAGGAAAACAAAGAACTCAAAAGATCAAATCTGATCTAGTTCGGATTAATTTATTTTTGCTCAGCTCGGAATATTGAGTTCTGACTAAACGATTTGTTGAGAAAGTTACGAAGTTAGAGATAAACGAAATTTTTGACATAAAACAGATCAAAAAAGAAATATTAATACTCAAAATGACCAAAAATCGGTCAACCGCTGTTCAGGTAATACATGAAACCTACAGCTATTATAAATAAGGCACAAGAGCTCACAGGCTCAATTCTAGTCATCTATCTTCTCCTCAGGAGATGAAGGTACGAATGGGCGTCCATCAACTCGCACCAATTTCAGATCGGCGAAGGCTTGGTTCAGAGATTCAACTGACTTGGCATTGTAACCCTTCTCTGAAGTAATGTCAAGTTCAGGAACCTTTTCCTTGAGTGCGACCAAAGCCATGTGATAGCCGTGATTGCGAGTTGGAGTACATAATCTAGCCAACATCTTCCTTGCTTCTTCAGATGACAAAAAGTTGGATATCAGCTGAGAAGAGCCTTCCCCTGTTAGAAAAGCTACTCGAGATTCCAATGAATAAAGTGGATCAGTTATCTCCTTATTGGAATCTCTGACAGCTTTCAAGTCATCTTGAAGTAGCTCGTTCTCCCGCTTCAGCTCGGCGTTCACACGTCTAAGTTCAGCTGATTTCTCTTCTTCACTCTTTAAGGACGAAGTGAGATTTTTGATCTCTTCGGTGTTGGCATCTTTATCAGCAGAAAGTTTGTCCAACCCTTCAGAAACCCCCTCACTGCGGTCTATGACCTCATAGGCTAAGACCATGACCTAAAAGAGAGTAGTTAATAAAATAGAAATGTATGCAAAAATGAAGAACAAAGAGAAACAAAAGTACTACCTGAGCGACCCCGAGAGCAAGCCGCTCGTGAAGAGAAGCGGTAGAAGACCTTCTCATCATCTTCCTGTCCCGACGTGGACAGGTGCTGTAGATAAAGTTGGGAGCTGTCTCTAAGGAAAGCCGCTCATTGATACCCATTTGCGGGTTAGGACGGAAAGTGTTGAGGGGATAGCTGCCTTCACCCTCAGGTTCTTTCAAATATGGAACGAAAACGTCCCCAAGAAGAGAAGGATTCGACAGCTCGCTTTCGTCGACCTCAAACTCAGTAAGTCGGGATTTCTTCTGAGCCTCGTCGGTGGAGCTGTCAGCTTTTCTTTTCTCAAGCAATTTTCTCACTTGCTTGAGAGATTTTCCACCGTGACGACTTTCTTCTCTTTCCCCTTAGCTGACGACGTAGAAGGGTTAGGATTTTCCGTCTCTAATTCCACCTTGGGAGTGGAGGCCGAGCCGGTGGGAACTTCGTTTGAAGGAACCTTCTCAGTTTCGACTAGGTCATCATCTACCAGAATAGCCTCCGGAAGGTCATCAAAAAGGTCTACAATATTGCTCACTGAAAAAGAGTAAACCCAATTAAAACAGAATATGTTAGTTTAAATGAAATAAGGTAAGGATGAAAGGCTATACCCTCCTTTCCGTTCACAATATGCTTCGGGTGGTCGGGTGGAAGAATAGCTGGACTTATCCCTGCCGACACCAATATTTGTTCGGGAAAGAAACTGGTGTTAAGTACTCTTTTTTCCTCTTCTAATTTCTTAGCCAGATCGGCTGGGAGTTTTTTCATTGAAATAGGGTCGGAAACTCGACCAGGTTCTTTCCAAAACCACTCGCATCCTAAAGAGTTTAAGCTAAGATAGAAAAACTTGTCTTTCCACTCATGAATTGAACTGGGCTTGCCGGTTAAGAGTTGTTGTTTTCTAGATCGGCGAGTGAAATAGAACCACCCTGGGTCTTTTCCTGAAGTTTTTAGGCAGAAGAAATGCCTAAAGTAAGGAACGGAACAAGAATAGTTTATGTGTTTGAAAAATAACTCAAACCCGATCAGAATCCTGATCGCGTTTAGAGTTAATTGGGTTAAGCTGATCATATAATCAGCAAGGATACTTTTAACGAATTGAGATAGGGGGAATCTCAGTCCGGCCCTAAGCTGTTCTACGAATATGCTAACGAAGCCCTCTGGAGGTCGGCTAGCTACATCTGACTCCCCAGGAACTTTGACTATGACTTGGGAGTTAATGGAAAAGTCCTTAATAATGTCTGCTAAGGAAGAGGGAGTCATGCTAGAATTTAAAGTTTCTAACTTGTTCACAATTTCTTTGGACGGGTTCAAAATAGAGGATTCCTCATTCGCTGTTTGGGTAGTGGATGGATTATCCTCGGGAAATTCTACCGATAAGGGAATGGCATGGGTAATTAAAGTTTCTAAATCGTCTAAGTTTTCTGTTTGGTTCGGATTATTTGGCTCGGCGGTTGTTGAAGGACCTTCCATACCCTTTTTCTCTAAACGAACTAAATTAAACTTCTTGGTAGTTTTCAAAGTCTTGTCTATATTGGACGAACTACTAGATAAGCTAGAGGTGGAATCTGAATAACCACTAGAAGTGTGTGCAGAATCGTGTTCAGATTCAGAACGGATTTCAGAAGATGAATTAGAATGTTCTGAATTTGACATGTACTTACTTGTGAATGAAGTAGCGAATTCGACCTAAGCTAGAAAGCTGGAAGCACCGTTTGAATGTCTTTAGGATTCGAACTGAGAAATTGAGAAGTCTGAAGAATGCGAGTAAATATGAATTCTGAGAAACCTATATTTATAGATAAAGGGAGTGGGAAGTTCAAAGGACGTGACAGCTGTGTTGGAGAACATGAAGCCGAAACGTCAGAG
This sequence comes from Ophiorrhiza pumila, assembly GCA_016586305.1. Taxonomy (NCBI): domain Eukaryota; kingdom Viridiplantae; phylum Streptophyta; class Magnoliopsida; order Gentianales; family Rubiaceae; genus Ophiorrhiza; species Ophiorrhiza pumila. The sequence continues at coordinate 23,659,589 of BLIW01000003.1, read as the reverse complement.
TGTACAAGTCATGCTTAGGAAGTGTACGCGTGTTTTTCGGGCACGAAACTCAAAGAAGAGAATGTATACATGTCAGATCGGCATTATACAAAAATTATTATTCAGATCGGAATGAATAAATTCAATCCGACCTGAGGGGCTATTGATGAGGGTTGAAATTTACTATAAGTATAATACCTCAGAAATAGACTCCTAATACAACAAGTATTGTTCAGCTCATAGGAGTCCAACTCCTTCTCAGCAATTATTTCTATTTCACATGTATGCTAAGAGTTACAATCCTATTACAACTCTTACACTACAACAAACCCTTCTTCAAGGTATGTTATTAGAGTTTCAATACAACTCTAATTCAGGTATGTATTCTATAAATAAAACCCCTCTCTCACTTGAGAATGGGATTCGATTCAAGTATTCTCAATTGCTTATCGATATTTGCTTAAGGCTCGTTACTGACTTAGGCATCGGAGTATTCTCCCTGGGACCAATCCCGGGGGTTTTGTGCAGGTCTTCGGAACGTTCGGTACGACCAGGCATCCAGGGATCCCGAAGACGACGTGAGACTTTTTCAAGACTCATCACTCACAAACCACACAAGTCAACAGCTAATTAATTATACAAATTGGCCTTGTTTTGGCTTTATATATACAGACAAACTACACAAATCAACAGCTAAATTAATTAATCAATTTTGACTTTATCAAGCGTCTATATACTTGCTCCAATCAATATGATATGATCAATCCATTTGCAAGCAGAAGGAAATATGAGTAACAAGAGATAGTGATGTGCGGATGATATGTGAGAGGACAAAAAGAATGAATTTAATATCTCAGTGAGAGAAAGTTAGAAAGAATTACTCTCAACTCCCAATTTTGGGAGTGCTTTTTCGTTTCACTTCACCAATTGATTAAGAGCTGCTCATAATACTTAGTCAATTACCAAAATGGAATAACTAATTATGTGATCATCAAATTTGATTTGAGGATTATTGGTTTGATTCGGTTTTCTTGGATTTCTTTTTGGACATTTTGATTCGGTTTTCTTAGATTTTTCTTGGAGATCTAGTGTAATTAACTGCAACATCTTATGGCTGTTTGGTCGGGTTTTCACAACCAGCCTTGAAGGACAAATTGAGCTTGGTATGTATTATTTTATGTTCTTGGATACAATTTGAATATTCTTGGTGAAGAAGAATGATATCGCTTTTAGATCCAAAAAATAGTTTGCATTTTAAAAAAAAAGGTGTTTTCCCCCACAAAACATCAAATCTGAAATTCAAACTTGGAGGATATTCTTTGGGGCCAAGGTAACATCACAACTACTGCCATGACACAGCCACCTCCAAGTATAGAGGCGCCGGCAGTCCATCAACTGTCCAAAGCTGGAGTCTTTGTCATAGAAAATTTTGCCAACGTCGCGGAAAATTCTGCCCAAACTATTGGCAGAAATTCTGCGCACTCAATTGCCAAATATTCTGGCTAAATGATGCCCAACAGTTGTCCCCCCTTCAAAAGCTGCTCCACCAATTAAAACTACTTGGGCTACTCTCTTTAAGGACCAAAAAAAGGTTAACAAGAGTTTCAAACTCAAGAAATGGGCGGAGGCCGATCGAGGTTTAAATGACAATGATTTAAGGGACTTCGAATTTTGTCTAGTTGGGTATGTGCTAGGGAGATTCCTCGGACTGAAGGTCATCCATGATTTGAGGGCGGCTTTGAAAACTCAGCATACTTTTTCCATTCATAAAAGTGGATGGATGATTTTCCAGTTTGAGAATGTACAAGATAGGGACATAGTGTTGGAGAAGGGCCCTTATGAAACTTTTGATACACCATAGTTGTTGAAATGTATGCTAGCTTTCTTTACATTCAATGATAATTTATTTGGATCCATCCCTACATAGATTCGGCTCTCCGGATTGCCTTTGGACTATTGGAGTGAGGTTGCTTTAGGGAAAATCGCTTCGTACGTGGGTGAACCGATAGCGATGGATGAGTGCACCGCTACCATGGCAAGGACTTTGGTAGAAGTGGATGTGACCAAACCGTTAGTCAAAGAGGTCAATTTCACGTTGCCGAATGGAATCATATGTACTCAAAAGGTACTATATGAGAGGAAACCACGATTTTGCTCCATTTTTCGATTTGTGGGACATGATATGGAGCATTGTAGAGGCAAGACGGAGAAGCAATGATTGGGATCAAGATCACGTACTAAGAAGGCAATGTGATAATAATCTCGCCACGCTCCTCACGTAGATTGATAGTTGTTGCAAAAAAGTGTCCACGATCTTTTTGTAAATCAATTTGAATTAAGTCGAATCACCCTAGCTCTGTACGATGACAATTTGCACGGTTATATTATGGCTCTTTATCAACAAATAACAAGACAGTCAAGCAAAGAAAACTCCCTCCTCAGGAACAATCTTCACAACAAGAATACAAAACCCTCCTCAGATTTTATTCCTTGATAAAAAAAACAACTCAGTGTTTTTTATTTCTCAAAATTCACGTCTAACTATTACAACTGAAAGAAAACGCCTATTTATAAGCCCAACATAAACCCTAAATGAAATAGACCATAAAAGAAAACTTTAATTAACTTCAAACCCTAAAAATACGAAAATAGTAACCATTCACCGTATTTATTTTCGCACATCGCGACGTGGGGATAGCCTTACGTTGTGACATCGGGGAATGAAACATAAAATAAAAAAATCTATTATTTATGGACGTCATGACGTGCGACAGTGGACGTCGCGACGTGCATGGACGTTGCGATGTCGGAGTATCTCCACGTTGCGATGTAGCTTGCTGTTTTGCTGCCCACGTCAAAGTTTGCCAAAAATTCAATATTTTCTCCTTTCTTCCTTTTAGGCCTCCAAACTCAAACCATCCTTCTTAAGCATCCCTTGACTTGCTCCAATGACCCCCCGTAGCTTTGTTTTGGACTTCAGTTTGCAATCACAATGATTCCTCAAGGTGATGGAAAAGAGATATCAAACAAGCCAGTGGAGACAAAGGCTAAACTTGACCAAACTGTACCTATGGGGAACAAGACTAGGGGAAGGTCTAGATCGAAGCTACCCCTAACCATGGCTGAGCCAACCTTGGTGCCAATAACCTCAACTCTGTATAATGTGAAGGTACGAGTAGATGAAGTTGTTGATTATGAAAGGATGCCACCACCGCCGTTGGAGATGCAAAATGCTGGGAATGAACAGGTGGACAATCTACCCCCAAGGGTTATGGACAAGGGGAAAGCTCCTTTGGTGGAGGAAGATGTACAAAACATGATCTCTAGGGAGGCCTCAATCTCTAGGGAGTGGCAGGATATACTACATGGTGAACCTGAGAGGACCCTTAATGGCCACTTGGTTAGTTTTTCCTCATTCTGTGAGGACATGGCATCCATGGTAGAGAAAGAGGTAGCACATGCACATATATCTACTCCTCTACAGAAAAAGGGCAAACTGAAGAAGACCAAGGGCAAAGGCAAGAGTAGAGGAGGTGGTCATAACCATCATTGACATGAAGATAGGAGTTTGGAACATAAAAGGGTTTAGCTCTCCCCTAAAACAAAAAGAGGTCTCCAAAAATGTTGATGAAATATAGCTTGGATATCTTTGGAGTTATAGATACAGAATGGAGGAGAATAAGGTGGATGTTTTGATGAGATTGAGGTTCTATGGGTAGCAACAATGCAACAACTTTGCCTTTCATCAACTCGACCGAGTTATTGTATTGTGGAACCCATCAAAGGTGGACATCTCAATATTGGAGGTGTATTCTCAATTGATTCATCTTTCGGTCACTTGTAAGGTAATATTCTTCACCTTTCTAGTGACTTTTATTTACGATTTTTATACTATTGTCACTCGCCGGTCACTATGGAATTCTGTATTGTCCTTGACCTTGGTAAGAGATTGTCCGTGGATGGTTATGGGGGATTTCAACAATGTGTTGTTTGATAATGAGCGAGTTAACAGGTTTTTGGTTATGCCTTATGAGACTTGGCATATTTAGGAATGTGAGCTGTCCCTAGGACTCACGGATGTTCCGTCTATGGGGAGTCATCTCACTTGGTCCAATGGGGTTGTTTGGTCCAAGTTGGATAGAGTGATGGTCAACAATGCTTGGTTTCAATCAGATGTATATGTTCATGCCCATTTCCCTACCTTGACCTACATATCAGATCATTTCCCTTGTATTGCCTCAGTGAGGGACCAATCAATTCAAGGAAAAAGCATGTTCAAATTCTTTGATATGTGGTGTGGGCATGAATCCTATCTAGAAGTGGTTCAAAGGGTTTGGAGTCTACCTGCTACTGCACCAACCAATACATGCTATGTAGGAGATTGAAATGCACTAAATCACCGCTTAAGGAGTTGAACTGATTGCACTATCAACACATCTCCTCTAAGGAGGAAAGAGCTAGGGAAGAATTAGAGACACCAAGCATCTCTACATAACTCGCCCGCAAATGAGGAGTTGCAAAGGAGGGTTAGGGATTTGAGGAAGGTAGCTTGGAGATGGGGAGAGGCGAAAATGAGTTTCTTGTATCAAAAGGCAAAGTGTAGATACTTTGTCAACTGTGATCGGAACACCAAGATATCTATACAGTAGTGAAGAGAAATGCAAAGAGGAACTTTATCCCGGCGGTAATATTGGAGGCTTATTCGGCCACAACTACCAAAGGGGAATTGATCTCGAAATTTTTATACTTTTACCAAGACCTTCTTGGTAAGGCTGATTGGATGCCGGAGATTGATCGGGAGGTGTTTGAGTATGGTAATTTGGTATCAAATGATGAAGCGGAATTCCTTTTGGATTTGGTTACAGATATGGAGATCAAAAAGGCAATCTTTAATATAAAAAATGACAAGGCCCCGAGACCGGATGGTTTTTCATCGGGTTTCTTTAAATCCTCATGGAATATTGTGGGAAATTATGTATGTAAGGCTATGAATTCTTCAGAAATTGTAGAATCTTAAGACAGTTGAACCATACTATTATTGCCCTTATCCCCAAAACTACTCACTCTAGTAAGGTTGGGGACTACCGGCCTATTGCTTGTTGTAATGTGGTGTACAAGGCTATCTCTAAGATTTTGGCAAGTCGATTTGTGAAGGTACTTCCAAGGGTAATTAATGAGTTACAGTCTGCGTTTGTAGAAGGGAGAAGCATAATGGAGCCCAAGAATTGATCAAAGGATAAAACTGCAAGAGGATCTCACCGAGATGTCTAATCAAGATGTATCTAAGAAAGAGTACGATATGGTGGATTGGATTTTCTTGAGGAGTGCCATGGAGGGTTTGGGTTTTCCCGTACTATATGTCCGATAGGTGATGGAATGTGTTACTACGGTTTCTTATTCCCTTCAGATTAATAGAGAGATACATGGACACTTCTAGGGTAGGAGGGGATTGGGACAATGTGACCTCATCTCACCTTATCTATTTGTTATATGCATGGAGTATTTTTTGCGATTGCTTTGTAGAAGAACAAAAGAAGTGGCTTTCAAATGTCACTCTCGATGTGAACCTATGAAAATTTCTCATTTGGCATATGCAGATGATCTGATGCTATTTAGTAGAGCAGATCGAGCCTCTGTGGGTATATTATGGGAATGTTTACACCACTTTGGGGATGTCTCGGGACTAAGGGCTAATGTCCTCAAATTCCAAGTTTCCTTGGTAGGAATACAAGATGATGTGAAGGATGATATCTTAAGCCCAATCGGTATGCCCCATGGCTCTTTTCCGATCAGATACTTGGGGGTTCCCTTGGCGGCACAGGGACTGCGGATATTACACTATGCCCCACTTCTGGAGAAGATCACTGCTCAGATTGGAATTTGGATAGCTTCATCGCAATCCCATGGCTGGAGACTGGAGTTGATTAAATCGGTCTTGCAGGGGATTCATTGCTTTTGGTTATCGATGCTACCAGTCCATATTGGGGTCATTCACAGGGTCGTTAGCTTATGGCATTTTCTTTAGGACGGAGGGAAATCAAAGGTTGCTTGGAAAGACCTTGCTGTTCCAAAGGAGGAAGGAGGATTGGGAGTGACGGACGCAAAGGCATGGAATGTCGCCTTGTTTTCCAAGGTCCTTTGGAACATTCACCACAAGAAAGACTCTTTGTGGGTAAAATGGATACATCACTCTTACCTGCAAAGGCACGCGATATGGGACATCTCTTCCAGGAGGGATCATTCGGCTCTTATAAGGACACTTCTGAGCATTAGGGATAAAATCATTACAAAGGAGGGCTCGGTGAGTGAGGCCAGGGCACGGATGGATGGATGGGGATTGCAGGGACTTAGTGCTACGGTATACCATTACTTTAGGACTTCTGCACCAAAGGTTACTTGTGTAAAAACGGTGTGGAACTCCTACATCCCGCCTAAGTATTCTTTCATTGTATGGCTAGCGATAAGAGGAAGAATGCTTACTAGAGACAGATTGGACTTTCTTCACATTGATCAGAGTTGTGGTTTTTGTGAAGAGACGAACGAGTCCATTGCTCATCTATATTTCACATGCCCCTTTACTAGGTCAATATGGACTGAACTACGGGTTTGGTCACTACTACAAAATGAGCCTATAGCAACACCCATAAAATGTTGTTTTAGGCCCTAAAAATGTTACAATAAGCCTAAAGCAACACTTTACAAAGTGTGTTATCAGAAGGTATCGCTTTAGATCTATAGCAACACTTTTCCCATTTTAAGCAACACTTTTCAGATGTGTTGCAACTGTCAGAATATGCAACGCTTTTATTTATGCAACACTTTTTTCTCTACAAATGCAACATTTTTTTATGTATTACCTTTAAGCAATTGCAACATTTTATGAGACGAAAAGCAACACTTTATGCTACGAAAATAGAACACTTCTTGCACTTTTTTAACCCAATAATGCAACACTTTTTCGTATCAAATGTATCACTTTTACATATATTGAAGTGCTTTAAAGTATCATCTTTTATGAATAAGTAACACTAATTCAATATCATTTACTCAAATACAATAATATAAAATATATAATCCAAAATAATATTCGTATTACAAAAGTACTTCTAGTGTCAAATACAAAAGTAATAGATGAAGTTATGCCAAATAATATTCTCACAAGGAATTTACAAAATTTAGTCCAATTAATGGCACCTTCCAAAAATTATTATCGATATTTGTACAATAGATGTGACGTTGTCGTTCAATATCCATAAAAGTATCTTTACATAGCAATAAACGTCCTTCACCAAAAGTCTTATGATTTCCTGTGTAAGAAAGAAAATAAAAAAAAAGTTATTTACACAAGTTGAATATATAAGCGTGAGCACAATCAAAAAACAAAACAAAATAAAATTTCATTTTAATGCAAATTAATGAAGTGAAGCCTTGAGGAGAGTTTGATGGTGAGAATTGGATCTACTATAGGCTACTAAGACTACATTGATGATTGGGAATTCAAAAAATGAATAAATAAAAGAATGCATTTATGCTTGGTCCAGTAATTTACCAAAAATCATGCATTCAATCCATTTTTATGGTTCTTTAGTCTTAATTGACTCAAAATTTTAAAACATATAGCCAATTAAGACTAAAGAACCATAAAACTCCTAATCTGTCAATAAGATACTAAACCACATCAATGACTATGGCCATTAGAAGTTGTTTACTTCATTTATTGATTGAACAAATCACATTAAATGATTAAAAACTTGGCAGGAAGTATGCTCAACTTAAGGCAAACTTCATGTGAACTGAATATGCAATGCATTGCCAGTTAAGTTCCTCTTTAAAGAGATAATAGGAAAAGTATTTCAAATACTAATTCAACTAGCTTTTCAAGGAAATTACGCTATCCTGCCAAAGCTTTCTTGCTTTCATTCTGGCACTAATTCTATAAGCATTAAGCTTCATATCAAGTTCGAAAATCTTTTCTTCCATGATTCACAATTCATTTATTATGTTTCAACTTTGTAGTTAGAGTCTTGAAACAACCAAACTAAAGTAATTCTTCCATGATTCACAATTCATTACTATGTGTGAACTCTGATGTTAGAATCTTTAAACAACAAAAATAAAGTAAAACAAACCACAAGAGATGGTTGAACATCAGGCCAGTGGAATTCAAGTCGATGATAGCATATTAGGAGAAAAAGTATAACCTGAACTTCCTGAATCTGTACCAGCCCCTTCACTGTCATCAATAACACTGAAAGAACAAAAAAAAAGACAGTTCTGTAAAAAATGGCCAACAACAAAGAGAAGTCATAACTTGGTAGAAGTCACAAATTATTTTGAGGAGGTAACTAGAGAAAGAAAATGCAGATCTTTGTCCACTAAAGGACAGGGAAGTTTCTATTTCCAATACTTTAATAAGACAAAACGAAAAAAGAAAACTTTCTGCAGTCTTACCTTATGTTCCATTCATTATCTATATGGATGAGACATTCATTATCTGCTGCAGGCAGTGCTTCTATCTCCATTTTTGCTAAAGCAATATCCCTGGCAGGCTTCACAAGAATGTAGTCTTTTTGCAATTCAAAAGTCACAAGCTCAAAATCATACTAAAAATGTATAATCTACAAGAGAAAAAAATGTAAAATCAGGAAGTAAATTTTGTATTTTAAATAAGGCCACTTGACCAGTACATAATATGAGTGTAAAACAACAAAGACATGCATAATTAAGAAACAGAACAAATATTTACACTTTCAGATTCCAAGCCTCTACCTTGTTTGATTTAGAACTATTCTATTCTCAATATTCGCTAGAATTTAGACAAAATACGGTGCTGGAAATACCCAAGCACACCGTTACAAGAGTGGAAGCAAAAATTTGGAGTACTACTCCATTACATGATTACCGAGTAAATGCAGAAAATTTAATGTACAACTCCAGTATATGAGTCATCTAGTGATTTTCTATTTTCCAATCAACAATCTTGACACAGATTATATGATTCTTTTTACAGTATGTGATTCGGTTGGACGATCTAAGCCTAAAGCCAACAATTATGCATTATGCGCATCTTCTGTCCACCTCACCAAGGAAACACAGTGTCATCATGTTATAATCAAAGTAAGTGGTGAGGCCTCTTCAAACAAAGTATATGCCATTAAACACACCACAATGTCCAGCAAATGCACTAGCTTAACAGTGAATCACCATAGACATCCATACTTTTCTGCAACCAATGGGAGTATCTCGTTCATATTTTCAGCATTCCAGTCCTACTCCCACAAGTAGTATACTCAAAGGATTACATGCACACAGGCCAAACTGCCCAAACAATTTATGCATGGTCCGGTGAGGGACTTTGTTCCTTAGCCTCAATAACTTTCTTGTGCAGTAGAGTAAATGATTAATGCCAGAAATCAATTCCAGAAATCACAATCCAGAATTCAATTCCAAAAATCACAAAATCACAGAATTCCAGAAATCAGGTCCATACAAAAGCCTGGACTATAATCCAACAAAATCAATCCCAAAAAAAAAAAAAACTGAATTCACAGCCACCAAATCAAATGGAACCAACAAAATCCACCCACCAAAATCAACATATACTTACCTCCTGTGGGGGATGTTGTTCGTTGGCCTCAATGGCCTTCTTGCCCAGCTAAAAATCAAATGGAACCAAATGAGACCAACAGAATCAAATAGAACCAACAAATCAAATGGAACCAACAAATTGAAGAGATTGAAGAGCCCAGCTCCAAGTGAAGTCGGAACTAGCAACCAATGTTTCCAGTAGGAATTTACTCGGCCTAGAGAGTAAAGATGGTTTTTGCACGACTCCGGCGAGTGGATTACAGCTTGGGTTCAGTCCGAAATTTGGTAGCAAGCGTCGCATCTTTGCAGTTCCTCGTTGACCCAGCCCATCCATGGAACTGAGGCAGAGTCTTCCTTCAAATCTGAAGATTGGATCTTTGAAGCAGATGGGGTGAGCTTCGAAGCAGATGGCGGTTGAGGGAGATCGAATCTTAAGCTGCCGCACGACAGGACTGTCTTCAGCAGGATCTGGAATCTTATAATAGAGTTTCCGAGCTGAGCTTTGAAGCCGAATTGAAGATCTGACGGGAGGAGATCGCATCATGAAGCTGCCGGTCACCAGATCTTCGGTCAGCTGCTGTTTATCGGTCCGATCTGGCGAGAAGTTCTCTGAGGCTCCCGGTGAAGAAGATCGTCTTGAAGTCTTGGCAGCTCCTGGCGAGAAGATCGTATTGAGGTCTTGAAGTCTTGGCAGCTGCTGTTGATCATCTTGAAGTTCTCTGGTGAGAAGTTTTCTGGGGCTCTTGGCTAGATGTTCTCTGAAGCTCCCGGTGAAGAAGATCGTCTTGAAGTCTTGGCAGCTCCTGATCTATTCAGTCGTTCTGTGAATCTCCCGATCTATTACAGTACTAGAAGGACGAAAATTTTGTGTTTAATAAAAATTGGATCGGGCCTTTCAGCTTCAATTAGTTTACTCTTTATTTATTTATTTTTTAAAAAGTTCAATTTGTTTGTTTGTTTTCTCTAGTTTTTCTAAAAATATTTTAAAATAAAAAATAATACTATAGTTATTGTTTTTACTAAAGTGTTTTCACATTTTATTATTTTAATTTAATAATAAGACATAAATTTGAAAATTTTAAATTTAATTTTGATAGCAATCCATCCATGTCCATGGTATCAAGGCCGAGCTTGTATGATCTTTTGAAGAAGCACAATTCATTATCAACACATGGTGGAACTTTTGGTGATTTTTATCACATGGTGGCCGAACCATCTCAATCATCTCAACATGAGGTTCCATGGCATGTTTCTTTAATAACAATTAAAGAACATCCACCTTGAAGATTGTTCATGGATCAATCATATTAAAGACCAAGTAAAGGCGTGTATTTGGGCTTGATATGGATCACGCCACTTTTAAGTTATTTAGGATTTATTTTGCTTTAAATAAATTAAGTCCATTGGATGTTAATTAAAGGGCTTATTTACGTTAAGTAGTTATTGTTATTCGTTTAGGAAAGTAGTTTGTTATTGGTTTCCTTTTCCAACTTGGAAACTAAGTTGTAATAGGATTAAGTTAGGGTTTTCTTTCCTTATTCTTCAAGCAAGAGCCGAACTCATCTCTATAAATAGAGAGCTGTCTTGTAACGTTTTTGGAGGATTTTTGATGAATGAAATTTTAGCTTTGCTAAATTGTGCTTAACTCTTTGAGTTGACAAAGCCTTTAAGAATAGTTAATTCTTAATTGTACGAAAAAGCCTTTAGCGTGACCTTTAGGTGATTTCGACCAATGTTCTTTAGTTAAAGAACAAGCCGAATTGGTTTGTTAGCAACGTGAAGTTATCACTTGCTGATCAATCGTTCGTAATAACGTTAGGGTTGATTCATACTTGAAATCAGCTACGCGTTTCCTTAGACTTCGATTCCGCCAATTGTTTTGTTTGTGTTTTTATCTTGAAATTTGACTATCAACACGATCCACACGCTTGGTATATGTTTGGTCCAGGTGCTCGAGCCTCGCCCGATCATATCAGTTGGTATCAGAGAACAATTGTTGTCTCAAAATTTCAGGTTAATCCGTCTTCAATTTTTTTTGTTGCGTCTTGCTGTTTTAGTGTCGTTATTGTTGCTGTTTCGTGCGTTCCTTTTGTGTTGTCTTTTCTGCAGTTTTAGTGCGTCTTTTATTGCTGTTCTTGAGTCATTATTGCTGTCTTAGTTTCGTCTTAATACAGTCTTGAATTTCGTCAAAATTCTGTCCAAAACCCGTGAGTTTAGCTCTCGGATTTTAGTGTCTTTTGCGTCTATTGTCCTGCTGATTTTCGTTCGTCTTGTTGCTGTTGTTTCGTGTCTACATTCAGCTTTGTTTTGATCTCATCATATTGCTGAATCCTTATTTGTTTTCGTTGTGTTTTTCACGTCCAAGCATATAAGGATTTCTAGGGTTTTAATTCTTCTAAACCTATTTTGCTAGTTCTTGTTTTCTTTCTTGTTTTGAGTCTTATATTGTGTTTGCAATATTCCGACATCATCACCACAGCAAAAAGAACCAATCTTGATTACTTTCTTGGTTTTCTTGAAGTTCTTGAAATTTTTCTTGAAGTAAGAATTTGTTCCTTATCATAAATCTTGAATTCTTGCTTAAAGTGGCACTATCAAATTTTGAATATTTGGTGAGATAAAAAGGTTTGAATTTTCTGAAATTTTAAGGTTAAGACAAGACAAAAAGTCATAGGTTTGTTTGAACAACATAAGACAAACAACCTTAAACCTTAAAATTGTGTTCTTGTACTAGGTTCTTTGTTCGAACCTAAATATTTTGTGTAATATTAGGTTTGTGTCCGAATTATAAAAAAAAAAAAAAAAAAAAGTGACCGTTTAAAAAAAAAAAAAAGGTACGGTCCAATTAAAAAAAAAAAGGAGAAAAGTCGAACTTTTATTTTCAGTTATTTAAATTCTGTTATTTAATTATTACATTAAAAGAACTAAGTGTTCTTGAAGTTGTGTTTAAAACCATCAAATATTCAAAGTGCCATAACTTCTTCAATACTTATCCGAAATTATTGATTCAAATTGCATTTTTCTTGTCTTGAGTTCTACTTTTAGAATTTCATAGTTTCTGAGTTTGAATCAATTATACCCTGAACGTGATCTTAAACTTCAAGTGACGTGAATTTCTTGTTCAATTCTTGGTTATTGCTTGTGTAAATTTTATGTTGTGGACGAATCAATTGAGACAAATTCTTTGACATAAGTGAGCTTGGTCGATCTCAACGTCCCAATTACATTATTTATTGAGTGATTTAGCTAGGATAAACAAGAGTGAACACTACTTAAATAAGAGAGGAGAGTACCTACTACCCCAAAGTGAGGAACCCGTGAGGATCATATACATATTCTTGCGCTTTTTTCTTCACTAACTTGCAGGTACAAATGGAGGACGAACAAAGTAAGTCCCAAACCGAACAACAACAAAAGAGGACCGATCCGTCACTTGCCCAAATTTTGCAAGATATCAACCTTCGCCTTCAATTCTTAGAGTCGGTAACACCACCTCCAAAATCAAAGAAATCCCGAAAACTAGAGTCCCAAGAAGATAGTGAATCTAGTGAGGAAAAAGAGGAGGAATACTCGAGCTCTTCTAAAGGTGATAAGTTTAAAGTTTCCATTGAATCTGTTAAACTCACCATCTCTACCTTTCATGGCAAATCAGATCCCGAAGCTTTCTTTGATTGGGTTCGAGATTTGGAGCACTACTTCGAAGGTAATGATGTCCCCGAGAAGAAGCAATACCGAATTGCTTTTATGCACCTTAAAGATTATGCTAGTCTTTGGTGGGATCAAGTTGTTCGCTCTAGAAGACAAGATGGTGAAAGGCCAGTTAAGACTTGGAATCAAATGAAGGCAATCATGAGAAAGAAGTATGTTCCTTAACACTTTAATAGAGAGCTCAACCGAAAATTGCACACTCTTGTGCAAGGTAGCCGAACAGTTGAAGATTATTACCATGAGATGGAAGCTTTGATGATAAAGGCCAATATTCAAGAAGACCCCGACACCACCATTGAGAGATTCCTTAGAGGTATGAATTCCGAATTGGCTTATCAAGTTGATCTTCAAAGTTACATTGATATTAATGAACTTGTTCACAAAGCTATCAAAATTGAGAAGCACATGAAAGGGAAGAACAAATTCTCACAACCGCCACCACCATGGAGAAGAGATCAAAAGCCGAATGTGTCCACTACTACTCCTTCAACAAAGCCGCTTCAAAACACCTCAAATCAGTCTTCAAGTGCACCACCTAATGTCTCAAAATCGGCGTCAACTTCTTCACAAAGGTTAAGGGATATTAGATGTTTTAAATGTCAAGGATATGGTCATTATCAATCTGATTGTCCAACTCTAAAAGTGATGATGCTTCTTCCTAATGGCGAAGTGGTAAGTGAAGAGGATGATGATGATTGTGCCGACATGCCTTCTCTTGAGGAGAAATATCAAAGTGAAGATGGTGAAGAACTTGAGACATATGAGGTTGGTAATGGTCAATTTTCGTTAGTTAATCGTCAAGTTCTTAGTACACAACCACAAATTGATGAATTGTCTCAAAGGGATAACATATTTCACACTAGATGCATGGTTCAAGGGAAAATTTGTAGTGTGATCATTGATAGTGGTAGTTGTACAAATGTGGCTAGTACTTTACTTGTTTCGAAATTGAAGTTGTCTTGCATGAAACATCCAAAACCATATAAACTTCAATGGTTGAATCCTTTCGAGGAGGGAGGGAATGATAGCAATCCATCCATGTCCATGGTATCAAGGCCGAGCTTGTATGATCTTTTGAAGAAGCACAATTCATTATCAACACATGGTGGAACTTTTGGTGATTTTTATCACATGGTGGTCGAACCATCTCAATCATCTCAACATGAGGTTCCATGGCATGTTTCTTTAATAACAATTAAAGAACATCCACCTTGAAGATTGTTCATGGATCAATCATATTAAAGACCAAGTAAAGGCGTGTATTTGGGCTTGATATGGATCACGCCACTTTTAAGTTATTTAGGATTTATTTTGCTTTAAATAAATTAAGTCCATTGGATGTTAATTAAAGGGCTTATTTACGTTAAGTAGTTATTGTTATTCGTTTAGGAAAGTAGTTTGTTATTGGTTTCCTTTTCCAACTTGGAAACTAAGTTGTAATAGGATTAAGTTAGGGTTTTTTTTCCTTATTCTTCAAGCAAGAGCCGAACTCATCTCTATAAATAGAGAGCTGCCTTGTAACGTTTTTGGAGGATTTTTTATGAATGAAATTTTAGCTTTGCTAAATTGTGCTTAACTCTTTGAGTTGACAAAGCCTTTAAGAATAGTTAATTCTTAATTGTACGAAAAAGCCTTTAGCGTGACCTTTAGGTGATTTCGACCAATGTTCTTTAGTTAAAGAACAAGCCGGATTGGTTTGTTAGCAACGTGAAGTTATCACTTGCTGATCAATCGTTCGTAATAACGTTAGGGTTGATTCATACTTGAAATCAGCTACGCGTTTCCTTAGACTTCGATTCCGCCAATTGTTTTGTTTGTGTTTTTATCTTGAAATTTGACTATCAACACGATCCACACGCTTGGTATATGTTTGGTCCAGGTGCTCGAGCCTCGCCCGATCATATCAAATTTTTTTAAAATAAAGCATTATTGTTTCTTTTGGATTTTTTTACCACACAAGCAGTTTCGTGGAATGATTAGTTTACATAATATTTTTGTACAAATTCAATGTACCTGCTTGTTTTGTTCATTTTTGCTACAAAAGTTTTGAAAATATTAAAAAAATGTTATTGCTATTATTTTGCTACAATGTTTTCTATATACTTTTCATTATTATCATTAATCAAATATAGAATTCAAATTTCAAATTTAGTTTTTAAAATAAATAAAAAAATTGTCCTAATATAATTTCTCAGTAAATATTGGTCAGTGATAGACATTTGTTTTTATAGTGGTGGATTGTTTCTTTAGGTTTAGGCAGGACTTGAGTTCAGTTTTTAATTTTTTTTCTCACCAATTTTACAAAAATAAGGTTGCAAATTGTGTCGTGTCTAATTAGACTTAATTATATGCAATAGTTTATAAAATGTTACATACATTATATAAATATTGCTTTAGACATTTAATAAAGGCAACACTCCTAAAAACCGTTGCATATTCTTATACTAATAGCAATACTTGTGAAAAAGTGTTGCATTTCTTTATAGAAATTGCAACACTTCTAAATAGGTGTTGCATTAAACTTATATAAGCAACACTTATTTCAAAGTGTTCCAACTTTTTTAAAACCTTTCTCAATTGCAATATTTTTAGAAGTGTTGCTTGCAAAGTGATGCTATAGCCTCATTTTGTAGTAGTGTGGTGTAGTATTCAGAGGGATATGTCGACATTAGATGCGACTTTGAAGTGGCTCTAGAAGGAAAGCAGGGGAATTACGTGGAGGAGTAGGAAGTGCAGGCTGATTTTTGCCTGTACAGTTTACTACATTTGGATAACTATGAATAGGTTATATTTTGAGGGCTTAGTACCTAACTATCAGGACATTGTACTTAGGATAAAGATACACGTGTACATGGTAGGATTATCTTTGTACCCTAATGTCTCTATTCTATATTATATTTTTCAGATTCTCATTGTGTTTGAACTCGAGAATACCCGGAGTATCTTGTACATTAACCTTTTTTATCAATATAATTTTTTACATTCGATAAAAAAAAAGAATGAATTTAATTGTACAATTGTTGGTATTGTTTGTCTATGGTGTTCTCAGAACGGCACATCTTATTGCGTTAATTGAAGGTGCACATGTGCAATTATAATTTGCAATGCGCTTGTTACTTACAATACAGAGAAAAATAACAAAAGCGGATTAAATGTATAGAATTGTCGCATTGTACTCTAATGAAAAGTTCGGTATATATACTGTTGGTTTTGTACAAAAGCCAATTTAATTCTAAGATTATTATTTATATTTATTGCCAAGTGATTAGGAACCTAAAGGGTCACACACAATAGAATTACTTCTTGGGTTAAAATGATTTACATAATTATATGATAATTATGGCATCTATTATACTCTTGTTCACTTTTGGAAAGTGAATAGAGTTTGGTAATAATTCTTTTCTTGTTTGACAAGACAACCTTTTTTGGAAGGCTGTATTAATATATATATATATATATATATAGATGCTTAATGTTAGGTCAAACACAACACAACTCTCTCAATAAGAAATCACGTAAATAAGAAAAAGGGTTTTCTTATTAGATTTCTAAGGTGTTGTTTAGAGGGATCTAGCTTATTAACCTAACGTTAAAATCAATCCTTTGAGGATCCTGAAAGTAGTTCGTGTGGATTACCGTTAGAGGCCGGACACTTGTGCGGCTTGTTGGTCGATTAAACCTCGCTCAAGGATTTCGTTAGCATCTCTCAAGGTATATTTTGTATAGATTATCATTAAAGGTCCTATGGAAATCAATTATAATATAATTGTTATATTTTCCGCTGCGTTATTACTATGTTGATTTCCTTACATATACCATCTGCTAAATAAGAATAGTAAACTTTTTAGTTTATTTTTTTATGCACCTAACTTTTTGCTTATAACAAATTGAATTGAATAAGGCGGAATTCTATGAAATTTATCTTCTTTCTTTTTCTTTTTTTAAAAAAAAACAATCATATATGAAATTCCAAAAGTTTTAATAAGTCAAAACAATTTATGAATCTGTCAACACCTTCAATCTTTAATAAGCCAATACACAACAACTAATAAATTTTAAACGTTTTAAATAAGATTGAATCAAATTGAGTTGGGAGTTATTAGACCAATTAATATCTGCTTTTGATTCAAGAGCATAATTACAAAAAAAAAAAAGCAGGGGTGATAAATTGGTGAAATGGATAGAACCAAATTCAATTCGATTATTTGAAATCGTTTTTTTTTTTGGGTTTGATTTTCACTTTAACCGAATTCATTTAACAGTTATTTGATTCCATTACGGTTTTTATTTTTGAATTCAATTAACTGAAAAGTCAAGTTCATTACGAATTTTTATTTTTTATTTATGGTTTCAAATTGAAAAGCCAAATTAATTACATATGGACAAACCAACTATGATTCAACGTGGATAGGCCAACTTAAGTTGTCTACCTTTTTGTATTCAATGAATCTTCGGTTACATTGTGTGTTTTATCTTGTGTTTCAATTTATGAAATACACGTCACCTATTTTAACACTTATACCTTATGATTCACCAATCAAATAATAGGATTTTAGTTAAATACACTTGACCTATGTCAATAGAATGAAACAGGAAATGAAATACCAAATGTAACACAAGATCCGAAGTGTTTTTTGTATCCTTTTTTGCACTAATTAATTTCATAATTTGGGTCAGTTTATTTATTAGATTTAATTAGTGAATCAAATATAAAAAAAATTAGCATATAAATTTTCAGTCCAAAAATATTAATCCAACACAAAAAAAATTAGCGTATCAAATTTTCAATCGAAAAGTATCAATCCAAAAAGTAGCGTATCAAATATTCAAAATTAACGTATCAATTTTCAATTCAAAAGTATCAATCCGATACTAAAAATTAGTGTATCAAGTATAAAAAAATAGAGTATCAATTTTCAATCCAAAAGTATCAATAAAAAAAATTAGCGTATCCAGTATAAAAAATTATCGTATCAATTTTTAATTCAATGCCAAAAATTAGCATATCAATTCAATATAAAAAATTAGTATATTAAGTATTAAAAATTAGTGCGTCAAGTATAAACAAATTAGTGGTTTCATATATGAACCCGTTTTATATAAATTTTGAGGAAGTTTCCTATGAAACGGTGGGAAATCTACAACATACCACGCACAAGTGTTTTTTTTAGCGTATCAATTTTCATTAAATATTGATACAGTATACGTTATACGCAAATCATAATGCCTTCATATTTCATATGTTATACATTATACGCCAGTCACAATGCCTTCATACTTCATATGTTATAAGTTATACGCCAATCATAATGCCTTCATATTACATACTTCATACGTTATATGCCAATCATAATGCCTTCATACTACATACTTCATACGTTATACGCCAATCATAATGTCTTCATACTTATTTATACTTCATACCTTATACGCCAATCATAATGCATTCATACTTCTTCATACTTCATACGCCAATCATAATGCCTTCACAATTTATATTTCATACGTTATACGCCAATCATATTACTTTATACATGAAGGGCATTATACTTGCACGTAGGAGTGCATCATTAATCTCAACGCATACATATGACGGTCGGATAAGAGTTTTTGTAATAAATTTTTGTGCCCATAACATAAGTCAACAAAGATTACTTCACAGTACCGACCAATATCAATTGTAAATCCAATTTTTGATGATTTGGATGACGACGATAGGTATAGTGAAGTAATCTCTCTTAATTTATGTTGTTGAGACATTTTTACTTTAAAAAAAAGTGATTTCCGTCTACATTGATCGATTTAATGAACGAAATGAAGTAAAGTCATACATTTAAAAAAATCAATATCTTTTTATTCAATTTAAGAGTTGAGTAACTAAAATTCAAATTTGAAAAAAGTTAAGTAACATCTCCGTTTACCCAAGCCTTTTGCTCAAAAGTGAACGGACTATAATGTCATAATTCTTTAAAAATGGTCAAATTTAACTGTTACATTCATCTTGTTGATTTGAATATGGTAGTTGTCTCCAAATGCGTTGATAAGGGTCGAATTATACTAGAACTCTTATTGGAAAAATCCTATCTCAACCCGAAGACTTCAAATGAATTGAAGAGTTCTAATCCTACTGGAACTCTACCAGGTACGATTCTATATAAGGAACCCCATTACCACCTGGTAAGGGGTTACTCTCTCGATAATTTACATTACACATTAAGCTTACTGATCAGGATCCCAAACTGACTTAAGCATCTGAGCATACTCCCCGGTACAGCCCGGGGGTATTTTCTGACGTATTGGTGTTGCAGGTCTTCTAGGTTTCCAGTGATAGAGTTAGCTGCACGTGACCTCAGGAGGGCCTGATAGCACTTAGGTGATTTAGACATCATCATGCGTTATGATAATTGAGATCAATTAAAAGAAGTTGTCATTATACTCTTAAATTATTAAAGTTGCTTGTTCATCTAATGCTTGCTCTATCAGACAATTCAAATGACTGAGGCTTCCTCTGCGTTGTTGCTATAGGAGAAATGAACCAGGGCTGCTTTGTATTTGATGGTGAATTGTTGCTAGAAAAACTCATACCGTTTAGTACTTTTCCCTTTGATTGAGTTCTAATTTATGACTCGAAAGGCAATTAAAAATACATCTATGCATTCCTTGGATGCTAATCAGTACAAATATAGTCATTTATTAATACAAACCTGCAGGAAAATAAAACAAAAAATAACTAGAAAACTGAAACAAACCCCATTATAGCAATGGCCATGAGACAAATTGTTTATTAATGATCCATCTGATCTGCAGCCTCTAAAGAAGCACAGAATGTGGAAGATTCAGACATTTCTTTTGAAGTATTGGTGGATCCTTCTTCCAAATGTACTCATAACTTGCACCCACAACAGTCACCTGATCAGCTCCAACCTTACACTCTCAAACATTTGCTTAACCAACGCACCGGAGTGATATCTCTGCTGCATTTGCTTAACATTTCTCTGATGCATTTGATCAAACAGCTGAAAGGCATCAACTATATATCGGTCAACAACAGGAGTAGACGTATGAACCATCTACTTTGCAACATCCAACAATTACATACACACAAGTCTTGGAGAACAAAACAAGTGGAGGAGTATTTGGTGGTTAATAACCTGATAAATTGAGTTGATGAGCAAGATTTAATACTTTCTCCAAACAATGATTTACTATTATGTGGGACAAAAATCCATATATTAATATTGGGTCATTAGTTACACATAAAGAGAAAGTAAATGAGTTGGTGATTATTAATTACTTTGAGTTTGGCGTGCTACTTTTGTGTGCCACTCTGTGTGGCACTCAAAGGAAAGATGACACCTATCTGTTTTAGTTAGTTATTTAATTTTTAAAATTAAACTAACACCTTAATTAAGTGGTGATTTAACCCTAAGGGTTCGTTTAGTTGGTAGGAAAGTAATGTTTAATGAGAATGTGATTGTTGGAATTTTAATTTTGAGGAAAATGAATATTTTTCCTGATCATCTGATTCCTAAGAATTTAATTGTCAGGAATCTGAATACTTACCCTGTATTTGGATAGATTTTTAAAAAAGTTAGTATAATTCTTATTTTATTATTTGATTTAAATTATTGAACCAAATAATGTTATTTGAATTCAATTTGTATGTTATACTTATACATAACTATTTATATAGTTTTATTTTATATCATATCATGAAACTTAATTATATATTTTTACCTTATAATAAATGTTTTAATATTATGTTTTATATTTTCATCATTGTAAAAATTATTATTTTTAATTTAATTAAATAATTAAGCTATTAACTACAACTTACAAAAAAGTGTTAAAATAAAAATTTTCTTTGTTAATATTATTAAAAAAAAGAATAGTTGATTAAATAAATGAAAATTAAATTTACAAATTAATATTAATAACAATAGATAAAATTTATTAAACAATAAGTATTGAAAATTAATTAAGTAAAAATATGATAGAAAAAGTCTAAAGCAACATAAATACAATTTTGAGTTTTTAAAAAAAAGTATATAAAACCCCCAAAATGTTAATAATTTTAATAATAAAAAAATAACATACCATCCATTTATTTAACTCTTTTTACATTGAATTACCTTTTTAAAATCAATATAAATACATTTAAAAACTACTAAAATTTTAATTTTAGTTAAGTAGTAAAGTTAATAAAAAAATATCAAACTAAAAATAAAATAAAATTATTTGACCAAATGAATTAGACTTTAGCATAAGAAGCAGATGAAACTCAAAATATAAATAATAAACATAAACAAAGAGCTACATAGTCAAAATCCTCAAGAGAGGAATCAGAATACCAACTTTTTAAAATGATTCATAGTCCTGGAATCTTGCAGTTATTTTCCTTAGTTCAGGATTCTTTTTACTTTCCCTAGATGAAACAAACGCAGAAATTTAATAATTAGGAAAAATGATTACTTTCCAATTTGAAACAAATACAGGAATTAGGAAAAATATTACTTTCCCAACCCAGATTCCCTGCCAACCAAACCAGCCCTAAGGGATAAGTGATTATACAAGTGTCACTTTTTACTTGAGTGGTACAGGAAACCAAAACCTAATATTTTCTCCAAACTATATGAGCATATTGAGAGATAAAAGTAAAAGCATGTACACAATATCATAGAAAAAAGTTTTATTGGAAAACGCAAACAGAAAAAGAGTTAAAAGTGTTTCAAAAAAGAATAACCAATTATTCAGCTATCGATAAAAGGAGTCAAAGTGTTTAAAAAGAAGAATAAACAATTATTCAACTATCAAATCAACAAAAATTAAAGTTGTTATTACTACTAGATTACACATGAGAAAATAATAATTAAAAATAAATAAATAGATATAATAGAAATTAGCTATTCTTTAACTCACCATAATCAAGTTGAGGAAGTTGAGCCAATTTGAGTTGCCGAAAAAAAATCTTAAGAAAAGCATTCGAAAATGTTATCATAATACTTCTCAGCCTCAGAGACAGAATTCAATTGTATCACTATATATTAATCAAAGGTACTTGACGAATTTTGTGATAATCTGCTCCTCCTCAACACTAACCCTTTGTATGAATTCTTCAGGCATTCCGAAGATTCTCACTTCTTTAAGTGCAGTGATTAATCTCTCAGGAATCATATTCAGTTGGTTGCAACCATTAATTTCAAGATAAGAGAGGTTGGGCATTGCTCCTTCGTCCACCACCCACTTCTCTAAATTATTCACTTTCCACAACTCAAGATGGATGAGTTTTGGAAAAGAATTAGCATCACAAATCATTACTTTTTTATCCATCAACTCCACACTAAATAACTTGAGTCCCCGCAAGTTGGAAAGCTTTCCTAAAAATTCCATTGGATCTCCTTCAATTGCACAATCCCACAACTCCAACTGAATGACATTCGAGTTTCTGAAACTCACACTTTCCCTTAATTATCTCCAAATAATGAAGATTAAGGCATGCGACAAGATATTTTAAACGAACAACACTGTCCTCACCATCAAAATGAAAACCCAACTTTGTCTCCTTCAACTTGTGCTGATTAGAATTCAAGTAATCGATGACCTCAGAAACAATATTATCATTCTTCTTCACTTTTATTTTAGCATGGAGACAACGAAGATTAATCATTCGTGACAAATCTCTAAACTCATTATCCTCATTACAGAAGTTGACTAGTGTCTCCACCTTATTAAAGCCAAATAAACCTAATTTTCCTTGTCCTTCTTTAGTTTTACGATAATAAGGAAGATACAAATTCTGCAATCGTTTCAATTTCCATAGAACATCAGGCATTTGAATCTCATTTTCGACTCTTATATTAAGAGTCAGCAAGTACTGCAATTGAACAATTGATGATGGTAGTTTATCCCAAAAACATTCATTAAAACTCAACAACCTTAAATGAATTAGCTTCTTTATTCCTCTAGGTAATTTTCTACCTTTGAAATCATATCTCTCAAATATTAGAACTCTTAGGAATTTGAACTTTTGTGAATCATATATTACCCGAGGAAATGAGATGTTTACCTCCGTCGAATCTTTGTTAGTAATTAGCAAAGAACGAAATTGTCCATTAGCTTCTAGTGCCATATTTATCATAGCATCATTCTCAAACTGTCGACGATATCTATTATATTCCAAGTGAATGGCAAACCTAGATGGCCTGAAATGATCTTTTGGAGAATCAGATAAAGGATCCTTCCGCAATCCAAAATCCAATAATTTCAGAAAATTAACTTCTTTTCCACGAGCCAAACAAAAGTCTCTCATGAGATCATGAAGGCGGCATGACTTAACCCTTCTAATTGTAAGGGGCTCGTCCAACTCCACTTGAACCATTGACCTACTAGACATCTCAAGCAAATATCGTTCTGCAATATCCGTTAGTGTTTCTTCAGTTGCTCCATGATCTTCTGAAACCATCCCTTCTGCTGTCCACATCTGATACAACATCTCTACTTTTATATCCCCATCCTCACGAAAATGCCCTAAATGAAGGAAACATGGCTTCAAATGATAATGCAGCTCATCATAGCTTAAAGCCAACACTTGCAATACTGCACCATAACCTTCTTTATTGCCTTCACTCATCCTGAGATAAAAATCAACAACTTTATTCACAATTTGCCAATCATGCAAAGAACACCTTTGACTCAGAATGCCACCAAGAACGGAGATTGCTAAGGGTAATTTTCCACACTTTAGTACAATTTCTCTCCCTATATCTTCCAACTTTGGATCAATTTCATAATCTGCAAAGAAGCACATAAATTATAATTATCTCTCACAATATAAAGTATATGCATTTACATCCGAGCATGAATCTTGTCTTCTCGTGAATATGTATTTTATTTTATTTGGTTTGCTTCACCAAGTTAGAGAATCTATACTATTTTACCTAAAAACATGATTGTGTCTTGCTTCTAGGATATCTTAAATAGTTAAATAAGGAAACAAAATAAGTGGAGTTACCTTTAACAGCTGTTTTGGCGAATGCTTTCTTTCCAAGTAGCTCCCATCCTTCATCCACACTCAAAAAATTGAGTGGATAGGAAAATTCAACTTCTGCCAGGCTTTTGTCTGGAGTTGTAATCAGTATTTTGCTATTTGACTCTCCAAATGGAAATGCTGGACTAATACATTTCCAGTCATCGATATTCCACAAGTCGTCAAGAACAACCAGACATTTTGACTCTTTTTGCACTTTGTAAAGATCCATAACCAGTTCTG
Source organism: Ophiorrhiza pumila (assembly GCA_016586305.1). Classification (NCBI taxonomy): domain Eukaryota; kingdom Viridiplantae; phylum Streptophyta; class Magnoliopsida; order Gentianales; family Rubiaceae; genus Ophiorrhiza; species Ophiorrhiza pumila. The sequence goes on along the minus strand of BLIW01000003.1, from coordinate 23,635,045 downwards.
TTTCCTCCATATTACGGACGGTTTCCTTCTTTTGATCTGGAAGAAGTTGCTTCAAAATCCGTCCAAGTACATTCTTCATGGTGAACTGTTGGCTAATTGAAACCCAAGCGAAGGTTTTGAAACAGCGCTGGACCTCAGTGTGGTTTTAAATTTTCCTGGCAAGAGTGGTCTTACCAAGACCACCCATCCCATAAATTGAAATAACTCGGTGCGATCTTTCATCATCAGTCACGAGGGATACAAGCTTCCTTATATCATCCTTCATTCCAACAAAATATTCCTCGACTTGATGGGGATACGTTTGTCTCAGTTGCTGCTGATTCTGATCTGAACTTTCTCCTCCTTCACTGGCTGTGATTTCTCTTCTAACAACACCGTAAGTTAGCAGACTGGTGGTGAGGCTGTCGATTTTTGTTTTGATGCTGGCAATCTCTGAGCCAACCTTATGAAGGGCTATTCCTTCAGAAAAAATGCAAGCAAGTCTTTTGATAGCATTTTTGAATCCGCGGCATTCTTTGTTGGATTGAACTTGGATAGCATATGTTTCCAACACGTTTTCAATTCTGTACGCAAGAGTTCTGATTTCTTTGACAAAATTGCGAACTCTCTCGTCTTTGTGTTGTCTTCTTTCTGCATCTTTCAAGAAACATTGCATACTGATCAACTCTGTTTCGACTTCCTTGACTTGATCACTCACTCCACGAATGAATTTCGCTTCTTCAATCAAAAGATCTCGAACTGTTGACAAAGCAATAGACACAGCTTCGCTAGCCATTTGAAAAGTAGACTCTTCTCCACTTAATTTGCTATAATTCTTCAGCGTAGAGATGTAAAATAATTAGTTTTCAAGAGGAAGATGGATTTAACTCGATCAGATCCTAAACAAAGAACCACGTGTTTCAAAGAATTTATCCTTCTGAATATATAGCTCAAAAGAATTAGTTTGTGATGGAATCAGCAAACAAATCAACCTTTCATGGATGATTAATTTGTCAAAAAAATGTTAGTCAAAACTCACCTCAACACGTTCCAAAAACACTATGAATGATCGCAACCCGATTTCTCTGTTTATCATTTTCTTGAGGAAGAGAGTTAAGAGAATTGATAAACTTCAGAACCCTGTAATATATTCAGCTGGGATGAACCCGTTTTAGAATTTGACTTCTTGATCAACCAACAAATCCTGAACTGTCTGCAAAGCAATATTAGAGACAACTTCGCTTGCGATTTTCACTTGTTCAGGCTCTTGAGGGAAATCACTCGTAAAATTTGTTTATTTAAGATGACATTTTTTTTTTATCAGAAAACCATAAAGATGGCCTAATTAACATGCAATTGAATCTGAAAAACACAAGTCAAACAAGGCTGTTCTGTTCATGTGAACGCCACATGCACTTGCAATAAGTAGAGTATTATATTTATATAGTTTAGTTCTAACAACTTGCATTTAAGGATATATTATTCAAGGAGAGAGTTATTCAAGGAGGCAATGTTAAATTATTCAGATTCCTTAAGTAGTTCACTTGTCTACCACTATTATTCCTAAGCCAACCCAACTCATTTGGATCAATGATACTTAAAAAAGACCATGCTCCATGCTCCTGTGAGATCTAGACGTCAAGACTTACATATTAATTTTAAAATTTAAAGTATAAAATATCAAAAATTAACATATAAAGTATAAAAAATTAATACATTAACGTATAAACTATTAAATATTTGCATATAATATATAAAAAATTAGCATTCACTATATAAAATATAATTCGTGTTGTATCACAAGAATTTTTGCGTAATTAATCTTGGTTATTGCATAAAGATTTTGATTGAAATTTGAAAGTAAAACCAGAATTGAATTATTTGATGTATCTACTATTTTGTCCAATAATGTATGCGTGTGAAGGCTTTTGGATACAATCTATGAGATTTCTCTTAATATTATTTAATAAATGTTCCCTAATTGAAAGGTTAAACTGATTTTATTCAATTATTTGTTTTCCACAAGGACACTCAAAGGTAAAATGTGCATTCGTATCTTCTTCTAATTATGGTGTAATGATATTCAATGACATTTCAAATAAAACATACTGGGGTGTTCTTTTATAAGTAACATTTTATCTATCTTTTTTTTTCTTAAATAAGTATCACTTTAATTACATATTTCAATATGAAAAATTTTAAAAGTTTTAATTTTATCATTTATTCAATTTATCTAAAATCAGATGACATTAATTGCACTTATACATTTTTTAATAAAAAATTAATTATAGATAAATAAAATAATTTATTTATTTTTTTAATTAGTGTACAAAAGTCACTTAAAAAAGAACAAGGAGTATTGTGTTACTCCCTATGTTCTCTTTTGAGTATTATTTTAGTTAATATTTTTTATTATTAAATAAGTGTCATTATATAAATTTGCTATTCTTGGATAATGATGCACGATAATAAGTTTTTAGGAGGATGATGGATTCAACTTTCATAAAGTACTTTCAATATTCAAATGAATAACATGAACCAAATATTTTATTTTTATGAATACAATACTCAAAAGAATTTGTTTGGGAATGTAAGCAGAGTTAGAAAATGTATAAAGAAGTAATGGAATACTTAGAGATGATAATGCTAAAAAAGTAGAGCAATTATCCTTTTCTTGTATCTTTATATTTGCTAAAAAAAAATCTTGATGGCTGTGTTCAAGTCTGTATTTTTTTAAGTAATTTTCCTACAACTTTTCTTGGATAGTGGCAAGAATATATACTTATTATATGATACAATTATTGTGCTTTTGGACTGAGTGGAGTATATTTTATGAAAAGAAATATATTATTGTTGGTATACAATAGAAAAAGGAAAGATGTAGGGTCGATGTCATACAAATTATTAAGAGACATAATTACTGATTTGGTTTAACTTTTCTATATAATTATCTCATTTGATTCATGCAAAGTGATCAGGAGAAAGGATTATTGCAATCACAAAAGAATTTATTTGTGATGGAATATGCATACACATCAAATATTTCATGGATGATTTCTAAAATATTTAGAACTGAAGCACACTCACTGAGTTTTTTTTTTCAATTTTTTTTTTAATACTCACACACTATCACATGCATCCCACGAAACATACAACTGAGCTGTTCTATGTATAATCAGATTTGGAAAACAACTGGATGACAATATGATCACTGTACAAGTTCTATGTTTACCATTTTTGGGAGGAATATTGTCGGAGAGAATAGAAAAAACTTCGGTTCCTTCTCCCACCATTTTTCTTTTGGATAAACTATATTGATAACCACTCATCTATTTTTATGGTATATTTTTGTCACCATTTTTTTTCTCAATTTTGTATACTAATAGCTATTCTATCAAATTTAGTTGTTCTCTTTAAAAGTTTGTGTTAAATTTAAATTTTTTTGAATTTTTAAAAATTAATATTATACTTAAAGATGAGGTTATTTGATAGGGTTTAAAATATAGAATAGTAAATATTCATCAAACAAAGTTATGTCTACATTTTGCACTTAGAAATATGATTTTAATAAGAGAAAAAAAAATACAATTTTGACCCTTAAAATTTAGAATCGTGTCACTTTTGATCCCCCAATTATTGCAGACTACCTGATTTGGTCTCCAACATTTCAATTTATAATCAATGTAGGACAATTGATGGATTTTCTCATTTAACTAATGGAAATAGTCCATGTCCATTAATAATCAATCAATAAGGTACCAAAAGTGTCACAACCTAAAACTTTGGAGATCAAAATTATTGTATTTTTTTCCGATGAAAATCGAAATGTTATCAAAAACTATAAATGCATATTTTTAACTATCATTTTTAAAAATCTATTGTCTTTTTTTTTTGTAAAAATCAAGATAATATGAAAAGCATTTCCAATTATGTGTAGTACAATTAATTGCAAATTTCCTCCATTACAATAGATTATGTTACCTATGTAAGATAATCACTGAAATATACTGAAATATATGAAAATCTAGTCAACAAAAAGGTATAATAGGAAGTGAATTATGATTAACTGAATAATTTGAATAACATATATGCGTAATCTGATAAGTCGGGTTTATACCGACTTATATGCTATGATTACATGAGCTTTTGTATGGATTTCATGTGAAAGTCGTGCTTGATGCACACCTTATGTGTTGAAATTGTTCACAAATTGATAATTGTGGGAGTTGTCTATAGTTGTGGAAATGTTGCATAATTTGATGTGTTTATCGCATGGTTTGGAAACAAAAATTGCACTTGACACAATTGTTCACAACACTCAAGCAAGCACACGCGAAAGTCCAACAGCACACAAGCACAATGAGGAACTTCTCATGCACAAACACACTCACGCAGCACACACAAACTCATGCACACGGCACACGAACACACATACACGCTGGCGGGCGCGCGAAGTGCCTGCCAGCCTCACACAAGAACGAACACATGGACGGGCGCCTCGCACACACAACACAAGTGCATAAATCACACACGGGCGGGCATGCCAGGCGCTTGCCCATGAGCACAAAATTCCACAAGGCGCGCCCGCCTCTTTCGCACACGGCGCACACACTCGCACACACGAGCATGAGCACTAGCGCACACATACGCGTGGGCGCACTTTCACATCGCACACACTCATGCACATCTGCACACACTCGCACGTAAACTCTTGCATTCACTCACTACACTCGCACACTTGCACTATATTCATGCATTTCACTTCAACCACAACCAAACACATAGCATGCGTAGCAACACAAGCCACACAAGCACAAGACGTAAGTCTTAGCACACGCACGAACAAAGCGCACAACACAGCTATTTGGGAGTGCCCTAGTTCACTAAGTGTTTGATGAATTGCAAGTCTTAATGCTTAAGCAAACGCTTTAACTTATAACGGCAGATGACCTCACTTAATGTGATGACCTTGCAGGGCACGTGGAGGAATCTTTGAGCTGAAGGAAACGCTTGACCATCCTGATTTTGACACATCAAAGGGAGGAAGGGATAAATATAAGAGGAAAACATCAGAAAATAGGAGGAAATTCGGGGGAGAGATCAGTTGGGGGCAAGAATTGAATCAGAAAAGAATAGATCAGAACAAAAGAGAGAGAAAAGGATGCCATATTATACATATCATAATTGTACTCTTTGTAATTGTGGAATCCCAGATCATCATCTCATGTCTGATCTGGGTAATTCATATCATTTCTCTGAGCCGATCATCAACATGATCGGCTAAATTCTGAGTATTGCCTTGAGGATTTGACTTGTATGGATCTTAACTTATTTGAGACAATTGAATTGAATTGATCTGTGTTCATCATGTTTTCGATTCCTTGCATGTTTAATTGCAATGGGTTCATATGAATGTTTAAGTCTAGAGTTGATTTGCGGTATCCACTGAGATCACTTTAGATCTAATAAAGGAAATTGAATTAAACATGAGCTGAATCTGGAACATCCTTTGCATGAGTCTTAAGATCTGATTGCTTTGTGATTTCACTTGTGCGGTGCCCACAGACAATTGAGATCTAATTTGTAAACAATAGTTAAGATTATTCTAGTAGAGCGATTTGAACACTTATACTAGTTAGTTGCCCTAACAAGGAGACGACCATAGATGAAACTAGAATTGTTGTACGGAATAGGGATCTGGGTTATTGATTTGTGCCAAGAACTTGCCCTGCCCAAGGAAGTTTGAGGAGTAAGTGAAGTGAGGTTGAGAGAACCACACGGTTAATCGATTTCATGACACTAGCAGAAGTCCCCACATGCATATACACAAGTCGATGATAATAGGAAGAGATCTGTACTAGTTATTTCCCCTCAAGGCAATACCACTCTTTTGCCTTGTTCGATTTCGTGCGTTTTTTCTAGTTGTTGCATTTGCCTGTTTCTTTCTATCACTAGATCAATACCATGACATAACCCTCTCTCTGTGGAACGACCCCGTTCATCACTACTACATATTGTGAGTGCTGTTGGGTAAAATTGGTAAGCCTACGACAGCTCTGGCCAATTTTTTGTGCCTCTACTGGGGAGAGGCAAGGTGTTAGGAATTGATTGTGATAGTTTTGTGTTTTCGGTTTTTTGTTATTTGTTGTTACGTTTACTTCTTGATTTTGTTGAGTGTTGTTAAGTTTTGAGGTTACATTGTTGAAGTCATTTCATTCATTTCTTTTGTTTGATTTTGTTCTGTTGATCTATCTGTGTTGGAAGTGGTCTTGATCTTTGTAGGAAACCCAATTTATGCAAAGAGGACCATGACTTCGTGGAATAGATCCGGAATTTGAATTTGATCTTGTGCTTCAAAGGACTTTACGACATAGAAGAAGACTTTTGAAAATGGCTGAACAGGAACTTCAATATAGCATACATCTCAGACACTTCAAAACAAGGCAAAGCAAAGCATAGCATATCAACATGGCAACACCTCCTGCCCACGACATGGCAAATACAACCAAGGCACAACAAAGCATTTATACTAAGCATAACCAGTCCAGCTAACACCTCCCGCAATCATGGCACAATCACCCAAAAAACTCCCCCACACTTATCACAAGCATTGACCCCAATGAAAGAAAACTAGGAAGGAGGAGCTCTCTGAAGACGAAGGTGTAGACGACGAGGGTGCAGAGAATGCTGCTGAAGTGGAGAAAAAAGGTCTAGGAAATGACCTCCCAGTATTATTGAAATTCGGCAAGCGCACCGCAGGCAAAAAATTTGGGTCAAATTAAAAAGTTAGCGTGGGAGGATACGTCGGAATTCGACAAAATGAAGGCAACTGCGAAATGGACGACACTCCAGAAGGCACCCTGGGTGGAAGTTTGTACACGGTCCGAATCTTCTTATTCATTGTCAAATTTGGCTGCAGATAAATAGCCAACTCGTGGGCAGTGCCTTCGGAGCCCCAAGAGCGGTGTGGTAATAGATAGCCAACTTGTTGCAATAATCAATTCACACTACATCTTGACATGCCTATGGTAGAGGACCTCGAACTGCTACTGAAAAATGGAGGCAATGTCATCCAATTTTGTTCTAAGAGTGGAGGCTTGGGTGGTCTAGTCCTGGTGCAGTCCATCTAGCCTCTCATCTAGATGCTAAAAATAGGTGTCCATAGAGTGCTAAAGATCATGCAAAGCTCCATAAAAAAAAGTGAAGTCAAAAGGCTGAGGCTGAAGCTTTTGCTAGCCATAATGAACGGGGCCTCAAAATTTTTCGGAGGCACCTCAGTCATGGGCGGTGCTCTAGCCAATTCCCGATCACTCCGTAGATATGTCTCAAAGTGTGAAACGGAGATGGGAGATTTGACCTTGCGCCAAAATGCGCCCATGTCATCGTCCACCCCTTGTGCACAACAAAGCTTTGCAATCAGTACTGGAAAATAGATCGCTGCAGTATCTTTATTTATGCTCGTGCGAATGTGATCCATAATAATCCGCCCAACATCCAGAGGCTTCCAGTTTCAAATAGTTGAGATAAGGTCTAAGCGAACATGATTAACCTTGGTGACTTGTAAACTAGGCATGAGCCTTGACAAGAAGAACATAAGCCATATTTTTGCATCACAACGCAAGAACCGTTGAATGATATGCTTTCGCTTACCCCGCTGATTGACTACCCATTCGAACCCAGGATGAGTGAGCTTCTCAAGCAGGGCCTGTTCCACATCAGGGTCATCGAAACACTCAAAAGCATTTTCTGTGTAACAAGGCTTGCCGAGATGGTCATTGATCACATTACTGACAATGAGCACCCAGTGCCCACGCACATAGATAGCCCCGTCCTTGTTAGGAAAATTGCCATTAGCATAGTATTCCCTGGCTATGCTGATATTACAGAACTCGAGTGCAAGATTCAACCTCTGATTAAATCGGTGGAATTTCATCAACTTCAGAAACGGACCCTCATCCATAGTGAAAGGTCTTTCCAAATGCAGCTTTTTGATGCGCACTCCATTTTCCCATCTCTCCTTAGCCTTATCATTGAGGAACACCGACAGAGGTGCTACGCTCTTGCGTTTCTTGGGAGGAGGTGGAATCATCGTGACTTCTGAGGGATGTTCAAAAATAGGTATATCTTTGGGAAAGTAGTGGTATCCGAGTAAATTGGCACACTAACCTTGCCCTTGCGCGAGGTCGAGCCCTTCTTAGGCCCCATTAGAGAATCCTAATGTAAGATACAACAAGATTAACCCCAAAAACAAAACCTTCAATGCAAAATATCAGCATATGTAGCAACAAGAAAAGGCCTAGCCAAAATGACACGGTACAGCAAAAGAGGCAACAATCGCAATATTCCAACCTTTGTGTACACATTACCCCCAAAATGTATTTTGGTACAAACAGAATCAGGCCATTCCCCAAAACTGAAAGTTATAGCCCTAAGTGTTAGCTAACGACAAAAATTTGAATCACCAAATTTCGATTACAAATGACTCATTTAAGGCTAAAATACCAAACCTTGGCAGACCTGGACAGCACAAGCAGCAATTCGATATAGGAAATGCAGCTAAATCCTTCATCTTTACACACAACATGGAATTCTATGGATGCAGAATTGATCAATACCCACAAAACAAGAATTGTAGCTCTTCATCTTAGCTAAATTTAGCACTTGGAATCACTCAATTTAGAGAACGAGCGACTACGTTATGTCCAAAATACTACACGTGGACAAGATAGGCCGAAGGGTCACAATAGCTATACTGGAATTCAGCACAAACACACATTTCAGTAGAATCTGATAAAACCCAAAACACGAAAATTGTAGTCTTAAGTCTTAGCTAAATGCAGCAATTTGAAGCACACAATTTGGAGTTAAATTGACCAAATTATATCTAAAATACTGAATTGTGGCAAACTGGGCAGAATGTACAACATGGAAATTCTAGTTTATACCAATATTTAGACACACAAAATGAAATTTAAAACGAGCAAAATTTGCCAATACTCACAAGACAAAAGTTGTAGTGCTAACTCTTGCTAAACTCAGAAATTAAAATCACAAATTTTGAAGTTCAGATGACCAAGTTAAGCGCAAAATAATAGGTTGTGTCAGAACTGGGCGAACTGCATCCACAGTCAATCATGGATAATCCAGCTCTTACTACACTTTAGCCCCCAAAATGGAATTTGATGCATATAAAATTAGCAGAAATGCAAAACACAAACGTTGTAGCTCATAGTCTTAGCTAATCATAAAAATTGGAATTACTAAATTTGGAGGTCAATTAATCAAGCTATGCCTAGATTTCTAGACTCAGTAGTGGACAAAGTATGCGAGAACCGAACCACTCCCCCACACTTAGCATTTTATTAAACACGATCATTTACCCATTCTCCTTGAGATTCACTCATACTAACAGCAAGACTATTAACAAAAGAACATGACAAGTGCAAACTTGGAAACCGTAATTCACATGAACTTGACAGGAAAACAACAAGCCTTCATCTTAGACTTCAGTGATAAAAACATGAAACAAGTAACCACATTTTTTACCTAATCAATAAAGCATGAGAAGAAAATGGTACCTTAATCTGGAGAGATATGAAAAGCTTGAGAAAGATAATGGAAAGAAGAATTTCCTGCAGCACCACCAATTCTCCATACACCAAGTTTGCTAGTGAGTGAACTCAATGAAAAACAATGCATGGATTTATAGACCCAAAGGGAATATGCCAGCTACATGTTCAGTCAAACTCCACAAATAAGGCTAACCACTTAAAGATAAAATACACCTAACTTATGGGCCAAAATTGATGCATTCATTGGCTTGTTTCATTATTAAGCTCAGCTGCAACTATTCACACTTAATCACAACGTAACATCACATGACACATAAAACCAAAATGCATTTTCAGCTTTTAAATATTCACTCAGGCAACGATCTCATCCTATTTGATCATTCGTGCAGCTTTTTTCAGATATGCAACTAAGCACATCAAGAATCCATATGTGTTCCATATTATCACCATATCTTACCATAACATGCATTGAAGTGCAACAACCTGACTGTTTTTCCCACTATGCATCTGCAATGTTATAAGTGGCATTTATTAAACACCAAACCCAAAAAAAACACAACCAAATATTAACCAGAAAGTTAAATGTGTGAAATCACAATTAACAAAACAAAATTAAGTAAACGAGAAAATATGCTAGGTTGCCTCTCAGTAGCGCTTGTGTTAATGTCGACAGCCCGACATGATGCCAATAACGTGCTATTACATAGGATCATCCAAGAAGAGCTCGTGTGGGCTTCATATAGCGCTTCTCCCATGTCCTTCTCCCTGTGAGCTACATAAGACTTGAGCCGATGGCCATTTACTTGTCAAGAATTACCACTCTTCTTGTTCAATATTTCCACAACTCCATATGGTAGCACTTTGGTGACACAAAAAGGGCCAGTCCATCATGTCAGCTTTCCAGGGAAAAGTCTAAGCCTAAAATCATACAGCAAGACCATTTTGCCAGGAGCAAAACTCTTAGCCCGAATCTTAGCATTGTGCATCTTCTTGGTCCGCTCCTTCATAGAGCAAAACAGAGTATGATTTCATTCTTCATAGATCACGTTAATTGCACTGCATTAAGTTGTCTAAATGGAGTATTCATCGGTCAAAACCCTAGAACATCGCAAATTTACCCACAAAACACCATTCTCCACTCATAATCAACAAAGTGCAGCATTAAACAATTCATTTTCATTAAATTGGAAGAATTTACCGATTAAATGGTTTCAAAAGTTCCAATTCACAAGAGAATCGTTCAATGCTTACTTAATTGAGAATTTAATTCTAGTGATTGGTCCAAAAGTTCAAACAAAATCGCGATTGGAAATCAAATTCTAGAGAGAGAAAATTCCGGAGAGAGAATTTCCCGCTCACACGTTTCTAGATTAATCTCCAAATTCCCCGCTAATAATGATAAATTCCTCTATTTATAGAGGACTAAAACTTAATCTACATGGAAACATAATCTAAGCACTTAATTACACAAATTCCACTGTAAGGAGAAAATTATCCAAAATATGCACGTGCACTGTGCTCCACGTCAGCAACCCCTCGAACGACCCGCGTCTCTGAGCCAACACACTTCACGTTTTCACTTTGCACTTCACGCCCCCGAGCCCCACTCTACGCGCCTTCAGAATCTGCACAATCAAAACAAAGATTTCACACTTAGAAAATATTTGAACAAGAAGAAGAAAAATTACACGATGCGGCCACTCATTATACAAATTATTTCACGGTGGGCGGCCGCACCATGTAACTACTTTCATGGTGTAGCCGGCCTAGCACCGTATAAATATTTTCATGGTGCGGGCAACCGCACCACGTAAACTTCGTGCATAGTGTGCAGATGTCTAAGTGCTCAAGGTGTGCATATGTGCATGAGTGTGTGTAGGTGTTGTGTAGATGTGCAAGTATTGTGCTTTTGCCTTAGAGTGATGTGCATGTGTGCATGAGTGTAGTGCATGTAGTGTGTTGTGCTTGTGATGTGCATTGTGTTGTGATGCCGATGCTATAGTGCACGTGTATGCTGGAGCTGTGATGCTTTTGTGCATTGGAGTGTATGTTGGGTGCTAAGAGCTGCGTGGTGTGGTGCATGTTAAGCTAGGGTGTTGGTGTGCATGTGAGTGTGCATCACCACTCGCTTGCGCGTAGTGTGTGATGGGCGGCGCAGCAGCGTGCGCGCGGCCATGTGTGTGTGTTGTGCAAGGGCTGCATGCGACGCTCGCTGCACTTGTGCAAAGGTATGCTGTGCTGCGCGCAGGACAAGCGCAGCGTGTCCAGTGTACATTGCGGGGCTGCATGCGGTGCACGCATAGCTCGAGTGTGGTGTGTGCATGATGTGGCTTGTGCACAGACTTATGTGCATACTAACACACAAATCATAGCCCTGCTTCCGCACTTAACACCACCCTTAATGCAACACATAAACTCACGACTCATCACGAATCAGCACTGAATTTCACACAAGTTGTATTAAAACACGACAAAAGTAAGTGAAAATAGCATTTATAAGTCAGTATAAAACTGACTTATCACTAATGTAAAAAAGAGAGTGACTAAATTTTTTTTAAAAATCACAAAATTTCTTGAGTTATAGCCGACGTTTTTTGGTAAAAACGATCCATTTTTGCACCAATCTAAATTGGGAACATGCGATTTATTGACTGATCTAAACAAATATAGAGACGCAAATTTTTTTAAAATCACAATTTTTAGTGAGTTATTGCACACATTTTGTTTGTAAAAAACAAGCCATTTTATCACCCAAATCATTAAGGAACATGCAATTTATTTACTTATGAAAAAAGGAGAGTGACTCAAATATTTTAAAAAGTCTCAATATTTCGTGAGTTATAACACATGTTCTTTATGTTAAAAACGAGCCTTTTTTTGCTCCCAAATCAATTAGGAATATGCGATTTATTGACTGATGAAAAATATAGGGTGACTCAAATTTTTTGAAAAATCACAACATTTTGTGAGTTATAGCACACATTTTTTTTTGTAAAAATGATCCATTTTTGCACCAATATAAATTGGGAACATTCAATTTATTGAGTGATCGAAAAAATATAGAGACTCAAATTTTTTAAAAAATCAGAACTTTTAGTGAGTTATATCACACGTTTTTTTAGTAAAAAATGAGCCATTTTATAAACCACATCATTTAGGAACATGCTATCTATTTACTGATGAAAAAAGAGAGTGACTCAAATTTTTTAAAACGTCAAAATTTTTCATTAGTTATATCACATCGGTGTGCATTGCTGGGCTGCACGCGGTGCGCGCATAGCCCGAGTGTGGTGTGTGCATGATGTGGCTTGTGCACACACTTATATGCATACGAACACAAAAATCATAGCCCTGCTTCCGCACTCAACACCACCCTTAATGCAACACATAAACTCACGAATCATCACGAATCAGCGCTTAGTTTCACACAAGTTGTATTAAAACACGACAAAAGCAAGTGAAAATAGCATCTATAAGTCAGTATAAAACTAACTTATCACTAATGTAAAAAAGAGAGCGACTAAATTTTTTTTTAAAAATCACAAAATTTCTTGAGTTATAGCCGACGTTTTTTGGTAAAAATGATCCATTTTTGCACCAATCTAAATTGAGAACATGCGATTTATTGACTGATAAAAAAAAATATAGATATGCAATTTTTTTAAAATCACAATTTTTAGTGAGTTATAGCATACGTTTTATTTGTAAAAAGCGAGCCATTTTATCACCCATATAATTTAGGAACATGCAATTTATTTACTTATGAAAAAAGGAGAGTGACTCAAATATTTTAAAAAGTCTCAATATTTCGTGAGTTATAACACATGTTCTTTATGTTAAAAACGAGCCTTTTTTTGCTCCCAAATCAATTAGGAATATGCGATTTATTGACTGATGAAAAATATAGGGTGACTCAAATTTTTTGAAAAATCACAACATTTTGTGAGTTATAGCACACATTTTTTTTTTTGTAAAAATGATCCATTTTTGCACCAATATAAATTGGGAACATTCAATTTATTGAGTGATCGAAAAAATATAGAGACTCAAATTTTTTAAAAAATCACAACTTTTAGTGAGTTATATCACACGTTTTTTTAGTAAAAAATGAGCCATTTTATAAACCACATCATTTAGGAACATGCTATCTATTTACTGATGAAAAAAGAGAGTGACTCAAATTTTTTAAAACGTCAAAATTTTTCATTAGTTATATCACATCGGTGTGCATTGCTGGGCTGCACGCGGTGCACGTATAGCCCGAGTGTGGTGTGTGCATGATGTGGCTTGTGCACACACTTATATGCATAATAACACAAAAATCATAGCCCTGCTTCCGCACTCAACACCACCCTTAATGCAACACATAAACTCACGAATCATCACGAATCAGCGCTTAATTTCACACAAGTTGTATTAAAACACGACAAAAGCAAGTGAAAATAGCATCTATAAGTCAGTATAAAACTGACTTATCACTAATGTAAAAAAGAGAGCAACTAAATTTTTTTTTAAAAATCACAAAATTTCTTGAGTTATAGCCGACGTTTTTTGGTAAAAATGATCCATTTTTGCACGAATATAAATTGAGAACATGCGATTTATTGACTGATAAAAAAAATATAGAGATGCAATTTTTTTAAAATCACAATTTTTAATGAGTTATAGCATACGTTGTATTTGTAAAAAGCGAGCCATTTTATCACCCATATCATTTAGGAACATGCAATTTATTTACTTATGAAAAAAGGAGAGTGACTCAAATATTTTAAAAAGTCTCAATTTTTCGTGAGTTATAACACACGTTCTTAAAGTTAAAAAACGAGCATTTTTTTGCTCCCAAATCAATTAGGAATATGCAATTTATTGACTGATGAAAAATATAGGGTGACTCAAATTTTTTGAAAAATCACAACATTTTGTTAGTTATATAGGGCACGTTTTTTTTTGTAAAAACGATCCATTTTTGCACCAATATAAATTGGGAACATGCAATTTGTTGAGTGATCAAAAAAATATAGACTCAAATTTTTTAAAAAATCACAAATTTTAGTGAATTATAGCACACGTTTTTTTAGTAAAAAATGAGCCATTTTATAAACCACATCATTTAGGAACATGTTATTTATTTACTAATGAAAAAAGAGAGTGATTTTACACTAATGTCAGTAAATCAGTAAATAAATAGCATGTTCCTAAATGATGTGGTTTATAAAATGGCTCATTTTTTCGTTAGTTATAGAACTTGTTTTTTTGGTAAAAGCATTTTGATTTTACACTAATGTCAGCAGGAAACATGCAATTTATTGACAGATGTAAAAAAGAGAGTGACTTAATTCTTTTAAAAATAAAAAAATTCGTGAGTTATAGCCCATGTTTTTTTGGTAAAAAATGCTTTTTTGCACCAATATCAATTAAGAAAATGCAATTTATTAATTCATAAAACATAGTGTGACTCAATTTTTTTTGAAACATCACCAGTTTTTATGATCTATAGTACATGTTTTTAGTAAAAAATGAGCCGATTTATCACCCTTATCAATTAGCAATATGCAATTTATTGAATGATGAAAAAAAAGAGTCACTCAAATTTTTTGAAAAATCACAATTTTTTGTGAGTTATAACACTTGTTTTTCGGTAAAAACAATCTGATTTTGCACCAACATCAATTGCGAAACTGCAATTTATTCATTAATGTAAAAAAGAGAGTAACTAAATTTTTTTGAAAAAATCAAAAAAATTTGTGAGTTATAGAACAATTTTTTTTCCGGTAAAAACAAGCCATTTTTTCACCCTTATCGATTAGGAACACGCAATTTATTAACTGATGAAAAAATAGAGTGACTCAAATTTTTTTAAAAAAGCACAACTTTTTGTGAGTTATAACACACTCTGTCTATAAAACAAACGAGCCGTTTTATCACTCATATCAATTATGAATATGCGATTTATTGACTAACGAAAAAATATAGTGACTCAAATTTTTTTAAAATTCAAAAAATTTTGTGAGTTATAACCCACGTTTTTATGGTAAAAAATGGGCCGTTTTCCACACATATCAATTAGGAACGTGCAGTTTTTTTACTAATGTAAAAAACAAAGTGAGTCAATTTTTTTAAAAAATCACAAAATTTTGTGAGTTATTGCATAAGTTTTTTCAGTAAAAACGAGTCATTTTTGCACCCAGATCAATTAGAAACATGCAATTTATTGATTGATGAAAAAAATAGAGTGACTTAAATTTTTTGAAAAATCACAATTTTTCGTGAGTTATAGCACACGTTTTTTTGGTAAAAAAATTCCGATTTTGTAACAATATCAATTTGGAAAATGCAATTTATTGGCTGATTTAAAAAAGAGATTGACTCAAATTGTTTTAAAAATCACAACTTTTTGTGAGTTTCTGCACACATTTTTTTGGTAAAAACAATTCGTTTTTGCACCCCTATTAACTATGAAGATGCAATTTACTGATATATGTAAAAAAAATGAGTGATTAAAATTTTGTAAGTTATAGCACACATTTCTTTGGCAAAAATGAGCCATTATTGCACCCTATCCATTAGGAACATACAATTTATTGCCTGATGAAAAAGAGCAGAATGACTCAAGTTTTTGGAAAAATCACAACTTTTCGTGATTTTTATCACACATTTTTTGGTTAAAAAAAAACAAGCTGTTTGTACTCCCATATCAATTAGAAAAATGAAATTTATTGAAAGATGTAAAAAATAGGGTGACTAAAATTATTTTAAAAATCACAAAATTTTGTGAGTTATAACACACAAATTTTTGGTAAAAAGGAGCCATTTTTGCACCCATATCAATTAGTAACATGCAAATTATTGACTGATGAAACAAATAGAGTGACTACAATTTTTTGAAAATCAAAACTTTTCGTGAGTTATAGCAGACTTTTAAAAAAAAATGAGCCGTTTTATCACCCATATCAATTCGCAACATGCCATTTATCGATTGATGAAAAAAAAAAGTGAATCAAATCTTTTGAAAAATCACAATTTTTCATGAGTTATAATACTTGTTTTTTGGTAAAAACATTTAATTTTGCGCACATACAAATTAGGAACATGCAATTGTTTGACTGATGTAAAAAATAGAGTGATTAAAGTTTTTTGAAATATCACAAAATTTCGTGAGTTATCGCACACGTTATTTTGGTAAAAAATGGGCAATTTTAGAACCCATATCAATTAAGAACATGCAAATTATTGACTGATGAAAAAAAAAGAGTGCCTAAATTTTTTTGAAAAATCACAATTTTTTGTGAATTATAGCACACGTTTTTTAGTAAATAAACGAGCCGCTTGACTCATATCAATTAGGAACATGCAATTTATTGACTGATATAAAAAAGAGAGTGACTAAAAGTTTTTAAAAAAACACAAAATTTCGTGAGCTATAGCCCACATTTGTTTGGTAAAAAACGAGCCATTTTTGCACCCTTATCAATTAGGAATAAGCAATTTGTTGACTGATGTTAAAACAAGTGTGATTTAAATTTTTACAAAAATCAGAACTTTTCTTGTGTTATAGAACACAATTTGTTTTGTAAAAAGGAGCCATTTTTGCATTCATATCAATTAGAAACATGCAATTTATTGAGCGATGTAAAAAATAAAGTGACTCAATTTTTTTGAAAAATCACAATAATTGGTGAGTTATAGCACACATTATTTATGTAAAACCAAGTCGTTTTTGCACCCATATCAATTAGAAATATGCAATTTATTGATTGATGAAAAAAATAGAGTGACTGCAATTTTTTAAAAAATTAAAACTTTTCGTGATTCATTGTAAACGTTTGTTTTTTTTGAAAAATGAGCAATTTTTCACCATGTCAATTACGAACATGTAATTTGATGACTGATAAAAAAAAGAGAGTGACTCAATTTTTTATGAAAAATCACAACTTCTCGTGAGACATAGCACACATTTTTTATTAAAAATTGAGTCATTTTTTTACACATCAATTAGAAACATGTAATCTATAGCTGATGTAAGAAAAAGAGTGACTCAAATATTTTTAAAAATTCACAACTTTTCGTTAGTTATAGCACCCATATCAATTAGGAATATTCATTTTATTGATTAATGAAAAAATTATAATGACTCAATTTTTTTTAAAAATCACAACATTTTGAGAGTTATAGCACACATTTTTTGGTAAAAAAATAAGTCGTTTTATGGCCATATCAATTCGAAACATGCAATTTATTTATTGATGAAAAAAATAGAGTGACTCCAATTTTTTCTTAAAAATAACAACTTTTAGTGATTTATAGCACACGATTTTTTGTTAAAAAACAACATATTTTTTTGCTCCCATATCAATTGGGTACATACAATTTAATGACTGATGAAAAAAATAGAGTGACTCATTTGTTTTACAAATCACAACATTTCGTGTGTTATAGCACACATTATTTTTTTTAAAAATAAATTTTTTTTGTAAGTTATAGCACACATTTTTCTGTAAAAATCAATCCATTTTTGCTCCCATATAAATTAGAAACATGCCAGCTATTGATTGATGAAAAAAATAGTGACTCAAATTTTTTAAAAAATCACAATTTTTCGTGAATTATAGCAAATGTTTGTTTAGTAAAAAACGAGTTATTTTTGCACACATTACAAGTAGAAACATGCAATCTATTGATTGATGTAAAAAAGAGAGTAACTGAAATCTTTTGAAAAATGTAAGTTATAGCACACATTGTTTTTGGTAAAAATGAGCAAATTGTATCCTATATCAATTAGGACTATACAATTCATTGACTAATGAAAAAAATAGAGTAACTCAAATTTTTTAACAAATTACAACTTTTGGTTAGTTATAATACGCGTTTTTTTAGTAAAAAAACATGAGTCATTTTTTCACTCATATCTATTAGTAACATGCAATTTATTAACTGATGAATGAAAAAGTGACTCAAAAATTTTAAAAAATCACGATTTTTCGTGAATAATAGCACACATTTTTAGTAAAAAACTGAGTTATTTTTGAACACATATCGATTAGAAACATGCAATCTATTGACTGATGTAAAAGAGAGATATTTTAATTTTTTGAAAAATCATAAAATTTTGTAAGTTATAGCACATGTCTTTTTTGGTGAAAACGAGCCGTTTTATCACCCATACCAATTAGAAACATGCAATTTAATGACTGATAAAAAAAAGAGTGTAACACAAATTTTTCAAAAAATCACAATTTTTCATGAGTTATAACGTTGTTTTTTTTGGTAAAAACTATCCGATTTTGCACCGATTCAAATAAGCAATATTCAATTTGTTGACTGATGTAAAAAAGAAAGTGAATAAATTTTTTTGAAAAATCACTAAATTTTGTGAGTTATAGCCCATTTTGTTCTAGTAAAAATGAGCAATTTTTACACCTATATCAATTAAGAACATGCAATTTATTGATTGATGGAAAAAAGAGAGTGACTCAAATGATTTAAAAAATCACATTTTTTTTGTGAATTATAGCACCCATTTTTTAGTAAAAAAATGAGTCATTTTTGCACCCATATGAATGGGGAATATGTAATTTATTGACTGATGAAAAAAAAAGAGTGACTCAAATTTTTTGAAAAATCACAATTTGTTGTGAGTTGTAGCACAAGTTTTTTTATAAAAAACAATCCGATTTTGAACTCATATCAATTAGAAATATGTTATGTAAAAAAGAGAGATAAATTTTTTTTAAAAGTTCACAAAAATTCATGAGTCATAACACACATTTGTATGGTAAAAATGAGTCATTTTTGCACCCATATCAATTGGGAACATGCAAATTATTCATTGATGTAAAAAATGGAGTGACTTAAATTTTTTGAAAAACAAAAAAAATCGTGAATTATAACCCATGTTTTTTTTTGGTAAAAATGAGTTATTTTGCACCCATATCAATTAAAAATATGCAAGTTTTTGACAGATGTAAAAAAAGAGAGTGATTGAAATTTTTTGAAAAATCACAACCTTTTGTGACTTATAGCACACATTGTTTTTTATAAAAATGAGCCGTTTTTACACCCCATATCAATTAGGAACATGCAATTTATTGGCTGATGAAAAAATAAAGTGACTTAATTTCTTTTGAAAAATCACCACAATTGGTGAGTTATAGCACATATTTTTTTGGTAAAAAAATAAGTCATTTTTTCACCCATATCAATTAGGAACATGTAATTTATTGATTGATGAAAAAACAATGACTCCAATTTTTTAAAAAATCACAACTTTTTGTGAGTTGTTGTTGACGTTTTGTTTTTACGAAACGAACAATTTTTTCACCAAAATCAATTACGAACATGCAATTTCATGGTTGAACAAAAAAAGAGAGTGACTGAATTTTTTTATAAAAAAATCACAAATTTTTGTGAGTTATAGCACACATTTTAGTAGTAAAAAATGAGTCATTTTTGCACTCATATCAATTAGAAGCATGCAATCTATTGACTAATGCAAAAAAGAGAGCGACTCAAATTTTTTAAAAAATCACAACTTTTCAAAAGTTATAGCTTATAGCACACATTTGTTTTGGTAAAAATGAGCAAATTTTGAACCCATATCAATTAGGAATATGTAATTTATTAACTGATGAAAAAAATTCTAGTGACTCAAATTTTTTAACAGATCACAACATTTTGTACGTTATAACACATGTTTTTTAGAAAAAAATGAGCCGTTTATTCACCCATATCAATTAGGAACATGCAACTTAGAGACTGATGGAAAAAACGAGTGACTCAAATTTTTTAAAAAATCACGATTTTTCGTGAATTATAGGACACATTTTTTATTAAAAAAGAGCTATTTTTTCACACATTTCAATTAGAAACATGAAATCTATTGACTGGTATAAAAAAAGTGACTTTAATTTTTTGAAAAATCACAACATTTTTTGAGTTAGAGCTCACATTTTTTTTGTAAAAACGAGTCGTTTTATAAACCATATCAATTAGAAACATGTAATTTATTAACAAATGAAAAAAGAGAGTGACTCAACTTTTTTGAAAAAACACAATTTGTTGTGAGTTATAGCATTTGTTTTTCTGATAAAAACAATCATATTATGCACACATTCAAATAAGAAACATGCAATTTATTGACTAATGTAAAAAAAAGAGTAACTAAAAGTTTTTGGAAAATTACAGAATTTCATGAGTTATAGCCCACATTGTTCTAGTAGAAATAAGCAATTTTTGCACACATATCAATTAAGAATACAAAATTTATTGAATGATGAAAAAAAGAGAATGACTCAAATTTTTCAAAAATTGCAATTTTTCGTGAATTACGGCACCCATTTTTTAGTAAAAAAATGAGCCATTGTATCAATTAGGAATATGCAATTTATTGACTAATGAAACAAAAATAGAGTGACTCAAATTTTTTAAAAATCACAATTTGTTGTGAGGTGTAACACATATTTTTGGTAAAAACAATCCAATTTTGCACCATATCAATTTGGAATATGCAATTTATTGACTAATGTAAAAAAAAGAGTGCAATTTTTTTTGAATATGCAATTTATTGACTTATGTAAAAAAAGAGAGTGAATTTTTTGTAAAAAAAATTACAAAAAACATTTGTTTGGTAAAAATGAGTCGTTTTTGCATCAATATCAATTAGGAACATGTAATTTATTGACTGATGTAAAAAAAGGAAGTGACTAATTTTTTAAAAAAAACACAAAATTTCGTGAGTTATAGCCCACGTTTTTTTAGTAAAAATGAACTATTTTTTCACCCACATGAATATGCAATTTGTTGACTTATGTAAAAAAGATAGTGGTTTAAAATTTTTGAAAAATCTTAACTTTTCTTGAGTTATAGCACATAATTGTTTTTTTGTAAAAGTGAGCCATTTTTTCACCCATATCATTTTGGAACTTGCAATTTATTGATTGATGAAAAAAATAAAGTGACTAAATTTTTTAGAAACATCACCACATTTGGTGAGTTATAGCACACATTGTTTTTAGTAAAAAAAACAAGTCATTTTTGCACCCATATCAATTAGGAATATGCAATTTATTGATTGATGAGAAAATAGAGTGACTCTAACTTTTTGAAAAAATCACAACTTTTCGTGAGTTATTGCAGACATTTTATTTTTGTAAAAACAAGCAATTGTTTCACCCATATCAATTACAAACATGCAATTTGATGATTCATGAAAAAAATAGAGTGACTCAATTTGTTTTTGAAAAATAAGAACTTTTCGTGAGTTATAGCACACATTTTTTTAATAAAAAATGGTTTGTTTTTGCACTCATATCAATTAGAAATATGAAATCTATTGACTGGTGTGAAAAAGAAAGTGACTTCAAAATTTTTGAAAAATCACAACTTTTCGTGAGTTATAGAACACATTTTTTTTCATAAAACCAAGCAAATTTTGCACCCAAATCAATTACGAATACGTAATTTAATGATTGATGAAAAAAATAGAGTGACTCATTTTTTTTGAAAATCGCAACATTTCGTAAGTTATATCACACTTTGTTTTGGTAAAAAAACAAGTCGATTTGTGCCCATATCAATTAGGAACATACAATTTATTAATTGATGAAAAAAACAGAGTGACTCCAATTTTGTAAAAAATAAAAACTTTTCGTGAGTTATACGCACACGTTTTTTTGGTAAAAATTAACAATCCATTTTTTCTTCCATATCAATTAGAAATATGCCATTTATTGATTGATGAAAAAAATAGAGTGACTCAATTTTTTTAAAAAATCATAATGTTTAATGAATTATATAGCACATTTTTGTTTAGTAAAAAGATGAGTCGTTTTTGCACTCATAACAAGTAGAAATATACAATCTATTGACTAATGCAAAAGAGAGAGCGATTCAAATTTTTTGAACAAGTACAACTTTTCATAAGTTATAGCACACATTTTCTTAGTAAAAATGGACAAATTTTAAACCCATATCAATTAATAATATGCAATTTGTTGACTGATGAAAAAAATTAGAGTGACTCAATTTTTTTAACAAACACAACTCTTTGTAAGTTATTACACATATTTTTTAGTAAAAAATGAGCTATTTTTCACCCAATTCAATTAGGAACATGCAATTTATAAACTGATGGAAAAAAGAGTGACTCAAAAATTTTAAAAAATCACGATTTTTTTGTGAAATATAGAACACATTTTTAGTAAAAAATGAGCTATATTTGCATACATATCAATTAGAAACATGCAATTTATTGACTGATGAAAAAAACATAGTGACTTCAATTTTTTGAAAAATCACAACATTTTGTGAGTTAGAGCACACATTTGTTTTCGTAAAAATGAGTTGTTTTATCACCCATATCAATTAGGAATATGCAATTTATTAACTAATGAAAAAAAAGAGTATGACTCAAATTTTTTGAAAAAACACAATTTGTCGTGAGTTATAGAATTTGTTTTCTTGAAAAAACAATTCGACTATGCACCCATTCAAATAAGAAACATGCAATTTGTTTATTGATGTAAAAAAAAGAGTGACTAATTTGTTTTGAAAAATCACAGAATTTTGTGAGTTATTGCCCCATATTGTTCTAGTAAAATAGAGCAATTTTTGCACCCGTATTAATTAAAAACATGCAATTTATTGACTGATGAAAAAAGAGAATGACTCAAATATTTTGAAAAATCACAATTTTTCGTGAATTATAGCACCCGTTTTTTAGTAAAAAAATGAGTTCTTTTTGCACCTCTATCAATTAGGAACATGCAATTTATTGACTGATGAAAAAAAGAGTCTGACTCAAATTTTTCTAAAAATAACAATTTGTTGTGAGTTGTAGTACACATTTTTTTGGTAAAAACAATCCGATTTTGCACCAATATCAATTAGGAATATGCAATTTATTGAATTATGTAAAAGAGAGAGTGATAATTTTTGTTTAAAAAAATCACAAAATTTCATGATTTATAGCACACATTTTGTTTTGTGAAAAGGAGCCATTTTTGCTCGCCTATATGAATTAGGAAGATGTAGTTTATTGACTAATGTAAAAAAGATAATTACTCAAATTTTCTGAAAAGTCACAAAATTTTGTGAGTTATAGCACTCATTTTATAGTAAAAACGAGCCTTTTTTGCGCCCATATCAATTAGAAACATGTAATTTATTGGCTGATGAAACAAAGATTGTGACTCAAAATTTAGAAAAATTACAATTTTTTGTGAATTATACCACGCATTTTTTTGGTAAAAAATGAGCCATTTTTGCATTCGTATCAATTAGGAACGTGTAATTTATTGACTTTTTTTTTTTAAAACAGAAAATTATATATCATCTTGAACAAAAGACGGTGCAGGATATACCCGTCACACCGTTATAGCAAAACCATGTAAACGTAAATTTAGAGTACTACTCCATCACATGCAATTTCAAAATTAAGGATCGAGATTTAGAGGACCACTACTAAGGAAGACCGAAGTAGCAATGCTCTTTATCAAATACATGAGTGTCAATCTAAATGGAAGAGGTACCGGCAGGACTACTCTACTATGTTCACCTCTTCTCAAGTAAGTAATGTACAAAGCTGCAAAAACTCATCGAAGTATATGATATATTTCACAAAAGAGATGTAACAAAAGGCGTTTATAAACTGTACATCTGTGAAGGTCTTCCTGATCTTTTCCAATCCAGACAAAAGAAACATGGCAGCTCTATCACCATCCTTTAACAAGGTCGGTACAGTCAATACCAAGATAAACTGGGTCTTCCAACTAAGCTCTTTACAAAACACAGACCAAGTTGGGACAAGTCATATTAACCAGGCCAATACCAATTCATTACCAGCTCTTCAGACAGACCATAGCCATCCCCCAAAAAAGAATTAATTAATATACTACTGAATTCGTCCAATTACTAACATTCCAAGTTGAATTAATAATTTGTTACACTCTTATTATTGGTATAACATCCAAATTAACAGAATATGGGTTAATATGTGAATATTAGGGTGTCATAGTATAATTATACTAAACTTAGAATAACATTACACATATAGTAAAAAAAAATTCATTTCATGTTATATAAGTAATTAATTAATATACTACTGAATTCTTCCACTAACATTCCAAGTTGAATTAATAATTTCTTGAACTCTTATTATTTGTCTAACATCCAAATTAACATAGTATGGGTTAATTTGCGAATATTAGGGTGTCATAGTATAATTATACTAAACATAGAAGAACATTACACATATAGTAAAAAAAATGCATTTCATGTTATATAAGTAATTAATTAATATACTACTGAATTCGTCCAATTACTAACATTCCAAGTTGAATTAATAATTTGTTGCACTCTTATTATTGGTCTAACATACAAATTAATAGAGTATGGGTTAATTTGCGAATATTAGGGTGTCATAGTATAATTATACTAAATTTAGAACAACATTACACCAAAGCTGCCCGTACAACCTTTGTTGACCAAATATTACGGTCATTAAACTTTTGCAATTTATTGACTATTTTTCTGGTCACCAAATGATTAGTACACATTTTTGTTGACCAAATATTTGCTAGTCACCAAATGTGGTCACCAAAGGGTGTCTTATTGGCGGGAATGTTTCCCGCCATGGTATTTATTGACCACTTAGTAACTACTTTTTGTTTTGGTCAATAATTTTTTAACTTTGACTAAAATTTAGTGACTAAATTTATTCTGGTCAACAAAGGTGGCCTTTGTTGACTGAAATTTTGTAGTCACTAAGATTTTAGTCATTAAAGCCTTTTTTCTTGTAGTGTATTGAGCAGTTTCTTATTACAAGTAGGAAATGGAAAAGAGCCCACAAAATGTGAGAATATGATACATATCTCTGAGCAAATATTAATCAAGTCCCATAACAATGAATATCTAGAGTAAGAACTTAGCCGCTATGTAAGAACGAAATGCACATTCTGGTAAGTATCTCACCACAAGTTCAATAAGCTTGTAGTTCTGAATTAAACTGTGGACTCCAATAATGAGAATATAGTAGAAATATTTTTTGTTGTGTGAGAACTTCCACAAGTCTTGACTTGCATTCAAGACTCATAGTCTTATAATTTACATTTAATTTTGAAATTATTAATTTTTCTATATTTAAATATTCTTTGCTATTTTTTTGTCTATTTTTCACGGTGAATCAACCAAGGACTGTGATTTGAGCACATGACTTGATGTGCGAGTAGGAGTCTCACTACTGTTAGTAACCCTTTGAATATTTTTTTGAGTATTCCTTGACCCAATATCTCATTGTTTTCTAAGCATTAAGCTTATGAATATGTTTATTTAATACATTGCGAAAAAAGTACAACAAAGATATTAAGTGATTTCACCACAACTATGGTAAGCATGTATTCAATTAGCCCTTTTTAATCAATTCGAAAACTTGTGGTTTTACTTTAATTTAAAATTGAATCATTTTTTTTTATCGTACTTTGTACTCAATTAGAATACATCAAAATTGTGAGCAAAAGAACTACAACAATAAGTCTCATGTATAAAACTTAAAAACCACATAATTTTATGGCCTTCACAATAATATATAGATTTAATCAACGATCAGGTATAAATCAAAAATAATTTTTTAGTAAAAATTTAAATATTAAAATGTATTTATTAAAAAAATATCACTCCATGCAACAAGAATAGCGATTACACTAGTATAAAAAATTGATGAATTCTGTGCGTAAATATTATGAATTCATAATAAAAAAAGTGAAACATTAGCGAATTTGTCGAAAAAGTATCGATGGTTTCTTTAAAGAACAAAATTCAACCAATAATTGTAAAGTTCAAAATCTAATTCAAAACATCAATAAAGGTAGTGAAAAAGTCAACAAAACCAAGAAAATAAAAGGGTATTTACTTTAATCGTCCCTCAATTTGGGGGTTTATTTCGTTTTTTTCCCTAATCTTTAAAAAGTTTTATTTTTGTCTCTCATGTTGAATTTTTAGTTTTCAATGATCATTTGTTTACTTATCATATTAGAAAAATTCAATTTCGATGACAATTTAACATGCATATATATATAATATCAATTTGTATATACTTCTATTTGTCATATATACGTTAAATATTTATTTAAATTGAATTTTAAGTGGAAAAAATGGACGAAGGATGATTTTAACTCAAATTATAATATGAAGGACAAAAATAGAATTTTTTTTTTAAAGATTAAGGACAAAAATGAAATACACCCCCAAGTTGAGAGATAATTGAAATAATTTACCTAAAATAAAATCACCAATGAAGATAACTTTTAAGAATAATAAAATTCAAATTATAAATAGAATCATGATAACAAGTTATTTAGAATTTGAAGAGAATATCTAATATGTCAAGAAAATAAAAGGAAGCAAAATGAAGTACATTAAAAAAAATAAAAATCGAAAAAATTTAGATTGGCGTAATACAATTTTTTTATTCATAGTTTTGTTTTGGTTCAATTTAGTAATTACTTTGTAAATTGTAACTACACGTGTAGGGTACGTAACTAATTTTTAATATTAATTAAAAATATACTATCTAAATAATTTAGTGATCGCCAAAATAGTTTACTAAAAAGAAAAACACAGTCAGAATGCGTAGAAGTTTTTCTATTCTTTCTAACATTCTTCTTCCAAAAATTGGTAAACGTAGAACTTGGGTAGTGATCATATCGATTGAGTTTCAAATGTTTCTAGAATTCATCCATGAAATATTTATCTGTTTGCATATTCCATCACAAACAAATTATTTGGATTATTTCAATCATAAAGTTATTCTTTGCGTAGAACGGATATTGCAATATCCTTCGCCTGATCACTTTGCACGAATCAAATGAGATGATTATATAGAAAAGTTAGAGCGAATCAGTAATTATGTCTCTTAATAATTTGTATGACATCGGCCCTACATCTTTCCTTTTTTGATTGCATACAAACAATAATATCTTTCTTTTTATAAAATATACTCCCATCAGTCCCAAAGCACAATAAGTGTAACATACAATAACTATATATTCGTGCCACTACCCAACGCTTGAAAGTTACACTTATGTGGACAGGAATTTGTCGGAAAAATATTTTAAAAAATACAGAATTGAACATAGCCATCAAGCTTTTTTAACAAACACAAAAATTAATGTGGGACCGTTTTATATGTGCGAGTGGACTAATGACTCGTCCCGACTCGGACATGTATTGTAGTTCGCATATAAAGTTTTAATAGTTTGAGTGGACTAATGACGCTGTTAAAGAATATATGTGCATCCAACTCAAAACCAATTGGCAAGGAGTGGAGTGGCCCATATACCTTATATATTAGTTCAAGGGTTCTTATTTAACCGATGTGGGATATTATCATTTTAACACCCCTCTCAAACATAACTAGGACGAACAGATCTAAACGAAACCAAATGCTAGCCCAACAATGGGCCTTGCCCAAATACTAAACCAAATGCTAGCCCAACAATGGACCTAGCCCAAATACTAAACCAAATGTTAACCCAAACTCTAGTCATGTTTGAAAGGCCCACAAATTCAAACCTGATGCTCTGATACCATGTTAAAAAATATATGTGCATCCAACTCAAAACCAATTGGCAAGGAGTGGAGTGGCCCATATACCTTATATATTAGTTCAAGGGTTCTTATTTAACCGATGTGGAATATTATCATTTTAACATGGCTTCTCTTTGCTTGATTGAAGTTAGGGTTACTGTAGCGGCGGCGTTACTGCTGTAGCGGCACTGTAGTCGTACTGCTCGGGTACTGTAGCGGGTACTGTTCGGGAGCTGTAGCGGGATACTATTCGGGTACTGTAGCGGGTATTTTTTTGGTATTTCCGCTACACCTTTTCTTTGTTTTTGCTTACGTTGGTTTGTCTGGATTTTGTTAATTTTGGGTATTTTGAATCTGTTGATTTCGATTTAGTGGTGTGTTTGCTTACGTTCGTTTGTCTGGATTCTGTTGATTTTGGGCATTTCGAATCTGTTGATTTCGATGTTGGGAGTTTAATTTTTTTGTGCCTCTGTCATCATGGCTAGTCGTAAGGATGATTCACTTCAGTCGATTAGTGTTCAATTGGATGGTCCAAACTATACGTATTGGAGCTACGTTATGAAGAATTTCTTGCGTGGAAAATCTATGTGGAACTATGTTACAGGTGTGCGGATTAAACCTACAGACGATAAGGCGACCGATTATGCAGCCTTGATCGATATTTGGGAGTCTGATAATTCGAAAATTATTACGTGGATTAACAATTCTGTTACCCACTCTATTGGTGTTTAGTTAGCCAAGTATGAGACGGCTAAAGAGGTCTGGGATCATCTGACTAGATTGTACACACAATCTAATTTCGCCAAGCAGTATCAGTTGGAGGCAGATATTCACGCACTTCAGCAGAATGATATGAGCGTTCAGGAGTTTTATTCTGCCATGTCTAATATCTGGGATCAGTTGGCTCTCACTGAGTCTGCAGAGCTGCGAAAATTTGAACCATATCTGGCTCGTAGGGAAGACAATGCTTGGTACAGTTTTTGATGGCTCTTCGAAATGATTTTGAGGGATTGCGTGGCACAATTCTACATCGTTCTCCTCTTCCGTCTGTTGATTCTGTGTTTCATGAACTTTTAGCAGAGAAGATTCGGCTTAAGTCTAAAACCAATGCGGGGTCTGTCCTACCTCCACCTCCGGCCGTCTTTGCTGCTCCACAACAGTCTTCGCCTGGCATCCAAAACAGACCAGCTCCTAAGGTATCTCAGGATGAATGTGCTTTCTGTAAACAGAAGGGTCATTGGAAGGCTCAGTGTCCAAAATTGTTGAGTAAAGGTAAACAACAGCAGCAACAACGACCACCTCAACAACAATGGCCACCACAGACTGCTCCATGGACGTATCGTCCACCTCAATCCAATAATGCAGTTGCTGCCCCATCCTTGGATCCACAAATGATGGAGCAGTTTAAGCAGTTCCTTGCTTCACAGCCTCATGCCATGTCCGCCTCCTCTCCTAAAGGTTTGTCTGATAATTCTGGTAAATCGTCTCCTTTATGGATCTTAGACTTAGGCGCTTCTCATCATATGTCTCTTGATATTGATTCTTTGTGTCTATTAATTCTGCTCCATCTTTGTCTGTCATAACCGCTGATGGTACTCCAATGTCATTGGCAGGAATTGGCTCTGTTCACACATCTCGTTTATCTCTTTCAAACGTATACCATATTCCTAGTCTAACTTTAAATCTTGCATCTGTTGGTCAGTTGTGTGATTCTGACCTCTTAGTTTTTTTTACCTCTACCAATTGTTTTGTTCAGGACCTGCGATCTCAGAAAATGATTGGGATAGGCCATAGGGAAGGGGGACTCTATGTTTTGGATGAGCTAAAAATATCAGATATTGCTGCCTCTAGTGTGGATTTGTCATCTTTTCGTTTGAGTCGTTCGTCTTCTGATTTTTATCTTTGGCATTCTCATTTAGGTCATGTTTCTGGGTCTCGTTTAAAGTTTTTGGTGTCTACAGGAGTTTTAGGTCATTTAGACAGTCATGATATTTCTGATTGTAGTGGCTGTAAACTGGCTAAATTTTCAGCCTTGCCTTTTAATAAAAGTATTTCTTTTTCCATTGCGCCATTTGATCTTGTGCATTCTGATGTGTGGGGACCCTCTCCTGTATCCACCAAAGGAGGATCTAGATATTATGTATCTTTTATTGATGATTTCACTCGTTATACTTGGGTTTATCTTATGAAACGCAGGTCTGATTTTCTTACCATATTTAGTAACTTTCGAGCTCTTGTGAAAACCCAACACTCATCTGTCATTAAATATTTTTGGTGTGATTTGGGGGGTGAATACACTTCTAATGTTTTTTCTCAGTTACTTGCTTCTGATGGGACTATCCATCAAACTTCGTATACAGACACTCCTCAACAAAATGGTGTTGCTGAGAGAAAACATCGCCATCTTGTTGAAACAGCTCGTTCGTTTTTTGTTGTCAGCCGAAGTTCCTAGTGTGTTTTGGGGGGAAGCAGTACTTACCGCTGCTCATGTGATCAACAGAATTCCAATATCTCATAATTCAGGTTTGTCCCCGTTTGAAAAGTTGTATGGTCATTCACGTGATTATTCCTCGTTGCGCGTCTTCGGTTGTACTTGCTTTGTTCTTCGACCACACGCTGAGCGTAATAAATTGTCTTCTCGGTCCGCCTTATGTGTCTTTTTGGGATATGATGCTGGTCAAAAGGGATATCGTTGTTTTGATCCAGTTAGTCAAAAATTGTATGTCTCGCGTCATGTTGTGTTTTTAGAGCATATTCCATTCTTCTCTGTTCCTGCTAGTTCACATCATATGACACAGTCAGATCTGGTTCGCATTGATCCTTTCGATACCGACCCTGATGAAGCTCTATCTGATACTTTGGTTCAAGAGGTATCCACCTCTCCCTGTTCCTACGACCACCCAATTATCGGATGAGATTGCTGATAATCCTCCTCTGAGTCAGTCAATTCGCACTCGTAAGTCGACTAAACTCCCCGATTTTGAGTACTCCTCTTATTCTACTTCATTTGCTTCTTTTGTTGACTCTATTCATCGACTTTCTGAGCCTTTGTCCTATAGAGAGGCAGTTCGTGATCCTCTTTGGCAGGCTGCTATGGCAGAGGAACTTACTGCTCTCCACCAGACTCATACATGGGATTTGGTTTCCCTGCCATCCAGAAAACATACCATTGGTTCTCGTTGGGTTTACAAGATTAAAACCAAATCAGATGGATCCATTGAGCAATACAAGGCCCGGCTTGTTGCTAAAGGCTATTCTCAGGAGTATGGCATAGATTATGAAGAAACGTTTGCCCCTGTTGCAAAAATGACGACTGTTCGCACTCTGATCGCAGTTGCTTCCGTTTGCAGATGGAGAATATCTCAGATGGATGTCAAGAATGCCTTCTTGAATGGTGATCTTCATGAAGAAGTTTATATGACGCCTCCTCATAGTGTCACTCATCAGCCTGGTGAAGTTTGCAAGCTTCGCAAAGCTCTTTATGGTCTCAAACAAGCACCACGTGCTTAGTTTGAGAAGTTTTCTCTGGTGATCACTTCGCTTGGCTTCCTTCCTAGTCACTATGATTCGGCTTTATTTGTCAAGCGTACAACAGCAGGTCGTATTCTATTATCCTTATATGTTGATGACATGATTATTACGGGTGATGATTATGATGGTATTGAATCTTTGAAGTCTGAGTTGGCACGTTGCTTCGCTATGAAAGACTTGGGTATGCTACGTTATTTTTTGGGAATTGAGGTTGCCTATTCTCCAAAAGGCTATCTCTTATCTCAATCAAAATATATAGCTGATTTGTTTGAGCGCGCTCGACTTACTGACAACAGGACTGTTGATACTCCCCTTGAGACTAATGCTAGATACTCTCCGTCGGATGGCAATCCTTTGGAGGATTCCGGTCTCTATCGTACTATTGTAGGCAGCCTGATTTATCTTACTGTGACTCGCCCAGACATTGCGCATGCTGTTCATGTGGTTAGTCAGTTTGTCACTGCCCCTACTACAGTTCATTGGGCTGCTGTTCTTCGTATTATCAGGTACCTTCGGGGCACTCAGTTTCATAGTCTCTTGTTTCCTTCTACATCTTCGTTAGAGTTGCGTGCTTACTCTGATGCGGATTGGGCTGCTGATCCTACGGACCGCAAGTCGACCACTGGATTTTGTATTTTCCTCGGTGACTCACTTATTTCGTGGAAGAGGAAGAAATAAGATGTCATCTCTCGGTCTTCTACAGAAGCTGAGTATCGTGCCATGGCCTCGACTACCTGTGAAATTGTTTGGTTACGTCGGTTGCTTGCTGATATGGGTATTTCTCTTTGTCACCCTACTCCGCTACATTGTGATAATCAGAGTGCTATTCAGATTGCACGAAATTCAGTCTTTCATGAACGAACCAAACATATCGAGATTGATTGTCATGTCACTCGCCACCACCTACAGATCGGCACCATCACATTGCCATTCGTTCCTTCTTCTTTGCAGATTGCTGATATGTTTACAAAAGCACACTCGGCTTCGCGATTTTGTTTCCTATCTGACAAACTCTCAATGCATATCGCTGTAGCATTGTGAGTTTGAGGGGGGATATTAGCGTATTTATTTAATGGTCCTTAGTTGTATTTATTTAATGGTCCTTTAGTCTATTTAGTTTTCATTGTAATCCCTAGCTATATATACTCTTTATTGTATTCTGATTTATTCTATGCACGTCAATAAAAAACCCTAGCATCTTTTTCTCTATGTTATCAGACGCGTCCTGACTCGCACATGTATTGTAGTTCCCATATAAAGTTTTAATAGTTTGCGTATTCGCGTATATAGTATCAATGGTAGAGTTCTAATATGATTCTGGTTCACTTATAACGTATAAATAGTTCACGTATTTAAGTATAAATTATCAATGTTGAACTTCTAATACCATTCTAATTTACGTATAACATATAAATAGTCCGTGCATTCACGTATTCTCGTATAAAGTATAAATATTAGACTTCTCATACCATTCTGATTTATATATAACGTATCAATACTTCATGTTTTCACGTAAAAATTATCAATGTTAGCGTTTGAATTTATCAATGTATCAAGATTTTGTTTTGATTTGCGTATAAAGTATCAATAATTCACGAATCAAATATCAGTTTTTACCTATGGTTAGTATTCGCGTATAACGTACTATTTTTTCGCGTATAACGTACCATTTTGAACGGGATGACTGTTGAACAAATATCTTTCTCATTCATGTGTAAAGTATTACTTATTCCCGTATAAAGTATCAATTTTAGCATTTAAAGCACCATTATGAATCGCGTATAAAATTTCAACAATTCACGTATAAAGTATCAATAAACAAGAATCTTTCTAATTCACATATAAAGAAAATTGATTCACATATCAATATTTATCACATGCGTGTGTCCGTCACATATATATAATACGTTTCAATGAAAATTTACCCATTAACAGATATACAAAGCTACAAGAAAAGGATCGCTGCATTACTTTTTTAGCATTATCATCTCTAAATATTCCATTATTTCTTTATACATTTTCTTACTTTGTTTATGTTGAGTTGTGGAGCTTACGACTTTTGAAAATCTTACGCTGAGA
Organism: Ophiorrhiza pumila; assembly: GCA_016586305.1. Lineage (NCBI taxonomy): Eukaryota > Viridiplantae > Streptophyta > Magnoliopsida > Gentianales > Rubiaceae > Ophiorrhiza > Ophiorrhiza pumila. The sequence goes on along the minus strand of BLIW01000003.1, from coordinate 23,601,305 downwards.
AATCCGCGGATCGACCTATTTCGGTCTGTAAGAAAATGTATAAAGAAATAATTGAATATTGGCAATTTTTTTATGTGTAAAGGTCTTTAGTCGTGGGGGTATTTTGGTATTTTTATCCTCTTATTTCGTAACCCTATTTCGTTGAGTATATAAATATGTATTTAGAGTTTTGAAAACTAGACGAGTGTGTGTGAGAGGCAGAGATACGATCGTAACTCAATTTTTATCTTAGTGAAATCTGGTAGAGGCCAAGTGGACGTAGCTCTCGCATTGAGAGTGGACCACTATAAATCTGCGTGTTCTTATTTTTGCATTATTAATCGTTTCAAAACAGGTTAGATAAGGGCTTCTAATCCTAAGTGTTTACACTGCCAAACAAAATCTTTTGAATACTATATTCATAAAGATAAAATATTTGGTTCACGTTATATATTCATTTGAATTTTGAAAGTACTTTATCAAAGTTGAATCCATCATCCTCCTATAAACTTATTATCACACATCACTATACAACAATTGCAAATTAACTTGGAGAAGAGTTTACTTTTCAAATGGCTAGCGACGCTGTGTCTATTGCTTTGCCAACAGTTCGAGATCTTTGATTGAAGAAGCAAAATTCATTCGTGGAGTGAGCGATCAAGTCAAGGAAGTCGAAACAGAGTTGATCAGTTTGCAATGTTTCTTGAAAGATGCAGACAGAAGACAGCACAAAGACGAGAGAGTTCGCAACTTCGTCAAAGAAATCAGAACTCTTGCATACAGAATTGAAAACGTGTTGGAAATATATGCTATCCAAGTTCAATCCAACAAAGAAGGCCGCGGATTCAAAAATTCTATCAAGAGACTTGCTTGCATTTTTTCTGAAGAAATAGCTCTTCATAAGGTTGGCTCAGAGATTGCCAGTATCAAAACAAAATTGGACAGCCTCACCACCAGTCTACTAACTTATGGTGTTGTTAGAGAAATCACAGCAAGTGAAGGAGGACAAAGTTCAGATCAGAATCAACAGCAACCGAGACAAACGTATCCCCACCAAATTGAGGAATATTTTGTTGGAATGAAGGATGATATAAGGCAGCTTGTCTCCCTCGTGACTGATGAGGAAAGATCCCACCGGGTTATTTCAATTTATGGGATGGGTCGTCTTGGTAAGACTACTCTTGCCAGGAAAATTTACAACCACAGTGAGGTCCAGCGCTGTTTCAAAGCCTTTGCTTGGATTTCAATTAGCCAACAGTTCAACATGAAGAATGTACTTGGACTCATTCTGAAGCAGCTTATTCCGAATCTTAACAAGGAAACTATCCAGAAGATGGAGGAAAGAGGGCTGGTAATGGAGCTTTACAAAGTACAGAAAGAGTCAAAATGTCCGGTTGTTCTTGACGACTTTTGGAAAATTGATGATTGGAAATGCCTCAGTCCAGCATTTCCATTTGCAGAGTCAAATAGCAAACTGTTAATTACAACTCGGGACAAAAACCTGGCCGAAGTTGAATTTCCCTATCCACTCAATTTTTTTAGTGAGGATGAAGCTTGGGAGCTACTTCAAAAAAGGGCATTCATCAAAACAGAGGCTAAAGGTAGCTCAACTTGTTTTCTTTCATTATTTAACTACTAGAAATATGCAAGAAACAGACCCAATCAATTTTTGAGGTAAATTAATTTAGATTATTTAATTGGTGAAGCAAACCAAAATCATGATTTTCACAAAAAATAAATTAATTAAAATAAAAAATATATATTCATGTGAAGACAAGATTCATACTTGTATGTGGAAGTAGATATTTTATATTGCGACGGAGAAGTGTAATTTATGTGCTTCTTTGCTAATTCCAAAATTGATCGATGTTGAAATAGAGAAATGTAATTTATGTGATTCTATGAGCAAACTGAAATTGATCCATGTTGAAATAGAGAAATGTAATTTATGTGATTCTTTGTTGATTCTGAAATTGATCCATGTTGAAATAGAGAAATGTAATTTATGTGCTTCTTTGCAGATTCTCAAATTGATCTAAAGTTGGAAGATGTAGGGAGAGAAATTGTACTAAAGTGTGGGAAATTACCCTTAGCAATCTATGCTCTTGGTGGCATTCTGAGTCAAAAGAGTTCTTTGCATGGGTGGGAAATTGTGAATAGAGATGTTGATTTATATCTAAATATGAGTGAAGGTAGTAAAGAAGGATACGGAGCTGTATTGCAAGTGTTGTCTTTGAGCTATGATGAGCTGCCTTATCATTTGAAGCCATGTTTCCTTCATTTAGGGCATTTTCGTGAGGATGAGGATATAGATGTAGAGAAATTGTACCAAATGTGGACAGCAGAAGGGATGGTCTCCGCAAACCATGCAGGAACTGAAGAAATACTAACGGATGTTGTAGAAAGATATTTGCTTGAGATGGCTAGTAGGTCAATGGTTCAAGTTAAGTGGGATGAGTTCTCAACAAGTAGAAGGGTAGAGTCATGCCGCCTTCATGATCTCATGAGAGACTTTTGTTTGACTCAAGGAAAAGAAGTCGATTTTCTTAAGTTATTTGATTTTGGATTGCGGAAGGATCCTTTGTCCGATTCCCCCGATAATCATTTCAGGCCATCTAGATGTTCCATTCAGTTGGAATATAATGAAGATCACGGACATAATGAGAATGATGTTGTGATGAATATGGCACGGAAATGATCTTATTTCCTCGAGTAATATATGATTCACAAAAGTTCAAATTGCTGAGGGTTCTACTATTTGAAAGATATGATTTTAAGGGCAGAAGGATATGATTTTAAGGGCAGAAGATTACCCAAAGGAATAAAGAATCTTATTCATTTAAGGTTCCTCGGTTTTAATAGATGTCGTTTGGATAAACTACCATCATCAATTGGTCAACTGCAGTACTTGCAGACCCTTGATATAAGAGTATATGCTGAAATTCGAATGCCTGATGTCATATGCAAATTGAAACGTTTGAGAATTTTGTATCTTCCTGAATGGCGTAGAGCTCAGAAAGGAAAAGGAAAATTACATTTATTTGGTTTAAGTAAGCTGGAGACACTAGTTAACTTCAATAGTGAGGATGATGAGTTCAGAGATTTATCACAACTGATTAATCTTCGATGCCTTCATGCTAAAATAAAATTCAAGAAGAATGATGATATTGTTGAGGTTATCAATTACTTGAATTCCAATCAACACAAGTTAAGGGAGACAAAGTTATATCTTTATCTAAATATGGAAAGCATAAAAGATATTTTTGCATGCCTTAATCTTCATCTGTTGTCCATAAACGGAGGGAAGTGCGAGTTTCATAAACTCAAATCACCCAATTTCTGTTCGAATCTCATTGACTTGTGGTTTAAGAAATGTGCAATTGAAGGAGACCCAATGGATTTTCTAGGAAAGCTTTCGAACTTGCGGAGACTCGAATTAGGTGGATTGGACTTAGTGGACAAAAAAGTGATGATTTGTGATGTTAATTCTTTTCCTAAACTCATCTCTCTCGAATTGTGGGAACTGAATAATTTAGAGAAGTGGGTGGTGGATCAAGGAGCAATGCCAAACCTTTCTTATCTTATGATTGGAACTTGTTTCCAGTTGGAAATGATCCCTGACGGGTTGAGATTCATCACTACACTTAAAGAACTGAGAATCGGTGTCATGCGTGAAGAGTTTATTCAAAGAATTCAAGTGGTGGATGGCCAAGAAGGAGCAGATTATAACAAAATTCGTCACGTACCTTGATTAATATAACTGAAGACATTTGAATTCTTTTTGAGGTGTAGAAGTAAATTCTTTTACTGTAAGATTATTCTTTTTTCAAAATTTTCTACCAAAGGGAAGATTTTGGTATCATTTTTAAAATTTTTCAAAAACTTCAGGTTTTGTTATGAACTTCATGAGCGATTCAATCTGACTCGACTTCGTCAACTTCAGAGGTGAGTTAAAAGAATCCTTAATTTCTGTTCTATTGATTTATTTTTTTTATTATTCATTTCTCATGTGAAATCTTGAAGCTGTTTTATATTACTTTTTTTTTCTTTCCAAACAATATCTCAAGGGAGTGCAAATATCAACTCTTCAATCAGGCTTAATAAGAGCAAAGATTTCTTTGCCTGTAGGCTCATAAAAGATTGGACAAATGTTGTCAACACTAATACTTTTGTTTCTGTTCCATTTCCTAGAGTTGCTTTGATGTTTGCTTTTACTTTTAGCTTTCAATATGCTCAGACAAATTTCTTTTGTTCTGTATGGAATTCGGTATTTTATTGATTTGTCAACTTCAAAAATACAGTTTTACTTCTTTTGTTTTCCATGCTTGTGTGTAATTCACTCAAATTGGTTTATGCAAAATTGGAAGCTATTAATCACTCCTTTGATTAAGAGGGGTAATGTTTACTTTTGGGTTTTGTGTATTACTTGGTGTAACAGTTTATGTATGACATTTTATAATCGTTACACTTGACTTTTAGTTAGTTATCTATTTTTTAAAAATTAAATTAAAATTTTATTGATTAATTAATAAATACTAAAGAATAAATGATTACACGTATCAAAACTTTATATAGTGATAGAAAAGAAAACTTTATATAGTGACACAAAAGATATATTATCAGTAAATTAAGTTGTAAACCAAATGCTTGAGAGTGTAAGGTCTTGAATTTCTTTGGTTGTAGGTTAATTTGTTCAACGTGGGAAGCCCAAAGAGGTTATAGGAGAAGGCGGGGTTGTGCTGCAAGATTCGAGTACACTTGGAAGGATGATCCATGCCATGAGTACTCCATTACTAGTGGATGTAAAATAAATGCCCAAATCTTTAGCATTCTGTTGTTCTCTAGAGGCTGCAGCTATGATTCAAGGGAAAACAATGCATGGACAGGGCTGAGGAAGCTTTGCAACTCTTCTCAAACATGATTGATTTTGATATTAGCAATTATTGGGATTGTTCTACCCTTTGAATTTCTTATAATAAATCTACACTTATTTTATGGTGTGTGTGCTATGTATTGGATTGATTTTGATATATCAATTATTCTGATTAATTGTTTTCATGTTTGTTATAATTACATCCCTTGTTCATATTCAGAAAAAAGCACGAAAGTTTGTGTGATAACTTTAGTGGCTTCAGAAATTGATAGATATCCTGTTTTGAAGAAATGAATCTAGTTATCTTTTTCATCTTTTAGTAATTGATGGATATCCGTTGTTCCTTTCGATGGCAACGAAGAGAAAGTTTCGGTCATCTGAATTGTTTGATAGAGCAATCATGGGATGAACAAGTGGCCTTAATAAATAAAACTTTTTTTACTCTCAATTATCATAACATGGAGATCATCATACTCTATCAACAATTATTGTGTGTTATATTGTCTAATATTCAGAACGATATCGTTTTACTAAAATTATGGACTAAAAGCATAAATATCATTAAAATTAAATTTACAATTATTATGTCTTGACCCAAGTATGAGTGAACCAAGCCTATTTATACTTTTAATTTCTGATTTTAATTTAACGACTTCATTTTGAATATTGAACAAGATAATACATAATAATTTTAGACATAAAATCTCGTCTCTCATGGGAAAATATTAGTTATATAGTACAATGGAAGTTGAAATTTATTATAATTTGTGATTTCAAATAGTTCAATAACTATGATTTTCTTTTGATTTTATTTGCTCTATCAAATTTAATTGTAAATATCCTTTAAAATAAAATTAATAAAATTTTAAAAATTTAATGTAGTTTGAATGTACCAGACACAAGTAAAGAAAGATATTTGTAGTAATTAATGTTTTTAGACTTGAGGTAAAATTTTGGGGAAACTGTAAAAAACATCCATCACTTTTGTTGAAAAACTCTTTTTATCCCTAACATTTCAAATAATATATATTCGTCCCTCACATTAAAATAATGTATTAAGTTGGTCCTTTCATCTATTTTAGTTTCTTTTTTTAACAAAAACAACCTGTGTACACGTCATGTGACAGTTTTTCAAGGGCAAAGTTAGAATCAAAAATCATTTTTCCAATTTTTCATTAATGACGAATCTATTATATAATTTGATTTTATTTTGATTCTAATTTTGCCCCTAAAAAATTATCTTTTTTTATATAAACAACCCACATCACTACTACAAAATGACGGATTTAAACTGCCCTTTTTAGAGCGATTAAACATAATCCGGTGTAATTTATAAAAACGTGGTGGCATTATCGTAATATTAAACAAGAATTTAGACTTCTTACACCGGTTATACGAAAACCGGTGTAAATAGTTTATATATTACACCGGTTATAAGAAAACCGGTGTAATAACGGTTTTCTTATAACCGGTGTAAGAAGTCTAACTATTTACACCGATTTTCTTATAACCGGTGTAAGAAGTCTAACTATTTACACCTTCTTACACCGGTTTTCTTATAACCGATGTAAGAAGTCTAACTATTTACACCGGTTTTCTTATAACCATTGTAAGAAGTCTTAGAAGTCTAACTATTTACACCGGTTTTCTTATAACCGGTGTAAGAAGTCTAACTATTTAAATAACAAGTTCATTCTGCTTATAAGTCACTTTTGTAACGATCTTCAGAGACTTCACACCTTCCAGCTCCCAAACGAATTACCAAGCTACGACCTTCAATCGGAAGAGCTGTGAATCAAAGTTCACAGTCCTCACATTTCGGAAGAGGTCACCGGCCGGAGTTTTAGCTTCATTGGCAGCTAAGGATTTGCGAGATCTTCACACCGGACGATACAATCTGCAAGATCCGACAACCAACGACTCTGGACTGCCATCGAAGAGGGAGACCTTCATAATCCTCCATGGCTCCACAGATCTGCTAACAAAATTCATAGGGAGTACTCCACACACCGGAGGTTAGACCGGAATCGCAGTGGCTCCCCTGGAGCTGCTGGGCACACCCACCGAGATGGTGAGGAGTTTCTGAAACCGAAGCCATGGTTGTGGAATCCAGTTCTTACAATTGGTTTTTGATACACTAATTCTTCTTTGTATTTGCTTACACTTTGTGTGGATCTTCAATCCTGCATTTCTAATCATTCTTAGTCTTTTGGATGGATTTTTGGAGTTTTGAGTGGACACGAACTGTACACAAATGCTTATCATGTTGCTGACCATGTGCTCTTCTTGTACTGGCTGTTTATGATACAAATAGAGGCTATAGATGGGGTGCAGTTTCAGCAATTGCTTGGATTTAGCCTTTGTTTTTTTGTTGATTTTTTGGTTGCATCCTTAACGGGATAGTGATGAAAAAATTCTGAAGACATATGATTTTAAATTCTCTGTTCATGAGCTTAAAACATTCTCGTGTACTTGCTGTTTCATCCTACTCATGAAGGGGATGAAGTGTGTCCTGTTGTCAATTGCTAGTGCCTTCAATCTGGTTTGTGGACACGAACATATTGGATTGGGCAGAAGACTTATGGAGTGTTCTTGCTGCTGATGAATGATTTTGTCAATCACATTTACACCGGTTATATAACCGATGTAAAATAAACTTTTTACACCGGGTTTATAAACCCGGTGTAACAAAGACTTTTTACATCGGTTTATAAAACCGGTGTAAGAAATATGTACCTTTTTACCCTGCCTGTATATACACCGGTTCATTTTTATAATAACCGGTATAAATAATAAGATTTAACCGGTGTATAATCCCCGTTTTGTACTAGTGCATGCATGTAATGTGACAATTTTCAACGCCAAAGTTGGAATCAAATTCATTCTTTCATTTTTTATTAATAACGAAACTATTACATAAATTAATTTTATTTTGATTCCAAATTCGCCTCTAAAAACTTATCATATGTCCAATACGTAACTTGTTTCTCTTAAAAAAAGAGACGTAGGTAGATGAAATGACCAATTTGGTACACTATTTTAGTGTGAAAGACGAATTTGTATAATTTGAAATGTTAAGGGCGAAAAAAGCTTTTCAAACAAAAGTGAGCAACGTTTTTCACAATTTTCCTAAAATTTTCTAAAGCAATAGCCCTTTCATACTCACGATGGTATTGCTAAAAGTATAGAGAGTTTGCCAAATAAAAAGTAGAATAGGAATCAGAATGCATCTTGGTAAACATGTCAGTAATTTGTACAATTAATCTTGGATTATTTTATCCATATGACTCTCAACCTGAATGATTTGGTTATGCTGATGGTGGTTATTTATCTGACCTACATAAAACAATGTCTGAAGCTAGATATTTACTAACATGTGGTCAAATAGTTATTTCGTGGCTATCCATAAAATAATCAATAGCTGTCACTTCTTCGAACCATGTTAAAATTATAGCAATTTATGAGGCCAGTCGATAATGTATTTAGTTAAGATCAACGACAAATTATATCTGAAAGAATTGTGGGTTATCTATTAAAAATCCAGCAACTATATTATAAAAAGATAATGTTGTTTGTATAGAACAATTAAAGGGATGATATATATATATATATATATTAAAATTTCACCAAAATTTTTTTTTACTCATGATTTGCAAAAGAATTGTGAAACTAATGTGCACAAATCAGATCAAATAACAATTTAGCGGATTTATTTACCAAGTCATTACCGACTGTAACTTTTGAGAAATTAATAAGAAATATTGGAATGCATCGGTTAAAAGATCTCAAATGATCTTCAAATTAAGGGGACATATAAATATACAAGAATGATGCACTCTTTTTCATTTACTAGATTTTTTTTTTCCAAATAGGTTTTTGTCTAGTAAGGTTTTAACGAGATACATTCTTTATGTAAATGAGCATCCAAGGGGGAGTGCTATGAAAATATTAATAGTGGAAGTTCATTATGCATTTAATGGGTTCGTGAATATCCCATTTGGATTCATCCCCTTGTGTTAATGCCCTGATTAATAAATTTCAAACTTCTAGATTAATGGATAACTATTAGTTATCATCTCGAAATACTAAATTAATAAATAATTCAGCTACTAGGATCAACTACTTGGTTTATCTATAAATAAAGGGTATTGTTGTTCATTTTGAGTAACCCTGTAGGAACTCTGAAAACTTGTAAAATCAGAGAATATCTGTAAAACCTCTGTTGTAATAACCTTTGTAATGTAAATTGCTATCAAATGTAGTTAGTGAATAGAGGTATAATTCCAGTTATTTCCTTCGTGTATTTCTCTTTATTATAATTTGTTTTGTACTGTTATTTCGTAGTGTTTGATAGAAGTACTAGTTTTACAATAACAGCACAAATATTAAAGTTACAAATTTTCAAGTGCTTTTTTATTTTTTGCTATTAAAGCGACATCAATATATTGGATGAAAGAACAACATGTAAAATAGTGTTTTATATCAACCCCTATTCGTATGATCTCAACATAAAAAAATTAGGGACTGACATCCCCTTAAAAAAATAGTAAAAGTTAGACCAAAAAAATTGAGTTGGAACTATTTGAGTGATAAAATTCAAATTGAAAGATAAAAATATAATTTTTTTTCAAAATTGGGGACTAGCACCCCCTTTAAAAAAAAAATTTAAAAGTTAGCCAACATCCTAATGGATAAAAAAAATTGAGTTGAGAATAATTTGTATGACAACGTCCAAATTAAAGGATCACAATTAAAGATCAAAATGATACTTACGAACCCAGGTTAAGAGGCTATCGGAGTCATTTACCCAAATATCTCATCATAATAACGGTCATTTGTTTCCTATTTCCTTTGTTACTTTGTTTGGTCCACTACTATTTAAACATTTATTTCATTTCTTAGATGTTTAAAGTTATCAGAATCCCTTTTATAATGGTTGTCTCAAAAAAAAAACACAGATAGTGGTTTTAATTTTTAAGGTAACTAGTTAGATATTCAAAGTTTTGTAGGAAAAATAAAATAAAAAGGAGTTTTGCATTTTTTTTCGTATCGGGACAGTAGACCGTGCAGCGTCAGAGCGAGGTTAGTTGTGGGGGAGATTTCATTTTTCTCCAAACAAGTCTTAATAGGGAAAGGTAGTCTTTTTTCAATTTTTTTTTATTTCTTGACGTGGTTTTTTAGGTAACTAGCTAGATATTTGAGTTTTTGTAGCAAAAAAGAAGAGTTTTGCGTTGGTTTTTTTTTATGTGTTGGGACAAGAGAATGTGCAGTGGCAGAGCGAGGGTAGGATGGAGGAGATTTTGTTTTTCTCCAAACAAATCTATTGGGAAAGGTAATATTTTCTTCAATTTTTTTATTTCTTTATTTAATTTTGTGGGTAACAAGATAAATATTCAAATTTTTGTAGCAAAAATATAAATGGAGTTTTGGGATTTTTTTTTTTTTTTTTTTTTTTTTTTTTTTTTTTGTGTTTGGACAAGAGACTGTGCCGCAGCGGAGCAAGGATAGGGGGAGATTTTGTTTTTCTCAGAGCAAATCTTAACCGGGAAAGGTAATATTTTTCATCTATTGTTTCCATAACTAAACTTTCATATTTTTGTTAATAGAGTATTGGTTTAATTTTGACCATATTTATCATTCATCTATATGCTTTGGCTTACTTGATTTGTCCAAAATATTTCCTCTAGTGTTAGTTATGTTGTTATTATCAAATTCTCGTCTCCACTCAAAATGACTTATTTGTTTTACACCAATTTTTAAAATAATTTTTTCAACTTTCTCCAAATAGAAAATAAGAATATTTAGTCTTTTTACCTTTTTAAATTTAATTTATTGAAAATCAATAATCAAATGTTGACATCGTCGTTGACTGTTGGCCCATGGGTAAATTTGAATGATTTGGTCAGAATTTAGCCAGTCGACTAGAAGGAAAACTATTGACCACTGCTAGTCAGTGTTTTAAAACTCGGACCGGAATGCGAACCGGTAGAGCTACTGGGTTAGGGGTCAATTGGTCGGACCGGTCGAACCGGTGTCAAGAACCGGATGACGTCATAAATATATTTAATATAAATATATTAATTAAATATTAACATATCTCACATTTTATGTCAAAATAAAATGACCAAATTATAAAAAAAGTAATATTCAATTAAATTCTTAGTTTTTCATCAATAAAAAATTCATAGATCGTATTGTTTAATAATGCTAATAATTATTTTGTTTATAATTTAATAAAATTTTATTAAAATAAGCGAAATTTATTAAAGTATTAATGAATAATATCAAATCGATCATATTAAAATAAGTTAGAAAGTGTAGTTCTCAATACACAATTTATTCATTTCAAAACTTAAACTTGTGAATTAAAAAAATTAATGACATATTATACTTTGAATTTAATTTTGTGTGCTATAAAATAATAATTAAATAAAAAACAATAAATATGATATGATAAAATTTAAAATTCATATTTATTTAAATTGTATGAATGTGATTGATTGAAAATATTAATGAAAACATAATTTCCATATTCATTCAAAATCTTGTAATATGGTAAATTGGAAGTATTTTTGACAATTAGAATTTATTAAAAATCTTAAAATATGGTAAATTGAAAGTATTTATGATAATTGAAAGATATTAAAAATCTTGAATATGGTAAATTAAAGTATTTATGATGATTGAATGTATTCAAATTTTAAAATATTAAAATATGGTAAATCATTAATGATAATTAAAAATCTTGAATATGGTAAATTAAAGTATTTATGACAATTGAATGTATTCAAATTTTAATATATTAAAATGTGGTAAATTTGAATCATTAATGACAATTGGGGTGTATTGATGAAAAATATTTACTACTATTGATTAGTTTTAAGTGTAATTGTAAGTGTGAATGGAAAGAAAGAAAGAAAGAAAGATGGAAAGACGGAAAGAAAGGAAGGAAGGAAGGAAGGTAGGAAGGAAGGATGGAAAGAAGGAAAAAAATGAAGGAAGGAAGGAAGGGAGGGAGGGACGCAGGTAGGCAAAGACAAAAAAAGACCCAAAAAAAATTGAAAATCGAAAATTTTCCCGGTTAAACCCGGTTTTTGACCGGGTTAAACCGGTTCTTGAACCTCCGATTTTTTGTAATAATTCGGACCGGACACCTGGCCGGTTCTCGATCCAACCGGTCGAACCGACCGGTCCGGTCCGAGTTTAACAACACTGCTGCTAGTGATCAACGCAAAAAAACAATTTATTTTATTGTTATAAAAATACTATAAACTTGTAGTATTATATTGTGTAACAAGTTGTTATACCACTACTACAAAGTAGAGATATAAATCTTATGTTACAACTACTACTATCAAATATGAAACAAGTATGAAATATGCTAAAAAGATAGAGAGTACTATAGAGCAAAGTAGAACAAAATGTAGTAAGCCTTTCAACCATCTTTCCCTTTCACATTATCCTCTATTTATATGCTTGAGGTACCTTGTAACTTACAATGTGCTAAATGAAAATTACAAGAGTTACATAAGTTACATAGGTTACAAAGTAATGGGAGATAATGGGATGATGTTACATGAGTTATAGAAATAATGAGAGATAAAGTGGTAGAACATGGTGTATTTGGATTGACATTCACAATATGTTCATAACACTCCCCCTTGGATGTCCATCTTTAAGATAAATGCCTCGTTAAAACCTTACTAGGAAAAACCCAATGGGATAAAAACCTAGTGAAGGAAAAAGAGTACATTTTTCATATATAACATTGCCTCGTTAAAAACCTTACTAGGAAAAACCCAAATGGGAAAAAAACCTTGGTTAAGGAAAAAAGAGTACAATGTATAATAACTCCCCCTCTTGAGCACATCATTTGATATCTTTCAATCGACGCATTCCAATCTTATATACCAACTTTTCAAATGTTGATGTCGGTAGTGATTTAGTGAACAAATCTGCCAAATTGTCACTCGAACGAATTTGTTGTACACAGATTTCACCATTCTTCTGAAGATCATGCGTGAAAAAGAATTTTGGTGAGATGTGTTTTTGTCTATCACCTTTGATGTATCCATCCTTCAATTGAGCAATGCATGCAGCATTATCTTCGAACAAACAGTAGGAACTTTTTTATCCAAATGCAAACCACATGTTTCTCGAATATGATGGATCACTGATCTCAACCAAAAACACTCCCGACTTGCTTCATGAATTGCCAATATTTCAGCATGATTTGAAGAAGTAGCAGCTATAGTTTGTTTCATAGAACGCCAAGAAATAGCTGTACCACCACATGTGAACACATAACCCGTTTGTGAACGACCATAATGAGGATCAGATAAATATCCAGCATCTGCATAACCTATTAGGTCAAACTTGATTGCCTTAAAATAATAAAGACCCATATCTATCGTACCTTGAAGGTAACGAAAAATATGTTTTATACCATTCCAATGCCTTCGTGTAGGTGAAGAACTATATCTTGCTAGTAGATTCACAGCAAATGAAATATCAGGACGTATATGACTAGCAAGATACATTAATGCTCCAATAGCACTAAGATATGGTACTTCTGGACCAAGTAATTCTTCATCATTTTCACGAGGTCGGAAAAGATCTTTATGCACATCAAGTGATCTAACAACCATAGGCATGCTCAAGGGATGTGCTTTATCCATATAGAATCTTTTAAGCACTTTAGATGTATAACCTAACTGATGCAAAAATATACCATTTTCCAAGTGCTCAATTTGCAATCCAAGACAAAATTTTGTCTTTCCAAGATCTTTCATTTCAAATTCTTGTTTCAAAGAGTTAACAGCTTTTTCGAGCTCTTCAAGATTTCCAATAATATTCAAATCATCAACATAAATTGCAATGATTGCAAATTCGGATGCAGATCTTTTAATAAAAACACATGGACAAATGGGATCATTCATATAGCCTTGTTTCATCAAATATTCACTAAGGCGATTATACCACATGCGTCCAGCTTGTTTTAATCCATATAAGGATTTGCACAATTTAATTGAATAAAGTTCTCGAGAATTGGAATTATTTTCCTTAGGCAACTTGAATCCTTCAGGGATTTTCATATAAATATCATTATCAAGTGAGCCATACAAATAGGCTGTTACAACATCCATTAAACGCATTTCAAGTCGTTCATTTGCTGCCAGATTAAGCAAATAACGAAAAGTTGTTGCATCCACCACGGGAGAATATGTCTCCTCATAATCAATACCTGGTCTTTGAGAAAATCCTTGTGCAGCAAGTCGATCCTTATATCGCACAATTTTATTATTCTCATTTCGTTTTCGTACAAAGACCCATTTATAACCCACGGGTTGCACATCTTCAGGTGTGCGTATTATTGATCCAAAACCTTTACGTTTTGTTAACGAGTTTAACTCTGCTTGAATTGCGTCCTTCTATTTTGGCCAATCATTTCTTCGTATGCATTCATCCACAGACTTTGGTTCATGATCCTCGTTTTCATTCATGATAGTAATTGCTGCAGCATAGGCAAATTTATCATCGACGTCGATTTTATATCGATTCCACATTTTCCCAATCATGACATAATTTATTGAGATCTCATGATTATCAGAATTTTCAGGTACCTAAACTTCTTCTGGAAGTTTATTATTTGTCATGTCTAGAATTTCCATTTTTGAAGATCCTTTTGGAACCTTAATTACCTCGATTTTGCCATCATTATTATTTGCTCATTTTCTCTTTCGAGGATTTTTGTTTTTGGAACCGATTGGTCTACCACGTTTTATGTGTGCCTTTAATTGATTACTAGTGGTAGAGGTCCTTCAGGGACATCAATTCGAATTGGAGCATTAACAGCCGGTATATGTGACTTAGTTACACGTTTTGGGTCAGTAAAAGCATCTGACAATTGATTTGCTAAACGTTGCAAATGAATTATCTTTTGAACTTCCAGTTCACATTGATTTGTACGAGGATCAAAATGAGATAATGATAATTCGTTCCAACTAATTTTCTTAACCAGCTGTTTATTTTCTCCCCCTAATGTTGGGAAAACTGATTCGTCAAAATGACAATCAGCGAAACGAGCCGTAAATAAATTTCCGGTTGTTGGTTCAAGATATTTCACTATAGATGGAGATTCATACCCAATATATATTCCCAACCTCCTTTGACGTCCCATCGTTGTGCGTTGTGGTGGAGCAATTGGAACATAAATCGCACATCCAAAAATTCTAAGATGGGTAATATTTGGTTTCTGACCAAAAAAACCAATTGTTGGGGAGAGAATTCATGATAATTTGTTGGCCTTATGCGAATTAGTGTTGCAGCATACAAAATAGCATGTCCCCAAACAGTTGTTGGAAGTTTAGTTCTCAAAAGCAATGATCTCGCAATTAATTGAAAACGTTTAATAAACGATTCTGCCAAACCGTTTTGTGTATGAACATAAGCGACAAGATGTTCAACATTAATCCCAATAGACATACAATAATCATTAAAAGATTGGGATGTAAATTCACTAGCATTATCAAGACGAATTGTCTTAATAGGGTAATCTGGAAAATGTGCTCGTAACTGAATTAATTCCGCAATTAATTTCGCAAACGCTAGGTTGCGAGTTGATAATAAACATACATGTGACCATCTAGTTGATGCATCAATTAAAACCATAAAATATCTAAATGGTCCACAGGGTGGGTGAATAGGCCCACAAATATCACCATGTATGCGTTCTAAAAATGCAGGAGATTCAGTACGAATTTTCCTTGGTGATGGTCTTATAATTAATTTGCCTTGAGAACAAGCAACACATGAGAATTCATTAGATTGAAGAATCTTCTGGCTCTTCAAAGAATGACCATATGAATTCTCTAAAATTCTTCGCATCATTATAAAACCAGGATGGCCCAACCAGTCATGCCAAACAATAAAATCATTATGATCAGTAAACTTCTGATTTACTGTTGCATATATTTCAACTGTAGAAATATATGTATAATATAATCCAGTGGAATAAGAAGGTAATTTTTTTAATACAATTTTCTTTCCAAAATCTATGCTTGTAATATACAAGTATTCATTATTACCTTCACTTTTAGTCTTAATATGATATCCATTTCGGCGAATATCTTTAAAACTTAACAAATTTCTTTGAAACTTAGAAGAATATAATGCATCTTCAATGAAAAATTTTGTTCCTCCTGGTAAAATTATTATTGCTTTTCTGGAGCCTTCAATCAATTTTGTACTACCAGATATAGTACTAACATGAGTTTCTTTCATGATTATATAAGAAAAATATTTCTTATCTTTTTTTATGGAATGTGTTGTTGCACTATCTACCAGACATAATTCTTTGTCTTTAATCATTGGAACGTCCATTTTCTTCACAAAATAAAAATTCTAAATGAGAATTGTTTTAATTTCTTTAAGTATAAAAGAAATATTTAAAACAAATGTATTAATAATAACTATTATTATTATTATTTAAGGACATCTAATAATAATGTTTATTCATTACATCAAAATAAGCAACCAAAAATATTTATTTATTACATCAAATTAAACAACGAATATATTTATTCTTGGACATTTTCATCACTAATCAAGTGACTAGTATCACCTTCGGGGTAATTAACAAATAAATCCACATTATTTGATTTCAAACATATGGTATTTGTTTTTCTTCAAGAAAACATACATTCATATCTTCTTTAGGAAGAATTTGAGACATTATAAATAAATATTAATCAATAAATATAAATAACTTGCATAATAAAAAATTTACATAAAAGATACAAAACAATAATTTATGTATTATTGCAAATTATATCTATCATATAATTTGTATATATGTATAATATAATATAAATAAATTGCATAATTGAAAATTTACATAAAAGATACAAACAATAAAATTATATAATCATATTGCACCTTCATGGTTTTATTTATAAAATATGATTATATTGCACCTTCAGGGTGAATAAAATATGATTATATTACACCTTCAGGGTGTTAACAATAATAATTTGCTATGTCGATATTTATCATGTTAGCATTATAATCATGTTTTATCAATAAAATTTATCTCAACATCGTGGCATTTATTTTTCAATGATGTATGATAAAACTTAACGATATGCTTCGCAGTACGACAGGTACGAGTCCAATGATATTCTATACCACATTGGTAGTAATTTTTTGTGTCATTTTTCTTTCTTTCCATTTCATTAACCCACTTCTGGGGATTATTTTGTTTCTTGCCACGGTAATAATCATTTTGATTATATGGCATATTTTTATCAAATATGCCGTGTTTTTGAAATGACAACCAACTTCAAGTGGTTGAATGTTTCTTTCAAATTAATCCATATATAATATTCAATATATTATATCCAATAGTACAAATTCATAGTAGAAAATAAATTAATTGAAAATGAAAAGTATTACCATAGGAACTTACCAAAATCCCAAACCTATACTTAACAATTCTTTTAATATGCAACTTGAATTTGATTTGCTCCAACTTTCTCAATTGGTAGAGAACTCGTGCTGATAACGTGTTATAAAAATACTATAAACTTGTAGTATTATATTGTGTAACAAGTTGTTATACCACTACTACAAAGTAGAGATATAAATCTTATGTTACAACCAGTGTTTTAAAACTCGGACCGGAATGCGAACCGGTAGAGCTACTGGGTTAGGGGTCAATTGGTCGGATCGGTTGAACCGGTGTCAAGAACCGGATGAAGTCATAAATATATTTAATATAAATGTATTAATTAAATATTAACATATCTCATATTTTATGTCAAAATAAAATAACCAAATTATAAAAAAATAGGGTTATCTTCAATTTACCCCCATGAAAGATGGCCTTTAATCACTTTGCCCCCATAAAAGATTTTTATTAACACTTTGCACCGTTGACTTTCAATTAAAGATGCTAACGGATAACTTCATTAATTATTAATTTTAAATGACAATTTTATCCATCAATAAGAAATAAATTAAATTATATTTGTCCCTCTTATATTTAAACATTAATTTTAATTTATCTACTCCATAATTTTGTATTAATACTTAAATATTATTAGTTTGAGGCATAAAATACTTGATCAATTTTTTTAACAAAATAAGATACTTGTTTATTTTATTCATTTTATTTTATTTCATCTTCTTTTATATAAATAAATATGTCAAGTTTCTTGTAATTTATGATTTTTTTTACCCATTTTAGTTTGTTGTGTCTTTAAAATATGATTGTTTATCTTATTTGTATTATTGACAATTTAAAACATTGATTTAATATCTTAAATTTTTTTGTTATATTATTATATATATTAAAGTAATCTAATCAGCATAATAAAATTATATAATGACAAAATAAATAAATAAAATAATTATTTGCTTATTAGTTGTAAGGTGTATATTTATTATAAATATATATTTTTCTAATAGAGATAACCTTTATACTTAATAAATTTCATTAAAAATTCATTCACTCTAAATTAAAAATCCATAGATATCAGAGTGGTAAAATAAAATGTTTCATTAATTTTTTATTAAAGAATTAAAAAAATTGGACAAAGTATGAATTATTTTATTACATTCCCAAAAATTAAATAATTCATATGAGGTTTTTATTGACCAAGTATATTAAAAATAGTTAACAAATTATAAAAAATAGTAAACCGTATCGAAAATCTAATTTTTTTAGTAAGATTATATATATTATTCTATTATTTAAAATAATAATAAGAAATTTAATTTGTTAAAGTATATATAAAGAAGAAAGAAAATAAAATGATGATAAAGTAAGATAAGATTTTCAGAATTAAATTTAAGGGTAAAATAGTCTAAAATATAAAAAAGTAATTTTTTTAAGGCAAAATTTAAATTTTCATTTAAATATAGTAACAGAGTATCCTTATCGGTGCAAAGTACTAATAAAAATCTTTGATGGGGGCAAAGTGATTAAAGATCATCTTTCATGGGGGTAAATTGAAGATAACCCAAAAAAATAATATTCAATTAAGTTCTCAGTTTTTCATCAAAAAAAATCATAGATCGTATTGTTTAATAATGCTAATAATTATTTTTTTTATAATATAATAAAATTTTATTAAAATACGCAAAATATATTAAAGTATTAATGAATTAATATCAAATCGATCATATTAAAATATGTAGAAAGTGTAGTTCTCAATAAACAATTTATTTATTTCAAAACTTAAAGTTGTGAATTAAAAAAATTAATGACATGTTATACTTTGAATTTAATTTTGTGTGATATAAAATAATAATTAAATAAAAAACAATAAATATGATATGATAAAATTTAAAATTCATATTTATTTAAATTGTATGAATGTGATTGATTGAAAATATTAATGAAAACATAATTTTCATATTCATTCAAATATTGTAATATGGTGAATTGGAAGTATTTATGACAATTAGAATTTAGTAAAAATCTTAAAATATGGTAAATGGAAAACTTTTATGATAATTGAAAGATATTAAAAATCTTGAATATGGTAAATTAAACTATTTATGACGAATGTATTCAAATTTTAAAATATGGTAAATTAAAGTATTTATGATAATTGAATATATTCAAATTTTAATATATTAAAATGTAGTAAATTTGAATCATTAATGATAATTGGGATGCATTGATGGAAAAACATTTACTACTATTAATTAGCTTTAAGTGTGAGTGTAAGTATAAATGGAAAGAAAGGAACGAAGGAAGGAGAAGGAAGGAAAAAAAAACAAAAAGGAAAGGAAAGGAAGGAAAAATTAAAAAAAAAGGAAGGAAACCGGTGAAGGAAGGGAAGGAAGGAAAAAAAAGGAAGGAAGGCAAAAAAAAAAAAAAAAAAACCGGGTTCCAACCGGTTCCCGGTTTTTCCGGTTAAACCCGGTTTTTGACCGGATTTGACCGGTTTTCTTAACACCGGTTTTTGATATCAACTCGGACCAGACCCTTGGCCGGTTCCCGGTCCAACCGGTCAAACCGGCCGGTCCGGTCCGGGTTTGATAACACTGGTTACAACTACTACTATCAAATATGAAACAAGTATGAAATATGCTAAAAAGATAGAGAGTACTATAGAGCAAAGTAGAACAAAATGTAGTAAAACTTTCAACCATCTTTCCCTTTCACATTATCCTCTATTTATAGGCTTGAGGTACTTTGTAACTTACAATGTGCTAAATGAAAATTACAAGAGTTACATAAGTTACATAGGTTACAAAGTAATGGGAGATAATTGGATGATGTTACATGAGTTATAGAAATAATGAGAGATAAAGTGGTAGAACATGGTGTATTTGGATGGACATTCACAATATGTTCATAACATTATTTTTTATTTTAAACATTTTTTAATAAAAATATTTATGAACACAAAAACCAATAAAAGTACAACTTATCAAACCAAAAATAGAAGAATATTTATCCCCGGTTATCATAATGAGCATTAAATCATTGTCATTCAAATTTGCTGAGGTTCCAAAAATGAGACAAAGTCATGAAGAACAAAACAATTAATCATTCTTAATGAAAATTAAATATAGAAGTCAAAATCTTTAAATTGGGCAAAAGAAGTGTACTGAGGTTGATTAATTATACTTCCATCTATTGAGTTGAAACTTTAAAACATGCAATTATAATGTAACAAAGCATTAATGAATTTATGCTTCAAAAATAAATCCATCAACCTATATAATCACCCCTTCCTTCTTCAATCCCCACAGATAATTTCCCATCCCAATTT
The DNA here is from genome assembly GCA_016586305.1 of Ophiorrhiza pumila. Classification (NCBI taxonomy): domain Eukaryota; kingdom Viridiplantae; phylum Streptophyta; class Magnoliopsida; order Gentianales; family Rubiaceae; genus Ophiorrhiza; species Ophiorrhiza pumila. The sequence goes on along the minus strand of BLIW01000003.1, from coordinate 23,580,665 downwards.
TCCCAACAATTTTTCCTTATCAAAGCTCTCCCTTTGAATAATTTCAGAATTCAACAATCATGGAAAATAATGATGAAGTTTGCAACACAAAACTTACCCTTGGAATTGGTTCACCAGGCAATTCCATGCGTACATCAGACCAAGGAGGAGCAGCTTAATGATGCCCTCACTTTGAACCCCTCATTTGAACAAGGGTCATCCAACTCCAGGAATACTTCTAGCAATGCTGATGATGGTGACAACAACAATGGTTCAGGAAAGAGATTTCCGCTTTCCATGGAACAATTAAGTGTTCTTGAAAACAAATATAAAGAACACAGCACTATTACTACTGTTATTTAGGCCGTGCAGAGGCAGAGCGAGGTTAGGGTGAGGAAGATTTTGTTTTTTTCCGAACAAATCTTACTAGGTAAGGTAATATTTTCTTCAATTTATAATTTCTTTATGCGATTTATTAGGTAGCTGGTTAGATATTCGAATTTTTGTTGCAAAAATTAAAAAAAATAAGTTTTGCTTTGGTTTTTTTGTTGTTACGAGAAGAGAATGTGTGGCAGCAGAGCCATGTTCGGATGGGGTGATTTTGTTTTTCTCCAAACAAATAATAAGAAAAGGTAATATTTTCTTCAATATTTTTATTTCTTTATTAGGTAACTAGTCAAAAATTTTCTTCAATTTTTTTTATTTCTTTATTTAATTTTTTAGGAAACTAGTTAAAATTCAAATTTTTGTTGCAAAAAAAAAAAAAAAAAAAGGAGTTTTGCATTTTTTTTTGTGTTTGGACAAGAGACTGTGTGGAGAAGAAGTGAGATTAGGGTAGAGAAGATTTTTTTTTATCTCCAAACAAATCTTTAACAGTGTACATAAATATTTTTCATCTAGTGTTTCCATAACTATACTTTTCATACTTTTTGTTAATAGAATATTAGTTTAATTTTGACTCTTTTCATCATTCATCTATCTGCTTTGGCTTACTTGAGTTGTTCAAAATAGTGGAATTTTCAATTTACCCTTATGAAAGATGGCATTTAATCAATTTGCCTAAATAAAAGATTTTTATTTTACACTTTATACTGTTAACTATCAATTAGAGATGCTAATTGATAACATCATTAATTATTAAATTTAAATGACAATTTTATCCATCAATAAGAAATAAATTAAATTATATTTGTCCTTCTTATATTTAAACATTAATTTCAATTTATCTCCTCTATAATTTTGTATTAATACTTAAATATTATTAGTTTGAGGCATAAAATATTTGATTAATTTTTTTAACAAATTAAGATACTTGTTTATTGTTTTCAACTTTTTTTCTTTTCCTTTTTGTTCATCTTCTTTTATATAAATAAATATGTCATGTTTATTGTAATTTATGATTTTTTTTACTCATTTTAATTTGTGGTGTCTTTATAATATGATTATTTATCTTATTTGTATTATTGACAATTTAAAGCATTGATTTAATATCTTAAATTTTTTATTATATTATTATATATATATTAAAGTTACCTAATCAACATAATAAAAATATATAGTGACAAAATAAATAAATAAAATAATTATTCGTTTATTAGTTTTAAGGTGTATATTTATTATAAATATATATATATTTCTAATAAAGATATCTTTTATACTTAATAAATTTAATAAAAAATTAATTCACTCTAAATTAAAATTTCATAGACATCAAAGTGGTAAAATAAAATGTTTCATTAATTTTTTATTAAAGAATTAAAAAAAATTGGACAAAGAATGTATTATTTTATTACATTCCAAAAAATTAAATAATTCATATGGGTTTTTATTGACCAAGTACATTAAAAATAGTCAACAAATTATAAAAACTAGTAAACCGTATCCAAAATCTAATTTTTTAGTAAGATTATATGTATTGTTCTATTATTTAAAATAATAATAATTGTTAAAGTGTATATGAAGCAAAAAGAAAAAATAAAATGATGATAAAGTAGGACAAGATTTTGCGAATTAAATTCAAGGGTAAAATAGTCTAAAACATAAAACAAAATAATAAAGAATAATTTTTTTAAGGAAAAATTTAAACTTTTGATTTAAATATAGTAACAGAATATACTTATCAGAGCAAAGAGCTAATAAAATATTTTTATAGGGGCAAAATGATTAAAAATCATCTTTTATGGGGCCAAATTGAAGATAACCCTTCAAAATATTTCATCTAGTGTCACTTTGGATATGTTGTTATTGTCAAATTCTCATCTCATCTCAAAAGGCCAATTTATTTAACATCAATTTTTAAAATAAAATTTTTCAATTTTATAGAAATAGAGAAAATACGAACATATGAGTCTTTTTACCTTTTTTAAAGAGGCTTGGGACAGATTCAATGATCTATTGAGACAATGCCCAAATAATGACTTGGGAGAAGTCAGGAAGCTGAATACATTTTTCAAAGGACTATCTCCAGACTCATCACTCATGGTCAAAGCATGTGCAAATGGAGCTCTAAAGGACAAAAGTATACCAGAAGTCGACACCACCTATGACACTGGGTGAAATGCTGCCTGGAACACTGGAACTTACTTCAGGTAGAGAATCTGGAACGTCTTCATTAGGAACAGCACTTACTCCCAGAGAGTCATCGTCTTGAACATTTGCTGATTCCATCACAGTTCGAGTCCTTTTGTTGTAAACTCGATAAGCTCGACTATTGATAGCATATCCAAGAAATATAGCTTTATCACTCTTGCGGTCGAGCTTCCCTTTCCAAATTTCATAGGGCATCTTCTCAGTTCCTCCAAGAAGATATACACGATTTATAGTGTAGTATGCTGTGTTCATTGCTTCAGCCCAGAATTTCTGTGGAATATTTTTCTTGTGTAACATGACGCGTGACATCTCTGCTATAGTTCGATTTTTCCTTTCTACGACCCCGTTTTGCTGAGGAGTTTTAGGTGCAGAGAACTCATGACCTATTCCATGCTGATTACAGAAGTCTGAGAAATCTGAGTTTTCAAACTCTCTCCCATGATCACTACGAATCCGTACAATCTTCAGAATAGCACATCTCTTTTCACGCTGAAAGCGTAGACACAATGCTTTAAAGGCATTAAATGTGTCAGATTTTTCACGAAGAAATTGAATCCATGTATAGTGAGAAAAATCATCAACAGCTACATATGCATATCGTTTTCCTCCAATACTTTCGACTGACATAGGGCCCATCAAATCCATATGAAGCAGCTCTAGCACACGAGTTGTTCCTGGTATCTGTGACTGGGGATGTGACACCTTTGTTTGTTTACCAATCTGACATGGTCCGCATATTCTGCTTTCATCAAATTGCAGTTGAGGAATCCCATAGACAGCTCCTTTAGTAACTATGTTCTGTAGCATCCGTATATTCATATGACCCAATTTTCGATGCCATAGAATTGAATCCTCCATACTTGATCGAAGACATGTTGATGTGGCAGAGATGAGATAGCAATTATCCCTTGATCTTACTCCTTCCATGATACATTTGTTGTTTTGATCAATCACCTTGCAATTTTTCTTCGTGAAATTTACATCCAAGTCTTGGTCGCACAAGTGACTAATGCTGAGCAAATTTGCCTTGAGGTCATCTACTAGCAGTACATCATCTAACTTTGGTAACTAAGGCACATTTAGAGTACCTTTTCCAATGACACGAGCTGTGACACCATTGCCAAAAGTCACTATTCCCATAGTTCCAGACATCACATCCTTCAAAAAATTATTTTCACCAATCATATGCCTGGAACATCCACTGTCAAAATACCACTCATCTGTTGTGGCAGCCTTTAGTGACGTGTATGTGAAATTGCACCTGTAATTAGGCTTCACCACCCAGCTCTGTTGTGTATTTCTGCGAAAAGTAGAGTTTCTAGCAGTACCTTGTCTTAACTCAGCAAGATAGATAAAACATCTAGGACGAATATGACCACGACGATTGCAGTAATGACAAACAGGTATAAATCTGTTACCTCTTTCGTTATGAGCATGATAGTAATAAGAATGTGACCTGTTCACAGCAACCTGCACCGCTTTGGATTTATTCTCTGACAGTGACACTTACTGTGACATCAGTTGTGACATGGGCTGTGACACTGAGCTTTCTCCTTTGTACCCCAGTCCTGTGTAGTCACCACTCGATTGACCAACCTTAAGAATTTCATCCAGCTTCGAAGCACCTGAATTTAGCATCTTAACTCATTTCTTTAAGTGATTTAACTCGTTGGTCAATGTCTTTACTTCCTCTTGGCTTACTCTCAGTTTGATAACCAGATCAGTGTGAGATTGTTGAAGATTGTCCCTTTCGTTTTGCAGATTTCCAACCTGTGTATGAAGTTGCTGATTCACTCTAGAAAGTTCAGTCCACTTGTCATGAAGATTCTTGAATTCCACCAGAATATCTTCTTCTGTAACATAATCTTCATCTTCATCTAGATAGGTTGACATATTTCCAGTGACACTCTGTGTAACATCCGTTTTCTTGTCATGATCAGATTGTTCTGTCTTAGTGGTAAGAGCCACATGGTTGTTCTGAAAATCATCTTCTTTGTCTGAATCATCTTCACTCCAAGTTGTGTTGAGTGAGTTCCTCTTTCTTCTCAGTGTATTAGCACAATCTGCCTGAACATGCCCATAACCTTCACATTCTATGCACTTAATTCCTTTAAGTTTGAATGATTGATCAGACATATGATTTTCTTCCCTGTTCTTTCTATTATTTGCCACCTCATTCTTGGTGTTACTGACACTACCTCTGACATCAGGATTACTTTTGCCATATCTTTTCAGTATTTTGCTGAAATTTTTAGATATTAAAGCCAAGGAGTCCCCAAGGTCATCATCTCCAGAATTGTCCAACTTCTACATTTCTGCTTTTAAGGAAAGTTCCTTGTTTTTCTTTGCTTCCATGTCTACTCCCAAATTCATCTCAAATGTTATAAGAGATCCCATCAATTCTTCCAGCTTCATCTTTGAGATATCTTTTGCTTCCTCAATGGCAGTAACTTTATGAGCAAAGCGTTGAGGTAAAGATCGTAAGGTTTTCCTCACAAGTTTTTCTTTTGAAAAACTTTCACCAATGGCAAATGCTTCGTTGGCAATATCACACAGCTTGACATTAAATTCTGTAATGCTTTCATCTTCAAGCATCCTCAAGTTTTCAAATCTTGTAGTCAGAATTTGCATCTTTGTTAACTTTACACTTGAGGTTCCTTCATGAGTAGTTTGCAAAATTTCCCATGCCTTTTTAGCAATGACACATGTGGAGATAAGTCTGAACTGTGCTGGATCTACTCCATTAAATATGGCATTAAGCGCCTTTGAGTTACTGTTTGCCAAGGTATCTTCAGTAGGCAACCAGCTTTCTTCAGGTTTGAGTGTTTTGACACCATTTGCATCAGTAGTCGTTGGAGGATCCCATCCAACCAGAATTGATTTCCAAGCCTTCTCATCAATATCTTTAATAAAGGCTCTCATTCTTGCCTTCCAATATGCATAGTTGCTTCCATCCAAGAGAGGTGGACGCATTGTTGAACCTCCTTCCTTCATAGAGTCCATCGCACCAAACAACCAAGATCAAGTCCTGTGGATCCCGCCTCAGAAACAAAGACGACCCGCTTTGATACCAATTGAAAGATCTAGGTTAGTAGCGCGGTGTCCCAGTGGGTGAGTGACACTGGGTGTGACACTGATAATAACATGCAAATGGACAGTATTAAAAATGCGGAAAATAAATGGACAGGAGGTTGGTAACGCAGTTCGGCAATTGCCTACGTCTGCGGGGCCACGCCCAGAAAGAACAATCCACTATGTTCACAAGTTACAAGACATTCAGTATGACACAAGGTAAGACACCATCTTATCTTAAATACTGCTGCTTCCTAACTTCTGCAGTGAACGGATTGTGCGAGCTCCCCTCAACTTATGTTGATTCCTCCCGTAATCCGTGGTTAAGCAAGATCCCCTTGCCCACGTTTGAAATCCTCCGGAGCTCTATGCTTGAATCAAGAACACAAGGATTGCATCTTCATTGATGTTGCGTTAAGATGCTTCAAGCCAACACATTTTTAACTAAACTCTCCAACAAAGAAGTGTGTATACAGTCTTCAAGAAGACCGAATGGAATAATCAAAAACTCACACATGAAAACCGTGTGAAGGAAAGTTCATATAGGCACACAAAAATCCTTCCATGATTATCCCAAGATTATTTCCAAAACCATTCGAATGGAAGGACGTAATCACCAAATCTTCCCATCATTATCTTCAAGGAAATTCCCAAAATAATTTAAATAAGAATATGGAAACTCTTGCGCCTTCAAGACTTATCTTTTCCAAAGTTAGATAGCTTCCAAGAATACCAAGATAAGTTCCATAATTATCCATATGGCATTAATCTTCAAATCAATCTTCCTTGCTTAGATTGATTTTATTTGATTTTGCCTTCAATAAACGCTTTCCTTATCTTTGCCAAAAAATCAATGCCAATCAAATAAATGTCAACTCACGTGTGCATTAACACTTAATAATGTAGGTGATTTGGATTCTCATGTCAATACTATTGGGTCACAATTTCCTCAAGTTGATGAACATGTAGATGAAGGATTACGTAGATCAAAGAGACTTATTAGACCGACAACTTGCGGTACGCATGGAAAGCTTGGTGGTCATATGTAGTAAGTTATTCATTTGCATCTTAAATATTATGTTTGTCTAGTCTGACCATTTGTTTAGACTGTTATTTTACGTGTTTGTTTTTCATGTTTGAAGATATTTTAGTTCTAGATGTTATTATGGTTTCGTGTTCTTTATAATGTATCATACAAAAATTAATTTGATTGATGTTTGATTTGGCTAGTTCTTGTGGTTTTGGCAGAGAGTTTTTGTCTATAAATAGAGGAAACTCTGCCCAAATTTCTATAGAAATTTATTAATAGTTTAGGTTTATAATTTTTTATTTTGAGACCATTTGCTTGGCAATTTAATTATGAATCTACAATTTAACAGTAAATTTGAGTTGCAAATTTACTAATTATAAGGAAATTATGTCGGCGCTAAAGACGTTAAATAGTACGATTGTGGATTAGACTTATGGTAATAACATTCAAATCTTTTCAAAAAGATTTCATCCTTATTATTCAATTTTAACCACTTCTGCATCGAATAATATGAAATAATTTTCTGCATCGAATGCAATATTTTGAAAAATATGAAGCTCTGTTCATAGAAGTGCAAATGTTGATAAAAAATTAGAAAATAATATTTTATTGACATTGTATTTTACTATGAACTTTATAGAAATATATATCTATTTACTATACATCACAATTACGCATGGCCACGGTTCCGTAACTGCCAGTTCTTGATTTCGTGGACATTAGAACCAGAACTGAACTGCCCCTCGGCAGTTCCAGTTACGATTCCGATTGGTTCCGATTTCTATTACGGTTTTGTTTCAATTCCAATTTTTATTTTGATTTTCGATTCGATTTTAATCCCACTTTTAAATTTGATTTCTATTGGAATAATAATTAAACTATTAATTGAAACTCAAATAATACAACATAATAATATAATTAGAATAATAATAGTTACAATTGAGTTAATATATAGTTTTTAAATAATAGAACGAGAAAGAATTAGATAAGTGAGATTCAAAGATATAAAAATAATAAGAATTTTGAAAGAATAATTGAATATTTAAATTATTAATTAGAATTCAACTAGTATAATATAATAAAATAATTAGAATAGTAGTTAAAATTAAACTAATATATAGATTTTTCAGAATAATATCATTATGAAGATTAGACAAGTGAGAAAAAAAGATATAGAAAGAATAAGGGTGTTGAGAGAATGATCGAACTATTAATTGGAATTCAAATAGCATATTAGCATAATATATTAATAGAATTTGAAATTTAATTTGATAATAATATAATTGGATTAATAGTTGAAATTGAACTAATATATTGAGGTTTTAGAAAAATAGAATTATGAAGGATTAGATAAGTGATAAAGAAAAATATATAAAAGATAACAATATTTAAAGAATGATTGAACTATTAATTGATACCCTAAACCTAAACCTAAACATAAATGCTAAAACCTAAACTATAAACTATAAACGATAATCTATAAACACTAAAGATTAGAAAATTAAGAAATAATATTAAGAAAAAATTTTATGATAAAAATGAGGATGTATAGAAATATTTATAGAATTATAAAAATGAAAATAAAAAAATTATGTTTTTTTTACCGGATCCGATTCCGGATCCAAATTTCAGGAATCGTAACCGAACCGTCAGTAGATGGTTCGGCCACGCCGCCGCGGTTCCGATTTTTTGGGGTCCCCAATTCTGGTTCCGAAACCGCCGGTTGGCAATGGCTAATCACAATGAAATATTTTCAAGAATATGAATATTCACCCAAGTTCAAATGTTGGTCAAAAAATTAAAAATAATATAATAGACTCCACATTTTTTAATCAATTATATTAAACTTTTATATATAAATTTATTTTTATTTAGTATAATTTGAAAGAAAATAAATTATCTTCAAAAAAAAATTAAAATTTTTTAAAATTAACTAAATTAACAGTTAGCATAAATTTGTTAGAACATTTTTCAAATGCAAAATCTATTTGAATTTCTTCTTTTAAAATTACAGGGTTAGAGTTCGCATTTGCCGAATTTATTAATTTTTTTTAAATTTAGAGTTCGCATTTGCCAAATGCGAACTCTATATATACGGATTTTTTTTAAAAAAAAAATTAGGAGTTCGCATTTGCCAAATGCGAAGAGTTTGCATTTGCCAAATGCGAACTCTCTTACATACATTGTACACTACGTATACGGATTTTTAAAAAAAAAAAAAAAATTAGAAGTCGCATTTGCCAAATGCGAACTCCATAGTTTGGGAATTATATTTAGAATAGGCATAAAAAATGAATTTGTTTTGAAAACCAGCATACTTTGGAAACTCCTCGGATTTCTGTGGTTGTAGGTTAATTTGTTCAATCGTGGGAAGCCGAAAGAGGTTATAGGAGAAGCCGGGTTGTGCTGCAAGATTCTTCGAGTACGCTAGGTAGGAGGATCCAAAATAAATGCCCAAATCTTTAGCATTCTGTTGTTCTCTAGAGGCTGCAGCTATGATTCAAGGGCAAACAATGCATGGACAGGGCTGAGGAAGCTTTGCAACTCTTCTCAAACATGATTGATTTTGATATTAACAGTTATTGGGATAGAGCCTTTGAATTTCTTATAATAAATCTACACTTATTTAATGGTGTGTGTCCTTGGATTGATTCTGATAAATCAATTATTCTGATTAATTGTTTTCATGTTTTGTTATAATTACATCTCTTGTTCATATTCAGAGAAAAGCACGAAAGTTTGTGTGATAACTTTAGTGGCTTCAGAAATTGACAGATATCCTGTTTTGAAGAAACGAATCTATTTATCTTTTTCATCTTTTAGTAATTGATGGATATCCGTTGTTCATTTCGATGGCAACGAAGAGGAAGTATCGGTCATCTGAATTGTTTGATAGAGCAATCATGGGATGAACAAGTGGCCTTACTAAATAAAACTTTTTTACTCTCAATTATCATAACACTATCGAGGAGGAGATATCCTCTCTCAATAATTATTCTCTGTTATTTTGTTTAATATTCAAAATCATATTGTTTTACTAAAATTATGGACTAAAAGCATAAATATCATTAAAATTAAATTTATAATTATTATGTCTTGACCCAAGTATGAGTGAACCAAGCCTATTTATACTTTTAATTCTTGGTTTTAGTTTAACGACGTCATTTTGAATATTGAACAAAATAATACATAATAGTTTTGGACATAAAATCTGGTCTCTCATGGGAAAATATTAGTTATATAGTACAATGGAAGTTGAAGTTTATTATAATTGGTGATTTCAAATAGTTCAATAACAATGATTTTCTTTTGATTTTATTTTCTCTATGTATTATTTGCAAATTTAATTGTAAATATCCTTTAAAATAAAATTAATAAAATTTTAAAAATTCAATGTAGTTTGAATGTACCAGACAAGTAAAGAAAGGTATTTGTAGTAATGTTTTAAGACTTGAGGTAAAATTTTGGGGAAAATGCAAAAAACTTCAATCACTATTGTTGAAAAACTCTTTTCATCCCTAATATTTCAAATAATACAAATTTGTCCCTCACACTAAAATAATGTATCAAATTGCTCCTTTCATCTATTCTCGTTTCTTTTTTTTAACAAAAACAACCTGTGTACAAGTCATGTGATAGTTTTTCAAGGGCAAAGTTAGAATCAAAATTCATTCTACCAATTTTTCATTAATGACAAATCTATTACATAATCTGATTTTATTTTGATTATAATTTTGCCCCTAAAAAATTATCTTTTTTTATATAAACAACCCACATGCATGTCATTTGATAGTTTTCAAGGCCAAAGTTGGAATCAAATTCATTCTTTCAATTTTTTATTAATAACGAAACTATTACATAAATTAATTCTATTTTGATTCCAACTTCGCCCCTAAAAACGTATTATATGTCGCATACATAACTTGTTTCTCTTAAAAAAAGAAACGTAGATAGATGGAATAACCAATTTGGTACACTATTTTTAGTGTGAAAGACGAATTTGTATAATTTGAAAAGTTAAGGGCGAAAAAAGCTTTTCAAACAAAAGTGAGCAACATTTTTCACAATTTTTTCTAAAATTTTCTAAAGCAATATCCTTTCATACTCATGATGGTATTGCTAAAAGTATAGAGAGTTTGCCAAATAAAAAGTAGAATAGGAATCAGAATGCATCTTGGTAAACATGTCAGCAATTTGTACAATTAATCTTAGATTAAATCCATATGACTCTCAACCTGAATGATTTGGTTATACTGATGCTGGTATTTATCTGACCTACATAAAACAATGTCTCAAGTTGTATATTTATTAACATGTGGTAAAATAGTTATTTTGTGGCAATCCACGAAATAATCAATAGCTCTCACTTCTTCGAACCATGTTGAAATTATAGCAATTCATGAGGCTAGTTAAGAATGTATTTAGTTAAGATCAACAATACATTCTGTGAAACCTAGGGTTTTAATCTTACTTATTTTGATGATTAACAAACAATTATGTTTATGCTAATGGTTCAAAAAGTGTCTCAATGTATTAGATATTCAAAGAAGTCAAGCATGGAGATCAATCAAAGGAAGAGTACATGTGGAAATGCAAAGGAAATACAAGATTGGTAAACTAGGTCAAAATCCCAATCCTAAACCCTAATTGTTAAATAACTCAAGAAAATGAATTACTTGTTTAAGGCTCAAGTAAAAATATTTTCTAAATATAGGTAGTACTCAAATGAACTTCAAAATGTTTTAAAAGCACTTGCACAAAGACACACATTGTTACAAAAGTGATTTGAACAACGAAAATTGAAAAAGGAATGAAAAATCAAAGTTTCGGACGCCTGTGCTTAGTTTCGGACGGCCGAAACTACCGTCCGAAACTGTCCAGAGAGTTTGGTTTTTGGAGTCAAAAATGGAAGCTGCAGAGGAGAGTTTCGGACGTCCGAAACTCAGTTTCGGACGGTCGAAACCTAGTTTCGGACGGCTCATCCGTCCGAAACTAGCGTCCGAAACTCTCAACTGCTAGTTTTTTTAAAATTCAACATAGACGTTTTTTTGTCATTTTCTCTAGGGTATATATACTACCCAATGCATAAACGTTGATACACTTCTTCCATTGATTCTTTGAGCTTCCTATCTTAAAAAATATCATTACAACTCTTGCTCTTCATCTTTATTTCATCAAGCTACAAAAGATTGATTTTATTGAGCCTTATTTGAGTATATATCATATTCTTGAGTTATATAGGTTTGAGTTGTAATTTTATTGATTGAATCATCTTGTGAGCTAATCAGCATCATATCTACCCAATTTGTGGGATTGTACTTCATCTTCAAACATCCTTTAAGTGTGATTGTAAGAGGTTTCTCAAGAGAGAGTAAAAACCTTGTACACAAAGCTTGGAATTGCTAGTGTAAAGGTTGAGCCTCGGTTGAAATCCTAAGTTAGGAAACTTGGGTTGTAAAAGTGGTTCTTTTGATCTTTCCACAAGAAAAAGATCAGTTTATAGTGAAAGGTTTGAAATCCTAAGTTGGGAAACTTAGGTAGTGGATGTAGAGTGCTCCAAGGGGGAGACTTGAACCACTATAAATCATTTGTGTTCTTGATTTTCATTGATTTAATTTCTGCACTTATTTTGATTCATTTATGCTTTGATTATTTGAGAATTGAAAGTATTGTGATTGTTGGTCATCATCTTGATATATCAATACTTTACATTTGTGGTGATTCATATTACTTATTCATTGTTGTTGAATTTAAGTTGATTAGTTTAAGATAATTTTTTAGAAACCTAATTCACCCCCCCCCCCCCTCTTAGGTTGCCTTAGAGCTTACAATTGGTATCAGAGCTTGGTCTCTATTTGCTTAGGCTTAACCACCTTAGAGTAAAGATTATGGCAACAAACAATGCTATGTTTATGGAGGGACAATCTATCTCTAGGCCACCAATGTTTAATGAAAACAATTATAGTAGTTGGAGAGATAGGATGGAAATCTATCTAAAATCCATTGATATTGAGATGTGGTATATTATTGAGGAATGACCTTATAAAGTTGAGATAACCATAGGGAGTGAAACTAGAGAAAAGAAAAGAAGTGAACTCACCGAAACCGATAGGAAAAACCTCACCCTAAATGCTAAAGCCACAAATGCATTGTATAACTCTCTAGATGTTAATGAGTCAAGTAGAGTTAAAGGTTGTAAAAATGCACATAACATTTGGAAGAAACTTAGGGAGATTCATGAAGGAACCGAAGATGTTAAAGAAGAAAAGAAATCATTGCTTGTGACACAATATGAAAGCTTTAAAATGGAAGCAAATGAATCAATTGATAAAATGTTTTGTAGATTCAATAGCATAATTAAGGACTTGGAGAACCTTGGTAAAATTTATCCCTTAGGTGAACAAAATAGAAAGATATTGAATTCTTTACCTAAGGAATGGGAGTCAAAAGCTATAGCTATTGAGGAAGCTAAAAATTTGAGAGAACTACCTATTGATCAACTAATTAGTTCTCTTATGTCATATGAGTTGAATATAAAATCTAAAACTCAAAAAGAAGAAGACACCAAAGCTAAAAAGAACATAGCACTTAAAGTGTCAAAGAATGAAAATGAAAATGAGGGAGATGAGGAAGATATAAATGAACATGATGATGATGACATTGTATTTCTTACTAGAAAATTATCTAGGATGATACAAAGTAGGAAAAACAGGTTTAACAAAGGAAGGAATTTTAGGAACAAAGATTGGATGAAAGAAAAGGGAGAAACTTCAAAAGTGAATAAATGTTTTGAATGTAATCAACCTGGACATTTTGTTGCAGATTGTCCAAGAAGAAAGAAGGAGTTCAAACAAGACAAGAAAGGAAAAGGAAGAAGCTTCAAGGTCACTTGGGATGATGACCAATCCGAAGAAGAAACCGAAGGAGAAGAAGAAGGGGTTGCTAACATGTGTTTCATGGGATTTGAAGACCATGAGGTAAGTCTTTCTTCTAGTGATAATGATGATGATTACTATGAACAAGATGAACTTGAATTATATATGACTAAGCTAGTGGATGAGCTAAAGAAAGCAAAAATTCAAAACAAAAAGCTAAAGGCTAAAGTGGAAGAAGTTACAATTAGCAATGAAGAGTTAATCATTAAGCATGATCGTTTAGAAAAAGAAAATAGTGCATTAAAAACTGAGAATGAAAACTTGAAAATAGAAAGTAGCAAGGTTAAGGAAGAGGTTAAAAAGTATGATGAAGTTAAGAAAGAACACATAGGATTAAAGAAGAGAATTGAAGACCTTAGTGAATGTCTAGCAAAATTCACACAAGGCAAGAACAACTTAGAAATCCTTTTAGGAAATCAAAGAATGGGAAGTAGTAAATTTGGATTAGAATACTCACATGAAATAGGTCAAAGTTCAAAATCCAAATCGGCAAAAATCACTCATATTTCATATACTCAAAAAGGAGTAAGTAAGTCTAATGATAGAACTCATCATTCACATAGAATGCCTAACCATAATCATAGACATAAAATGCATAATACACAAAATCATAAATATGATCATAACATGCATCATTTTGAACCTAGGTTTGGCTATACTAGATCATATCCCTATCATAAAAATTCACATTCCTTCAAATATCTTGTAATTTGTGATTATTGTTGTAAGAAGGGACATACCTCTAGGAAATGCTATGCAAGAATGGAAGTTGAAAATGGATCAAAATTTTGGATAAGAAGAAGTATCAATGTTGCTAGACCGTAAGTAACTTAAGTCATACATTGATTCTTGAATGTAGGTGTGTTTAAAAAATACAATTTTGGACACAAAATGGTTCCTTGATAGTGGATGCTCAAGACACATGACCGGTAATCCTTTATTGCTTAGTAACTTGGAAACAAGAAATAAAGGACATGTGACTTTTGGAAATGATAAGAAAGGAAAAATAATTGGCGTTGGAAATGTAGCAAATAATAATAGCAATGTGATTGAAAATGTGCTTTTGATTGATGATTTGAAATTCAATTTGATTAGTATAAGTCAAATATGTGATAGAAATCTTGATGTGTTGTTTAAACGTGAAAAATGTGTTGTTATTGATCCAATAGATAGCAAAGTAGTTCTTACCGAATCTAGACATAATAATGTGTATATTCTTAATTTATGTGATGTTATGGAACAAGATATGCAATGTCTTAGTGTGGTGCATGATACAACTTGGTTGTGGCATAGGAGATTAGCTCATGTAGGAATAGATCACATAAACAATCTCGTTGCTAAAGAATTGGTTAGAGGCCTACCTAAACAAAAATATGAAAAAGATAAAATATGTGATTCATGTCAATTTGGAAAACAAACTAAAAGCTCATTTAAACCTAAGAACATGGTGACAACTTCAAAACTCTTAGAGTTAATACATATGGATTTGTTTGGACCTTCACAAACCACAAGTTTAGGTGGAAAAAGATATGCCTTTGTAATTGTAGATGACTATTCTTGGTACACTTGGGTAATATTTTTGGCACATAAAAGTGATACCTTTAATGAATATGTCAAATTATTTAAAAAGGTTCAAAATGAGTTAAGTCTAAATGTAGTAAAGATTAGAAGTGATAATGGAACCGAATTTGTAAATGAAAACTTTTTAAATCTTTGTGATGAAAATGGAATTACACATAATTTTTCAGTAGTTAAATCACCTCAACAAAATGGTGTAGTTGAAAGAAAGAATAGAACACTTCAAGAAATGGCTAGAACTATGCTTTGTGAAAATAATTTGCCAAAATATTTTTGGGCCGAAGCGGTTAATACCGCATGTTATGTTATGAATCGTGCATTAATTAGACCATTGTTAAAGACAACTCCATATGAATTAATATATAATAAAACTCCAAATGTAGGATATTTTAGAGTGTTTGGTTGTAAATGTTTTATATTGAATGTAAAAGACACTCTAGGAAAATTTGATAAAAAATCGGATGAAGGAGTATTCTTAGGTTATTCGGAAATTAGGAAAGCTTATAGAGTATATAACAAAAGAACTTTGATGATAGAAGAAGCAATTCATGTAAATTTTGATGAAGGCAATGCTAGTAAAAATCATGATGAAAGTGATGATGAAATAGGAATAGAAGATAACTCATCAAATGATCAAGATAAAAATGATATAGAAAACAATCCACCTCAACAAATAGATCATCCCTCTAATGAAGACACACAAAATGAAGATGAAAATCCACATAGGGAAGATGCACCTAGAACATGGAAATTTATTGGTAATCATCCTCAAGACTTGATTTTAGGAAATCCAACTAGAGGAGTAAAAACTAGGTCATCACTACACCTAGATAATAATTTAGTATTTCTCTCTCAAATCGAGCCCAAAAATATAAACGAAGCCTTAAAGGATGATAATTGGATTGTAGCTATGCAAGAAGAATTAAATCAATTTGAGAGAAGTAAAGTGTGGAACTTAGTAGAAAGACCTAAAGATACTTCAATTATAGGAACTAAATGGACCTTTAGAAATAAACTAAATGAAGTTGGAAACATAGTAAGAAACAAAGCTAGATTAGTGGCTCAAGGGTATAGGCAAGAAGAAGGTATAGACTATGATGAAACATTTGCTCCCGTAGCAAGACTTGAGTCTATCCGCATGTTACTTGGTTATGCTTGTTTTAAGGGATTTAAACTTTTTCAAATGGATGTTAAAAGTGCCTTTTTAAATGGATTTATTCAAGAAGAAGTTTATGTAGAACAACCTCCCGGATTTGAAAATAGTAAATTCCCTAATCATGTATATAAATTGGTTAAAGCATTATATGGACTAAAACAAGCTCCTAGAGCTTGGTATGAAAGACTTAGTGGATTTTTGGTAGAAAAGAAATTTCATAAAGGCATAATTGATACTACATTGTTTACTAAATATTGTGATAATGATTTGTTGATTGTACAAATATATGTTGATGATATAATCTTTGGTGCAACTAATGAGTCTTTATGTGAAGAATTCTCAAATTTAATGAAAAATGAATTTGAAATGAGCATGATGGGAGATTGACATTCTTTCTAGGATTACAAATTAAACAACTAGATGATGGAATTTTTATAAGTCAAGAAAAATATACAAAGGAGTTACTTAAAAAATATGGTATGGATGATTCAAAACCAAATGGAACACCTATAAGCACTTCAACTAAACTAGATAAAGATGAAAATGGTGTAAAAGTTGATGAAACACAATATAGATGAATGATTGGTAGTTTGCTTTATTTAACGGCTAGTAGGCCGGATATTATGTATGTTGTGTGCTTATGTGCTAGATTTCAATCATGTGCTAAACAATCACACTTATTGGCTGTGAAAAGAATATTTAGATACTTAAAAGGAACTATAGAATATGGTTTGTGGTATCCTAGAACAAACACTTTTGATTTGGTAGGATTCACCGATGCCGACTTTGCCGGATGTAGAGTTGATAGAAAAAGCACAAGTGGAACATGCCAATTCCTTGGAAAATCCCTTGTATCTTGGTCTAGTAGAAAACAAGCTTCCGTATCCTTATCTACGGCGGAAGCCGAATACATAGCCGCCGGAAGTTGTTGTTCACAAATTCTTTGGATGAAACACACTCTTCTTGATTTTGGTTTAGATTTTGGTTGTGTATCTATTAAATGTGATAACACAAGTGCCATAAATCTTACTAAGAATCCTATCCAACATTCTAGATCCAAGCACATTGACATTAAACATCACTTCATTCGTGATCTTGTTCAAAATAAAGAAATTCATATAGAATATGTTCCTACTAAAGAACAATTGGCGGATATCTTCACAAAACCACTTCCCGAGGATCAATTTTCTTTATTAAGGAATCAAATTGGTGTAATTCAAAAACATTGATTTTGGTAACAAAAAAAAAAAAAAAAAAAACAAGTTTTCAAAAAAATTCTCTGCCGAGTTTCGGACGGCAGTTTCGGACGCCTCCCAGAGGTTCGGACGTCCGAAACTATGTCTCAAATTTGCCAATTCGCTGTTGAGTTTCGGACGCCTCATAGAGTTTCGGCCGTCCGAAACTGTCGAATCAGGGTTAAAATCCCAGATTTCTCACGCGATTTTTTTCATTGTTCTTCAAAGTTTCTCAAACATTTTTCACCCCTCCAATTTCAAAATTAAATTCTACCCGTTTAATTCTCAAATTAGTTCATTAGAATCCTTCCTTGGCATCTATAGAACACTCTCACCGATTACAAACTCAAAATCTAACATCAAAATTTGCCTTTTGATGCATAGCCCTAGAAATTGGGTGAAAACTCAATTTTGAGCATTCTTGAGTTATATATTCAAAATTCACTCCACTCTCAACACCCAACGTACGTGATCATTATGAGCACCTCACGAAGACGCAAGAGAACTAATGAATCGGCACCTCCACACGTACAACATGGCTCATTAGGTGACTCTCAACCTCCTCTTCCCTTATTTGTCAATGCCGAGTGTGCTTCTAGGTACAATAACTACATTACTTCTTCCAAGAAGATTATTGTTCCTAGAATTGTGAGAAAAGATGATTTCATAGAAGCATTAGACATATTGGAATTATTTGAGTATCAAGATTGGAATGAAATTATCTATGCAAATGAGCCAATTCCCACATTGTTAATCTATGAATTTTTTGGTAACCTTCATTATCCCATTGGAAAGAAATCTCGTGATGATATACTGTGTACAAGGGTTCATTCCAAGGATATCACTTTGACTCCTGAGACCCTTAACTTTATTTTTAAGTGCTCTCATCCATATCGTAAAGCAAAAGATGGCAACAGGTTATGAAATATTTTACACTTCATAAATGGTCAGATGCTTCACATGGTTTTAACCTTAGGGATCTTGTGGCAATTGCCTTTAATGGTGAAATGTTTAGCAAAGCTAGTGAGGCACCTATTAAGAACTTGAGCCCTAAGAATCGTATATTGTTTCACATCATCACCAAAACTATTCTCCCCACTCATGGCCATAAAACCGACCCCAACACCATGAACCTCTACCTTCACTATACTATGCTTAGACAAGTCCCCGTTAACTTTGGGTATTTGATGCTTAAATATCTTGAGGTCAATATTAAGGATCAACGCCGTAGTTTACCCTATGGCATGCTTATCACTAAGATTCTTAGGCATAATGACATTTCCTTTGAGAATACCATTATGTACCCGATATCGTCTCATAATTTCTATGATTTACGTTCTCTTAAGTCGATGGGTATATATGTGGTCAATGGTTAGTGGACTTTTGAGAAACCGATTGGAGGATTTCATGATGATGATTATATGTGGGAAGATGAGGATGAGGAGGATGACGCTCATGAGGACATTGCACAAGAACAAGTCGTCCCCACGCCTCCTAGAGCTACTCGAGTGGATGATGACTTCAAGACTATAATCCAAGGGTACTTTGATTCCTTAGTCGATCGAATTGATAGTGGATTCGCCGGTTTACAATCCAATATGGATGATATGAGGGGTCAACTTGATGAGTTAACCATTAGGGTTGATGGTTTGAGTGATGAAATTCATTATGGACATGAGGTGTTAATGACGGATGAGCAACGAGAAGCATTGGCTCAAGCTCGCCTCAAAGGGAAGGCACCGGCTCGTGATTGAAGCTCTCATGTAATAGACTAGGTCTATTTACGCTTCTTGGAATATTTCTCTATTTATGTCTTGATGGTTCTTTTATGTCTTTGACATTTTTATGTTTTGGTGTTGATTTTATAAGGATGTTAAGTTCATCCTTATTAATGGTAAAGTTAGACTATCTGTGAAGTTCTTTGCTCTTGTGGTTCATGGTTGTTTCATACTTTTGATAATTTTTGCCATTAAGATGTTGATTATTGTTTTTAAGACTTAGTGCTTGTCTTTGGTTATATGTTGGATAAATAGTTCTTGAAGTAAATTTGGATATCATTGCCTCTTGTTACTAACTGTTTATATGATATTTGATATATTGAGAAGTTTTGTTGGAAATGGTATCTTGTGTATTTTTTTTTTTGTATCTTGTTGGGATTGTTGACAGGTGGAAACTATCAAAACACAAAGGAAACTCTGTCAAAATTTTTATAAAATATTGCACTTAACCATTTTTTTGTGTTGCCTAGCCACCCATTAGGTTGCAAGGAGTGGAAAGGGAGTCCTAAAATCTAATGTCATTTTCCCTAAAAGGTAAAATAACCAAGTACGCAAAGAGTATTGTTTTCTATCATTTACAATTTCTATTGGCTAATCTTATTGTTTTATTTTGATGATGTCAAAAGGGGGAGAAGAAAAGATAAATATAGAGCAACAGAAAGGAGTGTAGATTAGTAACTCTATAAAGAGTGGTAGTAAAAGAAAAACTAAGGGGGAGAAGAATTTTAGTATATACATAGGGGGAGAAAAATGGAAATATACACATAGGGGGAGCTTATATCCATTTTCTTATTCAAAGGTAAGTTATTACACTTGTTATTTATTCTTTTGCATAATTGGTTTGTCATCATCAAAAAGGGGGAGATTGTGAAACCTAGGGTTTTAATCTTACTTATTTTGATGATTAACAAACAATTATGTTTATGCTAATGGTTCAAAAACTGTCTCAATGTATTAGATATTCAAAGAAGTCAAGCATGGAGATCAATCAAAGGAAGAGTACATGTGGAAATGCAAAGGAAATACAAGATTGGTAAACTAGGTCAAAATCCAAATCCTAAACCCTAATTGTTAAATACCTCAAGAAAATGAATTACTTGTTTAAGGCTCAAGTAAAAATATTTTCTAAATATAGGTAGTACTCAAATGAACTTCAAAATGTTTTAAAAGCACTTGCACAAAGACACACATTGTTACAAAAGTGATTTGAACAACGAAAATTGAAAAATGAATGAAAAATCAAAGTTTCGGACGCCTGTGCTTAGTTTCGGACGGCCGAAACTACCGTCCGAAACTGTCCAGAGAGTTTGGTTTTTGGAGTCAAAAATGGAAGCTGCAGAGGAGAGTTTCGGACGGCCGAAACCTAGTTTCGGACGGCTCATCCGTCTGAAACTAGCGTCCGAAACTTTCAACGGCTAGTTTTTTTAAAATTCAACATAGACGTTTTTTTGTCATTTTCTCTAGGGTATATATACTACCCAATGCATAAACGTTGATACACTTCTTCCATTTATTCTTTGAGATTCCTATCTTAAAAAATATCATTACAACTCTTGCTCTTCATCTTTATTTCATCAAGCTACAAAAGATTGATTTTATTGAGCCTTATTTGAGTATATATCATATTCTTGAGTTATATTGGTTTGAGTTGTAATTTTATTGATTGAATCATCTTGTGAGCTAATCAGCATCATATCTACCCAATTTGTGGGATTGTACTTCATCTTCAAACATCCTTTAAGTGTGATTGTAAGAGGTTTCTCAAGAGAGAGTAAAAACCTTGTACACAAAGCTTGGAATTGCTAGTGTAAAGGTTGAGCCTTGGTTGAAATCCTAAGTTAGGAAACTTGGGTTGTAAAAGTGGTTCTTTTGATCTTTCCACAAGAAAAAGATCAGTTTATAGTGAAAGGTTTGAAATCCTAAGTTGGGAAACTTAGGTAGTGGATGTACTCAGTGCTCCAAGGGGGAGACTTGAACCACTATAAATAATTTGTGTTCTTGATTTTCATTGATTTAATTTCTGCACTTATTTTGATTCATTTATGCTTTGATTATTTGAGAATTGAAAGTATTGTGATTGTTGGTCATCATCTTGATATATCAATACTTTACATTTGTGGTGATTCATATTACTTATTCATTGTTGTTGAATTTAAGTTGATTAGTTTAAGATAATTTTTTAGAAACCTAATTCACCGCCCCACCCCCCTCTTAGGTTGCCTTAGAGCTTACACATTCTATCTGAAAGAATTGTGGGTTATCTATTAAAAATCCACCAACAATATTATATGAAGATAATGTTATTTGTATAGCACAATTAAAGGGAGGATATATATATATATATATATATATTAAAGAAGATAGAACGAAACATATTTCACCAAAATTCTTTTTTACTCATGATTTGCAAAAGAATGGTGAAATTAATGTGCACAAATTAGATCAAATAACAATTTGGCAGATTTATTTACTAAGCCATTACCGACTGTAATTTTTGAGAAATTAATAAGAAATATTGGAATGCGTCGATTAAAAGATCTCAAATGATCTTCAAATTAGGGGGAGATATAAATATACAAGAATGATGTACTCTTTTTCATTCACTAGATTTTTTTTTTCCAACTGGGTTTTTGTCTAGTAAGGTTTTAACGAGACACATTCTTTGTGTAAATGAGCATCTGAGGGGGGTGCTATGAAAATATTAAAAGTGGAAGTTTCATTATCCATTTAATGGGTTCATGAATATCCCCTCTGGATTCATCCACTTGTATTAATGCCCTGATTTAATGAATTTCAAACTTCTAATGGATAGCTATTAGTTGTCATCTCGAAATACTAAATTAATAAATAATTCAGCTACTTAGTTGAGCTACTAGGTTTAACTACTTGGTTCATCTATAAATAAAGGGTATTGTAGTTCATTTTAAGTAACCCTGTAGGACCTGTGAAAGCTTGTAAAACCAGAGAATCTCTGTAGAACTTCTGTTTTAATAATCTTTGTAATGTAAATTGCTATCAAATGTAGTTAGTGAATAGAGGTATAATTCCACCTATTTTCTTTGTGTATTTCTCTTTATTATAATTTGTTTTGTACTGCTATTTTGTAGTATTTGATAGAAGTACTAGTTTTACAACAACAACACAAATATTAAAGTTACAAATTTTCAAGTGCTTTTTTATTTTTTTTTTATTAAAAGCGATAACAATATATTGGATGAAAGAATAACATGTAAAATAGTGTTTTATATCCACCCCTATTCGTATGATCTGAACATCGATCTCAACATCAAAAAATTAGGGACTGACATCCCCCTAAAAAATAGTAAAAGTTAGACCAAAAAAAATTGAGTTTGAACTATTTGCCTGATAACATTCAAATTGAAACATAAAAATATAACTTTTTTTTTCAAAATTGGGGACTAGCACCCCCTTTAAAAAAAATTGTAAAAGTTAGCCAACATCCTAATGGATACAAAATTGAGTTGGGAATAATTTGTATGACAACATCCAAATTAAAGGATCACAATTAGAGATCAGAATCATATTTTCTCCCAAGTTAAGAGGCTATCGGAATCATTTACCCAAATATCTCATCATAATAACGGTCATTTATTTCCTATTCCCATTGTTACTTTGTTTGGTCCACTACTATTTAAACAATTATTTCATTTCTTAGATGTTTTAATTTATAGGAATAACTTTTATAATGGTTGTCTCAAAAAAACACAGAAAGTGGTTTAAATTTTTAAGGTGACTAGTTAGATATTCAAAGGTTTGTAGAAAAAAAAAATTAAAAAGGAGTTTTGCATTTTTTTTTTCGTGTTGGGACAGTAGACCGTGCAGTGTTAGAGCGAGGTTAGGTGTGGGGGAGATTTCGTTTTTCTCCAAACAAGTCTAAATAGGGAAAGGTAGTCTTTCTTCATTTTTTTTTATTTCTCGATGTGGTTTTTTAGGTAACTAGCTATATATTCAAATTTTTGTAGCAAAAAGAAAGGAGTTTTGCGTTGTTTTTTTTATGTGTTGGGACAAGAGAAAGTGCGGTGGCAGAGCGAGGTTAGTATGGAGGAGAGTTTGTTTTTCTCCAAACAAATCTATTGGGAAAGGTAATCTTTTCTTCAATTTTTTTTTATTTCTTTATGTAATTTTGTAGCTAACAAGATAAATTTTCAAATTTTTGTAGCAAAAATAAAAAAGTAGTTCTGCAATGGTTTTTTTTTTTTTGGTATTAGGATAAGAGACTGTGCGGCAGCGGAGCAAGGATAGGGTGGGGGAGATTTTGTTTTTCTCATAGAAAATCTTAATTGGGAAAGGTAATATTTTCAATCTATTGTTTCCATAACTAAACTTTCATATTTTTGTTAATAGATTATTGGTTTAATTTTGACTATATTTATCATTCATCTATATGCTTTGGCTCACTTGATTTGTCCAAAATATTTCCTCTAGGGTTAGTTATGTTGTTATTATCAAATTCTCATCTCAACTCAAAATGACTTATTTGTTTAACACCAATTTTTAAAATAATTTTTTCAGCTTTCTCCAAAAAGAAAATAAGAATATTCTAGTCTTTTTACCTTTTTAAATTTAATTTATTGAAAATCTATAAACAAATGTTGACAACACCGTTGACTGTTGGCCCATGGGTAAATTTGAATGATTTGGTCAGAATTTGGCCAGCTGACTAGGCGGAAAACTATTGACCGCTGCTAGTGATCAAGCCAAAAAAACAATTTATTTTATTCATTTTTTATTTTAAATTTTTTTTGATAAAATAATTTATCAACAAAAAAACCAATAAAAGTAAAACTTTTCAAACCAAAAACAAAATAATATTTATCCCATATCATCATAATGAGCATTAAATCATTGTCATTCAAATTTGCTGAGGTTCCAAAAATGAAACAAATTCATGAAGAACAAAACAATTAATCATTCTGAATGAAAATTAAATGTAGAAGTCAAAACCTTTAAATTGAGCAAAAGAAGTGTACTGAGGTTGATTAATTATGCTTCCATCTATGGAGTTGAAACTTTAATGCATGCAATTAGAATGTAACAAACCATAAATGAATTTATGCTTTAAAAATAAATCCATCAACCCATATAATCACCCCTTCCTTCTTCAATCCCGACAGATAATTTCCCATCCCAATTGTCCCAGACTCCCAGCAATTTTTCCTCTATAAAGCTCTCCCTTTGAATAATTTCAGAATTCAACAATCATGGAAAATATTGATAAAGTTTGCAACACAGAACTTACCCTTGGAATTGGTTCACCAGGCAATTCCATGAGTACATCAGATCAGGAGGAGCAGCTTACTGATGCCCTCCCTTTGAACCCCTCATTTGAACAAGGGTCATCCAGCTCCAGGAATAATTCTAGCAATGATGATGATGGTGACAACAACAACAACAACAATGGTTCAAGGAAGAGATTTCGGCTTTCGATGGACAATTCAGTGTTCTTGAAAACAAATATAAATAACACAACACTATTACTACTGTTATTGAGACCGTGCGTTAGCAGAGCGAGGTTAGCATGAGGAAGATTTTGTTTTTCTCCAAATAAATCTTAATAGGGTAAGGTAATATTTTCTTCAATTTTTAATTTATTTATGTGATTTTTTAGGTAACTAGTTAGATATTCGAATTTTTGTTGCAAAAATAAAAAAAAGTTTTGCATTGGTTTTTTTGTTACTGGGACAAGAGAATGTGCGGCAGCAGAGTGATGTTCGGATGGGGTGATTTTGTTTTTCTCGAGACAAATAATAGGAAAAGGTAATCTTTTCTTCAAATTTTTATTTATTTATTTATTTATTTATTTTTTAGGTAACTCGTTAAAATTTTTCTTCAAAATTTTCATTTCTTTATTTAATTTTTTTAGGAAACTAGTTAAAACTCAATTTTTTGTTGCAAAAAAAAAAAAAGAGTTTTGCATTTTTTTTTTGTGTTTAGACAAGAGACTGTGCGGAGAAGGAGCGAGATTAGTGTGGGAAAGATTTTTTTTATCTCCAAATAAATCTTTAACAGTAAATCATAAATATTTTTCATCTATTGTTTCCATAACTAAACTTTTCATACTCTTTGTTAATAGAATATTAGTTAAATTTTGACTCTATTTATCATTCACCTATATGTTTTGGCTTACTTGATCTAGTGTCACTTTGGAATTTGGATATGTTGTTATTGTCAAATTCTCATCTCATCTCATCTCAAAAGGCCAGTTTATTTAACACCAATTTTTAAAATAAAAATTTTCAATTTTATCCAAATAGAAAATAAGAACATATGAGTCTTTTTACTTTTTTAATTTTAATTTTATTGAAAACCAATTATCAGATGTTGACAACGTCGTTGACCATCAGCATATTGGTGAATTCAGATGATTTGGATAGAATCTGGTCAGTCGGCCAGGTGGTAAACTATTGACTGGCGCAAGTGATCAACCTAAAAAAAATCATTTTCCATTTTGAACATTATTTTAATAAAATAATTTTTCAAAACAAAAAAAAATAAAAACAAAACTTATAAGTAACACTCAGGAATATTTATCCCACATTATCATAATGAGCATTAAATAATTGTCATTCAAATTTGCTGAGATTCCAAACTGAGACAAAGTCATGAAGAACAAAACAATTAATCATTCTTAATGAAAATTAAATGTAGAAATCAAAACCTTTAAATTCAGCAAAAGAAGTGTACTAAGGTTGATTTATTATGCTTCCGTCTATGGAGTTGAAACTTTAATGCATGCAATCATAATGTAACAAACCATTAATGAATTTATGCTTCAAAAATAAATCCATCAACCTATATAGTCACCCCTTCCTTCTTCAATCCGTACAAATCATTTCCCATCCCAATTGTCCCAAAAATTTTCCTCTGCAAAGCTCTCCGTTTGAATAATTTTTGAATTCAACAATCATGGAAAACATTGATGAAGTGTGCAACACAGAACTTACCCTTGGAATTGGTTCACCAGGCAATTCCATGCGTACATCAGACCAGGAGCAGCAACTTAATGATGCCCTCCCTTTGAACCCCTCATTTGAACAAGGGTCATCCAGCTCCAGGAATAATTCTAGCAATGATGATGATGGTGACAACAACAATGGTGCAAGAAAGAGATTTCGGCTTTCGATGGAGCAATTCAGCGTTATTGAAAACAAATTTAACGAACACAGCACTACTACTGCTGTTATTGAGACCGTGCGGTGGCAGAGCGAAGTTAGGGTGAGGAAGATTTTGTTTTTCTCAGAACAAATCTTAATAGGTAAGGGTATATTTTCTTCAATTTTTAATTTTTTTTATGTGATATTTTAGGTAACTAGTTAGATATTCGAATTTTTGTTGCAAAAAAAAAAAAAAAGGTTTTGCGTTGGTTTTTTTGTTGTTGGGCAGCTGAGCCATGTTCGGATAGGTGATTTTGTTTTTCTCTAAACAAATAATAGAAAATGGTAATATTTTCTTCAATTTTTTTATTTCTTTATTAGTTAACTAGTTAAAAATTTTCTTCAATTTATTTATTTCTTTATTTATTTTTTTAAGAAACTAGCTAAAATTCAAATTTTTGTTGCAAAAAAAATGAAGTTTTGCGTTTTTTTGTGTGTGTTTGGACAAGAGACTGTGTGGAGAAATAGCGAGATTCGGGTAGGAAATATTTTTTTTATCTCCAAACAAATCTTTAACTGTGAAACATACATATTTTTCATCTATTTTTCCATAACTGAACTTTTCATACTTTTTGTTAATAGAATATTAATTTAATTTTGACTCTATTTATCATTCATCTATATGCGTTGTCTTACTTAATTTGGTCAAAATATTTCCTCTAGTGTCTCTTTGGATATGTTGTTATTATTAAATTCTCATCTAATCTCAAAAGGTTTAACACCAATTTTTAAAATAAAAATTTTCACTTTTATCCAAATAGAAAATAAGAACATATGAGTCTTTTTACCTTTTTAAATTTAATTTTATTTAACACCAATAATAAGATGTTGACAACGTCGTTGACCATCGGCATGTGGTTGAATTCATATGATTTGAAGAGAATCCGGTCAATCGGCCAGGTGGTAAACTATTAGCCAACGCTAGTAATGAACCTAAAAAAATAATTTTCAATTTTGAACATTTTTTTAATAAAATAATTTTTCAACACAAAAAAAAAAAAAAAAAAAACAAAACTTATAAATAACGCTCAAGAATATATATCCCAGATTATCGTAATGAGCATTAAATAATTATCATTCAAATTTGCTGAGGTTCCAAAACTAAGACAAAGTCATGAAGAACAAAACAATTAGTCATTCTTAATGAAAATTAAATTTAGAAGTCAAAACCTTTAAATTGAGCAAAAGAAGTGTAATGAGGTTGATTAATTATGCTTCCGTCTATGGAGTTGAAACTTTAATGCATGCAATTATAATGTAACAAACCATTAATGAATTTATGCTTCAAAAATAAATCCATCAACCTATTTAGTCACCCCTTCCTTCTTCAATCCGTACAAATCATTTCCCATCCCAATTGTCCCACAAATTTTCCTCTGCAAAGCTCTCCATTTGAATAATTTTTGAATTCAACAATCATGGAAAACATTGATGAAGTGTGCAACACAAAACTTACCCTTGGAATTGGTTCACCAGGCAATTCCATGCGTACATCAGACCAGGAGGAGCAACTTAATGATGCCCTCCCTTTGAACCCCTCATTTGAACAAGGGTCATCCAGCTCCAGGAATAATTCTAGCAATGATGATGATGATGAGAACAACAATGGTTCAAGAAAGAGATTTCGGCTTTCGATGGAACAATTCAGTGTTCTTGAAAACAAATTTAAAGAACACAGCACTATTACTACTGTTATTGAGACCGTGCGGTGGCAGAGCGAGGTTAGAGTGAGGAAAATTTGTTTTTCTCCAAACAAATATTAATAGGTAAGGTAATATTTTCTTCAATTTTTAATTTCTTTATGTGATATTTTAGGTAAATAGTTAGATTTTCGAATTTTTGTTGCAAAAAAAAAAAAAAAGAAGTTGTTTTGCTTTGATTTTTCGTTGTTGGGACAAGAGAATGTGTAGCTGCAGAGCCATGTTCGAATGGGTTGATTTTGTTTTTCTCTAAACAAATAATAGAAAAAGGTAATCTTTTCTTCAATTTTTTATTTCTTTATTAGATAACTAGTTAGAATTTTTATTCAATTTTTTTATTTTTTTATTTAATTTTTTAGGAAACTAGTTAAAATTCAAATTTTTGTTGCAATAAAAGGAGATTTGCGTTTTTGTTTTTGGTGTTTGGACAAGAGATTCTGCGGAGAAGGAGCGAGATTAAGATGGGAGAGAGTTTTTTTATCTCCAAACAAATCGTTAACAGTGAAAGATAAATATTTTTTATCTATTGTTTCCATAACTAAACTTTTCATACTTTTTGTTAATAGAATTGCTGAGGTAAAGGAAAGGAAATATATGGGAAGGTTATGGAGTTCTTATCTATTTTAATGTGTGGTGACTGCACTACTACAGAATTCACTTTCTAAAACGGTTAAAAGTAGTTATTTAAAACGGTTTTTAGATTTTCCAAACCGTTTTAGATATGGGAGGACTAGAAAGTCGTACATTTTTTAAAACGGTTAAGACACCGTTCTTAATACTGTTTTTTACAACGGTTTATAACCGTTCTAGATATTTTAAGTTAACTGTCCTTAATGTTGGTTTTAAAAACGGGTTTCTAACCGTGTTGAAAAATTCCCGCTTACAGTACGCCGATTGTGAAATGTTTTTAAAATTATGTTTTTAACACGGTTGATGAACCGTTCTTAAAAGTCTGTTTTCTAACACGGTTGATGAACCGTTCTTAATAGTGTGTTTTCTAACACGGTTGATGAACCGTTCTTAAAAGTCTGTTTTTTAACACGGCTGATGAACCGTTCTTAAAAGTCTATTTTGTCTTTAAAATCAAATATGTATTTATTGAATTTTTTTCTTATAATTGACTGTTCCCTAAAGTTCGCAGCACAACCAAATATATACATATGAATAACACATCCATTTCAAATTGAAAAAACAATTGCCGTACATACAAGAAATAAACTATATATATACAACAAATATACTAATATCTACAGAAAAAATACTAACATATATAGTAAAGAATAAAAAACAGTACATAATTGCAAGTATGTTCTATCAAAATGACGGGAGAAATCTATTAAATTGCGAACGCTTGGAGCTCACATTTCATTACATAATTGCCCCATATTTCTCGAACCTCATCCAAATCTTTGTTTTGAAATGGTTTCGCGTCCTTCTTGATGCACTAAAACATTAAAAAAACTATAGTTAATTGTAGTTGATTGAGATATTAAAAAAATATAATAACACATGCAACCATTAATAATGAAATTGAAAAACAAGACGAATACCTTATTGAGACTCAAGTGATCTATGCCTGGACGGAGTGCGATCAATCGCATATAGCACATGACATAATATCCACACTCCCAATCTCCCGATTGCCTCTTGTGCTACAAATAAAAAAAAGCATTTTTTTAGATAATAAAATTTCTTACGAATATATAACAATTTGACAAAATAATATGTTTACTTTCATCTCTATCCATTGAATTGTTCTATGTGTGGTTGAGCCATCTTCACACATAGAATGATATACCCTCGCAAAGCTGCAAAAAGAAAAAGAAGAAAAAACGGGCATCAACTATCCACGTGTATGAATATGTAATAATGCGTGTTATATAATATTTTAAAAAATTAATCAGAAATATAACCTACGTGCTCATTAATAACACAGCATCATCTCGGGGGGCCGAATGTACAGGATCAAACCAATAAATAGACATATCCCGTGGCCTTATGGCCATTAACATCCAGTGATCACTATTTAAGAAAATGCAACATATATATCAATTATTAAATTCATTATAAGATTGACAATAAATTAAAATGATATAAGTTTAATTACCCTAGAAAATATGGCCGCAAGGTAGATGCTGTTGTTGCCATTCTTCATGGCTGATGCCATATATTGTACCCTATCCGTGTCATTATTCCCAATTTTTTGTATATGGTCTGGGGATATGAACCCTACTCCAGTCTGACCCTGTTCATTAGCCAATGTATAAAGTGCCCTATACAATACATTAAACAAACATAACAGTCATATTTATTAATCTGTAGAGGTTGTAAACAAAATGGAAATTGCAAAATATATAAGTAAACTATTGAAATAAATTCTAACTTACTTAATGAACACTTGCATGCAATGACTTGTCACCTTGTCGAACCTTAAAAATTCGTTTGGGCTCTCCTTTGGAATATATATATCATATGCTAGGCCCACAATTTCTGGTATCATCTCTATTGTGTAAACAATGTCATTCGCATGGAATTGTACCCGGACATATAATTCTTGTAAAGAGGCCACCAATTTTGTTATTGCGTCTTGTTGTTCTCCTGTGTGGGCATCTTTCGAAGTTTGGGGCTTAGGTGTTTGCTTTTCCTTTTCGGAAGTGGAAACTTTCCTCCCCTTCTTCGGCACCTGCGAAAAAATTGTAGTGTAATTAGAAAGATTGACAGTTGTAAGGTATTAAAAACTATAATGGATCTTATTTAATTAAACCTGAACGTGTAACCCTGAACTAAGCTCAACTAGTGATCTAGGCCATAGCAAAATCTGTCCGATTGCGCTCCCCACTGTCGTGGCCTCATCATCCGGAAATGGTACCAAAGCATTGGCAACATACGAGGTCAATATGGTGACCCTCAATTTATCAGCCGTTACATTATTTCCATGATGAAGTGATAAAGTATACGCTCTGCCGGTGGCCACAAAACACCTCTCATTAAGTTCATTGTTAACAAAAAGTCGAACTTCAGCTCCGTCCTACGATAAAAGTCAATAATAACATAAATTATACAGGGATAAAATAAATCTTAAAGCCACGTATATCAAAAGAAAGAATACATTACCTGAAAATCTCCGAGTGAATCTAGATTGCAAGAACTGGAACAACTCACAACGTTCTCTCTCAAGACTTTCTCTCCCACTGTCACAGGCGTCGGATCCTTTTGGGCATTCAGGTTCATGGCTGATTCAACTGTGTGGCTCGTATTGCTCGAGTCAGCCTTAAGCCGTCCCTTTTTATAAACTGGAACTGGCTTACCCATTGCCTGAAATAATTCTTTGACTGCGTCTGACCAAAATCGGAGCTCCTCCTGGCAATCCAATAGCGCATCCGACTCCGACATAATAGTATTGGTAGAGGATGGGGATCCAAAGACTTCTTGCACTCGCTTCCGACCACCAACACCTCTAATACGGCCGGGGTGATCCTTTTTCCCCGTCGCTACAACAAGAATGTATTCTTTTCCCGACGCAATTGTCTCTCCTTGACTTTCGCGGAGCGTCAAATCATCCTACGAGATGGCAATAACAGTCCTCAATTAGTAATGACATTTTATAAACTATATTAAACTATATAGTTTAATTTGGAAATGGGTGAATTATACTTACAATCGCACTGCTAACATTTCTAGCCTTGTCGGTCGAGTATTCACCACTCTTCTTTTTGTGCCCTTCTTTAAATAGCACATGGCGGGGAATTGGCGAAGGTAGTGAAGTTGTCGCGCGTGCCTCCTCTTCGGCCATACCATTCTCAATATTCATCTGTACTTTCTTCTCCCATTTCTCAGCAGTTAATCTGTTGGCAAGCAAAGAATATCCACCACAAGACATTGTGTGATTGAGTTTGTTCTGATTGGAGCTCTCTAAACTAGCACTGCGCCTCCTCTATTTGAAAAAAAAGAAACCAAAATTGTAAGTGTGTATTTGTTAAAGATTGAATGAACAATATATTAAAATAAAACAGAATTCCATTACCAGCCATTCGTCAGTGGACCGATTAGTACAGAATAAATTCCATGAATCCTTATTGAAAAAAGGATAATCTACACATGGGTCTTTACCCTTGTTCGAACCAGAAATATATCGATTTAGGCTCGATTTCCATGACCGCCAACGTTCTCCCGCAGCTGATAACCACTTTCTTTTTAGTTTCTCTGTGGTCTGAAATTCAAATGTTGCCTACACCAAATAACATATAACATTAGTATAAATATAACTACAAAACAATTAAAACCTATAAAAGTGAAACAACCAATTCAAATTTAGGCAATAAAATCTATAACACTTCTTCCCATATGTTATCCTTTATCTGCTGTTCAACAGATGTCCAGTCTTCGAATTTGACAATATCTACTTTACTGCGCGCCATCAATCCAATGAAGCTAATCCATTTGGTTCGTGCGTCTGATGTCAAGGGTTCGCCATAGTTATCAAATTTGATCGGTACTTTTTTTTCCATGGCCCTCATGGTCATCAGTTCTTGGCAAATTGTCCCTTTCCTACCAGCTGATGGTTGAGGTTCATCATCATTGGACTAAGTGCGTGAGCGCCTTTTGGGTCCCATTGAATAAATTATACTATAATGTACAGGAAAAGCCAAAAGTTGTTAGTTATTTCCAACATAAAACACTTGGAACTTTATATAAAACAACCAAATAACACAAGTTTCACCATAATCAACCTAAAACAGTCCCAAAACAGTTGTAAATTCAAAAAAACTACCAAATAACACAAGTTTCGCCATAATCAACCTAAAACAGTCCCAAAACAGTTGTAAATTCAAAAAAACAACCAAATAACACAAGTTTCGACATAATCAATCTAAAACAGTCCCAAAACTGTTGAAATTTCTAAAAAACAATCAAATAAGTGAAGTTTTGACGTAATCGTCACAAAACAGTCCTAAAACAATTGAAATTTCTATAAAACAACCAAATAACACAAGTTTCGCCATAATCAACCTAAAACAGTCCCAAAACAGTTGTAAATTCAAAAAAACTACTAAATAACACAAGTTTCGACATAATCAACCTAAAACAGTCCCAAAACTGTTGAAATTTCTAAAAAACAACCAAATAAGTGATTCGACGTAATCGTCACAAAACAGTCCTAAAACAATTGAAATTTCTATAAAACAACCAAATAACACAAGTTTCGCCATAATCAACCTAAAACAGTCCCAAAACAGTTGTAAATTCAAAAAAACTACCAAATAACACAAGTTTCGCCATAATCAACCTAAAACAGTCCCAAAACAGTTGTAAATTCAAAAAAACAACCAAATAACACAAGTTTCGACATAATCAACCTAAAATAGTCCCAAAACTGTTGAAATTTCTAAAAAACAACCAAATAAGTGAAGTTTCGACGTAATCGTCACAAAACAGTCCTAAAATAATTGAAATTTCTATAAAACTGATGATCTTGCCATTCTGTTTTTTGTGAAACTCCTGTTCAGCAAAAAGTCAAGCAACTCCCCGGCGACGGAGCTCAATCAACCACATCAACATACAACTCAAAAGACCATTATACTAGTATCATCTAATGATGACTTTAGTACTCAGGAAAACAGTAAAAGGAGAAAAGAAAATATAAACAAACATAACAAAGGCAAAGAAGAAGAAATATTAACAAATGGATTATATGTTCTTTAACAAGTAACCAAGAATTCACCAAAAGAAAAAATTATCCTTGTTTACATATAGGCTTCACAATGGATAATAAACAAATACAATTCAACTACCACAATTATGCAGTTCAAAGTTAACCTGACAAACAAGTAATGAAACTCCAAAAACTTAACAAGAATCGAAATTTCATTTATTATTCCAACGTTATTCATCAAATTTTAGAAATTACCAACAAGTGCAATTGTAACAATGTTCGTTGTAGTTTAACATCACCATTTCCACAAAGAAAACATTTTGTTCCACATACAACATAAACACTTAATCTATCAGACAACTGCAAGTGCAACAAGATTGCCACATAGAAATATATATACTACACAATGCACCCAAACAAACTCAAAATAATTGAATTTTATAACATCAGTTGCATTTAAGGTCAAAAGTAATAAATTTCAGCTTTTTCTTTGTCGGGCAGATTATGCAGTTAATGCTCACTTTATTTTTGTCATCAACAAGCTACACCAAAACTTTACAATAACAGAAAAGTTTTTCCAAAATTATTAGTATAATACACTCTTAATCACCCAACTAACATAATTAATTTCATAAACAGAGTAGGCAGGCAGTTCAAAAAGGATGCATTTAAGGGAAAATGAAGAGTAATCATTCAATATTTTTTTTAAAAAACAAATGCAGCTAACCTTTGTTTTGTTAGGTTCAGAGAATTGCCATTGAAGGTCTGGATTATTATCAGGCGCGTCCAGGTGCTTCACAAGTAGATTAGCAAATTAGAAAGCCAATGAACTGCAATTAATTTATTCTATCATAAACGAAATAAAATCGTTAAGAGAAACGAACTTCACAAAATCTCAACTTACATAATTTAGGGCAGTGGAAAATGATCGAGAGGTCTGGAGAAGAAACAGATAGAATTAAAATTGGAATTAAAATTAAAATCAACACTATGTATATATCATCTTATTTATCGTTATTACTTGGAAATGCAAAAAGACAACAAAAGAATCAAACTTAAAAAAAACCCTAATTTGTTGTTCTAAAACCAAACACTTAAACACACCTTGTATCCCACATAAACAATTAGAAAAAACCCTGCTTTTAAACAAAATCCGAACTCACTTCTCTTTGGTGACTTCGGGGGATTGGCGCCTGCGCGAACGGCAGCAAACTCGAGACTGTCACGCGGCGACGGAGGCGACGACGACGATTGGCGACGGCGACGGCGGCGGCTAAGGTTGGGACGGGTGGCGAACGGCGATGAGGTGAAGTGAATGGCGGTGAAGATAGTTATTTGCGCGAAATGAAAACAAATAGGTGTTTGAAATTTTTTCAGTTTGTTGTATATATGTAAAAGGCTAGCTAGAACGGTTAATCTACACCCGTTTTAGAAAGGGAAACAAATTTCAATTTTCTAACACGGTTACACGCTAACCGTACTAAATAATTTAAAATTTCAGTTTTCTAGAACGGTTAAGCTCATAACCGTGTTAAATAACTGAAATTTTTCACTTTTCTAACACGGTTCAAGTGCAACCATACTAGAAAGTCCGGAAATCTGATTTTTTTTAATTACTTGTCAAAAAATTAAAAGAGCAATTTCATTAATCAAAGCTGCATTTTCTCATACATGACCTGCTTTGAAGTTGTCTTTCTTTTAATTTCAGGATGGACTCATTGCATAAGAACACATAATTATAATACATAACAAGTCCACAATGTAAATACACTTTAATAGTAAAAATTAAGAGCAGCAATAGAATTATCTTGGAAAAATTGAGATGCTGAAGAATCTAAAAGCCACCCAAAATATCAACAAATAAAAAAAATAAAACAATGTGTTTCAGATTAAATTCCAGATAGTAAATATTTTGGCAAATATTCCAATGGAAATTTGCCATTTTGTGGCACTTGACTGAAGTCCATTTAACATTACCACGAGCATGGTGGTTTAGATGCACCCTAATTCATATTAATGTCATAATACAATATCAAGTATCAAATAGCAAGAATAAGAAACATTGCTGGGAACTACATTTTTCTTTGAACGAAAATTTGTTAACCCTTTCTCTGGCTCAAGAAGTTGTCTTTCTTTTCTTAGAAAATGGATCGTCAACCCATATGCCTTCCACATGGTCAGTACGAAGTATGAATTCATCCATATTACGGTCCTCTTCAACAGGTCTAACTAAGGGTACACCTAAGGAAAATGGCGGCACTTCATTACTCACATCATTATCAATCTCAACCCCAAAGTTTTGTTTCTTTCCTTGTAGAACAACGGACCATTTTTTATCACAAGGATCAGTGACATAAAACACCTGTTTTGCCTGGGATGCAAGTATGAATGGTTCCCCCCTGAAACCTTCCCGATTCAAGTCAACAAGCGTAAATCCCAATTCATCAATTCGAACGCCATTGTTGTTCTCAACCCATTTGCACTTGAATACGGGTACTTTGAATTTAACATAGTCAAGCTCCCATATCTCCTCAATCACCCCATAATAAGACATATTGGCATATACTGGATTTTTATCCTTCGAACTAGCCACATGTAATGACTCAGACACTAATGTAACCCCACTATTTTGCGTTGTACTCTGATCATCTTGACTCTTGATAGCAAATGAAAATCCATTTATGTCATAGCCCAAATATGATAACACAACATGACAGGGGTTATATGCTAACCACCTCAATGTCTCTGACACTGTTTCCCCCTTATCAATAGTACTACTGAACCAGTTGAAGAAGGTCCGATTGTGTTCATTGAGCACATCTTTGTCAGTCCATCCCCGATTACACCCTCTTATTTGACTCATATGAGCCGTCACATATGGCACTACTTCTTCAGAGTTGCGGAGGATGTAAAGGTGTGCATTTTGCAATTCATCATTCAGGGGGGTGCACAACTTGGCAACCGATGTCCCCTTTCCTTTCATCCTTCCCTCATGTCGAGATTTAGGTAGTCCAATAGCATTGCTGTCACACAGATACCCAGTGCAAAACTCAATAACCTCCTCAGCTATATATCTTTCAACAATGCTAGCATCTGGACGATAGCGATTTTTAACATAACCTTTGAAAACTTTCATATACCGCTAAAATGGATACATCCAGTGCAAATATACAGGACCACAAATCTTAATCTCCCTCACCAAATGAACCACCAAGTGCACCATAATGTCAAAAAAAGTAGGTGGAAAATATATTTCAAGCTGACACAAAACCATGACAATTTCATCTTGTAACTCATCAAGTCTGTCACGATCAACAACCTTGCTACATATCGCATTGAAAAAAAATAAAGTCTGGTTATGCCAAACCTGACATGTTGTAAATTCAAAAAAACAACCAAATAGGTGAGGTTTCGACATAAGCAACCCAAAAAAGTCCTAAAACAGTTGAAATTTTCAAAAAACAACCAAATAACACAAGTTTCAACATAATCAACCTAAAATAGTACCAAAACAGTTGTAAATTCAAAAAAACAACCAAATAGGTGAGGTTTCGACATAAGCAACCCAAAACAGTCCTAAAACAGTTGAAATTTCCAACAAACAACCAAATAACACAAGTTTCGATATAATCAACCTAAAACAATCCCAAAACAGTTGTACATTCCTAAAAACAACCAAATAAGTGAAGTTTCGACATAATCAACCAAAAATGGTATATAAACAAAGTCTGGTTATACCATACCTTACATGTTTTGGCAAGATGGATCGAATAGCAACAGGTAACAACTGCTGCATCAACACATGACAGTCATGGGACTTCAATCCAACAAATTTTAGATCTTTCATCGAAACAGTTCGGCTTACATTTGAAGAATATCCAGATGGGACTTTGATGCTATGAATACTCTGACACAAACTCTATTTCTCTTTACGTGACAACGTATAACATGCAGGGGGTAGGTACGTGCGCTGTCCTCGAAGCTCAGGTGCTAGATAGGCCCGTATGCCCATATCGACCAAATCAAGTCTCGCTTTATAACCATCCTTTGTTTTTCCAGGTATGTTCAACAGAGTACCCAACAAACTATCACATATGTTCTTCTCAATATGCATTACATCGAGACAGTGTCTAACATCAAGTTTCTCCCAATATGGAAGATAAAAAAAGATAGATTTTTTCTTTCAACAACTCTTATCCTTCTTACGAGACTTTGTTTGTTTGCCGAATTCTACATTGATGTCCTTAACACGAGAATAAATAGTCTCACCACTCACTGCAGATGGAGCGTTTCTAAAATCTTGCTTCCCATTAAAAGCTCTTTTCAATCGGCGATACGGATGAGAATCAGGAAGAAATCTACGATGCCCAAGATACACTGTCTTGCTCCCATGCACAAGCTGGCAGGAATCTGTACTCTCCTCACATATAGGGCATGCATTGTGTCCTTTGACAGAAAATCCGGATAAATTACCATAAGCAGGAAAATCATTTATGGTACAGAATACCATGGCACGCAAAGTGAATGACTCCTGACGATATGCATCAAATATCAACTCCCCTTCATCCCACAACCTTTTCAAATCATCAATTAATGGGGCCAAATAAACATCTATGTCATTTCCTGGCTGCCGTGGACCTGAAATCATTAATGACATAAGTATATACTTGCGTTTCATGCACAAGTAAGGAGGTAGATTGTAAATAGCCAACATCACTGGCCAAGAGCTATGTGTGGTGCTTAGATTGCCATAAGGATTCATCCCATCTGTACACAATCCCAGTCTCAAATTTCTTGTCTCTGTCAAATGACAGATACATTGAATCAATCTTTTTCCACTGATCCGAGTCAGCAGGATGCCTTATCATCTTGTCCTCCAGGGGAATATTTCGATTTGCATACCACGTCAAATTTTTAGCATCTTCTGAATTGGCAAACAATCGTTTAAGTCTCGGTATTATAGGGAGATACCATAATACTTTTGCTGGAGAAGCTTTCCTCAGTGCATCACCATCGACACAAGATAAAGTTTTTTTGAAACGAGATGTCTGACACTTAGGACATACCTGTAGATTCTCGTACTCATTTCTGTACAGTATGCAATCATTTGGGCAAGCATGTATCCTTTTATACTCCATGCCCATAGGACACATAATTTTTTTAGCCTCATAAATGCGATCAGGCAATTCATTACCATCCGGTAATATGTCCTTCAGTAACTTCAATAAAGCTGTAAAACTTGTATCAGTCCACCCATTTGCCGCTTTCAGATGGTACAATTTCAAAACTCCAGACAATCGTGGGTACTTTGTACACCCAGGATAAAGAGGCTTTTCGCTATCATTTAATAGGGAAGCAAGCACTTCGGGCTTATCACCAAAACCACCGACCACATCATCCACCATGTCATCCAATCGATCATTCTTAATTGTATCATCATTGTGTGCTTCATAATTTTCTTGAATTGAAGAACTTCCACTCTCACCGTGCCATCTCCAAATTTTATACCCAGGATCAAATCCTTTCCGATATAAATGGTCCCGTATCATATTAGGGTCGTCGTATACGGCAAAATTTTTACAATCTTTACACGGGCGATATACGAACTTAACATCCTTAAAAACAAATTCAATAAATTTCTCAACCTCTTTTTCAAATGCATCTGTTGTCCGATCACCAAATAGTATATCTTTGCGGTCCATTACTTTTCGAAGCTTTAGAAGTTCACGCCATCACTGTATGTGTTGTATCAATTCCAACAACAAACATGTCCTAATCAAGGTTATGCCACAAAATTGATTGGAAATATATTTGAAAATTTTCCTCAATAAAACAATTCAACCAATTAAATAAACTTTACATCTTGCACAAAGTAATTTGAAAATATATCTGTGCGTGCAGCCTGAGTGAGTGTTAGTGCAGGAAGGAAATTCTTACCAAATTCAGAGCTTAATTTGAGAGTATCTTGTTCAACATCAAAATAAGTCAAGTGTTCCCTCTTAACTTCAAGTAGAATATCCACAAAATCTGAGCTTCTTGGATCAACACTTCTATCATCATCATTGTCATGGATTGACACTGTTTCCCTGTACTTGTTCTCCTCAATCACTTTCTCTAAAAATTCATCAATCTCTTTAATTACATGTTTGCTTCACTCTAGTATCCAAGCCAAGGAATATAGTCGGCTATATTCAAATCCCTCAATAATTCAACAAATTCTGCTAGAGTTTCCTTAGTCTTCCTCTCACTTTCTTCATCACCATGCTTTCTCCCTAAGGCTATTGTACAAATTATATTATTTGTAAAATCTACATATATTTGACTCAAGTTCACCAAAGAAGATAAAGAGAGGAAGAACACAAAATTATTGACCCTTTTATGACTCAGAAGCTAAAGAATACAAATGTGTCTTACTTGAATCCATTCATCGATCTATAGATCTGTTCTACAGGAGAATAAAATGAATTATCAATTTTTATCGGTACATTTTTTAAAACGGTTAGTTAGAAACCGTTCTTAAAACGGAGATGATAACAGTTTCTAAAACGGTTGTCTCCCGAACCGTTTTAGAAACTGGCATTAACAGACTTTCTAAAACGGTTGTCTCCCGAACCATTTTAGAAACTGACATCAAGAGACTTTCTAACACGGTTATAATGTAACCGTTTTAGAAAGTTTGCGTTTTCCTAATTCTTATTACAAAAATGTCACCGCCCCAATTATCTAAAACGGGTTATTAATAACCGTTTTAAATAGACCGTTTTAAATTATATATTCTGTAGTAGTGCTGTTTAGTTCGGTGATTTTGATGAGTGAAGGATGATCAAACTGTGAGTGAACTGATTTTGATGAGTGTAGGATGTTTGGTTTTGGGTGAACTGATTGTTAGAGAGTAGAATGTTGTGGCTTAAATGTTTTGGTGATTGATAGTTTGGGTTATATGAATTAATGGCTTGACTGTTTGAGTTTTTGGAATATGTACAAAATTTCTAGGAAGTAATTGTCTGATGCATGGACACTCAGATCGTGATTGTGGTGAATTGATAGTGATTGGGAGATGTTGTGGTGCTTTGATAGAAGCTTGGCTTCCTGTACCCTGAACTTCTGAGACAACTGAATTGGATGTGTGTGGAGGGAAGAAATCATTGAACTAATTGTTATTTGCTGGACATGCTTGGGTAGCTAGTTTTATGCACTACTGATTTCTACTTGAAGCCCTGTTGTGGCAATTTCTAGTTTCAGGGCTGGGAGACTTCAATCTGTTGGGGAGGGAGAGAAGAAGCTTAGGGTTAATGCTTGCATTTTGCTTGAGGTCATGTTCATGGTAGCTGCTGACATATTAGACAGGATTAGTGATAGGGTGTTGGTGATGGTAATGCTTTAAGGAGTGGAATATATATGCTGAAATGGTTTGGCGATAAACTATTGAACGACGCTAGTGATCAACCTAAAAAAAATCATTTTCCATTTTTAGGTAAAGTATTTCATGTTTCTTGGTCAAACTCAAAGCAGGTTCTCGCACATTCAAAATTATCGATCTGGGAGCTGCTACAGACTTGAGGGTTGGCATCAAATATGTTCCAAAGGAGTTTCTGTTAGATCCAAGGTAACTTTTATATCACAACTGGCACTTAATCACTGAAAAAAACGCGTTGCTCTCTTTTATGTATACTACTCTTCTGTGAACTCTTTTAGCTTCATGCCACTTGACTCAAATTATTGACTTTGATTTTCCGTATTTGACACTATTATATTGACAGATTTGACATCTACAGCACAGGTCTCATATTCCTACAAATGGTAAATTTTTTTAATAAAATAATTTTTCAACAAAAAATAAAAAATAAAAAAAAACTTATAAATAACACTCAAGAATATTTATCCCAGATTATCATAATGAGCATTAAATAATTGTCATTCAAATTTGCTGAGGTTTCAAAACTGCTGAGACAATGTCATGAAGAACAAAACAATTAATCATTTTAATGAAAATTAAATGTAGAAGTCAAAACCTTTAAATCCAACAAAAGAAGTGTACTGAGGTTGATTAATTATGCTTCCCTATATGGAGTTGAAACTTTAATGCATGCAATTATAATGTAACAAACCATTTATGAATTGAGAAATGATGGGGGAAGTGAAATTTTGGAGTGAAATTGTGGAGTGACTGACGTGGCATGTATAAAAAGACAAATTAATACCTTATCCAGTTGGGTTCACTCATCATTTGGTTAGGGTATTAGTTTGTATTTTTACACATGCCACGTCAGTCACTCCACAATTTCACTCCAAAATTTCACTCCCCCTATCATTGCTCTTATGAATTTATGCTTCAAAAATAAATCTATCAACCTATATAATCACCCCTTCCTTCTTCAATCCTTACCGATCATTTCCCATCCCAATTGTCCCAACAATTTTTCCTTGCAAAGCTCTCCCTTTGAATAATTTCAGAATTCAACAATCATGGAAAATATTAATGAAAATTGCAATACAGAACTTACACTTGGAATTGGTTCACCAGGCAATTCCATGCGTACATCAAACCAGGAGGAGCAGCTTAATGATGCCCTCCCTTTGAACCCCTCATTTGAACAAGTGTATGTTGAATTATTAGTTTGTAATAAAACAAGATAAATAATATGAGGCAAAATGTTTGCTTGTAATTGTCAAAATTCATTTGTTTGACCGTTATGGTGCATTTCTTGATGAACATTGATGCCTCTTAACGTCTAATCATTAATTGTAACAGTTGTAACAGTTATTAGTTTTAAAACTCTTTGACTAAATTCTAGTAAGGTATAATAAGAAGTAACAAGAAACAACTATAAGAAATATTCTAACTTAAGCTTTCTACCCTTTTGTACAAACAATCAAAGAACTTGCTATTTTGTTGTTTGTCAATTTATTTATATCCTAGGAGAGATTGTCATCTTAAATCGGGTTAGCAGTGATCATATGCCTTAGATTCTTCCTTTGTGAAATACATTCCCTCATTTGATCATTGGATCATTTTTTTTTTTTTTTCTTACTACTAAAGTGTTCTAATTTTTTGTTACTCCTAAATTTGTGTAGTCTCCAACCTCCAATATTTCAACAAGGTCATCCAGCTCCAGGAATAATTGTAGCAATGATGATGATGGTGACAACAACAACAATGGTTCAAGAAAGAGATTCCAGCTTTCGATGGAACAATTCAGTGTTCTTCATGAGAACAAATTCAAAGAACACAACACTATTACTATAATTTTTGTCATCGATCTTTCTGCCATTTTTTTTTACTTAATTTCACGTACCATCCCTTTGTAAATTTATTTATGGAAACAAACGTAATCAAGACATCAAATCAAATATTTAAAAGATTAAAAAAAGGATTTTTATTGGTTGCAGTTTATGTGTTTATTATGTGATATGATGAAAGGAAATTGACTTAAATTTTGCAGGCACAGAAAAACGATTTGGCTGCAAAGTTGGATTTGAAACCCCGACAAGTTGAAGTTTGGTTTTAAAATCGCCGTGCTAGGTGACAATTTAATCTTAACTATATTTTCTTCACACATTTCATTACTTTTTTTTGGATTATTTCAATTTAAAATTTTAATCTGGTTGATAATCGATTAATTGATCGATTTCTTGTCATGAAGGACCAAGCTCAAGCAAACGGAGATAGACCGTGAGAAGTGGAAGAAAAACTATGGGGATCTGACCAAAGAAAGCTACATGCTAAAAAAACAAATTGAAAAACTTCAAGCATTGATCAAGATCGAAGAAACCGAAGAAAAGTTTGGTCAGCAGAAGAATGAAGGGACAGTTTCAGTTTGTCCTATTTGCTCAAGAATGGGCACCAGAAGAGAGGGCTGAAAACTTGGTGGATGATTTTGTAAGGGGGGTGGGTGGTCAAGGTTAAAAATGTGTAATGAAAATTTCGAGGGTCCGTTTGGACAGCCAAAATTTGAATTTATTTGTAAAAGCAAAAAAAATCATGTTTGGCACTACATTCCTTTTCCAAACACAATTGAGATTGCAAAACACTGTATTTTGCAGTTTTATACTTTGACCGCCTCTATTTTTTTTACCGTTATTTTATGCATTTCAGGAACAAGTCATGTGCTAATTA
Organism: Ophiorrhiza pumila; assembly: GCA_016586305.1. Classification (NCBI taxonomy): domain Eukaryota; kingdom Viridiplantae; phylum Streptophyta; class Magnoliopsida; order Gentianales; family Rubiaceae; genus Ophiorrhiza; species Ophiorrhiza pumila. Next base: position 23,536,668 of record BLIW01000003.1, on the reverse strand, counting down.
GCGGGTCCCATTTATACTCTTTGACAGCTTCTATTTTTTTGTTACGGTTATTTTATGCAAAGAGGGCTGCATGTGCCAATTACCGGATCCCATTTTTTCTCTTTCACCGCATCAATCATTTTGTTGATTGTATTTTATGCATTCTTGCTGTATCCATCAGATAGCGGGTCCCATTTTTTAAAAAAAATTAATTATATAATAATATATAAAATAATCATTACATATATATAATAATAATTTTTTCTATACACAATCTTCAATAAATTTACCAAATTTATCTTTCCAAACATATCTAATCATTTTATAAATATTCCTTTCTAATAACAAATCCCAAGAAAATCATTTCATAAATAAAACCAAAAAACACCTTATCCAAGCGGAGCCAATTAATGAGATTAATTATATTTTTTCTCCAATTAAATAATTAATATCGTAATTATTTGAGAGTAATATTATCTTTTTCTTAGTCTATTAATGTAATTTAAGTAAATATTAGAATTAGTTTGGTAATTTCGTCAAACCTCAAATAAAGCCAATTAATTAAGTATTTCTTATGATTGGCATGAGATATAAACGACTCCCTACTTATCCCGAGTGTAAGGGATCGTTTGACAAAATTGAAAATTGATTGAATTTGAATTATGAAATTTGAAAGTAATAAACTGATGAATTTATTAATTTATATATATTTAATAATCTAACTGATTTTCACATTTAAAAATATAACATATGAAAATATATCATGTACTGAAATTTATATAGTATGCATAAATTTATGACATATAAAAATGTAAGTAGTATGTTTAAATATGTATGATATGTGAAAATGTGTGTAGTATAAGTATATATCTCCATTGTGTGAAAATGTATGTAGTACGCTTAAACATGTGTTGTGTATGAAATTTATGAGTATGTGTAAATGTCTATTGTACAAAATTGTATGATGCATGTGTAAATATGTCTAATATATATGTAAAAATACGTGTAGTATGTATAAATATATATATTGTGTAAAATTATGTGTGATATGTGTAAATACACATAATGTCTGAAAATACGTGTAATCTATATAAAAATGTGGTGTGTGATAATGTATGTAGTGTGAGTAAAAGTGTTTATAATATGCGTAAAAATGTGTAGCATGTATTTATTATAATTGGCCTGGGCTATAAACGACTCCCTAGTCATCCAGCGTGTGTAGGCTCATTTGATAAAATTGAAAATTTAGTGAATCTAGAGTATGAAGTTTTAAAGTAATAACATACTAAATTTATTAATTATATATGTTTAATAATTTAACTGATTTTCACATATGAAAATATTATTTGTGAAAATATGCAATGCATGAGAATTTATATAGCATGAATAAATTTATTGCGTGTGAAAATATATATATGTAGTATATGTAAATATGTATAATCTGTGAAAATACATACGTAGTGTGTGTAAATATGTAGTGTATGAAAATAGGTATAGTACATATAAATATATATAGTGTGTGAAAATATATTTAATATGTGTAAATACACAGTGTCTAAAAGTGTGTAGTGTGTGAAATTATGTATAGTATGTGTGAAAATATGTAGTGTGTAAAAATGTGTGAGTATGTATAAATATATATAGTGTGTAAAATTGTGTAGTATGCACAAATAAATGTAGCATATAAAAAAAATAAAAATGTAGCATATAAAAATATGTATAAATATGTGTGATATGTAAAAATGTGTGTAACAAATGTAAAAATATGTAGTGTGTAATTACATGTGAAAAGAAAAAAAGATTAAACCATGCTAATTATGTCATAGTTAAAATATTTTAACTATATAATTGACCATACTATCAAATTAAACGAGATTTTACTATTTAAAGTTTTATAATCACTTTGTCTATATTTTCAAATTCTCTTAATCTATCAAGATTAGCTATTGTGTTTATTTAAAAAACTTCAATAGTTTAATATTACGATAAATTAGTTTTCAAATTTATATGTAATTAATTATTAGCGAAGTTTTCAAATTTGAAAACTAAAAATTTTCAAAACAGTTATTTACACACACAAGTGTAAACGTTATTTTTAGCGAATATAATAATTAATTAACATCACAAGTATAAACGTTCAAAATTTTCAAACTGTTTTTTTTGGTTCAAAGCGATATCAATATATTGGATGAAAGAATAACATATAAAAGTTAGTCAAAATCTAATGGATCAAAAAGTTGACTTGCGAACTTGGGCCGTGACAACATCCAAATTGAGGGATCAAAATGATCCAAAATAATCCAATAACCTTTTTTTTTTTTTTTAAATTGCGGATCATGACACTTACTCGCAAGTCAAAGGGCTATTGGAGTCCTTGACCCAAATATCTCATCAACCCAAAAAATAATTTTTTTTTGTTCATTTTTTATTTTAAACTTTATTTAATAATATAGTTATTTAAGAAAAAATAATAAAAACAAAATTTATCCATATGAACAATCAATTCTCATTTCAAAAGTACTTATCCTAAATTATCGTAATGAGCGTTAAATCATTGTCATTCAAGTTTGTTGAGGTTCATTGAATAAAATTAAACAGAAGTACAATGCAAAATGCATACCAAAGTATGCAACAAACTGAAGAAAAAAAACAAGCAATCTTTTATGAACATTAGAATATAGAAGTCAAAACCTTTTAAATTGAGCAAAAACAGTGTGAGCTTGATTAATTTTGCTTCGAGCAATGATAGGGGGAGTGAAATTCTGGAGTGAAAAATTGGAGTGACTGACGTGGCAGTGATAAAAAGACAAACTAATACCCTAACCAAATGATGAGTGAACCCTAATGGGTAAGGGATAAGTTTGTCTTTTTATCACTGCCACGTCAGTCACTCCAATTTTTCACTCCAAAATTTCACTCCCCCTATCATTTCTCTTTTGGTTCCATCTATGGAGTTGCAACTTTAATGCATGCAATAATACTATAACAAACCAACTGTTTATCAGTAAAACATAAAGGATTGAAAGATTGTTGATTAATATTAGACAAACATATTGTACATAGAATCATGATAGTTTGAATTGTTTTCAGAAGAATGTAATTTTACTTAATGAAATCTAAGTCTTATTATTAGTTATATATTAATGATAAATGTTTATCTATTGAATAATAATAAGACTCCACATGAGTGAAATTATAATCTCGCACCCACAAAAAAATAAAGTTGTACTTATCATTACTTTTATTTTAGCCAAATTGTCATAATTCAAATTTTCATTGACATAATCAAATTTGATAACTATAAGTTCTCTTCCAAATTAGTAATTCATGGATGTTCAAAATCATTCCACACTTTTTAAATCATCTCTTATGTCATCGTTATTAATTATCCCAGATTATCACATTTAACATTATTAAATCATGGTAATTCAAGTTTGATGAGATTCCTAAATGCTTAATTAACAAAATATGAAACAAATTAAGTAAAGAAAACTAAACAACAAATATTTTATGAAAATAAATGTAGAAGTCAAAATCATTAAATTGAGCAAATATTGCAGTGTGTTTTAAGTTATCAAAATCCCTCTAATAATGGTTGTCTCAAAACAACATAGATAGGGGTTATATATTCAATTTTTTATTTCTTTATTTAATATTTTTAGGTAACTAGTTATATATTCGAATTTTTGTAGCGAAAATAGAAAAATGAGTAGGTTTGGACAAGAGGTTGTGCACTGGCAGAGCGAAGTTGGGTTGAGGGAGATTGTTTTTCTCCAAACAAATTTTTACAGGGAAAGGTAAGTTTTTTGGTCTCTTGCTTCCATAAATAAGCTTTTCATACTTTTTTTTAATAGAACATTGGTATAATTTGGAATATATTTTTCACTTATCTATATGCTTTGACTCACTTGATTTGTTGAAAATTTTTCCTCCAGGATTTGTTTGGACAAGTAAGTTTTTTTTTGTTAAATTAATAAAAAGGGGGACTGGTCCAAAATTGTATTTAATAAAATAATTATTTAACTAAAAACTAATGAAAACAAAACTTATCAATCTGAATACTCAACTCTCAATTCAAAAATATTTATCTCAAATTATCATAATTAATGTTAAATCATTGCCATTCAAGTTTGTTGAGGATCCTAGAATCAAATTAAACAAAAGTACAATGCGAAATGCTTCCAAAGTATGCAACAAAACGAAGAAAAAATAACCAATAATTTTTGAAAATTAAATTGCAAAAGCAGTGTGAGCTTGATTAATCTTGTTACCATCTATGCTCTATGGAGTTGTTACAACTTTAATGCATGCAATAATACTGTAACAAACCAATTATTTATCAATAAAATAAAAAGGATTGAAAGATTGGTGATTAATATTAGACAAACATATTGTTCACAAAATAATGTTAGTTTGAATTTTTTTCACCAGATATTAATTTTACTCACAGAAATCTAGGTATTATCATTAGTCATACATTCACTAATTATGTATTAACTATAAAATTTTATCTATTGAATAATAATATGACTCCGCATGAGTGAAAATTATAATCTCGCACGAACAAAAACTATAGTTGTACTCTCTATCTTTACTTTTATTTTAACCAAATTGTCGTAATTCAGATTTGATATCTATAAGTTCTCTTCAAAATTAGTAATTCATGGATGCTCAAAATTGCATGTTTTTTAGTTACTCTTTTTTTACATTTGTCAATAAATTGCATGTTGCTAGTAGGCATGGGTGCAAAAACAGCTTAATTTTACCAAAAAACTTGTACTATAATTCACGAAAAGTTGCGATTTTTCAAAAAAATTGAGTCACTCTCTTTTTTTTTCATCAGCCAATAAATTGCATGTTCCTAATCGATAGAGGTGCAAAACGACTCGTTTTTTCCAAAAAAACGTGTGTTATAACTCACAATTTTTTTGTGATTTTTCAAAAAAAAAATAGTCACTCTCTTTTTTACACCAATCAATAAATTGCATGCTCCTAATTTATTTGGGTGCAAAATCGGCTCGTTTTAATTAAAAAATATATGCTATAACTCATGAAAATTTGTGATTTTTCAAAAAATTTGTGTCAGTCTCTTTTTACACCAGTTAATAAATTGTATGGTCCTAATTAATATTGGTGCAAAAACGGCTCGTTTTTATTAAAAAAACGTGTGTTATAACTCACGAAAAATTGTGATTTTTCAAAGAATTTGACCCACTCTGTTTTTTCATTAGTCAATAAATTGCATGTTCCTAATTGATACAAATGCAAAAACGGCTCATTTTTTAGTAAAAAAACGTGTGCTATACTTCACGAAAAATTGTGATCTTTCAAAAATTTTGAGTAACACTATTTTTTCATCAGCAAATAAATTGCATGTTCCTAATTGATATGGACAAAAAAATGGCTCGTTGTTACCCTAAAAACATAGGCTATAACTCACGAAATTTTGTGACTTTTCAGAAAATTTGAGTCACTCTATTTTTACATTAGCCAATAAATTGTATATTCCTAATTTATATAGGTGCAAAAATGGCTCCTTTTTACCAAACTTTAACTCGCAAAATTCCGTGATTTTTATAAAAAAAATACTTTTCACTCTCTGTTTTACATATTTCAATAAATTTCATATTATTAATTGGTATGGGTGCAAAATGAGATTGTTTTTACCAAAAAAATATGTGCTACGACTCACGAAAAATTATAATTTTTCAAAAAATTTGAGTCTCTCTTTTTTGTTTCATCTTTGAATAAATTGCATGTTCTTAATTGATATTGGTGCAAAAACGGCTCATTTTGTTTTACTAAAAAATGAGTGGTATAATTAACGAAAATTTGTAATTTTTCTAAAAAATTAAGTCACTCTCTTTTTTCATCAATCAATATATTGCATATTCTTAATTGATATGAGTGCAAAATTGCTTGTTTTTACCAAAATTATGTGGGCTATAACTCACAAAATTTTGTGATATTTCAAAAAATTTTAGTCACTCTCTTTCCACATTAGTTAAAAAATTGCATATTCCTAATTTGTATGAGTGCCAAATCAAATTGTTTTTACCAAAATTCTAGTGCTATAACTCATAAAAAATTATTATTTTCGAAAAATTTGAATCACTGATAAGTCGGTATTATACTGACTTATATGTGTTATTTCGCTTAGCTTTTGAGTTGTTTTCATGCAATTTTATAGTACTATGTGTCACTTTGGGCATTTTACGTGGATCGCAACTTGGAGTGCTAACATGAAGAAAAAGACAAAAAAATGTTGATTAAGTGAGACAAATATGTGTTTTAGGTCAAAGAACAAGGAAAGAGTTCGAAAAGGTTTGAAATGATGCTTGTGGAGTTTAAAGAATCCCTTAACATGCTTATTTCTTATTTGGGCAGAACGGATGGTTAAATTCAATTGAGTGTAACTTTCTTAATACAAATCTAAATGAGGAGATCGTGAATGTTCTGAAAAGATCTTTGAGTATACTTACAATTCTTATGTTTTGACTTTCTTCCAATTCAATGTGCAAGTATGAGAAACTGGGGCATATTTGTGATCACTCCTTCAGTTTTGAGTGTTGAGATTCACTGCCACGGGTTTTGGTAGATGCTAATTTATTGAGCTACAAACCTCCAACATGATGATTCTGAATCTATGGAAAGTCAAGAGAATTGATATACCAACTCTATGTTTATCCAAAAGTCTAATTTAAGAGGCTAAGTACATATATTGCATAGAAATGGAACATGCACTGAAAAGGGAAAATCTCACAACCGTGGCCGCACCATGAGAAGGTCTGCCATGGCGCGCCCGCCGATGTGGAAGCTCCAAGAAGTTTCAGCCTGGCGCAGTTCAGATTTTTGGCCATACTTTGTCGTCCAAGACTCTGAATTAAAGTGATTCAAAAGTTGTGGATCGCTAAGACATAGGGCTACACAAGTTTATGTTTTTGCAACGCATCCAGGGACATATTGTGTTGCAAGATGACGTTTGTTATTTTGGAAGCTCGAGAGGTAAAATGTTTCAATCTCATACCTTTTTCATGCATGCTTGTGTTTTCGTAGCATCTTTAAGCTAAATTTGATGCACATATTTGTTGTTAATCTTATACAGATGCTCACATGTTGTGCAAGTGTGCAAGCTTGCGCTAGTAGATGTTGCACATTAAGCACAAGGTAGCCTATGTGCACCCTTGCACATCGCAATTCCTACCACGTAGATGTATAGCCATTTTATGCATACATGCTGCACACTTGCACAAAGCCCACATATCATACACAACACTTTTCACACAATTGTGCACATTGGCAGCTAGCACACACGCACAGCCCGCGCTTATGCGAGTGGGAATGCACACACACACACACACACACACACACTGTGTGGACAGCACGCGTAGCACACTCACACTCGCATGCTGCACGTATAGAGCTCGCAGCACACACAGGCAACCCGCATATATGCACGCTGGCAATCGTACCAGCAGCGCGCGACAGCACTTCCATGCTTGGACATGGCACACAACACTTGCATTTGCTTCACTCCTTATGCTATACTTGTTGCACACTCTTGCTACACTTGTTGCACACTCTTGCTACATTTGCTGTACTCAAGTGCACTACAAGCACAACACTAGCACAAAACTATTGCACACTCTTGCATGAAGAAGCCCATATTGCTGCACATCTTTGCACGCCATTGAACACTACCACCATGACTCATGCACACTACTTAGCACTCACCTTGTGCACACATGCAGAAGGTATTGCACACAAGCACCATTACATTCTCACCATCCATGCACTTGACTTTTGCACACACAACACTAACTATTTCTCACTCATAGAATACACTTGCACAACATTTGCACATACCATGCATTTAAAGTACATGGCAGCGGCCGCACCATGAAAAATTTTGTGTGGCCACGGCTGGCAGCTGCACCATGTAATATTTTGTGTGGTGTGGCCGCGAGCCTGTGTTTTGTGTGTGTGGTGCCTCTGCGACTCGTGACCGCACCGTGTATTTGTGATATTTTTTGTTGAAATTTTTCTAAGTGTTGATTATGTGATGTTTGCATGTGTAGGTTGGTGAAGGCATAGATGCTTTGGCTCAAAGGCATGGATGGTGAAGTACTTGATTTTACAAAATGCCGCTTGAGGACAGAAAATGTGACTTGTGATATGTGTAACTTCTAGAGCTATTTTGTGCCCGAGTTGTAATCCTAGGTTTGTTATTTTGCATTTTAGTACCTAATTTCCAATAATGGGGTACAACTTGTAATTACCTCATTTTTAGCATTTTTCTTAGGAGTTAAGTCTCCTAATTAGTATAAATAGTAGGACATAGATTTAGATTCATGCTGACCTAGATTTAGATTCTCAGGAAACTAATTCCTCTAGGATCATTAAAGAATATTAGTTGCGTTTTTCATAGGTATGAGTCATTTTCAGATTGAGAGTTCAATGCGCCATAATTGAATTTCTAGTATGCATTCTCCCAACTCCATTCACTCATTACTTACCTTTCGTTACTATTTGTTTAACTTTTCATTGTTGCTAGTTTTTAGTCTTTATCATTTGTTACATCTACTCTTTGCTTGAACCACCAATCATAATACCAAAAACCACCTCTCTCTGGATTCGACCCCTTGCGTTGAACTTGCTACGTATTTTTAGAAATAGGGAAATTTGTTTGTTTGTGAGGCTATATGACTACACCCACAACAAAATGACGCCACTGCCAGGGAAGGGCATCGTGCACTAGGGTTGTTTGTTTAAGTACTTGATAAGTTGGTCTTGTACCGACTTATTTACTTTACTTTCTTCGTCTTTTGCATGATATGATTGGTGAATTGATGCTTGTTATATGACTTGCGTGCGAATATTGATTACAATTTGTAAACCATAAGGATCGGCTAAGTGTTGTGAAAATAGCTTACAAAAGTGTAGAAATTGTTCATGAATGACAGTCAAGCACACACTTAGCCATTTTTGGCTTCCAAGTCTCAAGCAGTCATACAAGTCCACTCACACAACACATAGCACTTACACTAAAAACACAACACTCACACAACACACAACACACACAGCACTTACACCTTGCACACACACAGGGTGCGGGTGCACCGCGTTGCACTGTGCGGGCGCACCAGTATGCCCGCACCACGCCACACAATGCACACGGTAGGCGCCCCATACACAACACACCCACACACGGTGGGCGCACCACACATGCACTCATGCACTTTCATGCATTTCCATTCATGCATAATCCTTGTACATTTTCCATGCATACACACTCACACACCTGCACCGACTTCATGCACTACACTCGGTATCAACTCTTACACTTAGCACGCACAAGCTTTAGCTCACACAAGCAAGCATTTAATACATCTCTCTCACAGGCACCAAATGTTTGATGTTTTGCATTGACAACTCTTAATGGTTAAGTCTTGTGCCGATCACGTGTCCTCACTTCAGCTTTGATTAATATCTACAGACACGTGGCGACATCTCCGCAAAGGAAGGGAAATTTCCAGGAACTTTACTAGGCCAAGTCATCGGGGGTAAAGTATAAAAGCAAGAGAGAAGCACGAGAAAAGGGGGATCTGGATCAAGATCGAGAGAGAGGAGAAAAAAAGGAAATCAGACACCAGAGACTAGGGTTTGAGAGTAAATCGGAGAAGGAGATCATTGGGGCCAGAGTGGATAATTTATTCAATCTCTTTGTAATGGACTTAGTTGATCTGGCTTTGGAAAACCCATTCTCAAAGCCGATCAACATGATCGGCTAAACATTACGACTGTTGTCTTGAGGGTTTTTATGTAATGATCGGAACTGGTTTGAGACATTTTATTTGCTTAATCTGTGTTGCTATTGTTCTCTGTTCTTTTATGATTCAATTCAATGGCTTTCTAACATTGTTTACAGTCATTCTGTGATCTGCGTTGCCCACTGAGGTCTAGTAAGATTTATTGAAGGAACTTGAATGAACATGAACTGACTTTGAAACAATCATGTATGAGTTATAAGGTCTGTGTGTTCTTGTGATTTAAATTGTGCAGTGCCCTCTGACAGTGGTAGTCAATCTAAGTAGAAAAGACTTAGGATATTTGAGTATTACGTTTTGAACTCTTGACCTCATTAACTGCCCTGACAAGGGAGGTAATCGATGAGTGAGCTAGGATCTTAATGCCAAATAGGGATCTGGGGGTTTAAAGCAGAACCAGGAACCTGCCCTGACAATGGAGGTTTGTGGATATTTGGGAACTAGGATTGTGAGAACTGACAAGTTGATCAATTCTAGGTCACTAACAGGATAGTCCCCTCGTTCATGCAAATTACACAAGTCAAGGATAATTGGGAACGATCATTACTGGCTAACCCCCTCAAGGCAACATCACTTTTCTCTCGATTGAATTTGATTTTTTTGCATTTTACTTATTTCATTTGATATTGGTCACTATCACTTACATCTCTATCTTGACATACCTCTCTCTGTGGGAACGATTCCACTCACCACGACTACATTAGTTTTAGTGTTTGGATTTAAATTGGAGAGTTGCAACGACTACCCACCAATTTTTGGCACTGTTGCCGGGGGAGGCAGAACGTCAAGAGTTGTTTTGTGATAGTTTCTGTTTTGTTTGTTACTTTACGTATTTTTGAAATTGTTAATTTGTGCGTTTTGTTGAAATCGTTGTGATTCATTAATTCGTTTTGGTTTTTGGTCCTATTGATCTCTTGTGTTAGTGGTAATTATGATTTTGCAGAAATCGCAGTTTATGCAACCAGGGGCACGACTTCGTGGCCAAGGACCGGAGTTTGAACTTGATCTGGAATTACAAAGGACTCTGAGACAGAGGAGGAGAGCTTTAGAAATGGCTGAACAAAATTAGGAGAGGCCCAGACCCCAACCCCCACGTTTTGGGGATCACTTTGCATTGAATTTTGAAAGAAGGAACAATAGACAGGGGATAGATGTGGAAAGCTACCAGATACCGACCCAGATAGTTTCAATGATAACTCAGGGACAGATCTTCCAGGGATTGAGCAATGATGACCCGAATGAAGACTTGGACTGGTTTTTGGGATTGTGCAATACTTTCAAGTTGCAGAGAGTTACAGCTGATGATGTGAGGAGGGTCTTGTTTTCGTTGTCTCTAAAAGGAAAAGTCAAGCATTGGTTCAATTCGATAGGAGGACCTTCCATAGCTACTTTCGAGGAGTTAGAAAGGAAATTTCTGGCTAAGTATTTCCCTCCGGCTAAATTGGAAAGGATGAGATTGGAGATCTGGAGCTTCCAGCAACAGGACGGTGAGACATTCAAGGAGGCTTGGGACAGGTTTAACGATTTACTTAGACAATGCCCGAATAATGATCTCGGGGAAGTGAGGGAGCTGAACACTTTCTTTAAAGGGCTATCTCCGAAATCTTCATTGATGGTAAAGGCTTGTTGGTGTGTCGTTTTGTACCAAATTAATTAACTTACTCTCAAACAATAATTCAAGTATAATATGAGTAAGGTCGATCCCACGAGGAATAACAATTCTTCTTAAATAATCAATTGGCAATTGTCACCATAATTAAAATTAACAAGAAATAAATATATAGAAAGATAGACAAATTCACAACTTAATAACCAGAAATTAATATCACAAAAATACTGAATTAAATTACTTAAGATAAAATTCTGGCAAATAAGCAATCCGCACTAATTTTTATAAGTTGTTCATTGACGCAAGAATAATAATTTCCTTTTTAATCAGTCAGTTATAAGACACCGAGAATCAGCTCTGACGTGTCCAAATCCCTCCTTACTTATTCGACAGTGGACAAGTATCAGCTTAATCCACTATTTCCCTATTTCTAACATAACCAGGCCGGAATCAGCCGATCACCTAATTCAACGTTATAAAAGCATTAATTCTTAGAAGGACCCAACTTTAACAAATTAAGTTATGATCAGCATATAATAATTTGTTAACCAATTGTCTCCGTCTATCGAGACAGCAGCTTTGTCACTAATTAATCCTACTAATTCAATCTAGTGATTTAAATAGAGATTAATTGACTCTACCTAATTTTATTAAAGTTGATCAGCCTTTAATCTAATTAAGTAATGAACGCTATTCACAGAAAACTCTTGGAATTAAATAGAAAATCATTGATTAACACAATTTGATCTCACAACTTAATCATAATTAGTGTTTCTTACTTACTTACTAGATAAAGAATTACTCACTAAGCATAATTAAAAGTAAACACAATAAAAAAGGAATAATATTAAACTGAAATATAAAACCAACGAGACCGTCGTTTGGGCAAACGAATGTACTTCTGTTCTTGCTGGAACTACAACTGCAGAAAACTACTTCATCTACAACTAGGCAGCGATAAAAACGAAAATTCTCCAAAAGAAAAACTGCATAAAAAAGAATATGTTCTAAGGATCAAAGATCCAAAGACGTCCAGCCCTCCTTATTCTTCTCCCTTTAATAGAAGAGAAAAAATATAATTTCCTAATTTTACTCAAGACAGAAATCTTCTGGTTTCCATAAATCTCTCAACCACATGTGGCTGTAATAAAATATCTTCCAAATCAAATTCTTCTCCATCTGTTAATTGCCAGGGGTTCTTTCTGCTACCAAATCTCTTCAAATTATCTTCAGCCCCTCTAATCTTCTAAGATTTTCTCCAAATCAGATTTATCTCCAAATCATATTCCAAATTGAAATCTTCCAAATTTCTGCAACAAATATATCAATTAAATAATTAAGATTTCACCCAACAAGCATATTAAAGTATGCATAAAAAATATGAATTATCTTATACTCATCAAATATCCCCACACTTGAATAATGCTGGTCCCTCAGCATTTAAACAGAAAATAACTAACAAACAAGCAAACAATATTAACTAAACCACTTCACTACACAAGCACCAATCTAGCCAAACCGAGAAACTCTTTCAAAACAAAATTTATGCGTAGTCCAAGTAACAAGTTCATACATAACTAAGTCATCCAAGTCAAAATACAAAATTCTGAGTAACTCTCCAAGTTCACTCCAAGCACTCATTAATGTTTACAATCAGATTCAACCACTCATCAAAATTGCGCATGGAAACTTATAATAAGTTTGCAAATATGTCACAAGATAATCATCGTATCAAAACTAAACATGAATCAAAAGGTCTTTCAATTGGGTTGTAATGGGGCTAGGGTTTACAAGGTATGGTTTAAGATAGTCTAAAGGCTTAAAAAGAAAACACTTTTCATTCCTTTTCTACTTTTTCACATCAATTTTTTTTTCTTCTTTTGTTTACATTAGCAGATCACACATTTTTTTATTGCTGCTGTTCTTCCTCTTCCTTGCCACTGTTTAGGCAAACAACACAGATAAAATTCTTCAGATTTTTTTCATTTTTTCTTTTCTTTCTTCTTCCTGTCCAAGTGCTGTTCGGGCAAACGATGGACTTCAAATTCTCAATTCTACAGAACATACTGAAATACTTCTTTCATAGAGACCAAAGATATGCAATGTTCTCCTGTTCACTCAAGGGGGAACAAATCATACACAAGTTACTTATACTTTAGGGGCCAAAAGAAAGCTAAAAAGGGTCTTAGGTGATTTTTTTAAGTAGATTTAAACACAAAGAAAAGGTTAAGGCTCAAAGGGGCTAACTAACGGTCAAATCAATGTAGGAATGAAAAGTAAAGTAAAAAAGGGTTAAATCCTAAATGCCTTTATCATATTCAAGTTTAATTTCAACACCATAGCATCCATGTACAACAAAGCAAATTCAATAAATCAATCATGCACAATTCACACTCTTTCATAGAATTAATTCAATTAAGCACCAACAAAGTGGTCATTGTGTAATTGGCTCAAATTCTCACTTTTAAGTGGGCAAAAAACTCAGAAATTTGCATTCGTCATCCGTGGAGTCATTCAAAATCATGCAAAAATCATCACAATAAACTAAACAATTTTTAATCACCATTCAGTTTGGCCAGACAGTCCTTATAAGAGTGAAACAGTTCAAAACATCCTACAAAACTGAAACAAAACTGTTTTTGTGAAAATTTTCATGATTTTCTAATGTTTTTGGTGTTTTTGTTTTTTTTTAAATAAAAGTAAAACTTCAAAATGCAAAACAACACATAACACCCTCCCCACACTTAAACATTAACATGTCCTTATGTTAGAAAGGATTAACTACTAAAACAGAAAAGAGACAAACAAAGAAACAAAAACACAGAAATAATAAAAAGAAAAGGGACAGCCTGATCATTGTGGGGGTTGCTGCGGGGGTGAACGATGACTGCAGAACTGGAGAATTGCAAAATTTAAAATCTAGATTGCTACGACTTTAGAGAAATTTCAAAGGCCATGGCAGTCACCAAGAAACGGGATCGATCACCTCCTTACGAATATCAAAAACACCTACAAAAGAGATATGGCTCGAAGGAAGATCCATCGACTCACAAAACTTAAGAGCATCATGCCTCATCAGTAAAAATCAAAACAGAAATTTGCAAGAAAGATAAATCAATTGAGCTATCTTTACAAATATTATTCCAAATAGATCTCAAAGAAATATTAAAGTGTTGAATAAAGATCAAGTGACATAGAAAATAGGAAACCACCAAGTGATTATGGTAAAAAAAAAAGAATTTTTAAACAACCCACTTGGTCAGATTGTGTAAAATCTGTCAATTACTGAAAATAATCGTTGAGAATCACGTGCTGAGGCAAGTAGTTGTTTGGTGTCGGAGTCTCCTCAGTGGTGTTGTGGACTGTAATGCGTGCGGGTGAAGATTGCCTCCAGGTGAAGTTTGAGATTTCGTCGGGGGAAAGGGGGAAGCATAAATTCATATTCACCAGTGTGGTGAAGGGGTGGTGATGGCCAACTAATTTTGGGAAAGGAAGAGCATGGGGACGCATTGTGGGGTTTAGCAAAAAAGACAAATGTGTGAATGGGACCACGTTGACTGTGGTAATATAAAAGTAGTGGGCCTTATGCCAATATCATAGAGTGAAAGAATGTACCTGGGCCTTTATCCCAGGAAAAGGATCCTGGGCTCCACTCCTTGGTAAATAAATCCACTACCTCTCATGGTCTGCAACTAGAATAGCTTCACTTTGTAAGCCATGATTACGAATATAATCTGAAACAAGAAGATATATTATTAACTGACAGAAAAGCTAATAAAATAAATAAGACAAGGAAGAAAAAGTGCAAAAATAATTTAAAATTGGGTTGCCTCCTCCCAACAAGCGCCTTTGTTTAAAGTCCTTGGCTAGACCAAGCATGTGTCGAACTCAGTAGATCATTGGAGGAGGCTCCGGAGGTGGTCTTGGAGAAGGTACATCTTGTATGCAAGTCAAAGTTCTTCCTACAGTTCCCTTGTAGCTTCCTTGGTTCCAAATCAATTTGATCCATGAGCTTTGAGTGAGATTCTTGTTGTTGACAATAGGCTGCATCTTTTCCTCACTCAAAAACACAACTTTCAGAGGTTTATTCAATGATATAAATTGCAGAACTGGAACTTGCAAAATATAAGAAAAACTTGTATCAGCCGGGTCTCGTTTGGGCAAACGGGAACTTTCTGGGTCACTTGAAAACACTTGTATCAGATTCAATGACATTGTTTCATCTCCAATCTCTTCATCTTTCAATTCTTTAATGTCAGAATCTGGTTCTTTACATTCATGTGATAGTGTATCCTCAAGAACAATCGGCATGTCATCACATTCCACCACCATCTCCTCTTTTAGATGTTGGGTTCTCTTGGCAAGAAAATCTTTTTCAAACTTTGCAAGTTTTGGCATTTTTCTAATTTCTTCAAGGAAAGCGTCGGTAATCTCCACCTTATTGAAGATGGTTAAGATATCACTCATGTCATCATCCTTCCCTTGTTAGTCTGCCAGGAAAAGGAGGAGGAATTTTAAATTCTGAAGTAGGCAAATTCAATTTAGAATGTACCTAAGATTTCTGCGCGTGCGTCGTTTGGTCGAACGACGCGGACAGAATTTCTGGGCTGATGGGTTTTTGAATTTCGATCTCTGCCTCTGGTTCTTCAATCTTTTGTCCACTACTTAACATCATTTGATTGACGTCTCCCCCTGAATTAACCAACACTTGGGATGTGATTTTTCCTTGATTACTTATCCAGTTGGTGATTTGTGTATCTAATTGAGTAATTTGGTTACTCAATTCTTTAAAACTTGCCATTGTGGCTTCTCTTTCTTGTTGCATCACATTCAAGTATGGAACGAATGGAACCATCTCTTGTTGCCATATATCATCTTGTATTGGCACGTTGTCTCTCTGCATAACTCTAACTGAGTTAGCTAAATTTGCAAGTAAATCTTCAAGAGATGTACCTGAACTTGTAGTGGGTATTCCAATATTTTGGCCAAAAGAAACCATTGATTGTTGTTGCTCCCATGTCTATGGTGATGGCTGTTGCTGCACCACATTCCCATCAATGTAGTTTGGGTAATTCCACCACTCCGAATTGTATGTATTGGAATAAGGGCTGTAATGATGTTGTGGATGAAAATTCCCAATTGTATTGAATTGTGCCCTTGGATACTCTTGAACGAATTGACACCTAGCTGTTGGATGTCCAAGATTTCTGCGTATTCCACATGGTATTTTCTGTTGAACAGCACCTAAACCTGCAACTAATTTTCCAGTGAAGAGATCAGTGCATCTAATTTATTTTCCATTGAAAACATGTTTACCTCTTCACCCGTTTGGGCAGACGGCGACTGTTCAGAACCAGAAATTATTTCTTGGCATATTTCCTTCAATTCTTTCCTCAACCTGTGCGCTTGTTTTCAGTATCTAAAGATAAACAGATTGAAGTTAGAAAATCTGGAATTAAACCAAAGAAAAACAAACAAATTAACTAAAAAAAATAATGTTATTCCCCAGCAACGGTGCCAAAATTTGGTGTGTCGTTTTATACCAAATTAATTAACTTACTCTCAAACAATAATTCAAGTATAATGTGAGTAAGGTCGATCCCACGAGGAATAACAATTCTGATTAAATAATCAATTTGCAATTGTCACCATAATTAAAATTAACAAGAAATTAATATATAGGAAGATAGACAAATTCACAACTTAATAACCAGAAATTAATATCACAAAAATACTGAATTAAATTACTTAAGATAAAATTCTGGCAAATAAGCAATCCGCACTAATTTTTATAAGTTGTTCATTGACACAAGGATAATAATTTCTATTTTAATCAGTCAGTTATAAGACACCGAGAATCAGCTTTGACGTGTCCAAATCCCTCCCTACTTATTCGACAGTGGACAAGTATCAGCTTAATCCACTATTTCCCTATTTCTAACATAACCAGGCCGGAATCAGCCGATCACCCAATTCAACGTTAGAAAAGAATTAATTCTTAGAAGGACCCAACTTTAACAAATTAAGTTATGATCAGCATATAATAATTTGTTAACCAATTGTCTCCGTCTACCGAGACAGTAGCTTTGTCACTAATTAATCCTACTAATTCAATCCAGTGATTTAATTAGAGATTAATTGACTCTACCTAATTTTATTAAAGTTGATCAGGCTTTAATCTAATTAAGTAATGAACGCTATTCACAAAAAACTCTTGGAATTGAATAGAAAATCATTGACTAACACAATTTGATCTCACAACTAAATCATAATTAGTGTTTTTTACTTACTTACCAGATAAAGAATTACTCACTAAGCATAATTAAAAGTAAACACAATAAAAAAAGAATAATATTAAACTGAAATATAAAACCAACTAGACCGTCGTTTGGGCAAACGACAGTACTGCTGTTATTGCTGGAACTACAACTGCAGAAAACTAATTAATCTACAACTGGGCAGCGATAAAAAAAAAAATTCTCCAAAAGAAAAACTGCATAAAAAGAATATGTTCTAAGGATCAAAGATCCAAAGACGTCCAGCCCTCCTTATTCTTCTCCCTTTAATAGAAGAGAAAAAAATATAATTTCTTAATTTTACTCATGACAGAAATCTTCTGGTTTCCATAAATTTCTCAACCACATGTGGCTGTAACAAAATATCTTCCAAATCAAATTCTTCTGCATCTGTTAACTGCCAAGGATTCTTTCTGCTACCAAATCTCTTCAAATTATCTTCAGCCCCTCTAATCTTCTAAGATTTTCTCCAAATCAGATTTATCTCCAAAGCATCTTCCAAATTGAATTTTTCCAAATTTTTGCAACAAATATATCAATTAAGTAATATTTCACCCAACAAGCATATTATTAAGTAATATTTTATACTCATCACTTGTGCCAACGGAGCTCTGAAGGACAAAAGTGTGCCAGAAGTGAGAGAGCTATTTGATTCAATTGCTGACGACGAATACTTGTTCCCAGAAGCAAGGAAAACCCCTGTGAGGAAGCAAAGAGGAGTGTTGGATTTGGATTAAGAGACCTCACTGGAAGCTAAGGTTGAAGCATTGACAAGGCAGTTTCAAACTCTCAAGACAGCCAAGACTACCCAGGTATTGATGTGTGGGTTATGCAAGGGAAGCATCACATTGATGAGTGTGAGCTAACCCAAGAGTCAGTCCACTATGAGAACAACTACAATAACCGGCAGCAATACGGAGGCTACAGAAATCAGACTGGTCAAGGAACTTGGGGGAAAGTCAACCAACAGAGACAGTACTACCAAGGAGAAGAATCAAGTAACAGGGAACCAAGAAAGACCACAGAGGAAATGCTTCAGACAATTTTGGGAAAGATGGACATGTATGAGAAGAGAACATCAACACTGGAAATATAGGTGAAAAATGTAGAAGCCTCTATTAAGAACATAGACATACAGATGGGCCAATTAGCCAAGGCAAGCCACCAAAGGCCTCAGGGCACTCTTCCTAGTGACACTGAGCCGAACCCAAAAGGGAAGGAAGTATGCAATGCCATAACACTGAGACGTGGTAAAGAGCTCAGTGGGAGCAAGAAGAAAGAGGAGGAAAATGTTCCTGAGGAAGAAGTCATGGAAGAAGCTATTCTTGTGGAAGAGGAAATTCAGGAGGACAAAGAAGGAAGTGTGAAGGCACAGGAGCCTAAGAAGAAGAGGGGACCTCCAAGCCCCTATAATTATCCGGAATATGCACCACTCCCTCCTTTCCCCCAACGAGTTCAACCTCCAGCCAAGAAGGGGGCTCAATTTACAAGATTCCTGGACATGGTTAAAAATGTTAATGTGAATGTTCCTCTTCCGGATCTTGTCACGGCTATGCCTCAGTATGCAAAGGTTTTGAAAGATCTGATTGCGAACAAGGAGCAAATTCTACGTTGTGAGGTTCCAATACCGCTCACAAAGGAAAGTCAGGCTTGGATGAACAGTGAATTACCTCCAAAGCTCAAAGACCCTGGGAGTTGTACAGTACCTTGCACAATTGGAGGAAGATTTTTTAACAAAGCAATGTGTGACCTTAGGGTAGGGATAAATCTCATGCCACTGTCCATAGCTGAGAGTGTAGGTCTGGGAGAAAAAATTAAGCCTGTGGGTGTCCTTCTCCAATTGGCAGACAGATCTCTTGTGCAACCAACTGGAATGGTGGAAGATGTCTTGGTCTCAGTGGACAAATTTGTTCTTCTAGTTGATTTCATCATTTTGGATATGGAAGAAGACCTAGAGGTCCCTCTGATCTTTGGCAGGCCATTCTTGGCCACTGGAGATGCCCTCATAGGAGTAAAAGGGAAAACCATCACATTTAGGGTCAATGGTGAAGAAGTGGTGTTCAATGTGGACTATGCAATGAAACATCCTCAGTCCATTGAGCAATGCTATTTGGTAAATTTTGTGGAATGTAACCTCCAACCACTGGCATCAGAACATACAGGTAAATTCTCTGTTGCATTTCATGGATAGGTAAATTCTCTGTTGCATTTCATGGATCTTGTGAGGATGGTATGCATGAAGAATTTGAGAATGTGTTGACCATTGATGAGAACGAAAACGTGCATGAATTGGGAAATTCGTTTGAGCAACTTGTGATAGATGCATCTGTTGTGAAAATGAACATGCATGATGAATTTGTTGAAAATTGTGAAAATGTTGTGAATTTAAATGAAACGAATAATGTGCTTGAGAGTGGTGAGATGAATGGGTCTAATGCAAAAATGAAGTTGGAGAGTGAAATTGATAAAAACAATGAAAGTGTCGAATTGTGTGAAAAGTTGTTAGATGTTTTTGTTGATACTGACAAAAATATGGAAGTTGTGCCCACCGAGGTGAGGCTTGAAAATATTGAGTGTAGGAATGAGAAGCTCATGCCTTCAACTTTGAAGCCACCTAAATTAGAGATGAAGCCCTTGCCTCCCTACTTGAAGTATGCATGTTTGAGGGAAGGTGAGACTTTGCCAGTGGTTATATCGTCTAAACTAGAGTTGTGGCAAGAAGAGAAATTACTGGAGGTTTTGAGAAAGTATAAAGAGGCTATGGATGGACAATAGCTGACATTAAAGGGATCAGCCCTAATGTTTGCATGCATAAGATATTACTGGAAGAAGGGACCATTCCCACCCGGGAAAGATATAGGAGGCTAAACCCACAAATGATGGAAGTGGTAAAAAAGGAGATTATCAAGTTGCTAGATTTTGGGATGATATTCCCTATCTCTGACAGTAAATGGGTTAGCCCAGTACAATGTGTGCCGAAAAAAGGAGGGGTGACAGTGGTAACGAATGAAGCAAATGAGATATTCGCTACAAGAATCGTTAATGCCTGGAGGGTGTGTATGGATTATAGGAAATTGAACAAGGCCACCAAGAATGATCACTTCCCCCTACCGTTTCTTGAACAATTGCTGGATAGGATAGCAGGGTATCTTTTCTACTGCCTCCTCGATGGGTACTCGGGATATAATCAGATCGCCATTGATCCGAAAAACCAGGAAAAGACCACTTTCACATGCCCCTTCGGGACCTACGCCTTCAAAAAAATGCCATTCGGCCTTTTTAACGCCCCTGCCACATTTCAACGTTGTATGACGGCGATTTTCCAGGATATGGTGGAAAACATTATTGAAATCTTTATGGATGACTTCTCCGTGTTCGGTACAACTTTTGAGGGTTGCTTGGAGAATTTATCACTTGTACTGAAAAGGTGCGTGGAAACCATTTGGTCCTGAACTGGGAGAAATGCCAGTTCATGGTTAATGAAGGTATTGTACTCGGGCACAAGATTTCAAAGGTGGATGGCTTGGAAGTAGACAAGGCAAAAGTGGAAGTGATAGCTAAGCTACCAGTTCCCAACAATGTAAGAGGGGTTAGGAGCTTTATGGGTCATGCGAGCTTCTACAGACGCTTCATCAAGGATTTTTCAAAAATAGCCTAGCCGCTGTGTTCATTACTGGAGAAAGATGCCCGTTTCGTCTTCGATGATAAGTGCAAGGAAGCATTTGAAAATTTGAAAACAAGACTTGTAGAGGCACTAGTGATAGTCACACCAGTGTGGGGGGAGCCCTTTGAAATTATGTGTGATGCAAGTGACCTTGCGGTGGGAGCTGTGCTAGGACAGAAAAAGGGAAACATTTTCCATGCGATTTATTACGCTAGCAAACTATTGAGTGGAGCACAGTTGAATTATACCACCACAGATAAGGAAATGTTGGCTGTGGTCTTTGCCTTCGACAAGTTTAGGGCATATCTCTTGGGGTCCAAAGTGATAGTTCATACCGATCACGCAGCTCTTAAATACCTTATGGCAAAGAAGGAAGTAAAACCAAGACTCATCAGATGGGTGCTCCTACTACAAGAATTTGATGTTGAGATCAAGGATAGAAAAGGTTGTGAAAATGTGGTGGCAGACCACTTATCAAGGCTGGAGCTAGGGGCGCTGAGTGAAGAGCAGTTACAACTTTGGATCAAAGAGAGTTTCCCTGATGAACAAATTTTCAAGGTCCAAACTCGCGAATTGCCTTGGTACTATGATATCGCAAATTATGTAGTAGCGGGACAGCTTCCACAGCATTTCTCTAATGACCAAAAGAAAAGGCTCAGACATGATGCTCGATATTATTTTTGGGAGAGTGGATGTCTGTATAAGAGGTGCAGTGATCAAATTATCAGAAGGTGTATACCAGATGAAGAGAAGGAGGAGATCCTGGGGGCCTGTCACGAGTTACCTTTCGAAGGGCACTTTGGAGGAACAAGAACAGGGTATAAGATTCTGCAAACTGGATTCTATTGGCCCAACATTTTCAAGGATTCAAAGCTTTGGGTGAGTTAGTGCGATAAATGCCAACGCGTGGGAAACATATCCAGTAGGGTTGAGATGCCTCACAGCAATGTGTTAGAAGTGGACTTATTCGATGTCTGGGGTTTGGACTTCATGGGACCCTTCCCGCGATCTTGTGGGAATGAATACATATTAGTGGATGTGGACTATGTGTCCAAATGGGTTGAAGCAACAGCTATGCTTCATAATGATAGCAGGAGTGTGCTGAGATTCATCAAGCAAAATATTTTCAACAGGTTTGGTACTCCTAGAGCTATTCTAAGTGATGGGGGTAGTCATTTCTATAACAAGATCTTCAACACCTTATTGGCCAAGTACGGGGTGCAACACAAAGTCTCCACAGCATATCACCCCAAAACCAATGGTCAAGCCGAAGTTTCAAACCGAGAGATTAAAAGGATATTAGAAAATGTGGTGAATCCGGGGAGGAAAGATTGGGCACTCAAGTTGGATGATGCACTCTGGGCCTACAGGACAGCATATAAAACCCCAATTGGAGCCTCCCCATTTAGGCTTGTGTTTGGAAAAGAGTGTCATCTTCCAGTGGAGTTAGAGCACAAGGCTTATTGGGCAGTACAAAAGTTGAACATGGATCTGACTGCAGCTTAAGAGACCAGAATGATGATGCTCAATAAACTAGATAAATTTAGGTGGAACTCGTATGTCAGTGCAAGCCTTTACAAGGAAAGAACAAAAAAGTGGCAGATTCAAAGATTCGGGTAAAAAAATTTGAAGTGGGCAACACGTGTTGGTCTACAACTCGAGACTGAGATTATTCCCTGGAAAATTGCAATCCAGATGGGTCGGACCATTTACCATCACCAAGATTTTCCCCTATGGAGTTGTTGAAGTACGAAATGAATCTACAGGAAACCATTAGAATGTAAATGGGCATAGAGTGAAAGTCTTCAAATCAACTTGGGAAGATATGAGACAAGATCAGCTCCTTGATGAACCATCTGCTTGAGGAAGAGTTCCATGTCTGGCTGAGGACAATAAACCAAGCGCTCTATTGGGAGGCAACCCAATCATCTATTAATTTTTCTGTCTTTTGTCTAATTGTTTTTCTGTTATTAGTTATGTTTTCAATAATTGAGTGAACCTCACCTCTCGATGTCTTCTCACACGCAGTAAGTGCGACGAAAACAATCAGTTGTCGAAGCTCTTACAACTAGAGACAGCATGTGCACTCATGGAGCACAGAGTATCCCGAGAATGTGGTAAGCATATCCGGAAGTCATGGGCAAGAAAAGGTAAACACGCTAAGAATCATCTCTGCACTAACACAAACAAGAATCAAATCGGAATTCTTACACCAAGTACATATGCCCAATATTTGATTCTTCTGAACATTCACATTTTCGAAGCTTTAACTGTACTTGTGAGTGTGAAGGGGACCCGAACTGGAAAATTTAGCTGAGTTAGCCATTGAAAGATCAACTTATGCACAGGTAAGGCACACACGGTTCATGAAGCAGAAATGGCTAAATATCACAAGTGCATGATTTGATTGTGAGTGACAAGCCAAATGCATGCAAGCAGGACCCATAGGAAATTATCTCTTAGCAACATCATTTTGAGTGCGACCGATTGCTGCACCAGATTAGGCTAGGCTGCACACCACTTTGTTTGCTTTCATTTTGTCACCTAGCATTTTGTTCCCTAGTGCATTCACATGCTAATTGTTTCCTAGCCTAGAGATGACCGAATCATGCATGGGAATTTTCCCTATTAATACCATGAATCATGCATCAACATTCAGCATTCATAGTTGCATGCATTCCCTGTGAGTTCGTCTGAGTGGAAGGAGAAAGAGGAAGAAATCCATTTTAAGGATCAAAAAGCTATCCAAATTTCGCTTCTCCTGTCTGGTATTTTAGTGTGTTAATCTCCACATCAAGGACATAGCTAATGGCGAAGATGAGTATGCTTATGTTCGTCCAAAAGTCCTCGGACAGTTCAAACTCTTTCGACTCTGATCTAGATGCAGAGTACACTCTAGAAGTACCTTCGCGCTTTGTCAACGACAGGGAAAAAAAGTAGTTTGATCGATCCTACTTCAGGAACATCCTTCTGGAAAGAAAATTCAAGGCACCATCACACACATTTGAGGACGCAATCCGTTTCTACAAGTGGGAACCACTCACCAAAGCCCCGGATATTTGTAACGTTGAGGTAGCAAGGGAATTCTACGTGAATGCCAGTGAAAGTGATGCCAATGAGAGAGCTCAGCTGGGCGTGTATCTGAGAGGGACATACCTCCAAATGACAAGTCATACAATTAACCAACACTACAGGTTACCCGACTACTCGGAGGAAGAATTTGGACAGTTGCTAGAAGCGGGCAATGTGGACTATTTGATCAAGTCAGTAGGACTACCAGGAGCAGCATGGGTGCGCAGCGCACGTTCCGAAGCCGTATATATGTTTACAAGCGACTTGACAGAGGAAGCAAGAATGTGGCTCCTCTTCATTAACTCACTCCTTATGCCCTCCAACCACGCTACCAAAGCAACAAGAGAGAAAGTTCTCTTAATTTATGCCATCCAGCATAGAATGACGATCGATGTGGGGCGTATAATTATGGAGTACATTCACCGTGCACAGAGGCCAGAGGATCCTCCTATATACTTCCCGCATTTACTTTCGAAAATGGCGAGAGAACGTGGAGTATAAATCGCAGCAACAGAATCTTCTCAACTATCCTGGGAGTCATAGGAAAACCGCAATGGCAGAGTTACCTTCAAACCGAGCGGGAGGAGAGACTCTGCCGCGAAAATTAAACAGGGCAGTCTCTCTCTTTTCTTTTCCACAATGGGGACCATTGCGATATTCAAGTGTGGGGTGAGAGATAATTTGGGCTGTTAGAATTTTATGATGCTCTGTGTGGTTGCCTAATATCTTTGCTTTGAAGTTATGCTTGTGTTTGTAAGGCCTAGTGCCTTTGCTTTAAAAATTCTTCTGTGTGTTGCTATGTGTTTAGGGAACGGAGGTGGTGTTTAGTATATTAGTAGCACTTAGGTGGTGTATTTCTTTTTATTTTCTTTATGTTGATGTGTGGAGAGAAAAACAAGGCAGTGATTAGCACTGATCTTGTAGGTGTGATTCAATTCTTTGTTGCGATAAATGTAAGTATCTGTTTTGTGTTGTGCAAAGTCTTCATTATCCATCAAGCACACTTCCATGCCTAATGCACTCACACTTCCAATATCATCAACAAGTCCATAAATTGTTACCACTTGTGATGTATGCAAAATTTTGGCTAGCTTCACAGTATCCATTTGATGCATATAGTTTGCTGGGTAAAGTGCGGTGTCAAAGTAAGATTGAAACGCCAGCACTCTCTTTGACATAGGAGAGAGCTTATGATTATTTACTTGTATGTGCACTCTACTCGTAAACACTTATTCTTGCATTTTGAGTATATAGTCTATTGAAGACACACACGAACACAGATTGAATGAGAAATGATGCAAATGCTAAGAAAAAGCCAGTGGGCGAATAAAGGGAAAAAATAGCCACAAAACCCTGGCAGCTAGCACTAAAGTGCGGCACGAATTTCAAAAGAAAATATTCGGCACCAATGTGCAAGTTAAACTCAGTTAAGTTTTGTAATGTTTGAGTGTTCGTGTGTGTGGACAAAAGGATTGTAGTGCAAGAATTTTTGATTAAGTGTCTACTTGAGTACTCTGCATAGACAGTGTGAGGGAACATGAGAAACTCTCAGCACACACTGCACGCTGGCGATTTGGTCTTTATTCTTTGCACCTTACTTGACAATTTGTATAAGTTAGATGAACTGTGAACTTACCAACTAGATGTTCTTGCACGCAAAAATTTTGAAAATAGGCGGTTGATGATGTTGTGACTGTTGAACGTGGGATGGACAAGAGCCTAGTTTTTGCCGTACTTTGCTCGGGACTAGCAAAGATTTAAGTGTGGGGCGGTCTTGTACCGACTTGTTTACTTTACTTTCTTAGTCTTTTGCATGAAATGATTGGAGAATTGATGCTTGTTATATGACTTGCGTGCAAATATTGATTACAATTTGTAAACCATGAAGATCGGCTAAGTGTTGTGAAAATAGCTTACAAAAGTGTAGAAATTGTTCATGAATGACAGTCAAGCACACACTTAGCCATTTTTGGCTTCCAAGTCTCAAGCAGTCATACAAGTCCACTCACACAACACACAGCACTTACACTAAAAACACAACACTCACACAACACACAACACACACAGCACTTACACCTTGCACACACACACACACGAGGCGCCCGCACCACACACACGTTGCACAGTGCGGCACAATGCACACGACGGGCGGTATGAGGCGCCCGCCATGCGCAACACACTGGTGCGCCCGCCACACATATGCACTCATGCACTTTCATGCATTTCCATTCATGCATAATCCTTGTACATTTTCTATTCATACACACTCACACACCTGCACCGACTTCATGCACTACACTCGGTATCCACTCTTACACTTAGCATGCACAAGCTTTAGCTCACACAAGTAAGCAATTGATACATCTCTCTCACGGGCACCAAATGTTTGATGTTTTGCATTGACAACTCTTAATGGTTAAGTCTTGTGCCGATCACGTGTCCTCACTTTAACTTTGATTAATATCTGCAGACACGTGACGACATCTCCGCAAAGGAAGGGAAATTTCTAGGAACTTTACTAGGTCAAGTCATTGGGGGTAAAGTATAAAAGCAAAAGAGAAGCACGAGAAAAGGGGGATCAAGATCGAGAGAGAGGAGAAAAGAAGGAAATCAGACACCAGAGACTAGGGTTTGAGAGTAAATCAGAGAAGGAGATCATTGGGGCCAGAGTGGATAATTTATTCAATCTCTTTGTAATGGCCTTAGTTGATCTGGCTTTGGAAAACCCATTCTCAAAACCGATCAACATGATCGGATAAACATTACGGATGTTGTCTTGAGGGTTTTTATGTAATGATCGGAACTGGTTTGAGACATTTTATTTGCTTAATCTGTGTTGCTATTGTTCTCTGTTCTTTTATGATTCAATTCAATGGCTTTCTAACATTGTTTACGGTCTTTCTGTGATCTGCGGTGCCCACTGAGGTCTAGTAAGATTTATTAAAGGAACTTGAATGAACATGAACTGTCTTTGAAACTGTTATGTATGAGTTCTAAGGTCTGTGTGTTCTTGTGACTTAAATTGTGCAGTGCCCTCTGACAGTGGTAGTCAATCTAAGTAGAAAAGACTTAAGATATTTGAGTATTACGTTTTGAACTCTTGACCCATTAACTGCCCTGACAAGGGAGGTAATCAGTGAGTGGGCTAGGATCTTAATGCCAAATAGGGATCTGGGGGTTTAAAGCAGAACCAGGAACCTGTCCTGACAAGGGAGGTTTGTGGAGATTTGGGAACTAGGATTGTGAGAACTGACAAGTAGTCCCCTTGTTCATGCAAATTATACAAGTCAAGGATAATTGGGAACGATCATTACTGGCTAACCCCCTCAAGGCAACATCACTTTTCTCTCGATTGAATTTGATTTTTTTGCATTTTACTTGTTTCATTTGATATTGGTCACTATCACTTACATCTATATCTTGACATACCTCTCTTTGTGGGAACGATTCCACTCACCACGACTACATTAGTTTTAGTGTTTGGATTTAAATTGGAGAGTTGCGACGAATACCCACAAGTACTTAAGTATCTTTTGTGTTATTTTTTTTAATTTTGTGTAGTTTAGTAGTTCTGTTGTTTTTCATTTTGTGAAAATTTGCTATTTTTTTTGTTTTTGTGTTTTGTTATGCCTACTGCGGTTTATTTGTGGCAAGTGTAGGATACTGGAACTCAATTAAAAGAGAATAATGCACACAACAAGTACCCAAGTATGTCTAGATGGTATGGGAACTATTTTGAATCTTATCATTTTTGCCCACTAATTGGGGTGGTTGACACATGACCAACACCTAGAATATTTGGGGACTTCTCTCCACCACCATATAAGAAGCACTGGCACAATCAAGCACAAAGAAACATCTCATTGGAAACAAAATACTCTCTGTGAAAGATATGTTTTCTCAAATTTTAGAAAGACTCGATAGAGGCCCCAAAAAGGAGGAAATGAGATTTTTCTCAAAAAGAAGAGTTTCAAAGGAGTCAACAAAAGCGTGCACAACTAGATGCACTACTGAGCAATGTTAGAGAACAAAGTGAGCTACCAATTCAAGATGCACAAAGCTATCCACAAGGTACACCTCTAATTACTAGTTTTCTAACCCCTGAGGAATATCATTTTGAAATGCAAGCTAATGTTGAATGTGGTGAAAAGAATCATAGGGAGGTGGAATCTACAAATATTGAGGTTGTTTCACAAAAATTCATTGTTGATGAACCTTTGTTGCATGAGTCAAATTTGTGTTGTTCTATTGAGAATGATGTCTCCTGTGATGAGCTTGATTGCCTTGTGAATTGTACATAGACACATCTTGATGATCATTGTGATAGCATGAACAAAAATAATGTTGCAATTGCTAATGAGAATGTCATCACATTGATTAAAACTCTTGTCGAGGCATCAACTCTTGAAACGGTGAAGAATCTAAGAGTCTAAATGGTGACTCACAAGAATTGAAAAATGAGATACCCTTATTAACTGGTGATAATGCTTTTTGTGTTGTTAACAAAGAAAATACTCAAGAAGTTCCCCATGTTAGTCTAGATGATGAAGATGTGAGAATTTTTAATGACATAGCTAACATGGTGGAAAATTGCTTTGTTGATGCATCCATTTTTTAGCTTACTGTGGGAGCTATCGTTGGCTCACCAATTTGTTGTGCAATGTGTGTACACTCATCGTAGTGTAAATTCTGTGTGTGTGCGAATTGGTTGTGAAATGTGAATAAACTCATCGTAGTGTAAGAATAGCTGAATGTACAAATGCACCACGATGAGATCGTGGTGCAATTTTTAGCTCAAAATGTCCAACTGCTCAGCTACTTCCAACCAATATTCGAATCTGATGCAATGGGAATTTGGGAAAACGTAAAGCACAAAAGTTGTAGCTCCAGATCTTAGCTTTCCATAGCATTTTGAATTACCCAAATCGGAGTTCAAACGAAAGAGTAATAACCCAAATACTGAGACCTGGCAGAGACTGAAATTAACACTACGATGAGATCGTAGTGTTAATTTACAAGTCCTTTATGCATTCTAGTTTTATCCCTCTTTTTGGCACAAATATCGGTTTCTCCTTCTATTTAGATTCCGGGGTCAACATAACAATTATAGTGGGCACTTCCTCTTATTTTTCCAATGGTTCACGAAACAACACCATTGGATGCCTAGAACTCAAGTTATTAACAATTGACCAAACTGTGGCAGCATAAAACTCATAAAACCCTAATATGGCATTTCGCAAAGAAACTCCTATTTCATAGTCTTGCACACAGAATTAGCTAATAGTTAAAACATAATAATTATAGTGCATTCAAAGAGCTTTTCAGAACACCAAAGAACTCACCAATTGGACTACTGTAGAGGAAGTTATGCTCTAATGAAGTATCAACACAATTTCTGCCCAACTTTCATACCAAGCCAATTTAGCACATTTAAGATTTTCCCAAACTCACAACCAAGTCTCTTGAACTCTTTCTTACCATTTGACACCAATCACATATTCACCTCACTTTCTCAACATTTTTGGGTATTTTTCTCCCCTTAAGCACCTCAAGTTACATATCACATTAATGCACAATTTAGCACATAATCTCACATAAATGTATGAAATACAAGTCAAAAAGCTAAGTGAAATAAGATAAATAAGTTGATATAAAACCCACTTATCAAATTCCCCCACACTTGAACTCTTGCTTGTCCTCAAGCAAAGACACAAATTATCATTTAAACTCAATCACACAACACATCCCACACACACACCATGCTTTAAACTTTTGGTAGACAAACCTTCCTATCTACTTCAAACACAATTCACACTATTGTTCGATGTGCACATTTCTTTTGTAAACGATTAGACTCTAATGGTAATAACATATTCAACTCTTCATGGTAATCACCAAAACTAAGTTGTACTCATTTAACACTTTAACATGGATGTGTGAGTTGTGTGCAAAGGCTTTCATACTTCTCAAGTCTTACTTATGTTCAAAGCAATGGTAGAGAATGCAAATAATTTAATTAGTAGCTCTTCAAAGTCCTCAACTTGTAAACATTGTATAAACATAAATGCACCATAATAAGGATCGTTGGCCGCCCTCGTTTCTTACCACTCTTTCCCCCAAGTTGTCATCCTTTAGTACTTTACCTTCGTTTGCTCATGACATTATTACTCTGGGGTACTCATTTCCTCACCAAATATTGCCTTGGGTTTTAGGGCTTTTGATTTCCATCCCCACTCATACGGATTATTCTCAACAATTGCACACTTTGTGTGATAGAGCAGTCCCGTAAAGGAGTGGTTCATATTGTGTACTTTCGGAACATTGTCCACGCACTTAGCATCCAGTACATTAAATTTGGCATAACTTTCCTTTTCCAACCAAATCATTTCCTCTAGTGCAAAAATGTCTCTACAAGTTCTCAAGGAGTAATTAACTTGATAAATGAAAATTTTCAAACAAATTCTCTACTTCTCACCTTTCCACGTAAGTTTAACCATCCAAGTATGTATGCCTTTTAAGTGCTTAAAAACAACCATGTTAAAGTGCAAACTTTCCGACTAGGTTTTAACTCTTACCACTTAGTATTGAGCTATCCTCACCACTTTGAGCCCTTTATTCAAGCCTTTTCAAATTCACAACCAACTCTAGTATTAATGTGTTTTTCCATAGATAGTTAAGTTTTTCTACAAATTGTGTTCTTTACCATCCTATCTTTTAAGAGTTCAAAATTTCGCATCAAAGTCGCTCAAAAGGTCAAAAATTTCATGGCTCTCTAAATGCAACTCAACTGTAAAAACTTCTGCACAAAAAGTTTCACAACACAATTTCACAACTCAACTTATGTTGGACACCATCACTTATTCACAAAACTTTCAAAAAAATTTTTAAAATTTGCACAAAATTTAAAATTCGCAACATATAACATGAAATAATATGCAAACACTCAAATTCAACACAACAAAACTAGAAAATAGCATGCTTTGCCTCACATAGCACAAAAAAT
The DNA here is from genome assembly GCA_016586305.1 of Ophiorrhiza pumila. NCBI lineage: Eukaryota > Viridiplantae > Streptophyta > Magnoliopsida > Gentianales > Rubiaceae > Ophiorrhiza > Ophiorrhiza pumila. The sequence continues at coordinate 23,505,218 of BLIW01000003.1, read as the reverse complement.
TTCATTCATGCAAGAAGAGTAAGCATATAAGCTTCAAGAGACACACACCATAAAAACCATTCACTCCCCCACACTTAAAATTTACATTGTCCTCAATGTAAAGTAAAGAGAGGGTTAGGATCTCCCTGGATTGATATGTCATGAATTCCAATGTTTGCTTTCTGGAGTGTCCTTGTTTGAAGTTCTTTATTGCATGAACAATTTGTTGCACATGGTGAAACAAAACTTATTAGAAATCACTCACTCAAGTACACAACATATTGAGTGCAATATAGACATGACAAGGAACTAGTATGCAAGCAAAGTGTCACACCAAGACTAGAAATCATGGTGGTGTAAAATTATACAACTATTGAACAGCGCATGTTTGTTAGCTAGAGATGAGATCAACAGCCAAGCAGACGAGAAGATGATTGATGAGTGGGAGTACGTTCTCTCCCGTTGTATGCTGGAGTCGACTGAACTGCTGAGAGAGAATCCTAAATGCAAGCTATGGCTGCCCCGAGTTGACAAGGAGTATAAGCAAGTCACTACTGCTCGATTAACTATGTTTATTAAACCACTGATCCCGATTTGGGAAGAATCGCTTGGGACGGCGGCACAGGCCTTGCGCCCTCGAATTGAGGAATTGTGTCTAAAAATGCACTGCCTGCCTGTATCCATTCTGCTTGCCGGACTGGTGACTTCTCAGGCTGCTACCATAAACTGCAATTGCTGAATGCTTCTGCTGCCAAAGTTGAGGGAATTTTGCTCACCAGATCCTTTCTTGAGAAAGCTATGAGAGTTGATAAACACCATGTTGCAGAGGTATATATATATATATCTGGCTCTGGCTGGACCTCTTCCTCTTGCACGTTGTTTAATTTCTTTCACCCAAGCTAAATAAATACCATGCATGATCAAACTTCCAAGATGTTGTTGGGGTTGAGCAGTTTTTTATTTTCTTTCATCCGTTGTTGTGTTCATGAATCATGGTCATAACATTTTTGTTTATGGTTATGGTATTTTCAGGTGGTTAGTCGTCTGGTTGACATTCCTGTCCCAAGGCTGCCTACTTATGGGTCTCCGGAACTGACACGTTTGGGCCACATCTTGAGCGAGAGGGTTGTTGACCAGGATGATGCAATTATGGCCATCTACAGGTCACTCTTTAATATTACTGGTTATCATCCTGACCACCGTAAGCGCCCTTTATGGATCTTTTTAGGCCCCTCTGGTGTTGGTAAATCTGAAGTTGTCAAATGCTTTGCTGAGATTTTCTTCGGATCTCAGGACAGATTGGTACAAGTGGATATGTCAAAATTTGGAGGACCATCCACAGGGTAAGTAATTAATTAACTCTTTGTTTCTGATGATCATTTGGAGTTTCTCATTTTGGTCTCCATTTTGAACCAAATTTTCATGGAATTTTTGGATCTTATTCTAGGCCAAACCACCAAGAATTTGGCTTTTTGAGGCCATTAATAAGAAGCCACACAGTCTTATCCTGTTTGACAATATTGAGCAATCCCATCTCAATACTAGCATGGGGACCCTTCTTTTGGATATTACGAGTGGAAACTTGAACGATAATAATGGCCGTCGTGTGAACCTTTCTCAGACAATTGTTATCATGACCTATTCCTCGAAGCAAACTGATGCAGTCCTAGTTCTTGAAGAGGTAAATTATTTTAATGTGCATTCTAGCTGTCTTTACTGTTTGATAGGCTTTGTGTTAATTTTTGCAATGCACCCTAATAATTAATGAAAAAGGAGAAACAAGATAATTAAAGATACTTGTTCAGCTGCCTGACTCTAAAGTTTACCTGCTGATGATCATTCTCTTATTGTATTTTCAGGGAAGAACAGTTTTCAGTCCTACATTGCTAAATTCTGTGGACCGCACTGTTGTGTTTGATGCATTTGGTCATGGTATCCAGAATCATACTAGGCACATAATGAGGGAAAAGGCTCGGGAAATCTCTGGAGATAAGCTTATCGTTTATCTTTCTAATCATGTTTTGGATGTTGTATCCAATAATTACTCCAATCCGCACTAATTTTTATAAGTTGTTCATTGACACAAAGATAATAATTTCTATTTTAATCAGTCAGTTATAAGACACCGAGAATCAGCTCTGACGTGTCCAAATCCCTCCCTACTTATTCGACAGTGGACAAATATCAGCTTAATCCACTATTTCCCTATTTCTAACATAACCAGGCCGGAATCAGCCGATCACCCAATTCAACGTTAGAAAAGAATTAATTCTTAGAAGGACCCAACTTTAACAAATTAAGTTATGATCAGCATATAATAATTTGTTAACCAATTGTCTCCATCTACCGAGACAGTAGCTTTGTCACTAATTAATCCTACTAATTCAATCCAGTGATTTAATTAGAGATTAATTGACTCTACCTAATTTTATTAAAGTTGATCAGGCTTTAATCTAATTAAGTAATGAACGCTATTCACAAAAAACTCTTGGAATTGAATAGAAAATCATTGACTAACACAATTTGATCTCACAACTAAATCATAATTAGTGTTTTTTACTTACTTACCAGATAAAGAATTACTCACTAAGCATAATTAAAAGTAAACACAATAAAAAAAGAATAATATTAAACTGAAATATAAAACCAACTAGACCGTCGTTTGGGCAAACGACGGTACTGCTGTTATTGCTGGAACTACAACTGCAGAAAACTAATTAATCTACAACTGGGCAGCGATAAAAAACGAAAATTCTCCAAAAGAAAAACTGCATAAAAAGAATATGTTCTAAGGATCAAAGATCCAAAGACGTCCAGCCCTCCTTATTCTTCTCCCTTTAATAGAAGAGAAAAAAATATAATTTCTTAATTTTACTCAAGACAGAAATCTTCTGGTTTCCATAAATTTCTCAACCACATGTGGCTGTACCAAAATATCTTCCAAATCAAATTCTTCTCCATCTGTTAACTGCCAAGGATTCTTTCTGCTACCAAATCTCTTCAAATTATCTTCAGCCCCTCTAATCTTCTGAGATTTTCTCCAAATCAGATTTATCTCCAAAGCATCTTCCAAATTGAATTTTTCCAAATTTTTGCAACAAATATATCAATTAAGTAATATTTCACCCAACAAGCATATTATTAAGTAATATTTTATACTCATCACTTGTGCCAACGGAGCTCTGAAGGACAGAAGTGTGCCAGAAGTGAGAGAGCTATTTGATTCAATTGCTGATGACGAATACTTGTTCCCAGAAGCAAGGAAAACCCCTGTGAGGAAGCAGAGAGGAGTGTTGGATTTGGATTAAGAGACCTCACTGGAAGCTAAGGTTGAAGCATTGACAAGGCAGTTTCAAACTCTCAAGACAGCCAAGACTACCCAGGTATTGATGTGTGGGTTATGCAATGGAAGCATCACATTGATGAGTGTGAGCTAACCCAAGAGTCAGTCCACTATGAGAACAACTACAATAACCGGCAGCAATACGGAGGCTACAGAAATCAGACTGGTCAAGGAACTTGGGGAAAAGTCAACCAACAGAGACAGTACTACCAAGGAGAAGAATCAAGTAACAGGGAACCAAGAAAGACCACAGAGGAAATGCTTCAGACAATTTTGGGAAAGATGGACATGTATGAGAAGAGAACATAAACACTGGAAATATAGGTGAAAAATGTAGAAGCCTCTATTAAGAACATAGACATACAGATGGGCCAATTAGCCAAGGCAAGCCACCAAAGGCCTCAGGGCACTTTTCCTAGTGACACTGAGCCGAACCCAAAAAGGAAGGAAGTATGCAATGCCATAACACTGAGACGTGGTAAAGAGCTCAGTGGGAGCAAGAAGAAAGAGGAGGAAAATGTTCCTGAGGAAGAAGTCATGGAAGAAGCTATTCTTGTGGAAGAGGAAATTCAGGAGGACAAAGAAGGAAGTGTGAAGGCACACTTTTGGCACACTATTCAGGAGGACAAGCTATTCTTGTGGCACACTTTTGTCCTTCAGAGCTCCGTTGGCACAAGTGATGAGTATAAAATAATTCATATTTTTTATGCAAGGAAAACCCCTGTGAGGAAGCAGAGAGGAGTGTTGGATTTGGATTAAGAGACCTCACTGGAAGCTAAGGTTGAAGCATTGACAAGGCAGTTTCAAACTCTCAAGACAGCCAAGACTACCCAGGTATTGATGTGTGGGTTATGCAAGGGAAGCATCACATTGATGAGTGTGAGCTAACCCAAGAGTCAGTCCACTATGAGAACAACTACAATAACCGGCAGCAATACGGAGGCTACAGAAATCAGACTGGTCAAGGAACTTGGGGAAAAGTCAACCAACAGAGACAGTACTACCAAGGAGAAGAATCAAGTAACAGGGAACCAAGAAAGACCACAGAGGAAATGCTTCAGACAATTTTGGGAAAGATGGACATGTATGAGAAGAGAACATCAACACTGGAAATATAGGTGAAAAATGTAGAAGCCTCTATTAAGAACATAGACATACAGATGGGCCAATTAGCCAAGGCAAGCCACCAAAGGCCTCAGGGCACTCTTCCTAGTGACACTGAGCCGAACCCAAAAGGGAAGGAAGTATGCAATGCCATAACACTGAGACGTGGTAAAGAGCTCAGTGGGAGCAAGAAGAAAGAGGAGGAAAATGTTCCTAAGGAAGAAGTCATGGAAGAAGCTATTCTTGTGGAAGAGGAAATTCAGGAGGACAAAGAAGGAAGTGTGAAGGCACAGGAGCCTAAGAAGAAGAGGGGACCTCCAAGCCCCTATAATTATCCAGAATATGCACCACTCCCTCCTTTCCCCCAACGAGTTCAACCTCCAGCCAAGAAGGGGGCTCAATTTACAAGATTCCTGGACATGGTTAAAAATGTTAATGTGAATGTTCCTCTTCTGGATCTTGTCACGGCTATGCCTCAGTATGCAAAGTTTTTGAAAGATCTGATTGCGAACAAGGAGCAAATTCTGCGTTGTGAGGTTCCAATACCGCTCACAAAGGAAAGTCAGGCTTGGATGAACAGTGAATTACCTCCAAAGCTCAAAGACCCTGGGAGTTGTACAGTACCTTGCACAATTGGAGGAAGATTTTTTAACAAAGCATTGTGTGACCTTAGGGTAGGGATAAATCTCATGCCACTGTCCATAGCTGAGAGTGTAGGTCTGGGAGAAAAAATTAAGCCTGTGGGTGTCCTTCTCCAATTGGCAGACAGATCTCTTGTGCAACCAACTGGAATGGTGGAAGATGTCTTGGTCTCAGTGGACAAATTTGTTCTTCTAGTTGATTTCATCATTTTGGATATGGAAGAAGACCTAGAGGTCCCTCTGATCTTTGGCAGGCCATTCTTGGCCACTGGAGATGCCCTCATAGGAGTAAAAGGGAAAACCATCACATTTAGGGTCAATGGTGAAGAAGTGGTGTTCAATGTGGACTATGCAATGAAACATCCTCAGTCCATTGAGCAATGCTATTTGGTAAATTTTGTGGAATGTAACCTCCAACCACTGGCATCAGAACATACAGGTAAATTCTCTGTTGCATTTCATGGATAGGTAAATTCTCTGTTGCATTTCATGGATCTTGTGAGGATGGTATGCATGAAGAATTTGAGAATGTGTTGACCATTGATGAGAACGAAAACGTGCATGAATTGGGAAATTCGTTTGAGCAACTTGTGATAGATGCATCTGTTGTGAAAATGAACATGCATGATGAATTTGTTGAAAATTGTGAAAATGTTGTGAAGTTAAATGAAACGAATAATGTGCTTGAGAGTGGTGAGATGAATGGGTCTAATGCAAAAATGAAGTTGGAGAGTGAAATTGATAAAAACAATGAAAGTGTCGAATTGTGTGAAAAGTTGTTAGATGTTTTTGTTGATACTGACAAAAATATGGAAGTTGTGCCCACCGAGGTGAGGCTTGAAAATATTGAGTGTAGGAATGAGAAGCTCATGCCTTCAACTTTGAAGCCACCTAAATTAGAGATGAAGCCCTTGCCTCCCTACTTGAAGTATGCATGTTTGAGGGAAGGTGAGACTTTGCCAGTGGTTATATCGTCTAAACTAGAGTTGTGGCAAGAAGAGAAATTACTGGAGGTTTTGAGAAAGTATAAAGAGGCTATGGATGGACAATAGCTGACATTAAAGGGATCAGCCCTAGTGTTTGCATGCATAAGATATTACTGGAAGAAGGGACCATTCCCACCCGGGAAAGATATAGGAGGCTAAACCCACAAATGATGGAAGTGGTAAAAAAGGAGATTATCAAGTTGCTAGATTTTGGGATGATATTCCCTATCTCTGACAGTAAATGGGTTAGCCCAGTACAATGTGTGCCGAAAAAAGGAGGGGTGACAGTGGTAACGAATGAAGCAAATGAGATATTCGCTACAAGAATCGTTAATGCCTGGAGGGTGTGTATGGATTATAGGAAATTGAACAAGGCCACCAAGAATGATCACTTCCCCCTACCGTTTCTTGAACAATTGCTGGATAGGATAGCAGGGTATCTTTTCTACTGCCTCCTCGATGGGTACTCGGGATATAATCAGATCACCATTGATCCGAAAAACCAGGAAAAGACCACTTTCACATGCCCCTTCGGGACCTACGCCTTCAAAAAAATGCCATTCGGCCTTTTTAACGCCCCTGCCACATTTCAACGTTGTATGACGGCGATTTTCCAGGATATGGTGGAAAACATTATTGAAATCTTTATGGATGACTTCTCCGTGTTCGGTACAACTTTTGAGGGTTGCTTGGAGAATTTATCACTTGTACTGAAAAGGTGCGTGGAAACCATTTGGTCCTGAACTGGGAGAAATGCCAGTTCATGGTTAATGAAGGTATTGTACTCGGGCACAAGATTTCAAAGGTGGATGGCTTGGAAGTAGACAAGGCAAAAGTGGAAGTGATAGCTAAGCTACCAGTTCCCAACAATGTAAGAGGGGTTAGGAGCTTTATGGGTCATGCGAGCTTCTACAGACGCTTCATCAAGGATTTTTCAAAAATAGCCTAGCCGCTGTGTTCATTACTGGAGAAAGATGCCCGTTTCGTCTTCGATGATAAGTGCAAGGAAGCATTTGAAAATTTGAAAACAAGACTTGTAGAGGCACTAGTGATAGTCACACCAGTGTGGGGGGAGCCCTTTGAAATTATGTGTGATGCAAGTGACCTTGCGGTGGGAGCTGTGCTAGGACAGAAAAAGGGAAACATTTTCCATGCGATTTATTACGCTAGCAAACTATTGAGTGGAGCACAGTTGAATTATACCACCACAGATAAGGAAATGTTGGCTGTGGTCTTTGCCTTCGACAAGTTTAGGGCATATCTCTTGGGGTCCAAAGTGATAGTTCATACCGATCACGCAGCTCTTAAATACCTTATGGCAAAGAAGGAAGTAAAACCAAGACTCATCAGATGGGTGCTCCTACTACAAGAATTTGATGTTGAGATCAAGGATAGAAAAGGTTGTGAAAATGTGGTGGCAGACCACTTATCAAGGCTGGAGCTAGGGGCGCTGAGTGAAGAGCAGTTACAACTTTGGATCAAAGAGAGTTTCCCTGATGAACAAATTTTCAAGGTCCAAACTCGCGAATTGCCTTGGTACTATGATATCGCAAATTATGTAGTAGCGGGACAGCTGCCACAGCATTTCTCTAATGACCAAAAGAAAAGGCTCAGACATGATGCTCGATATTATTTTTGGGAGAGTGGATGTCTGTATAAGAGGTGCAGTGATCAAATTATCAGAAGGTGTATACCAGATGAAGAGAAGGAGGAGATCCTGGGGGCCTGTCACGAGTTACCTTTCGAAGGGCACTTTGGAGGAACAAGAACAGGGTATAAGATTCTGCAAACTGGATTCTATTGGCCCAACATTTTCAAGGATTCAAAGCTTTGGGTGAGTTAGTGCGATAAATGCCAACGCGTGGGAAACATATCCAGTAGGGTTGAGATGCCTCACAGCAATGTGTTAGAAGTGGACTTATTCGATGTCTGGGGTTTGGACTTCATGGGACCCTTCCCGCGATCTTGTGGGAATGAATACATATTAGTGGATGTGGACTATGTGTCCAAATGGGTTGAAGCAACAGCTATGCTTCATAATGATAGCAGGAGTGTGCTGAGATTCATCAAGCAAAATATTTTCAACAGGTTTGGTACTCCTAGAGCTATTCTAAGTGATGGGGGTAGTCATTTCTATAACAAGATCTTCAACACCTTATTGGCCAAGTACGGGGTGCAACACAAAGTCTCCACAGCATATCACCCCAAAACCAATGGTCAAGCCGAAGTTTCAAACCGAGAGATTAAAAGGATATTAGAAAATGTGGTGAATCCGGGGAGGAAAGATTGGGCACTCAAGTTGGATGATGCACTCTGGGCCTACAGGACAGCATATAAAACCCCAATTGGAGCCTCCCCATTTAGGCTTGTGTTTGGAAAAGAGTGTCATCTTCCAGTGGAGTTAGAGCACAAGGCTTATTGGGCAGTACAAAAGTTGAACATGGATCTGACTGCAGCTTAAGAGACCAGAATGATGATGCTCAATAAACTAGATAAATTTAGGTGGAACTCGTATGTCAGTGCAAGCCTTTACAAGGAAAGAACAAAAAAGTGGCAGATTCAAAGATTCGGGTAAAAAAATTTGAAGTGGGCAACACGTGTTGGTCTACAACTCGAGACTGAGATTATTCCCTGGAAAATTGCAATCCAGATGGGTCGGACCATTTACCATCACCAAGATTTTCCCCTATGGAGTTGTTGAAGTACGAAATGAATCTACAGGAAACCATTAGAATGTAAATGGGCATAGAGTGAAAGTCTTCAAATCAACTTGGGAAGATATGAGACAAGATCAGCTCCTTGATGAACCATCTGCTTGAGGAAGAGTTCCATGTCTGGCTGAGGACAATAAACCAAGCGCTCTATTGGGAGGCAACCCAATCATCTATTAATTTTTCTGTCTTTTGTCTAATTGTTTTTCTGTTATTAGTTATGTTTTCAATAATTGAGTGAACCTCACCTCTCGATGTCTTCTCACACGCAGTAAGTACGACGAAAACAATCAGTTGTCGAAGCTCTTACAACTAGAGACAGCATGTGCACTCATGGAGCACAGAGTATCCTGAGAATGTGGTAAGCATATCCGGAAGTCATGGGCAAGAAAAGGTAAACACGCTAAGAATCATCTCTGCACTAACACAAACAAGAATCAAATCGGAATTCTTACACCAAGTACATATGCCCAATATTTGATTCTTCTGAACATTCACATTTTCGAAGCTTTAACTGTACTTGTGAGTGTGAAGGGGACCCGAACTGGAAAATTTAGCTGAGTTAGCCATTGAAAGATCAACTTATGCACAGGTAAGGCACACACGGTTCATGAAGCAGAAATGGCTAAATATCACAAGTGCATGATTTGATTGTGAGTGACAAGCCAAATGCATGCAAGCAGGACCCATAGGAAATTATCTCTTAGCAACATCATTTTGAGTGCGACCGATTGCTGCACCAGATTAGGCTAGGCTGCACACCACTTTGTTTGCTTTCATTTTGTCACCTAGCATTTTGTTCCCTAGTGCATTCACATGCTAATTGTTTCCTAGCCTAGAGATGACCGAATCATGCATGGGAATTTTCCCTATTAATACCATGAATCATGCATCAACATTCAGCATTCATAGTTGCATGCATTCCCTGTGAGTTCGTCCGAGTGGAAGGAGAAAGAGGAAGAAATCCATTTTAAGGATCAAAAAGCTATCCAAATTTCGCTTCTCCTGTCTGGTATTTTAGTGTGTTAATCTCCACATCAAGGACATAGCTAATGGCGAAGATGAGTATGCTTATGTTCGTCCAAAAGTCCTCGGACAGTTCAAACTCTTTCGACTCTGATCTAGATGCAGAGTACACTCTAGAAGTACCTTCGCGCTTTGTCAACGACAGGGAAAAAAAGTAGTTTGATCGATCCTACTTCAGGAACATCCTTCTCGAAAGAAAATTCAAAGCACCATCACACACATTTGAGGACGCAATCCGTTTCTACAAGTGGGAACCACTCACCAAAGCCCCGGATATTTGTAACGTTGAGGTAGCAAGGGAATTCTACGTGAATGCCAGTGAAAGTGATGCCAATGAGAGAGCTCAGCTGGGCGTGTATCTGAGAGGGACATACCTCCAAATGACAAGTCATACAATTAACCAACACTACAGGTTACCTGACTACTCGGAGGAAGAATTTGGACAGTTGCTAGAAGCGGGCAATGTGGACTATTTGATCGAGTCAGTAGGACTACCAGGAGCAGCATGGGTGCGCAGCGCACGTTCCGAAGCCGTATATATGTTTACAAGCGACTTGACAGAGGAAGCAAGAATGTGGCTCCTCTTCATTAACTCACTCCTTATGCCCTCCAACCACGCTACCAAAGCAACAAGAGAGAAAGTTCTCTTAATTTATGCCATCCAGCATAGAATGACGATCGATGTGGGGCGTATAATTATGGAGTACATTCACCGTGCACAGAGGCCAGAGGATCCTCCTATATACTTCCCGCATTTACTTTCGAAAATGGCGAGAGAACGTGGAGTATAAATCGCAGCAACAGAATCTTCTCAACTATCCTGGGAGTCATAGGAAAACCGCAATGGCAGAGTTACCTTCAAACCGAGCGGGAGGAGAGACTCTGCCGCGAAAATTAAACAGGGCAGTCTCTCTCTTTTCTTTTCCACAATGGGGACCATTGCGATATTCAAGTGTGGGGGGAGAGATAATTTGGGCTGTTAGAATTTTATGATGCTCTGTGTGGTTGCCTAATATCTTTGCTTTGAAGTTATGCTTGTGTTTGTAAGGCCTAGTGCCTTTGCTTTAAAAATTCTTCTGTGTGTTGCTATGTGTTTAGGGAACGGAGGTGGTGTTTAGTATATTAGTAGCACTTAGGTGGTGTATTTCTTTTTATTTTCTTTATGTTGATGTGTGGAGAGAAAAACAAGGCAGTGATTAGCACTGATCTTGTAGGTGTGATTCAATTCTTTGTTGCGATAAATGTAAGTATCTGTTTTGTGTTGTGCAAAGTCTTCATTATCCATCAAGCACACTTCCATGCCTAATGCACTCACACTTCCAATATCATCAACAAGTCCATAAATTGTTACCACTTGTGATGTATGCAAAATTTTGGCTAGCTTCACAGTATCCATTTGATGCATATAGTTTGCTGGGTAAAGTGCGGTGTCAAAGTAAGATTGAAACGCCAGCACTCTCTTTGACATAGGAGAGAGCTTATGATTATTTACTTGTATGTGCACTCTACTCGTAAACACTTATTCTTGCATTTTGAGTATATAGTCTATTGAAGACACACACGAACACAGATTGAATGAGAAATGATGCAAATGCTAAGAAAAAGCCAGTGGGCGAATAAAGGGAAAAAATAGCCACAAAACCCTGGCAGCTAGCACTAAAGTGCGGCACGAATTTCAAAAGAAAATATTCGGCACCAATGTGCAAGTTAAACTCAGTTAAGTTTTGTAATGTTTGAGTGTTCGTGTGTGTGGACAAAAGGATTGTAGTGCAAGAATTTTTGATTAAGTGTCTACTTGAGTACTCTGCATAGACAGTGTGAGGGAACATGAGAAACTCTCAGTACACACTGCACGCTGGCGATTTGATCTTTATTCTTTGCACCTTACTTGACAATTTGTATAAGTTAGATGAACTGTGAACTTACCAACTAGATGTTCTTGCATGCGAAAATTTTGAAAATAGGCGGTTGATGATGTTGTGACTGTTGAACGTGGGATGGACAAGAGCCTAGTTTTTGCCGTACTTTGCTCGGGACTAGCAAAGATTTAAGTGTGGGGCGGTCTTGTACCGACTTGTTTACTTTACTTTCTTAGTCTTTTGCATGAAATGATTGGAGAATTGATGCTTGTTATATGACTTGCGTGCAAATATTGATTACAATTTGTAAACCATGAAGATCGGCTAAGTGTTGTGAAAATAGCTTACAAAAGTGTAGAAATTGTTCATGAATGACAGTCAAGCACACACTTAGCCATTTTTGGCTTCCAAGTCTCAAGCAGTCATACAAGTTCACTCACACAACACACAGCACTTACACTAAAAACACAACACTCACACAACACACAACACACACAGCACTTACACCTTGCACACACACACGAGGCGCCCGCACCACACACACGTTGCACAGTGCGGCACAATGCACACGACGGGCGCTATGAGGCACCCGCCATGCGCAACACACTGGTGCGCCCGCCACACACATGCACTCATGCACTTTCATGCATTTCCATTCATGCATAATCCTTGTACATTTTATATGCATACACACTCACACACCTGCACCGACTTCATGCACTACACTCGGTATCCACTCTTACACTTAGCATGCACAAGCTTTAGCTCACACAAGTAAGCAATTGATACATCTCTCTCACGGGCACCAAATGTTTGATGTTTTGCATTGACAACTCTTAATGGTTAAGTCTTGTGCCGATCACGTGTCCTCACTTTAACTTTGATTAATATCTGCAGACACGTGACGACATCTCCGCAAAGGAAGGGAAATTTCTAGGAACTTTACTAGGTCAAGTCATTGGGGGTAAAGTATAAAAGCAAAAGAGAAGCACGAGAAAAGGGGGATCAAGATCGAGAGAGAGGAGAAAAGAAGGAAATCAGACACCAGAGACTAGGGTTTGAGAGTAAATCAGAGAAGGAGATCATTGGGGCCAGAGTGGATAATTTATTCAATCTCTTTGTAATGGCCTTAGTTGATCTGGCTTTGGAAAACCCATTCTCAAAACCGATCACATGATCGGATAAACATTACGGATGTTGTCTTGAGGGTTTTTATGTAATGATCGGAACTGGTTTGAGACATTTTATTTGCTTAATCTGTGTTGCTATTGTTCTCTGTTCTTTTATGATTCAATTCAATGGCTTTCTAACATTGTTTACGGTCTTTCTGTGATCTGCGGTGCCCACTGAGGTCTAGTAAGATTTATTAAAGGAACTTGAATGAACATGAACTGTCTTTGAAACTGTTATGTATGAGTTCTAAGGTCTGTGTGTTCTTGTGACTTAAATTGTGCAGTGCCCTCTGACAGTGGTAGTCAATCTAAGTAGAAAAGACTTAAGATATTTGAGTATTACGTTTTGAACTCTTGACCCCATTAACTGCCCTGACAAGGGAGGTAATCAGTGAGTGGGCTAGGATCTTAATGCCAAATAGGGATCTGGGGGTTTAAAGCAGAACCAGGAACCTGTCCTGACAAGGGAGGTTTGTGGAGATTTGGGAACTAGGATTGTGAGAACTGACAAGTTGATCAATTCTAGGTCACTAGCAGGATAGTCCCCTTGTTCATGCAAATTATACAAGTCAAGGATAATTGGGAACGATCATTACTGGCTAACCCCCTCAAGGCAACATCACTTTTCTCTCGATTGAATTTGATTTTTTTGCATTTTACTTGTTTCATTTGATATTGGTCACTATCACTTACATCTATATCTTGACATACCTCTCTTTGTGGAACGATTCCACTCACCACGACTACATTAGTTTTAGTGTTTGGATTTAAATTGGAGAGTTGCGACGAATACCCACAAGTACTTAAGTATCTTTTGTGTTATTTTTTTTAATTTTGTGTAGTTTAGTAGTTCTGTTGTTTTTCATTTTGTGAAAATTTGCTATTTTTTTTGTTTTTGTGTTTTGTTATGCCTACTGCGGTTTATTTGTGGCAAGTGTAGGATACTGGAACTCAATTAAAAGAGAATAATGCACACAACAAGTACCCAAGTATGTCTAGATGGTATGGGAACTATTTTGAATCTTATCATTTTTGCCCACTAATTGGGGTGGTTGACACATGACCAACACCTAGAATATTTGGGGACTTCTCTCCACCACCATATAAGAAGCACTGGCACAATCAAGCACAAAGAAACATCTCATTGGAAACAAAATACTCTCTGTGAAAGATATGTTTTCTCAAATTTTAGAAAGACTCGATAGAGGCCCCAAAAAGGAGGAAATGAGATTTTTCTCAAAAAGAAGAGTTTCAAAGGAGTCAACAAAAGCGTGCACAACTAGATGCACTACTGAGCAATGTTAGAGAACAAAGTGAGCTACCAATTCAAGATGCACAAAGCTATCCACAAGGTACACCTCTAATTACTAGTTTTCTAACCCCTGAGGAATATCATTTTGAAATGCAAGCTAATGTTGAATGTGGTGAAAAGAATCATAGGGAGGTGGAATCTACAAATATTGAGGTTGTTTCACAAAAATTCATTGTTGATGAACCTTTGTTGCATGAGTCAAATTTGTGTTGTTCTATTGAGAATGATGTCTCCTGTGATGAGCTTGATTGCCTTGTGAATTGTACATAGACACATCTTGATGATCATTGTGATAGCATGAACAAAAATAATGTTGCAATTGCTAATGAGAATGTCATCACATTGATTAAAACTCTTGTCGAGGCATCAACTCTTGAAACGGTGAAGAATCTAAGAGTCTAAATGGTGACTCACAAGAATTGAAAAATGAGATACCCTTATTAACTGGTGATAATGCTTTTTGTGTTGTTAACAAAGAAAATACTCAAGAAGTTCCCCATGTTAGTCTAGATGATGAAGATGTGAGAATTTTTAATGACATAGCTAACATGGTGGAAAATTGCTTTGTTGATGCATCCATTTTTTAGCTTACTGGTGGGAGCTATCGTTGGCTCACCAATTTTACCCAACTATCTCAATTATGCAGTAGTGGCGAGTGGGATCGTATTCACAGGGAAGGGTAGGTTGTGCAGAGATCGCTTGTCCTAATGGTCTATGAACTGTAAGAAGGAAAATATGATGCAAGAAACGAAAGGAAAACAAATGTATGCTCAGTATAATGAATGCAAAAGACTAAATACAAAGGCTAGTATGCAAGCACTACCTTGAGGGATTTCAACATGTACCGATCTCTTCCTAGTATCATCGAATTTTGTAGTGCATGTGTGAGGGGACTATGCTGCTAGTGTCCTAGAACTGATTAACTTGGCAGTTCTCACAATTCCACTTCACAAATCTCCTCAAACTTCCCTTGGCAGGGCAAGTTCTTGGCACAAGTTTAAAACCCAGGTCCCTACGCTTCCAGAACAACTCTAATTCAATCCTTGACTATCTCCCTTGGCAGGGCAGCTACCCAATTTATGTATTCGATTTGTTCTACAAGCATAATCTTAAGTCTTTCCTAAGGGTTGATTTCAACTATCAGTGGGCACTGCATAATTAGAATGACAATGCATGCAGATCTTAAGACTCACAAAAGTATGTTCATAATTTGATTGTTCAATTGCCTTCGGTAGATCCACACTAATCTCAGTGGGCACCGCAGATTTGATATGAATTTCAGCAATTCATGCAAAACATTGAATCCAAACATGTAAAGAACAACGAACAATAATAACACAGATAATTCCAATACAGTTGTCTCAAATAGGTTAAGATCTGTACAGATGAACCCTCAAGACAGTATAATGTGAGAAGGAGAAAAGAGAGATAAAATCCTAATCTAAACTATGAACCCTAATCTATTGACTCTATGCTCTTAAGTGTGCGTCCGCCTCTCTCCCCTTCGTTGTGTTGTTCTCCTTGTTTTATTTATAGCTTTCTTCTCTTGGGAGTGTTTTAATCAAGATGGCCAGGAGTTTTCCTTCAGTTCAAAGATTTCTCCACGTGTCTTATCAGAGCTCCTTTTTGGCGTTTGGCGTGTGATTTCTCCACGTGTTCTGTAAATTCCAATCATAAAGTGAAATGAGGTCACGTGCTCAGTGTGTAACTTAAGCATGAAGCATGAATAACATCAAACACTTGGTGATTTGAGAATAGCTGTGCTTGTGCATTTTGTAGGTGCCAACATTGTGCCTTATGCTAGAGTAGATTATGTTGCTGTGTACGCTCAAATGTTAGGTGAGTGGGATGTGTTATGTATGAATGCAGTGCAAGTGTGCAAGTGTATTTGGGATCACATGCATGTGTGTGCGAGTGAGTGAGTGAGAGTGTGTGCAAGTGAATGTGAGGTAGTGTGCAAGTGAATGCGAGTGTGCGAGTGAATGTGGATGCGGGCGCCTAGGCGCCTGCAAGGTGTTCGTGTGTGCATACTTGTACGGGCGCCCACAGGCGTGCGTGCATGTGTGCTGTGCGGGTGTCTAGGGGCCCATATGGTGTGTGCGTGTGTGTGCTAAGCCCTCGCACAGGTGTGCGTGTGTGTGTGCTGTACGGGCGCTTAGGCGTCTGCACAGTGTGCGTGTGTTTGCCTAGTGTGGGCGCTGTGTCTGTGTTTGATGTGTTGGTGTGCTGAATGTGCATGTGTGTGATGTGCTTGTTGTGCTTGTGTGATGTGTTCATTGTGCTAAGTAGGCTGGACTTTCCTATAGTGCATGAGACTGGTGGGGCACTAATGGTCAAGTGTGTGTTTGCCTTCAATTAACTCAACATTCATATCAAATTGCATCTATTTTCACAATACTTCGACATTTTCCACAATTGTAAGATCATGAGCATTACTTCACAGAAGTCTTTAATGAAGCACTATTTTCACTAGAATTTCATGCAAAAGCCCAAGTAATATTAACATATAAGTCGGTATAAAACCCGACTTATCACTTACTAATAAGTTTGTTGAGACTATGGACATACAACCTGTGGTTGGGCCTTGCAGGGTTACAGAGTCTAGTATGGTGGAAGAAGTAAATGATTTGCCTTCAATGAGGGAGCCTCAATGGTTCAAAGTGAAATTTATAGAGGTTTCTCCCCATATTCATGAACTTAAGCACATCCTTTAAAATATTCCTCAATTGCCCTATAGAAGGAAAAAGAGTGCTTATAAAAGATCATTTTTCTGGTATAGAGATGGGTATTCGGAATCTTGAGGGAGAAGAATTTAAAAATAAAGTCTAGATGAAGACTAACGAAATCCAGAACTACTTCTTTTTCACATTACCTTAAATAAAATATTTTGGTTAAACTAATCGTTATGTTATTTTGCATTTTGCTTATGCTTATGCTTATTAAGGCCACTCATGTTGTATGGGTACGCACATAAAGGAAGTTTCAAGGGCTATTAGCAATGCACACAAGAGGCGAAGTGTGGGGGAGTAGTGCCATGATGCACTTCCCCTTTGCACATTGCGATTTCATTGTACAATTTAACACCACCATGACTCCTAGTCATGATGCGGCACTTGCTTGCGTGATATTTACTTGTTATGTGTACCTTGCTTCAACATGTTGTGCACTTGACTGAGTGAGTTCTAATAAGCCTTGTTTCACAATATGCAGGAGATTCGTCATGCAAGAGGAAATTAAGAACAGAGACTCTCCACCAAGCAAACATTGAAATTCATTACATATCAACACCAGGAAGCTCATGAACCTATCTTTACCTTACATTGAGGACAATATAAGTTTTGAGTGTGTAGGAGGGATGTTTGCTATGGTTTGTGTCTCTTGGACTTTATATGCTTGTTCTCTCTCATGAATGAAAATTTATTGTGTTATGTGATGCAAAGCATGCTACTTTTTAGCTTTATCGTGTTATTTTGATCTTTTGCATGTTATACCCCGTATATGTTGTGCTTTTCATTATTTGTGAAATTTTAAATTTTTTGTGAAATTTGGACATTTTTGTGAACAAGTAATCTATTTGAACACAAATTATGTGTAGTTGACATTTTTGTGGAAGAACTTGTCTATCCATGGAAAGTGCACTAGAACTGGAGTTGGATGTGTGTTTAAAACTTGAATAAAAAATACTTAGTGGTGAGGATAGCTCAATGCTAAGTGGTTAGAGTTAAAAACTTAGTGGGAAAGTTTGAACTTTAACATAGTTGTTTTCAAGCACTAAAATGGAATACATACGTGGATTGTTGAACTTATGTGAAAAGGTGAAAATAGAGAAATTTTGAAAATTTTCATGAATTAAACTGAGTAATCCTTGGAAACCTATAGTGACATTTACGCACCAGGGGAGATGATTTGGAAAAAAAGGCAGGTTATGCCATTTTGAAATGTGCTAGATGCTAAGTGCGTGGACAATGTTCCAAAAGCACACATTTATGAACCATTCCTCTACGAGACTTCTCTATCACATGAATGAGGATGGAATTCAAAAGCCATAAAACCCGAGGCAACAATTGGAAAGGCTAAGGAGTACCCCTAGTGTAATAATGTCATGTGCGAAACGAATGTACAGCACCAAAGGATGACAAACCTGAGGGAAAGAGTGGTAAGAAACGAGGGCAACCAATGATCCTTAAAATGGTCCATTTATATCTATACAGTGTTTACAGGTTGAGGACTTGAAAAGAAATAATAATGCCACAATTTTTGCTTTCTCTACTATTGCTTTGATCAAAAGTGAGACTTGAGCTGTATGTAAACCATTGCACACCACTCACACATCTATGTTAGAGCTTCAAATAAGTGCAACTTGGTTTTGATGATTGCCATGAAGAATTGAGCATATCCTTGCCATTAGAGTACAATTGGTTAAATAAGAAACATACACATCCAATAATAGTTTGAAATGTTCTTGAAGTGGATAGGTAGGTTTCTCTACAAGAGTTCACCTATGTAGCGATGTGTGTTATGTGTTAGTTTATTTTTGTGTCTTTTCTTGAGGGCAAGCAAGAGTTCAAGTGTGATGGAAATTGATAAGTCGATTTTATACTTGCTTGCATGTGCTTTTTGGCTTAGCTTTTGGCTTGTTTTCATGCAATTTTGTAGTATTATGTGTCATTTTGTGCATTTTATGTGGATTACAACTTAGAGTGCTAAAATGAAGAAAAAGACAAAAAAATATTGATTAAATGAGACAAATATGTGTTTTAGGTCAAAGAACAAGGAAAGAGTTTGAAAAGGTTTGAAATTATGCTTGTTGAGTTTGAAGAATCCCTTAACATGCTTATTTCTTATTTAGGCAACGAATGGTTAAATTAAATTGAGTGCAACTTTCTTAATACTAATTTAAATAAGAAGATTGTGAATTTTTTGGAAATTTCTTTGAGTATAATTCAATTCTTATGTTTTGACTTTCTTCCAATTTAGTGTGCACGTATAAGAAACGGGGGTATCTTTGTGATCACTCATTCAGTTTTGAGTGTTGAGTTCACTGCCACAGTTTGGTAGAATGATAATTTCTTGAGCTACAGACCTTCCAAGTTTATGATTCTTAAACCTATGGAAATCTAAGAGAAAGATCTACAAGTCATATATTTACCCAAAAGTCCAATTCGGAGGCTAAGACATACATATATGGCATAGAAGTGGAACAATACGCTGGAAGGGAAAATCTCATAGTGCAGCCGCGGTCGGTGGCCGCACCATGAGAAGGTCTGCATGGTGCGCCTGCTCGATGCGGATGTGGTATCGAGTTGTCGCGACTCGTTAATTTATCCTATTCCACTAACTATAGTAGCAGTGAGCTAGGTATCGTATCCACAGGGAAAATGGGAATTCAAGAAGTTTGGATTTAGTTCACAAAATGTCACAAAGAAAAGAGTAAAGATCAAGCTTAACAAATAAGAGTGACAATCACCAACTATGTATCAAACAGGAAGTAAGACTCAATTGAACTAGGACTCTGAACAAACAAGATTAACACAAGAAATGTAACCTAAATGCAACGAACAACCGTGAATAGATATCCTAGGATTCTTGAGTTCTCAGTGACTTGATGCGATGCAATTGACAAGCAAATATAAACAGAGGAGATCTTAGTTCCCTGAGAACCTAACCTATAGCCGGCATGACGACCGCACTATATGCTAGGTCCCATAACACTCACCTTTCCCATGGTGAGGCCTAGATTAGTGTCATAAACTACAGCATCTCAACTTCCTAAGACAACTACTCTAACATGCAGAGCCTAGGAACTCCCATGGCGAGGCCTGACCTAGTTCTGAATGCCTTCGTTATTATCATAGAAAGTCTCTTTTACACTTCTTCTCTAAGGTTCATTACTTTGAAGCTTCCCATGGTGAGGCCTGAATCTCAGAAATGCAATGATCGGTTGAACAAGTGAAAAGACTCAAGAAATCACATTCAAGTTCTCATTTCATGCATCCTTACTAAATGATGGTGAATCTACCTCCAATTTGGCATGGTGACCACAATTGGAGTTCAATTCCTCCAAGTCCAGTGCAGAAATATGAAATGTAACAAGTTCAAAGTGTAGATTCATGTGTGATTTCATACTTAGTGAATTAAGTCAATTGCAAGACATCACATCAATTGAATTAAACATTCATCCGTTCAAATCCTAGGATATCAAAAGATCTAGCTACGGAACTCCATTTCCATTTCACAATCTTCCACAAGCAATAGCAAGCAATTCATAATCATCAAATGGAAAGAAGTTACCCAACGATTGCTTCCAATTCACAAGGTGTTGGAAATTGCTTCCTTAATTGAGTAAGAAATCCAATGAACAGAACAATTCCTTGATCGGAAATGGAATCGGAGCCCAAAGTCTAGAGAGAGAAACTAGAGAGAGAAAGTAGATCTCACAATTAATTCCCGCTCTCTAGCTCTCAAAAGTTTGTTATGAAATTGTGAAAGTGAATGATGAATATTGGTCCAGGGATCTCCTCCCCTTTACATATTAGCTACATCTCCTATATATAGAGTAGTAGAAATGTAACTAATACGCTAACTAAAAATATCTAAAGATATTACAAGAACACCCTCAAAAGAAATGACTAAAATCAGCTCAAATGTTAGAAAATTCGAAGTTGAAGAACTTTCCCAGCAATCCAGCGCCTTTAGGTTTAATTTCTCGCGCCTTCATTGTCTTCGCCAATCTGCATCACGCCTTCAGGCCAGCAGGCTTCACGCCTTCTCTTCTCGAAAATCCAAGTGAGGAATCAGACCTCCCCTGCGCCTTTGAGCCAGCAATGAACGCGCCTTTGACGTCCTTGCGAGCCTCCACACGTTCTAGCTTGCGAGACATCACACCTTCCTGCCCTGGTACTTCACGCCTTTAGCTGCCTTGCTGAACTCCTGAAATAAGAAGTTCCATACTTAGCCATTTTTCTGGAAACTCAAGAACATCGCAAAACTGGCGATGCATTGCTACTCAAACGCACATGAAATCTGAAACAAGGCTCGAACAACAATGAAATCTGGACAACGCTGTGATTGCTAAACATGCAACGTTGACGAATGTCTTGAATGATATGAACAATATGTTGAGAAAGAAAAAACAACACACGAAGAACAAGAGAAAGGCAGCTTCACATTTTTAACTCAAAGCAATGGAAACACACACACACTTGCGATGCATTGCAGCACACTCAACACAAAGCCACGATGCATCTCTACGATGCATCGCAGCACACACACTTCACAGCCACGATGCATCGTAGAGATGCATCGTAGGCCAAACAGATTCTCGCCACGATACGTCTCAGCGATGCATCGTGGTGTTTGTATGCTTGTGCGCAATTGTGATGATGAGTGCTGTAGGTTGTGGCTGTGTTGAGTGTAGTTCGTGAGGTGAGATGTGTGTGTTTGAGTGAAGAGTGAACATAGTGTGAGTGAGTAGACTGAGAACAACCAAAACCAATTGCCCAAATGACAAGATGAAAATACAATAGTCAAAGATTAATGAAACTTATAAACTGAAATGTGAATTATGCAAGTGTGTTATAGTGAATGGTTGATGAAATGTGTGAATGTCATGAGATGTTTCAGCATGGAGCAAACAAAGAATGAAGATTCCAGAATGTCATGAGAAGAAGCAAAAATTTTTGTTATGAAATAGCAAGGAATGAGTGATATGAAATGTGTTTGTGGATTGTGCAAAATAGCAAGAGTGATTGTATTTGTGAGAATTTGTTGTGCAATGTGTGTACACTCATCGTAGTGTAAATTCTGTGTGTGTGCGAATTGGTTGTGAAATGTGAATAAACTCATCGTAGTGTAAGAATAGCTGAATGTACAAATGCACCACGATGAGATCGTGGTGCAATTTTTAGCTCAAAATGTCCAACTGCTCAGCTACTTCCAACCAATATTCGAATCTGATGCAATGGGAATTTGGGAAAACGTAAAGCACAAAAGTTGTAGCTCCAGATCTTAGCTTTCCATAGCATTTTGAATTACCCAAATCGGAGTTCAAACGAATGAGTAATAACCCAAATACAGAGACCTGGCAGAGACTGAAATTAACACTACGATGAGATCGTAGTGTTAATTTACAAGTCCTTTATGCATTCTAGTTTTATCCCTCTTTTTGGCACAAATCATCGGTTTCTCCTTCTATTTAGATTCCGGGGTCAACATAACAATTATAGAACTTCCTCTTATTTTTCCAATGGTTCACGAAACAACACCATTGGATGCCTAGAACTCAAGTTATTAACAATTGACCAAACTGTGGCAGCATAAAACTCATAAAACCCTAATATGGCATTTCGCAAAGAAACTCCTATTTCATAGTCTTGCACACAGAATTAGCTAATAGTTAAAACATAATAATTATAGTGCATTCAAAGAGCTTTTCAGAACACCAAAGAACTCACCAATTGGACTACTGTAGAGGAAGTTATGCTCTAATGAAGTATCAACACAATTTCTGCCCAACTTTCATACCAAGCCAATTTAGCACATTTAAGATTTTCCCAAACTCACAACCAAGTCTCTTGAACTCTTTCTTACCATTTGACACCAATCACATATTCACCTCACTTTCTCAACATTTTTGGGTATTTTTCTCCCCTTAAGCACCTCAAGTTACATATCACATTAATGCACAATTTAGCACATAATCTCACATAAATGTATGAAATACAAGTCAAAAAGCTAAGTGAAATAAGATAAATAAGTTGATATAAAACCCACTTATCAAATTCCCCCACACTTGAACTCTTGCTTGTCCTCAAGCAAAGACACAAATTATCATTTAAACTCAATCACACAACACATCCCACACACACACCATGCTTTAAACTTTTGGTAGACAAACCTTCCTATCTACTTCAAACACAATTCACACTATTGTTCGATGTGCACATTTCTTTTGTAAACGATTAGACTCTAATGGTAATAACATATTCAACTCTTCATGGTAATCACCAAAACTAAGTTGTACTCATTTAACACTTTAACATGGATGTGTGAGTTGTGTGCAAAGGCTTTCATACTTCTCAAGTCTTACTTATGTTCAAAGCAATGGTAGAGAATGCAAATAATTTAATTAGTAGCTCTTCAAAGTCCTCAACTTGTAAACATTGTATAAACATAAATGCACCATAATAAGGATCGTTGGCCGCCCTCGTTTCTTACCACTCTTTCCCCCAAGTTGTCATCCTTTAGTACTTTACCTTCGTTTGCACATGACATTATTACTCTGGGGTACTCATTTCCTCACCAAATATTGCCTTGGGTTTTAGGGCTTTTGATTTCCATCCCCACTCATACGGATTATTCTCAACAATTGCACACTTTGTGTGATAGAGCAGTCCCGTAGAGGAGTGGTTCATATTGTGTAGTTTCGGAACATTGTCCACGCACTTAGCATCCAGTACATTAAATTTGGCATAACTTTCCTTTTCCAACCAAATCATTTCCTCTAGTGCAAAAATGTCTCTACAAGTTCTCAAGGAGTACTTAACTTGATAAATGAAAATTTTCAAACAAATTCTCTACTTCTCACCTTTCCACGTAAGTTTAACCATCCAAGTATGTATGCCTTTTAAGTGCTTAAAAACAACCATGTTAAAGTGCAAACTTTCCTACTAGGTTTTAACTCTTACCACTTAGTATTGAGCTATCCTCACCACTTTGAGCCCTTTATTCAAGCCTTTTCAAATTCACAACCAACTCTAGTATTAATGTGTTTTTCCATAGATAGTTAAGTTTTTCTACAAATTGTGTTCTTTACCATCCTATCTTTTAAGAGTTCAAAATTTCGCATCAAAGTCGCTCAAAAGGTCAAAAATTTCATGGCTCTCTAAATGCAACTCAACTGTAAAAACTTCTGCACAAAAAGTTTCACAACACAATTTCACAACTCAACTTATGTTGGACACCATCACTTATTCACAAAACTTTCAAAAAAATTTTTAAAATTTGCACAAAATTTAAAATTCGCAACATATAACATGAAATAATATGCAAACACTCAAATTCAACACAACAAAACTAGAAAATAGCATGCTTTGCCTCACATAGCACAAAAAATTTCATTCATGCAAGAAGAGTAAGCATATAAGCTTCAAGAGACACACACCATAAAAACCATTCACTCCCCCACACTTAAAATTTACATTGTCCTCAATGTAAAGTAAAGAGAGGGTTAGGATCTCCCTGGATTGATATGTCATGAATTCCAATGTTTGCTTTCTAGAGTGTCCTTGTTTGAAGTTCTTTATTGCATGAACAATTTGTTGCACATGGTGAAACAAAACTTATTAGAAATCACTCACTCAAGTACACAACATATTGAGTGCAATATAGACATGACAAGGAACTAGTATGCAAGCAAAGTGTCACACCAAGACTAGAAATCATGGTGGTGTAAAATTATACAACTATTGAACAGCGCATGTTTGTTAGCTAGAGATGAGATCAACAGCCAAGCAGACGAGAAGATGATTGATGAGTGGGAGTACGTTCTCTCCCGTTGTATGCTGGAGTCGACTGAACTGCTGAGAGAGAATCCTAAATGCAAGCTATGGCTGCCCCGAGTTGACAAGGAGTATAAGCAAGTCACTACTGCTCGATTAACTATGTTTATTAAACCACTGATCCCGATTTGGGAAGAATCGCTTGGGACGGCGGCACAGGCCTTGCGCCCTCGAATTGAGGAATTGTGTCTAAAAATGCACTGCCTGCCTGTATCCATTCTGCTTGCCGGACTGGTGACTTCTTAGGCTGCTACCATAAACTGCAATTGCTGAATGCTTCTGCTGCCAAAGTTGAGGGAATTTTGCTCACCAGATCCTTTCTTGAGAAAGCTATGAGAGTTGATAAACACCATGTTGCAGAGGTATATATATATATATCTGGCTCTGGCTGGACCCGCTTCCTCTTGCACGTTGTTTAATTTCTTTCACCCAAGCTAAATAAATACCATGCATGATCAAACTTCCAAGATGTTGTTGGGGTTGAGCAGTTTTTTATTTTCTTTCATCCGTTGTTGTGTTCATGAATCATGGTCATAACATTTTTGTTTATGGTTATGGTATTTTCAGGTGGTTAGTCGTCTGGTTGACATTCCTGTCCCAAGGCTGCCTACTTATGGGTCTCCGGAACTGACACGTTTGGGCCACATCTTGAGCGAGAGGGTTGTTGACCAGGATGATGCAATTATGGCCATCTACAGGTCACTCTTTAATATTACTGGTTATCATCCTGACCACCGTAAGCGCCCTTTATGGATCTTTTTAGGCCCCTCTGGTGTTGGTAAATCTGAAGTTGTCAAATGCTTTGCTGAGATTTTCTTCGGATCTCAGAACAGATTGGTACAAGTGGATATGTCAAAATTTGGAGGACCATCCACAGGGTAAGTAATTAATTAACTCTTTGTTTCTGATGATCATTTGGAGTTTCTCATTTTGGTCTCCATTTTGAACCAAATTTTCATGGAATTTTTGGATCTTATTCTAGGCCAAACCACCAAGAATTTGGCTTTTTGAGGCCATTAATAAGAAGCCACACAGTCTTATCCTGTTTGACAATATTGAGCAATCCCATCTCAATACTAGTATGGGGACCCTTCTTTTGGATATTACGAGTGGAAACTTGAACGATAATAATGGCCGTCGTGTGAACCTTTCTCAGACAATTGTTATCATGACCTATTCCTCGAAGCAAACTGATGCAGTCCTAGTTCTTGAAGAGGTAAATTATTTTAATGTGCATTCTAGCTGTCTTTACTGTTTGATAGGCTTTGTGTTAATTTTTGCAATGCACCCTAATAATTAATGAAAAAGGAGAAACAAGATAATTAAAGATACTTGTTCAGCTGCCTGACTCTAAAGTTTACCTGCTGATGATCATTCTCTTATTGTATTTTAGGGAAGAACAGTTTTCAGTCCTACATTGCTAAATTCTGTGGACCGCACTGTTGTGTTTGATGCATTTGGTCATGGTATCCAGAATCATACTAGGCACATAATGAGGGAAAAGGCTCGGGAAATCTCTGGAGATAAGCTTATCGTTTATCTTTCTAATCATGTTTTGGATGTTGTATCCAATAATTACTCCAAGCAACCTGTAAGTTAGTTTCCTCAAGTTTCTGAATTTCCACTTTCGCATTTTAAATTTCCATTTTGGTGCCTACTGAAAACTTTGATGATTCTGTTTTCCCTCCTGAATTCGATTTGATCGTTAACTTTGGTTTTGCATGTTTTTTTAAGATAGTTAGATCTCTATCATTTCAATGGAACATTTTGTACCTTAAGCTGTCAAATAAAGCATAGAAGGTTATGCTCTAAAAGCTTTGATTTGGGGTTTAACATGATCACTTTATAGAATCGTACTGGTCTTTGAGATTTTAACTTGTCTATCTGAATTTAAAGACTTTTTGTGCAATTAAAATTTGCACAAATTAATGTGAATGAAGTTTACCTGAGGAAGTGTTACTGCTATAAGGGAATCTTTAGTTTTTCATAATATAATCAAGATTTAAGACTAAACTTTATCTGCCACTGTATATTCCAGCTATGTACGTACCCATACATCTTTCTGATTTTGCTTCTTAATTTGCTCAGTTGAAGTATATATAAAGTGACATCGCCCTAGTGATTTTATATGCTTTTGTTTTTGAACAATTATTCATTTGCATAATCTCATTGCATGCCAAGATTTATGTTACCCGTTCAATATTTGAAGTCGAGAAATGGAATTCAGTGGGGTGGAACAAACAAGCAATAATGTCCTAATGACAGCTCCATAAGGATCAGATATATGTAAATGCTTGCGGTTTATCCAGGGAATTGTAAAACTGTCACTTGTTTATTTGTAAATATGATTTGAAATTCTATGATTAATTGTTGACATCAATGATCATGTTATATAATTAATTTCATAGGACAAAGCTGTGAAAGAAGTCAAGAGTTGGCTGGAAGAGAATGTGATGCCTTCGCTGCGAGGCATGGTTGAAGAAGACATGGCTGACAAACACTGCGCGGTTTACATTGACACCTTTATGGGTACAGGGGAACTGTCATTTAGAGTGGATCAAAAGACCAATTTTTCTGAAGAATGGATGTATAAGCATTTCCATAAACTCTCGTTTAGGGAATTCAGGAACTTTTATCAGAAGAAGAAAGCACTAGTTGACGGATTCTTCAGTTGAGGAAATGCCTCGGGGCGTTTTTTTCTCCAAAAAATTATTGCAAGTCTAAAGGTGATCACAAGCATTTTGTGGACACAGCAACGCATGTCTTGGGGATTTGCTACAAAATACTCCAATCTGTATTGTCTTTGGATTACAAACACGCACACAAGAAGGTTTGCATCTGTAGCAGCCCTTTGTCTATTTAAACTTGTTTTTCAATATATAGATCAAGGTTGATAGATCTTTGTTGCTATATATTTTTCTTAGAGGAAGAGCAAAACAACACAATTTTGAGTAGTCGTTACTGTAAAAAAGAAGCAAGTGAGAGGCTCCAGAACCTCAAAGCAGGACTGCTGCTACAGAAAGGGACAGTTCAAAATCAAGCTGTTAATTTCATACTTAATGCTGTGTTGAAATCAATCGAGTTGTCCCAGCTGGATCATGATTCTGAGAAGTCATGTCCTCAATCTTTTCTGTTTATGGGTCTCACCAGTTTGTGTAAAGAAAAGCTTGTTAAAATTCTCATTGATCACTTTAAGGTTGCCGGTGAGGGTGAGAAAAAGAGTTTGCTTATCCAAGTTGACTTATCATCAGATTATGATCAGAACTCACAATCGCAACTATTTTCCAGTTCTCAAGGGTACGTAATTAATGTTTCTTTATTTATATTTTTGTAAATTCGAAACATTTTTTAGTACTACTGCTGATTCATGAAGTTTCATTCGAAACACTTGGAAAGATCGACAACTGGCCTCATATTTTTGAAATGTTTTGCCTTAATTACCAGTGGTGCAACTCTTGCTTCGTGGATACTGGAGGCCGTCAGCAGTTGCCCTCATAGTATTCTTCTGTTTCATGCCATAGAGAAAGCTAATGCTTCTGCGTTTGGAACTCTGCTGAAAATTCTCGATACTGGCATGTTATATGATGATGATCGAGGATCGATGGTTGATTTCAGAAGCACGACCCTTATCGTGACGACAGAGTTAGGGAATAAAAACATGATGGCCAAGTGTTTTGGTTGTTCTAATAATCCTTATAGGTGCAATGAAATAGATTCGGTAATGCAATGTGTGGAGCTATATATAGAGAGAATGATCAGTCAAAGTGAAAAGTTTATATATTATTCTTGTGCATTGTGCTGATTTTTGTCATATATATATGTATGCTCTCTTTTGCATGCAGGGTTTGAAGCATTTTAGGTCTGAGTTGGTTTACAGAATGGATGAAATTGGTTTTGTTAATCCTTTTTCACAAGAGAAGGAGATGAATATCATTAGTCTTTCTCTGAAGGAGGGTGCTTTTCTGAAAGAAGATCTCAAAGGAAGTTTTTATACCATCTCTTTGGGGATTCCTCTTATGATCTGACTCAAGTAAGTTTGTACTTTGTTTGTACTGATTTATTATCTACATATGATAATATATATATGATGCCTATATATGGTGTTTTTGCATAAGATCATGTTCTCTTGTTTGTACTTGCTAGCGTAAAACTTTGTCACACCCTTGATATATATGGATCACATTAAAAATCGTGTAAACCGAATACGATAAAGAAGTGTGATGTATATATCCGAACCAATGTTTGCATATATTAGATGTTCTTTTTCCTTATTCTTCTTGTCTTGTATAACATATATATACATCACCAGCTGTTGTTGCTAATATTCTGTTTTGTTATTGTCCAGCATATTGTCCAATGGACTGAGAAAGGAAATGGCCGGTTATTGATTTGAGCATGCTGATTGAGGAGTTGTTGTCTGGGAGAGCCAGTCCTCTTGTCCTGCCTTATTTTTATGTTAACTTGTCTGACTAAATGCCTATATTTAACTTATGACATGTTTGTTTCCCTTGTTGGTTGGTATATAGTTTTGCAAATACTTGATTATTAATTAATGTGAATATTTGCATGCATGGGTTCCAGTTATGCATTACTATTTATTCACTTGTGTGAAAATGTTATTTATCTATTTTTTTATATTAAGAATGTTGATTTTTTATTTTAATTATTTTTTAAAATGAAAATTTAAAATTTATTGTCAAAGATAAGCAAACCAAAACACCTATAATAAAAATGAAACTCATCACAATCTTCAATCAAACATATTGGGATTAATGGTATAAACTCATATACAGTGATATTGGAATATTAGAGTTAATTATTTTCATTCCCATTTTGATTGAAGAATCTGAGCCAAACGATTATTTGGGTTGGTAGTTTCTTGAAAAAAATTGAGAATTGACGAAATAATTTATTTATTTATCAGAAACTAAAAAGTTAAAGAATACAGTGTTATAATTAAAACTACATAAGATCAATGTGAAGTAATGCAATGGTTAAATAACAAATATTATTTACTCAATTTTCCCTTTTGGATTTAATCTTCTATACACAAATTCTACCTAAACCTATTTATAGTTGGAGACCCTTTTAAATTTAGGAGGAGGTTGGGATTGGGAGGATTCCAAAAGGAATAGAAGAAAGAGTGATGTTTGATTGAAGGAATTATTTTCGAAGATAATGTTTTATTTCTCAAATAATGAGTTATTTTCATTTCACACTAAAACAAATGTTTGGATACTCTCTTTATTTTGCCCTCTTTTATACTCCCTCAAGACTATTTCTTTATCTTCTATTCACAAAGAAAATCTTTTCATTCTTCTCTCACTCCTCTAATTCTATCTTCATCTCCTTTTTCCATCTTGGTGAAATTGAAATTATTTTAATAAATTAGAGATTTTTTTTAAAGCCCTAAAATGTTTAGAAAAATTATTTTTGTAAGATTCGTGATGTTATTAAACATTATTTCAATTAATTTTCAAGTAAAATATATATAAAAATAGAATTATAATTTTATTTAATTCCCATTTAGAAACAATCACATATCAACCACAAGTATTCAATTATAATTTTGATTTCAAACACATGCTTAACCAAACATTATCAAACCGTTTGGTTAGGGGGAATGGAAAACGGAATACATAATGGTTGTTTGGTTAAAGAGTAATTATACTAATGAGAATGCACAATTTTCCAAATATATGAAAATACACAAAACCCATCTCTCGTATGAATTCTAATGAGAAGAAATAACATGGCATAAGGAGTTTCTTGTCACTTTATCCAAATATTTATCTTTATCTTTGTCTTATTAATGACTTTTTATTTTTCTGGCCAAATTGATTCTCTGCCTTTCTCTTCACAAGTTCTTTAATCATTTATTTATTTTTTGACAAATAGTTATTAATAAATGTTTTTTTAAGTTGAAAATTTTAATAAAAAATTAAAATTTATTTTTCTAAGATTCACAGTATTTTTAAACTTGTTGAGTGTTATTTCAATTAATTTTTAAGTAAATTTAATTTCAAGGAAAAAAATATTTTTTTATTTGATTTTATTTCGAAAGACTTGCATCCCATAAGGAAATATTCTATTACAATCCTGATTCTAAACATCTAACCAAACATTATTATTGGAATATCGTTTTCATTTCTTATCCCAAGTGGCGAGTAATAAAGAAAACATTGGTTTCTTGATGTTGGAAAAAAGTAAAAATATTGAGACATATATTTTTAACTTTTTTTACGGTTAATTTAGTGTTTAAAGGGTTTTATAGTTAATTAAATATATGGTATAGGTAGAGTTCATTTTTATTAGAGTGATACTTTAAAAAAATGCTTACATGACATGAAATAATTAGTGTCTGATAAATAGTTTATAAGGATAATTCTGATAAATATTTTTCTCTTAAATATAAATGAGAAAATGAGTTTCGAACGAATACGGTCGTAAAATGCATTCAAGTTTATTTAGTGTTTAGTAGGGTAAAGTGGAAGATAAGATGCGATTCATATAATTGAGTTCGTTTAGTGTTGAGCGGGATAAAGTATAAGACACGATCTATATATCCGACCTCATTTAATGTTTAATGGGATAACCGAATTCATTTAGTGTTTAGTGAGATAAAGTGGCAAGATGCCGATCTCATTTAATGTTTATTGGGATGGAGTGACAAAATACGACACATATAGCCGAACTCGTTTAGTGTTTAATGTAATAAATATTTAGTTGTTGTTATATTCGTTTTCTTTTAAAGAAACAAAACAATAAAATAGCGTTTGTAAGTTTGTTGTTAAGTTGGACAAGAGACAGATACGAGAAAAATTGTGGGCAACAAATGGAATTGTACTAAAATTAGAGGGTAAAACCGTAAAAGTGAGAAAAGATGACGATGATTTGCCTTGGTTGTCGTAAAACGTTGGTACTTGTGCGCTTTCTTCTTCTTCGTTTTCAGCTGATGACCACTTTCACACTCACGCAGTGAGGATTTAGTTTAGAAAGAGGAGAGACAGAAAAAGAAACAAATTAAAAGAATGGTGGTTGCTGGTGCCGGCGGCTCAGTGAATGGAATTTTGATGGTCTGAACAAGTTAATCTTGATCAAGATCGTACCACCACCTCACTCCTCAGGCCTGGTGCTGATTCTATACTTCGCAAGCTTCGCTACTCCAAAATCCCCACCGTAATTAATACATTGGCCTTTACAAAATATCATATCATTTGCATGCAATTAAAATTAGTACATTATTCTTCATATTCCTATTCCTATTCGTGAGTTGCGTATTGTTTTATTATGAAAATGGTGAAGAAAAAGAGAGCGAAAGAGATGTTCATTTGTATGAAAGTTTGAATTTTTGAGCTTCTTAATCCTTGTACAGTACAGAAGCAAAGGCATCATTTTGAATTGTTGCCAAATATTATTATATACACAAAAAAAAGAAGACAGCACATGAACATTGTAGAGCTTCTCAACGCGAATTAATGGTAGAATTGAGAGGAGTAGATATGATGTTGTTTGTCAAAATTTACTAGGTTTGAATTTCTTCATGTATTTACATGATTCTGGTTTCAATTCTGAACCATTTTGCATATGAGCATTGATTGGTGATGTGGTATGAAAATAAACACCAGATGAACGGCTGGTATTAAATGAAAATAGTTTATTTCTCCACAAGGGAAAGCTGGTGACATCATCAAGGTATGACTTTCTTTATAAATATTGCTTGTGTGCAAGTAATAAAGGGATCCCTCCGAAACTATTAATTTCAGTTCATGCTTATTTTCCTTAAGACCTAATTATGACTTAGGCATCGGAGTGGAACTCACCAGGACTACCTGGGGCGTTTCACTAACGATTTCTCTCTTGCAGTTTGATCCTTCTAGAGCAGGGCTCATTCTGCATGGCTTGATTGGAGCAAGGCTCATTCTGCAGGGCTCGTTTGGAGCAGGGCTCATTCTGCAGGGCTCGTTTGGAGCAGGGCTCATTCTGCAGAGCTCGTTTGGAGCAGGGCTCATTCTGCATGGCTCGTTTGGAGCAGGGCTCATTCTGCAGGGCTTGATTGGGGCAAAGCTCATTCTGCAGGGCTCGTACGTAGCAGGGCTCATTCTGCAGGGCTCGTTTGGAGCAGGGCTCATTCTGCAGGGCTTGATTGGGGCAAAGCTCATTCTGCAGGGCTCGTACGTAGCAGGGCTCATTCTGCAGGGCTTGATTGGAGCATGGTTCATTTTGGAGCAGGGCTGATTAACTCACTTGCATATAGAAACATATGGAGATGGGCTCCTTCGGAAATTGGCCCTAATGGAGAGGGAAGGCGAGGTAATAAAGTCGACATATTATTTATTCATGGTGAAGGTGGAAGTTGGGCCTTTCTTGAGGTGAGGTCGAAGGCCTCTATACAGCATCCTCAGCAAGGCTCATTTTCGGACTTCATCAAGTTGGGCCTTTCTTAAGGTGAGGTCGAAGGCCTCTATACAGCATCCTCAGCAAGGCTCATTTTCGGACTTCATCAAGTTGGGCCTTTCTTGAGGTGAGGTCGAAGGCCTCTATACAGCATCCTCAGCAAGGCTCATTTTTGGACTTCATCATTGGCGCCGTCTGTAGGAAACTGATACAAAAAGTCAATGACCCCTTCCAATTATAAAATTGCAGCTAAGGTGCGATCTTATTAAAATCTCTTCGTATTCTCAAATTGAACTTGAAAGCAATTTAGTTCATGAATCTATTTGCTTAAAACCACCTTACCATCTCAGTAGTTATTTGCAATTTTCTAATGATAATTTGGTTATAAAAATAGCCAAGTAAGTCTAATTGCTTGTTAAAAATTGCATTGAATCTTTGAAGTCAATTATTAATTACGTTTGAGGTATAAATTGTGCTTGAGCAAATTTAAATCTCTAAATTGTAATTGTTGAATGCTACTTACTGTGGGTTCGAGCCAAGACTGAACTCAGGAAGGCTATTCCGTTTTGTTGTCTTCAAATGTGAGATATTTTTACGATTATCTCATTCAAATATCCATGCATGTACATAACTCCATGGCTTGGGGCATATAACATAAATCATTAGCCCTACTGGAATCTATCACTCCCTTCTGGAGTTTGTATTGACCTACTGGATTCCATCACGTCCTACTAGAGTTTATCACTCCCTACTGGAGTTCTTAACGCTCTACAAGGGGCTGAATAAAGGTACCCGATTATGGAAAAATTGGCATTGGCCTTGGAGAACACGGCTAGAAGGTTAAATCCTATTTTCAGGCACGTCTGATCCAGGTCTTAACTGATAAAATGTCTAGACAAGTATTGCAGAAGCCCGAATTTTCAGGAAGGTCAGGAAATTACCAACTGTCTACTTTGGATGGAAATACTCTTCCTAGAAGATGGAATATTGTAAACTTACGAAAGTTCTATTGGTAAAAGCTCATTATTGAAATAAAGTAAATGAGTTCTTCGATTTTCTTATATCAACCCTTGTCTTATTTCTATACCTGGCCTTTTATTTTCACAAGGAATGTCTCTCTTATTGCTACAGAAGGCAAAGTCCTGAATAATGGAGTTCTTCGATTTTCTTATATCGACCCTTGTCTTATTTCTATACCTGGTTTTCTGTCTTCTTGAGAAAGGCTTCCACTATCACTACAGAAAATAAAGACCTGAACCTTTCAGGCAAGGCGATTCCATAAGACCTGGACAAATCCAGGCAATAATTCCAAAGACCTGAAACCGTCAGGCAAGGCGATTCCATAAGACCTGGACAAATCCAAGCAATATTTCCAAAGACCTGAAACCGTCAGGCAAGGCGATTCCATAAGACCTGGACAAATCCAGGCAAAATTTCCAAAGACCTGAAACCTTCAGGCAAGGCGATTCTATAAGACCTGGACAAATCCAAGCAACCTCCAAAGACCTGAACATTCAGGCAAGACGATAAGACCTGGTCCAACCCAGGCAACCTCCAAAGACCTGAAACCGTCAGGCAAGGCGATTTTATAAGACCTGGACAAATCCAGGCAACACCTCCAAAGACCTGAAACCGTCAGGCAAGGCGATTCCATAAGACCTGGACAAATCTAGGCAACATTTCCAAAGACCTGAAACCTTCAGGCAAGGCGATTCCATAAGACCTGGACAAATCCAGGCAATATTTCCAAAGACCTGAAACCGCCAGGCAAGGCGATTCCATAAGACCTGGACAAATCCAGGCAAAATTTCCAAAGACCTGAAACCTTCAGGCAAGGCGATTCTATAAGACCTGGACAAATCCATGAAACCTCCAAAGACCTGAACATTCAGGCAAGACGATAAGACCTGGTCCAACCTAGGCAACCTCGAAAGACCTAAATATTCAGGCAAAACGATAAGACCTGGTCCAACCCATGCAAACCTCCAAAGACCTGAACATTCAGGCAAGACGATAAGACCTGGTCCAACCCAGGCAACCTCCAAAGACCTGAACATTCAGGCAAGACGATAAAACCTGGTCCAACCCAGGAAATCTCCAAAGAACTGAACATTCAGGCAAGACGATAAGACCTAGTCCAACCCAGGCAACCACCAAAGACATGAACATTCAGGCAAGACGATAAGACCTGGTCCAAGCCAGGCAACCTCCAAAGACCTGAACATTCAGGCAAAACTCAAATTTCGCCAAGGAATGGAAAGACCTGGACTATCCAAGCAAAGCGTGACTCATAAGACCAGGACTATAGGGGCAAAACATGAGTCATAAGACCTGCACCATCCAGTCAAAACTTGAATTATAAGACCTGGACTACCCAGGCAAAGCATAAACTAAAGAGGCCTGCATGTCCTACTCGAGTTCGTAACTCCCTACCGGAGTGCATCACTTCCTTCTGGAGTTCACAACTCCCACGTGAAGTTTATTGGCTTATAACATAAATAATAAGCCTCACAGGAGTTACGAAATGCCTTGCTGGAGTTCATAGAACTCCACCCTTACTGGAATTCGTAACTCCCTACCGGAGTGCATCACTCCCAACTGGAGTTTACAACTCCCTCATGAAGTATATAGGCTTATAACATAAATAATAAGCCTTACTGGAGTTCGTAACTCCCTACTGGAGTGCATCACTCCCTACTGGAGTTTACAACTCCCACATGAAGTTTATAGGCTTATAACATAAATAATAAGCCTTACTGGAGTTCGTAACTACCTACTGGAGTTTACAACTCCCACATGAAGTTTATAGGCTTATAACATAAATAATAAGCCTTACTGGAGTTCGTAACTCCCTACTGGAGTGCATCACTCCCTTCTGCAGTTCACAACTCCCACATGAAGTTTATTGACTTATAACATAAATAATAAGCCTTACTGGAGTTCATAACTCCCTACTGGAGTGCATCACTCCCTACTGGAGTTTACAACTCCCACATGAAGTTTATAGGCTTATAACATAAATAATAAGCCTTATTGCAGTTCGTAACTCCCTACTAGAGTGCATCACTCCCTACTGGAGTTTACAACTCCCACATGAAGTTTATAGGCTTATAACATAAATAATAAGCCTTACTGGAGTTCGTAGCTCCCTACTGGAGTGCATCACTCCCTTCTGGAGTTCACAACTCCCACATGAAGTTTATAGGCTTATAACATAAATAATAAGCCTGGCTGAAGTTACGAAACGCCTTACTGGAGTTCGTAACTCCCTACTGGAGTGCATCACTCCCTTCTGGAGTTCACAACTCCCACATGAAGTTTATAGGCTTATAACATAAATAATAAGCCTTGCTGGAGTTACGAAACGCCTTACTGGAGTTCGTAACCCCCTACTGGAGTGCATCACTCCCTACTGGAGTTTACAACTCCCACATGAAGTTTATAGGCTTATAACATAAATAATAAGCCTTACTGGAGTTCGTAGCTCCCTACTTGAGTGCATCACTCCCTTCTGGAGTTCACAACTCCCACATGAAGTTTATAGGATTATAACATAAATAATAAGCCTTGCTGGAGTTACGAAACGCCTTACTGGAGTTCGTAACTCCCTACTGGACTGCATCACTCCCTTATGGAGTTCACAACTCCCAAATGAAGTTTATAGGCTTATAATATAAATAATAAGCCTTACTGGAGTTCGTAACCCCCTACTGGAGTGCATCATTCCCTTCTGAAGTTCACAACTCCCCCATGAAGTTTATAGGATTATAACATAAATAATAAGCCTTTCTGGAGTTATGAAACGCCTTACTGGAGTGCATCACTCCCTTCTGGAGTTCACAACTTCCACATGAAGTTTATAGGCTTATAACATAAATAATAAGCCTTGCTGGAGTTACGAAACGCCTTACTGGAGTTCATAGAACTCCACCCCTACTGGAGTTCATAGAGCTCCACCCTTATTGGAGTTCATAGAACTCCACCCTTACTGGGGTTCCTCACTCCCTACTGGAGTTTGAAACGCCCTACTAGAGTTCGTAACTCCCAACTGGAGTTCGTAACTCTACTGAAGTTCATAACTCCTTGCATAGAGCTCATAAAACTCCGCCTTATATCTAGAATATGTTAGGAGCTTGTACTCCTTATGTGAGTTCACAGAGGTCCACCTTATATTAAAAATATGCAGGGGGCTCAAACTCCCCATCTGGAGGGTGTAGAGTTCTACCTCATACTCTACGAATATATGGATTACTCAAAACTCCACTCCTGGAGTTAGCAGAACTCTAATTTTTATTACTGATATATGAAATGCTCAAAACTCCACACCTGGAGTTAACAGACTCCACATTTCATTGAAAGTATATAGAATGCTCTAAAATCTACATCTGGAGTTTATAGAACTCTAACACTTATTGAACATATATGAGTTTCATAACTCCATACATGTAGTTTATAGAGCTCCAGTTCATGCTACAAGTATAAGAAAGCATTCAGTCATTTTTTACTAATCCCTCTCGGACATAGCCCAAAAGGTGCAAGAGGACGACCTGAAAAATTCAGGCATGCCCAAGGATATCATCTAAAAAATGAGGACGACCTGAAAACTTCAGGCATGCCCAAAGCTATTATCTCAAAAATGAGGAAGACCTGAGAAATTTAGGAAGGCCCAAAGCTATTATTCCCAAACTGGTAAGACCTGAAGAATCCAATCAGGCACTTACTTTTCAAGATTTAATTTCAAATACAGTTAAAAAAATAGTGGTTTTCTGTAAATCAAGTTGGGCCTCTCTGTGCCGGTTGCTCTCGCTGGAGGAAATCTCTAGTAGGGAGTAATTACTACCGTTAAGGTAAATGCAAAAGGGATCATAATGAAACTTGTTTAAAATCTGAAAAAGATTTAAAATATTAATATATATCCGAGAAAAGGAAATCTTGAGAGATCAACCTAAAAAATATCATTCCTTGCAAAGATAAGGTAAGACCACCTAGACTATTACACAAATTATTCTACAAGGATGTCGTCATTGCCAGCAGCTGGGCCTTCCACGTTAAGGGTTGATAGGTCGTTTTTCTACCAAAATAATTACTCTCCTAATACCAATAAATTAGTATAGGGTAGTGAAGATCGTTCCCACGAGGAACACAATATTTTCTTAATAAACCAATTTGCAAAGAGTAACAATAATTCAATTGGTGATTTAAACAATTAAAGTAAGAAATTAAATTACGAAATAAGTAGATAACAAAATTTAGAAATTAATCAATTAAAAGGAAAAGATCCAGCCTTAGTAAATCCACACTAATCACTTTTCAATTGTTCATTGACTCAAGAATAACAATCTCTATTTAATCAATTAGTTATAGGATGCCGAGAATCAGCTCTGACACATCCCAATTCTTCCTTAGTTGTTCGTTAATTGACAAGTATCGGCTTAATCAATTAATTCTCTATTCATAATACAACCCGGCCGGAATCAGCCGAACACCAGATTTAATATTATGAAAGCATTAAGAAGTGAAGAACCTAATTCTAACAAATTATATCATGATTAGCATGCAACAATTTGTTAACCAATTATTTCCGTCTACCGAGACAGTAGCTTCGCCACTAATTAATCTTACTTATCAAATCCAGTGACTTGACAAGGCATTAATTGGCTCTACCTAATTAGATTAAAGGTGGCCAATCTTTAATTAAATTAGATAATTAACTTTAGGCTTAGAAAACTCTTGGAATTTAAATAAGAGAAAGTTGTTAAGAACACTTTGGTCTCACAATTATCGCGTGATTAGTGCTTCATTACTAAAGCCAGATAAAGAACTACTCACTCTTCATAACTAAAAACAAACAAGAATTATAATTGCAAACAGAAGTTAAATTAAACTAAAATTGCAAACCAGGTTGCCTGCGGTTTGGGCAAACGACAGGGTCTGATTGCTGGAAAATCTGGGCTGCCACAAGTTCAACAACCCAGCTGCTATTCAAACACTCCAAACGTAAAAACTCCAAAATAAAGTGCGAAAAAGATGTTAAACCCTAAACTATCTTCTCCTTATATAGGAGAAGAGAATAAGATTCCTAAAACAACACAAAACAAAGAAATCTCTTTGTTTCCAAAAACACCAAAAGCCACATGCGGCTGTAGAAAGTCTGTAGAAAGTAACTTCCTAATTGCTTCAAAATCCAATTTGGTAAGTTCCTATAATCTTCTTGCCGCCTGCTGTCCTCAGATTCGTTTCCAATTCCTTTACGCTTTAAAAACCTCCAAATTTGTCACTTTTCCTCCAACAAGGTTCAACTCTTAAAGCTTCCAAATCTGCACAAATTAACACCATTAAGCACATATTTCACCACACAAAGCACGTCAAAACAATGATAATAATCTGAACAAATATGTGCTTATCAAGATCCCCACACTTGAACAATGCTTGTCCCTAAGCATTCAAACAAAAATTGAAAACAAACAAACAAATAAACATTCTCACTAAATAAACATCAATCTAGCCAAAACAAATATCCTTCAAAACAGTTAGGTTTAATTCAAGTAACAAGCTCATGCATCATTAAGTCCTCCAAGTCAAACTATAAAATTCTGAGTAACTCTCTAAAATCTCCCCAAGCACTCACAAGATATTCAAAACTGGGTTCAACCACTCAATAAAATCGCACATGGAAAACTTCAGCAAACTTGCAATTTTGTCACCAGACACTCAAAACATTAAAACCGAACCTGAATGAAAAGGTCTTTACAAGGGCTGTAATGGGGCTAGGGTTTTAACAAGGTATGGTTTAAGATAGTTAAAAAGGCTTAAAAATAAAAACAAAGGTGTAAGCAACACACTCAAGTACATCCCCACACTTGCATTGCACCAAGTCTCAAAATCAATAAATTCTTAAAGTAACTTTAGTACAACAAATACTTTTCCTTCCTTTCTGCTTTTTCACATCATTTTTCTTTTTCTTTTTCTGTTTCCATCAGCAGATCACAATTTTTTTCTTCTATTATTTTTGTTGCTGTTCTTCCTCTTCCTTGCCACTGTTTGGGCAAACAACACAGATAAACTCTTCAAAAAAAAAATTTTTCTTCATTCTGTCTAAGTGCTGTTCGGGCAAACAATGGACTTCAAAATTTCAATTCAACAGACATACTGAAATCCTTTCTCACAGAGACCAAAAATATGCAATGTTCTCCTGTTCAATCAAGGGGGAAAACAAATCATAACAAACCTAGCTGCTTACACCTTAGGGGCCAAAGAAAGCTAAAAAGTTCTTAGGTGAAAATTTTTAGTTGTTTACATACAAAGAAAGGTTCAAGGCTCAAAAAGGGTTGACTAAGGGTAAATGTAAGGGTAGTTAAGAAAATTAAAGTCAAATAGGGCGAAATCCTACGTGCCTTTGTCACATTCAAATTCAATTCCAACAAATGACATCCATGCACAACAAAGCAAGTTTAAGAAATTAACTATGCGCGATTTGCACTCATTCAAAGAATAATTCATTAAAGCACGAACAAAGTGGTCATTCAATGCTTGGCTCAAAATCCTCACTTCAAGGTTGGTAAAAATGCTCAGAATCAATAATCATCATACTTGGAATCATACTAAACTATCACAACCCATTACTATAAATTAAACCATAACTAAATTTTTCTTCTCAAAAACAGTTTGGCTAAATAATGCTTATAAAGTGAAAATAAGTTAAACAAAACTAACAAATCCCAAAACACACTAAAAACAACTTAAAACTATAACTGTTTTTTCGGGAAAATTTTCATGATTTTTTGTTTTTTTTTTGTGTTTTTTAAGAAAGAACATAACAACTAAATAGCATAAAACCCTCCCCACACTTAAACATTTCTATGTCCTCATGGGAGATAGGAAAAAACAACACAATATAAAAAAAATGAAATCATAAACAAAAACAGAGAAAAAGGGAAAAGGGACAGCCTGAATCAGTTGGGGGCACTCGGTGGTGTGGGCATACGATCATACAGAAACTAGAGGAGGTTAGCTTGAGTTTGACGGATTTCGGCCTGGGCAATGCGAATTTCTTCGACTGCAGCCCGTAAACGATGAACATTTCATTGTAATCCGCGTAACCAGCAGCCATCTTAGAAACCAATAGATGAAGATCCTTCATCTCCTCGCGTAATGCCTCAAGACCTGTGGACTTTAAATTGCTCGAGGGCGGAATCCCCGGCTCAGCAAAACAGACGTGACCATCTTTCTCGATTAATAAAACAGCAATCCGTAAATAAGGAATGTCAATTGGAGCAGGAAGACAATCATTAGGCCAATTTTGAGAAAAAATCAAATAATTGGGGTCTTTGGATAACAAGATTGCCATGATATGGCCCAACACCAAATTTCTCTTATCATTCCTAGAAGCCCTATGCCACACATAAGTAAACCAATAGGCCAAATTCAACTTTACGCCAGTATTCATTGCCCACAAAATAATTAACTCATTTGAAGACACAACAGTGACTTGATCAGTGCGACCAAACAAAGTGTAAGCAATGAAACGATGTGCCAAAAGCAAAGCACGATCAGTGATGAAATGATCCTTGGATCGTGAGGAAGAATAGGGCTGATTATCAGTGGGTGCAATGTCTTTCCAAATTTGACGTAAGGAGACTTCCTTAGGAATTTCAGTGATAGCACTAAAGTAAGTAGCAGGTATCTCACCCTGGTCATCAAGCTCTACTAAACCCAACTTGGTGGCCAAATCATGCAAGGAAAAGCGGTAGGGCACATTCAACAAACGAAATATCATAACAGGGGTGTCAAGAGAACCAGGAGAAGCACTAATCGTGGATGAGAATGAAGCATAGAACTCGCGCACAAACCTCGCCGGCATTTTATATTCAGGAATACTCAATAGAAAAGACCACCCCACATTGTCAAAATATGCACGAAGCTGTGGTTCCACAGTTAAAACAGATAAACTTTTCCAATCAAAAAATTTATAATTAACCACAGTTTGAGCTTGTACGACTGCGTACCTCTGAATTTCTACCTGCTTCGTGAAGGGCTTAAACAAGGGATATGTCGCACCACCAATATTTTCAGTTAATGGAGTAGAAGAGGAAGATGGAAGTTTACCCTTCCCTTTAGCAGTTGCGGGTCGAGTAGGAGGGAAATCAGACGTGGGCTGTATGGGCGAACGGATAGAGATTGAAGCCGCTGTGCTCTGAGCCGCGAGTCTGCCGGATGTACGTCGTCCCGTGGTAGTTAGTGTGAAGGGGAACTGAATTGGTTCTCTCTCGGTGTCAGAGAGAGAAATGGTAGTCGGTGAATCGGAATCGGTGGAACTGTCATCGCCGGAATTGGATGCCGGATCGGTGGATGTTTCCGATGGCATAGGACTGACGGACGGCATGGCGGTTTTTACGGCCACGCGTTTCTGACGTTTCACCGGTGGTTGGGATGGCGAAGAAGATCCGGTCGGCAGCGATTTCTCACTCGGGGAAGAAGTCGCCGGTGAAGAAGACGGTTCCGGATGCGACGAGGAGGCGAACTTAACGTTGACCATGGTGGTGCAATGATCGTCGACGAAGAAGAAAAACACCGCTGGCGGCGCGTGGTTGGTAAGTGGGAAACAAGGGTGGAGGCTGCTAGGGTTTAGGAGACAAGACAAAAGGAATTAAAAGGATTTAGGGAACCACTTTGACTATTGGTGGACAAACAAAGTGGTGGGCCTGATTACTAAATTAAAGAAAAATATTTGCTGGCCCAATTCCCATGGCTAAAAACATGTCTCCATTCCTTAAAACATGGACCACCAAATCCATGTCTGCAACTAAATCAACGCTACTGTGAAAACCACATTCCAATTGGTTCATCTGGAGCAAGAAGACAACTGATTAATACGGAACAATAATAAAAACTAATAAAATAAAACTAATAGAATAAAACTAATAAAATAAAAATAAAAGTAAAAATAATAAAATAAATTCATAAAGTTAAAAGAAAAGTGGGTTGCCTCCCACAAGCGTCATGGTTTAACGTCCTAGACTAGACGAGGCCTTTCATTCAGAATTTGAGGGGAAAAGCAGTAATTCTTCCACCACTTCCACTTGAGCAGATTCATAAAAAGGCTTGATTCTCTGGCATTAACCTTAAACACCTTTCCAGTCTCAAGTCCTTTTATTTCCACAGTTCCGTTTGGGCAAACGGAGACTACCTCAAATGGTCCAATCCATTTGGACTTCAATTTTCCTCCCATAAGCCTTAGCTTGGACTGAAACAACAGTACCTTGCTACCAACATGGAATTCCTTCTTCCTCAAGAGACGATCATGGTGAAGTTTGGTGCGATCTTTGTACCACATAGCATGATCATAAGACTCTAATCGGATTTCTTCCAACTCCTTCAGCTGAAGTTGCCTTTCTTCCCCACACTTGGTTTCATCCATATTGAACTGTTTAATAGCCCAATATGCCCTGTGTTCAATTTGCACTGGAAGATGACAGAGTTTTCCAAAAATAAGGCAATAGGGGGACATTCCAATTGGGGTCTTGAAAGCGGTTCTATAAGCCCACAAGGCATCATCGAGACGAAGACTCCAATCCTTTCTTGAAGGATTCACTGTCTTTTCTAGAATTCGTTTAATTTCTCGATTAGAAACCTCGGCTTGTCCATTGGATTGAGGGTGATAAGGAGTGGTGAGGCGATGATGTACTCCGTACTTGTTCATGAGAGCTTCAATGGTGCGATTGCAAAAGTGTGTTCCGTTATCACTAATTATCGCACGAGGGATTCCATAACGGCTAAAAATAGTAGACTTTAAAAATCCTGCAACCACTTTTGAATCATTAGTACGGGTGGCTTTTGCTTCCACCCATTTGGACACATAATCAACAGCTAGAAGAATGTAAACATTTGAACAGGAACTAGGAAAAGGACCCATGAAATCCATACCCCAAACATCAAATATTTCACAAACAATGATTGGAAATTGAGGCATTTCATCACGGTGAGTAATGTTTCCTAACTGTTGGCAATGGGGACAGCTCTTGCAAAAAAGATATACATCACGAAAAATAGATTGCCAATAAAATCCACTATCAAGAACTTTCCTAGCTGTACGTTTTGGCCCAAAATGACCACCACATGCAAATGAATGACAATGTTGCAAAATATCATTTACTTCATTTTCAGTGATGCATCTACGGATGATTTGGTCATTTCCAATATTCCACAAAAACGGTTCATCCCATAAGTAATATTTGGCATCACTCGTGAGTTTTAATTTCTGACATGAGTTAGACCAGGAGGAATATCCTTGCTGACTAGGTAGTTAACCAGGTCCGCAAACCAAGGGTCCTTACCAGTGTTACCTGTTATGGCGTACAATTCTTCATCAGGAAAGGTTTCCCGTATGGGCAAACGGTCGTCCTCTGAAATCACTCGACTTAAATGATCAGCCACATGGTTTTCAGCACCCTTCTTGTCCTTGATCTCCCAGTCAAATCCTGCAAAAGTAGTATCCAACGGATAAGACGCGACTTAGATTCTTTCTTAGAAAAGAGATACTTAAGAGCAGCATGGTCAGTGTAAACAACAATCCTAGAACCTAGCAAATATGATCGAAATTTTTCAAAAGCAAAAACAATTGCTAAAAGTTCTTTCTCAGTGGTGGTGTAATTGCACTGAGCACTGTTCAAAGTCTTGGATGCATA
Source organism: Ophiorrhiza pumila (assembly GCA_016586305.1). Lineage (NCBI taxonomy): Eukaryota > Viridiplantae > Streptophyta > Magnoliopsida > Gentianales > Rubiaceae > Ophiorrhiza > Ophiorrhiza pumila. Next base: position 23,460,445 of record BLIW01000003.1, on the reverse strand, counting down.
ATATATGACATGGCTCTCTTTTCCGGATTTTTGGCCAAGAACAGCTCCTACGGCGTAATCACTCGCGTCACACATCAACTCAAATGGAAGATTCCACTGAGGTGGGCTAAACTATGGAGCTGAGGTCAAACCGACTTTTTAAGCTTGTCAAACGCATCCTTGCAATCAGCTTGTAAAGATAAGAAAGAAACATCTTGTTGCAGAAGTTTTTGTCAAAGGTTGTGCAGTTTTTCGCGAAATCGTGAATGAATCGTCGGTAAAACCCTGCATGTCCTAGAAAACCACGCACTCACGCACATTAGTAGGATTAAGGGACGTTTGAAATCAAATTCTACTTTGCCTTATACTACTTTGGAATGCCTTTAGCTGACACAACATGTCTAATACAATGCCTTCCCGAACCATAAAATGGCAATTTCTCATAATTAAAACTAAGTTCTTTTCAATGCATCTTTGTAAAGCCTTGTCAAGGTGATTAAGACAATCATCGAATGAAATACCATAGACAGTAAAGTCATCCATAAAAATCTCAATGCAATTTTCAATCATATCAGAAAAAATACTCATCATGCATCTTTGAAAAGTACAGGGAGCATTGCATAAACCAAAGGGCAAGCGCCTGTAAGCAAAAGTTCCAAATGGACATGTAAATGTGGTTTCTCCTGATCTTTCTTAGAGCAACAAATATTTGAAAATAACCACTATACCCATCAAGAAAACAGAAAAACATTTTCCCAGCCAACCTTTCTAACATTTGATCAATAAAAGGTAAAGGGAAATGGTCTTTTCTAGTGGCAGCATTTAACTTACGATAATCAATACACATACGCCAACCTGTTTGAAGACGCATAGGAACTAACTCGTTCTTGTCATTCTTTACCACTTGAAAGCCTGATTTCTAGGAACCACATGAACTGGACTTACCCATTTACTGTCAGAGATCGGGAATATAATGCCAAGTTTCCAACAACTTGAGTATTTCTTTGAGAACCACTTCCTTCATGTTAGGGTTAACTTCCTTTGAGCATCACGAACTGGTTTGGAATCTGATTCAAGCAAAATCTGATGCCATACAAACAGTTGGGCTGATCCCTTAATATCCGCGAGGGTCCATCCAATGGCTTCTTTGCGATCTCGTAAAATTCTCAACAATTTCCCTCTTCAACTTGAGTTAGATACTTATTGATGATCACAAGGAAGCGTTTCTTGCAGCACCTAGAAAAACATACTTCAGATTATCAGGTAAAGGCTTTAATTCCAAACAGGAGCTTTTAAAATAGAAGGAAGAATTTTCTCAGTTGACTCCTGTTTGGGCAAACAGTGAAATTCAGCTTTTGCTGATTGTTCGCCAAGAGATTGCAGCGACCATGATTGCATCAGTGATCGTTCCATAGCTTGCGCTGTTGAGCTTCGGTTGCAGTCCACCCTTGGGTAATTGCTAATTCAAGTTTATCCTGCACAAATTCAGTACTCAAGATGTTCTTGGACAAGAGAATCTATAACATCAATGGAAGAAACATTTTCTATAATCATTTGGAACCTCATAGGCATCGAAAATATTAAAAGTAAAATGTTCTCCATTAAATTCACAAGTTAATGTGCATTTATCCACGTCAATCTTTGATTAGCGGTTTTTAAGAATGGTCTTCCTAGCAATAAAACCGCTTGCCTTTGTATCATGCTGGCTACCTGAATCAATAACATAAAAATCTGCGGGATAGATTGAAATTGTTAACTTTAACCAAACATTCTCAAGAACACCCCATATGGATAAACTAACGATCTATCAGCAAGTTGGAATCAACCAATCATTTGTCTCAGCTAATGGGCCAATGGTTTAAATCCACGTATGTAAGAAAGAGGCATGACATTAATGGAAGCTCCTAAATCCAACATGCATCTTTTAATTTTCGGTGGTGCCAATAACACATGGAATAGAACACATACCTGGGTCTTCACATTTGGGAGGAAGTTTATTGTGGATCACTGCTAAGACATTCTCACCCACTAATACATTTCTCCTGGCCTCTGGAATACGGTATTTTCCTTGCAATGAAATCCCTTGAGGAATTTGGCAAACTTCGGCAATTTTCCGATAGCATCCAAGAATGGTATGTTGATTTCAATTCTGCTAAAAATGGTTAAAATGTCATCCAAATCCTCCTTCTCGGCGTTCTTCTTCAACCTGTTGGAAAGGGAGGAGGAATTTTAAATTCAGGAGTTAAAAAGTTTCAATTTTGGAATTACCTCAGCTTTCTGCCCAGTCTCCGTATGGGCAAACGGGGCGGGGTCTGAAAATTTCCTCAGTCCTCCGTATGGGCAAAACGGAGTGGTCTGATTTTTCTGTTCATCAGTTTTTGATGCGGCAGTTGGTTCTTTAAGCTGTCTTCCACTCCTCAAGGTGATTTGACTTGACGTTCTCTCGAGGATTGATTTGTACTTGAGAAGGTAACTTCCCTTGAGATCCTTGGAGTTCATGGATGGCTTTTGCCATCTGGGTCATTTGGGTGCTCAACCCATTATAGGATGCCCTTGTCTCTTGCTTGGAACTTACTAAATTCCTCTTGGCGCTGTTCTTGGGAATTTTGCATTCTAGTTACATTATTCGTCAGAGCTGCAATCATCTCCTCAAGAGGAATTCTTGACCTGTGCTGTAGTCCCAAAATTTTGAGAACCTGGTGGTGGTTGTCTCTGCTGGGTCTGTTGTGGAGCTTGAAAATTCTATTGAGGAGCACGATTTTGTTGGAAGTTCTTTGTAACTGAGGTTAGGATGGTCTGGCCCAACCTGGGTTGTAGGTGTTCCCATAAGGATCGTATTTTCCTTTGTGGGTATCCTCCTATAGCATTAACTTCAGCAGCCTCAACTTCTTCTTGGTCCTTTGGCATTGATCTGTGGAATGTGTTGGGCTGCGACAAATTTCACAGACTTGTTCCTTTTGAACTGGACCTCTTCCATTGATCACTGCTGGACACTCGCTGTCAAAGCCGCCAATTGGCTTTCTATAGAAGAATTGGAAATTTCTCCAACTTGCTTTGTGGAGCGACGCAAAGGTTGGTATTGTTGGCGTGACTCACAGGTTTTTATAATCAAGTTGGTGGCTTGAGTTGTGCTATTGTCCATGAATGCTCCACCACTTGCGGCATCTAATGTCCTCTTCTCCTCGGGCTGCAAACCTTCATAAAAGTATTGAATTAGGAGTTCGTCAGATATCTAATGTTGAGGACAACTCTCACACATACGCTTAAACCTGTTCCAATATGCAGTTAAAGACTCGTCATATTCCTGCTTTATGCCAACTATTTCTTTACGACCAAATGCAATTTTTGAAGCAGGGAAGTAATTCCTTAAGAATATTCGTTGCATGTCATCCCATGTTGTTATAGATCGAGGGGTTATTGTCTTAAACCATGCACTAGCATTTCCAGTTAACGTCCAAGAAAAACTAGCTAATTTAAGATATTCTTGTGAGACTCCTCGATTATTCACAGTTTCACAAACTCTAATGAAGTCATGCAAAAAACTATGAGGGTCTTCCCCTGCATCTCCATTAAATTTAGGCAATAAATTCAGGAAAGATGCCTTAAGTTCATAATCAGCATTAAGCGGAGGCAAAACAATACAAGATGGTCTATAATTAATAATAGGATTTGTGGACTCCCTTAATGGTCGATCTGGTAATGGAGCTTGGACTTGGATTGGCAAGACTGGAGGAATCACAGGATTCCGTGGTGGCTATCCATGCTCTTGTTGTCGTACATTCCCTCCAGGAGGCGGCACATTGTTGCCAAGAGGCGGATCTTCCTGCAGAAATTCAGCCATTGAAAGTTCTGCGGTGCAGAATTCAGAATCAGCTGGGTCTCTGAATTCAGAGGTCGTCGTTTGGGAAAACGGGACAGGGTCTGAATCAGAAACTGCTCTGTGGCGCTGTTCCTTCATGATCTTCTTCAATCTACGTGCTGTCTTCTCGATTTCTGGATCAAACAGCAGGTCAGGGTTAGAAGATCTTGACATAAACCAAAAACAAAAACAAATTAATTATAAAGAAAATAATTTATGTTCCCTGGCAACGGCGCCAATTTGATAGGTCATTTTTCTACCAAAATAATTACTCTCCTAATACCAATAAATTAGTATAGGGTAGTGAAGATCGTTCCCACAAGGAACACAATATTTTCTTAATAAACCAATTTGCAAAGAGTAACAATAATTCAATTGGTGATTTAAACAATTAAAGTAAGAAATTAAATTACGAAATAAGTAAATAACAAAATTCAGAAATTAATCAATTAAAAGGAAAAGATCCAGCCTTAGTAAATCCACACTAATCACTTTTCAATTGTTCATTGACTCAAGAATAACAATCTCTATTTAATCAATTAGTTATAGGATGACGAGAATCAGCTCTGACACATCCCAATTCTTCCTTAGTTGTTCGTTAATTGACAAGTAACGGCTTAATCAATTAATTCTCTATTCATAATACAACCCGACCGGAATCAGCCGAACACCAGATTTAATATTATGAAAGCATTAAGAAGTGAAGAACCTAATTCTAACAAATTATATCATGATCAGCATGCAACAATTTGTTAACCAATTATTTCCGTCTACCGAGACAGTAGCTTCGCCACTAATTAATCTTACTTATCAAATCCAGTGACTTGACAAGGGATTAATTGGCTCTACCTAATTAGATTAAAGGTGGCCAATCTTTAATTAAATTAGATAATTAACTTTAGGCTTAGAAAACTCTTGGAATTTAAATAAGAGAAAGTTGTTAAGAACACTTTGGTCTCACAATTATCGCGTGATTAGTGCTTCATTACTAAAGCCAGATAAAGAACTACTCACTCTTCATAAATAAAAACAAACAAGAATTATAATTGCAAACAGAAGTTAAATTAAACTAAAATTGCAAACCAGGTTGCCTGCCGTTTGGGCAAACGACAGGGTCTGATTGCTGGAAAATCTGGGCTGCCACAAGTTCAACAACCCAGCTGCTATTCAAACACTCCAAACGTAAAAACTCCAAAATAAAGTGCGAAAAAGATGTTTAAACCCTAAACTATCTTCTCCTTATATAGGAGAAGAGAATAAGATTCCTAAAACAACACAAAACAAAGAAATCTCTTTGTTTCCAAAAACACCAAAAGCCACATGCGGCTGTAGAAAGTCTGTAGAAAGTAACTTCCTAATTGCTTCAAAATCCAATTTGGTAAGTTCCTATAATCTTCTTGCCGCCTGCTGTCCTCAGATTCGTTTCCAATTCCTTTACGCTTTAAAAACCTCCAAATTTGTCACTTTTCCTCCAACAAAGTTCAACTCTTAAAGCTTCCAAATCTGCACAAATTAACACCATTAAGCACATATTTCACCACACAAAGCACGTCAAAACAATGATAATAATCTGAACAAATATGTGCTTATCAAGGGTATTCTCTCACCCTGCAGAAACCTCCCTATTTTTAACTGGCACATGGCCAACCTCTTCAATCCTTGAGAAAATAGCGGCAGTTCCCGCCATGTAGAAGGGGGCAAAATTCCCAACAGGGAGGTGCACGCGTCTAGCTACGAGATCTTCAATTAGCTTGTTAAGTTTGTTGGCTGAATTCTCATTGTAGCCCTCCAAACGGCTTACCTCTAAATCAAGATGAGGCCCTTTTTACCAACTGGTAAGCTGAGTTGGCACCTTGGTCCAAAACCGAGTTACACAGGTCGGCCATGAAATTTCTAAATTGGTCTGATTCTAAAAGATTCTTGACTAGCTGAGAGACACCTTCCCCAGTATAGAACTCGAGCTTGGATTCTAGGAGTTCCTTCTTCTTAGTTAGCTCAGAGATGCGGGCTTCACGAATAGGAATTTTCTCACATGAGGAGTCATATTTCTTCTTCAGCTTATGAAGCTCTTGTTGCGCCTCAGATGAGGCCCTTTTGGCTTTCTCTTGAAGCCCCTTAGCCTTGGCTCAATTTTCTCGAGCTTGGGCTAAATCGATAGTTAGTTACTCTTTGTCCTCTGAAACCTTCTTGAAACAAGAAGACAAGTCTGTAGCTAGGAACAAGCCCTATAGAAAATAAGAATAATAAGCATATCAGAAGAATAAAGAGTACATATGAAAGGAGACAAGTGTTAACTTTGCCATATCTGAGAAAGCCCCAAACGCATTTAGGCGTCCACCTCAGAATCATCCAGGGTAGCCAGGGCCCTATTTTCCATTGGGGGAATAATGCCCGAAGTGAATTCATAACAAGGACCCCTTCCCATCTCTATCTTTTTTAAGGCAATTGTGACATTTCTTCCTGGGTGCTTCCTCTCCTGAGGAACTTGAGACAAGTTTCTTCCTCGCCTTTCTGGTGAGGCCTTGGCCACATTGGGAGGCATAGTAGGGTTGCTCATGGTACCAAATAGTTGATTCGGAGAGATGGACATAGCTGGGGGCTTCGCCTTCTCCAGGAGCGGCCAAAGTTCTAGAGGTGGACTCTTTCACGGACTCCTTAACAGGATTCTATTCTATCTTGCGAATTTTCATCAGGGCTGGGAAACTTGTCACTGCGACATCAAGATAAAATAAATAAGAAGAGGGAGAAACATAAGTAAAGTATGAAAAGAACGGAGAAGAAAAATATCATACTCTTCGAGTTCTTCACAAACTCAGACGAGCCGGGCTTAACCCTAGTCTCATAATCATTTTTAGCATATTCGCAGTAATGGAAGAATTTAAAGATAGCTATGGAAGCAGTCGAAATATTTCTCAATGAGGGAACAAGGTTATCATCTGGCTCTTCCTCTTCAGAATGGCTATTATCAGCACGTCCCTATTCAGAAAGGCTATTATCAACAAGTCCCTCTTCAGAAGAGCTATTATCAGCAATTCCCTCTTCAAAAGGGCTATTATCAGCAAGTCCCTCTTCAGAAGAGCTATTATCAGCAATTCCTTCTTTAGGGCTATTATCGGCACGTCCCTCTTCAGAAGGACTATTATTAGCAAGTCCATCTTCAGAATGGCTATTATCAACACGTCCCTCTCCCAAATTTCCCTCTTCAGAAAGGTTATTATCAGAATTTTCCTCTTCAGAAGGGCTATTATTAGAATTTTCCTCTTCAAAAGGGCTGTTATCATGTATTATGTCTTCCACGGTGTGATTATCTCGAGAAGTGACCTCAGTAAGGCTAGTTGCCAAAACTGGAAATCCTTGGGAACTTTCTACGAAGGGCTTTATAGAGGGTTCAATTGAGCTAAGGTGTGAGTATCACTTAGTGTACCAGCATAAGACCCAACTGGGCACTAGGCAACCACCGGTCTACTATAGAATAAGACCCAACTGGGCAAAAACGAATCTACAGAAAAAGATCTGCTACAGAAAAAGATCCAACTGAAGCAAGACTAAATTCTTTGCAGGGAGTGCGTAAAGTAGAGCCTCCAGTGATTCAAGGAGTATATGATAACAATATTCGCTCTTCAAAATCCGGCCACTCTTCAGATCGGATCGAATAAGAATTCAAACCGATCTGGGGGGCTATTGATGTGGTATGAAAATAAACACCAGATGGACGGCTGGGATTAAATAAAAATAGTTTCTTTCTCCACAAGGGAAAGCTGGTGACATCATCAAGGTATGACTTCCTCTATAAATATTGCTTGTGTGCAAATAATAAAGGGATCCCTCCAGAACTATTAATTTCAGTTCATGCTTATTTTCCTTAAGACCTAATTATGACTTAGGCATCGGAGTGGAACTCCCCATGACTACCTAGGGCGTTTCACTAACGATTTCTCTCTTGCAGTTTGATCCTTCTAGAGCAGGGCTCATACGGAGCAGGGCTCATTCTGCATGGCTTGATTGGAGCAAGGCTCATTCTGTAGGGCTCGCTTGGAGCAGGGCTCATTCTGCAGGGCTCGTTTGGAGTAGGGCTCATTCTGCAGGGCTTGTTTGGAGCAGGGCTCATTCTGCAGGGCTTGATTGGGGCAAAGCTCATTCTGCAGGGCTCGTACGTAGCAGGGCTCATTCTGCAGGGCTTGATTGGAGCATGGTTCATTTTGGAGTAGGGCTGATTAACTCACTTGCATATAGAAACATATGGAGATGGGCTCCTTCGGAAATTGGCCCTAATGGAGAGGGAAGGCGAGGTAATAAAGTCGACATATTATTTATTCATGGTGAAGATGGAAGTTGGGCCTTTCTTGAGGTGAGGTCGAAGGCCTCTATACAGCATCGTCAGCAAGGCTCATTTTCGAACTTCATCAAGTTGGGCCTTTCTTGAGGTGAGGTCGAAGGCCTCTATACAGCATCCTCAGCAAGGCTCATTTTCGGACTTCATCAATTGGGATATTATTAAAATGCCTAAATGCATGGGATGTCCTTTTCTTCTTGGTTTACCTTTATTCTACATTTTATCTATCTAATCTAATCTACCAAATTTGCAGGCTATATTTTACGAACAGGGACTTTCAGCTCTCCAGGTTTTGTTGCTAACTTTACTTTGCATTTCATTTTCCTTTGATCCTTTAGGGTGATAACTTGGACTGAGTCAACATAGAGCAAATAGACGTGCAGAAAAAAAACAAAATTATTAGCTTTCTTAATATATGAGCTTGTTACGAACCTTAAAGATCCGTTCAACCAGTTTTCAAGGACATAAGGGCTAAAGCGATTTAAGTGACTTGTTAAAGAATTATATTAATGTGAAACTTACCTGTTTGTTTGTTCTATTAACGTAGGGATGAATTTACTAGTTGTGGCATCAATGCATTTTTTGATTGTTTGAAATCATAGTTATTATCTTCATGTGGAATTTCAGATTCAGGAAACGACGGGTGTGACCATGTTATTGTGGATTTAAACTACCTTCCATCATTCAAGGAGGTCCCTGATGATATTGCTGTTCCTGCCTTTAGGGAAGCTATAAAGTGGAAATTCATGTTGCAAACGAGTAGAAAAGGCACTACAACTGTTTCTTGATTTCCTCAGTCCTGCTCCTTCCTGATGACATATATATATATAGAGATGATGAATAATGTCCAGAGAACTGAGCCTATAAAACCATTTTCTGTACGTTGCTTGCTGTATTAGTAATTGAAGTCCAAATTCTCTTTCTGTACGTTGCTTGCTGTATTAGTAATTGAAGTCCAAATTCTCTACGTATTAGAGCCTTGGACGATTCTTGGATCCTAGAACAACTCTCACAAACAGTTTTTGGCTGACGATCATGGGGTTCAGGGGAAGCTAAAAAAAAAGTAAAGGAATACAAAGGAGAGAAATTATGGAAAGAGCTCTACTTTTTTCTTTTTCTTTTATTTCCCATTTTAAAGTAAATGGTAGTAATTTCATGCATCATCATCAACATCTTTCTTTTTAGCTTTAGGGCAGTAAAAAAATGGCTTCTTGATAGTGTTAGATTAGATATTTTTCTCTTCATCCTTGGATTAGCTAAAGAGGCATTGGTCATTCATTCCTTCACTGAGAAAATTTTGTCAAATCTTAAAAGGTTTTAAGAATATGACACAGTATAGGATTAGGATGAGGATGCTCACACATTTCTTACTACAAATGAAAAGACTAAATGACTAAAAAAAAAAAAATTTACCACAAGCCATCATGATTATAACCAACATTTTCACTAGACAAAATCACAGTCCTAAACTAAACAACATTATATGGAAAGCCCAGAGAAAGCTTCCACTTCCAGTCCATGTACAAAACAAAACACCTTCATATCTCTTCTGTTGTTGCAGACACACAGTTACTAGTTAGTCATCACTCAGCTCAGACTTTGTATCCTCTCAGCTCTGATGAAATTCATCCGCTAAATTACTCATACAGCTTACAGGAAAAGGATTAAAAAGCTAATCCAGGGAACCACTTTCGCGAGAGCTTTTCTACTACAGGTTCTTGCAACAGTTGTAGTAACATTAGCAGTGCTACCCAGTTGATCTCCACTTCTGCTTAGATATATAGCATCTCTAGAAAAGAAGATAACAAAAGAGACCATTGTCGGTCAGAACAATACAAGACCCTGAAAAAAGGAAAGAACAGGTAAGAAATACTTGTCTGTAGTAGACTCTAGGTAAATTCTAGATGGTGGAATAACAAAATAGAGAAAACGTGCATGCATATAGCTGATAATCCCATTTAGTGGGATAAACGCTTGGTTGTTGTCGTAGAAAAACAAAAGAAAATGGCACCTTCTTAAATTTTTTGGACTTAGACCCTCTTATCTATCAATTCTGAGGATCATCCAATTCTTCATCAGAACCACCGGCCAAGTCCATCTCTTCATTAGAATCGGCAGCCAAGTTCAATTCTTCACTAGAACCAACCACTTTGTGGTAATCATAGTAAGCATTTGCCTGAGAACAAAGTGTAAACCAGAGTTCTTCCTTTTAATACAATACATTCATATCCTCCTTCAGGATAACGAAACAGAATGTATGTCTAACTACCCTTCATTAACCACCAGTAATAAAGAAGTTAATAACTATAACCAAGGCATAAAGCTGCAAATGCTTCATAATCTATACACGGCAGTGATCCACAATAGTCTCCACTTGGTCTCTTTATCAAGGAGGCAGAATCAAATACCTTGGGTCTAGGGGTAACTGCTTCAAAAGTACGTACGGATGGAGCCTCAAAATCAGGGTGGTCCAGAACAATGTATGCTCCCTTATTTTGGTACCTTAGGAAAAAATAGATTGCTGACACAACAAATGCCGATTAGTTCAACAATGTTAAAGTGAGAACAAATGAAAAATGAAATGAGAATCAAGAGTTAGGCCAAAATTTATGGGATAAAGAAGATATCAATTCTCCAAAGAATGATAACATGAAATTGTGGATAGTCTGGGGCACTAAATATGGTGATTAGTCTTCCAGATTCCACATCATACTCAATGATTGAACAAAGAAATATTAATCTAAATGAAGTCCGAGAATTGCTAATTAAAATAAGGGGTGTTCAAAATGTTGATGAGGAATTCAATGATTTGATTGCCGCTGGTGAAGTTTCTAGGAACACTCCTAATGAATGGATGAATATCTTTCAAAGGAAGTATAGGCCATACCTTACAATGGCGATTCCAATTTTTCAACAATTTACTGGGATTAATGTAATTATATTTTATTTACCACTTCTTTTCCGAACTATTGGATTTGGAAACAATGCATCCCTTGTGTCTGCCATAATTACTGGTATTCTCAATGTTGTTGCAACTAGTGTTTCCATCTATGGAGCTGATAAATGGGGTAGGAGAAAACTCTTCTTTGGAGGTGGCATACAAATGTTCATCTCTCAGGTACTAATTCTACTTGGCAAATTAAAAGAACGTGACTAATTAAACTTTGTTTATTGTGGTACAAATTAAAGGGTTAATTCTGACTTGGAATTTGCTTATTTTTGCAGATTGTTGTTGCAATTTGCATAGGAGGATCAATAGACACTGATGGAAGTTCTCGAGAGAATCTGGCTGCAGAGGATGCAAGAACACTAAGTGGTGATTGAACTGGGATGGATGGAGCATCTGGCAATGATTGTGAAGTCATGTCTGTAGGCGTAGTGGATGCAGTTTTGGAGACCTTGATGACTAAACTTGTGGCTTGTTTTTGCATATGTGAGAGAGAATGGTGGGGATACTTTACAAAGTTGGAAAATTTGCTCATTCTGCATTCTGATCGGATAGTTTAGCTGCGGCAAGTTGAATAGCAACAGAAACATGCAACTAATCCATTAGCTTAATGTGGAAATATGCAACTAATCCATTGTTACAATGTTGTGATGTATGTGACTAGCTTTCAGCTTAAAACTTAGCTAAGAAGTTGTTTGTTATCAAAATAGTAGTACCATGTATTCAATACAGCTGCCTGGGAAAGAAAAAGAAAAGATTTTCAATTTATAGGTAACGCAAGAAAGAAACTTTAGCACATATTTCTTGACTCTTGTTTTAGCCCGAAGCGTTACTTAGCAGAGATCAATTTCATGTTTTTTCAGCAAGTGTTAAATTCATTGCACTCTTCACACAGTATGAGAAGTTTGATTCACCACAATCAGTTAGTGCAGCTTTTTAAGACCTTCACTTTCTTTGAAAAAAACACTATTTTTTAATTCCCTACATAAGGATTCAAAAAAAAAAAAAACCAAAAATCCATTTTAGTCCATCTTAAAAATGGATATGGGCAAGTATGGGGTATGGCACTAGTTGTCATTTAGAGAAAAAAAAAATCCCTAGTTGTCATTTAGAGAAAAAAAATCCCTAGTTGTCATTAAGAAAAAAATCCTAGTTGTCATTAAAGGAAAAAAAAAATTCCTAGTTGTCATTAAGAAAAAAAAAAGATTCTAGTTGTCATTGAAAAAAAAATTCCTATATAGTTGTCATTAAGAAAAAAAATTCCCAGTTGTCATTAGGAAAAAAAAAGATTCTAGTTGTCATTGAAATAAAATTCCTATATAGTTGTCATTAAGAAAAAAAATTCCCAGTTGTCATTAAGAAAAATAAAAAAAGATCCTAATTGTAATTGATTATTTGTTAACAACCAGTCTATTTGGCAGTTATATACTGTAATTAGATTAATCAAATCGATATTCAGATTAATCAAGTCAATAATGGAGTTGTTCTTATTGTACCAAGAAAATTGGCTGATTTGACTGTGTGGGGTCAACTCAAAGCTCATCTTTTATCTTTTGAAGCTTTTCTGAATTATTGAGACTAATTATTTTCTTTTCATTCACTTCAACTGCTCTGAATTTGTCTCTTTCATCAGCATTTCTTTTTGGCTAATAATCAAATCAGCGACTTCCAAACTAATAAGAAACAAGAAACTGTTTGTCAAAGTCTGGGCAGAAGAACAAAGGGGTCGCCACTCGCCATAAATTCTCTCTTTCTTTGGAGTTGTTTTCATACCCTTCCTCCTTTCTTTCGACTACTCTGAAATTCTCTCTTTCATCAGCTTTTTGGAGTTGTTTCCATACCCTTCCTCCTTTCAGTGATCTTAATCAGTACAAACTTTTTACAAAAACCCATAAATTGTTTTTTGAACTATCCATAATCCTTTCTTTCCAGAAAGTTGCTTGCGTTTCACTTGATCATCTATCCATATATCTCAAAGGAATTAAGTGGAAAAAGGTACACTTCTTTATAACTTGTTTGTGTGCATCATTCTTTACTTTATTGATTACTTTTATAATTTGTAGTTAGTGACTTTGGTTTTGTAAATCACCTCTTGATTTCTCATCTTCTTCAGGGAATTGAAATGGCTGAAATTTTCTCAGCAATTGGAGGATTTGTGGGTGCTTTACCTAAAATCAAAGAATATGTGGTCACCCCAATCAAAGATCAATTCAGTTATCTATTTCGCTACGATAAGTTGATCCAAAGTCTAAGAGTTCAAGTTGAAAGTCTGGATAATAAGAGAGCCGGTTTGCAACTACAAGTTGATGCAGCAAGGCGAAATCTTCAGGTTATTGATCCTGACGTTCTGGAGTGGCTCGAAAGAGTGGAGAAGATCAAGCAAGATTTAGAGAACCTTGTTGGCGCTGTACCAGAAGATCAAAATGGTGCTTGTCTGAATGGGAACTGCCCAAAGTCGAAGTTGCGTTATTCTCAAAGCCGACAAGCCACCAAATTGACTGCAGCTGTTGTTGAACTTCTGGAAAAGTCTGACAAATTTCAGACGATATCCTATCCTCCTCCTCCAATGGGAATAGAAACAATCCTACCCCCGTCTGGCACTCGTGAGTTTCAATCTCGGAAGGAAAAAGAGGAAGAAATCATGGCCTGTTTGAAGAATGACACAATCTTTATGATTGGTGTCTGTGGGATGGGCGGAGTTGGTAAGACCACGATGGCCAAGAAAATATGTAGAAGGGCAAGTGAAGAGAAAATATTTGATGAAATTGTTATGACAGAAGATTTGGGTCAGGGTGCAGATCAGCTGAAAATTCAACAACAAATTGCAGGACGTCTGGGTCTTCAATTGACAGAGGACAGGAGAACAAATCGTGAAAGGCTACTGCAGAGACTGATGGGCAAAAAGGTTCTCCTAGTTTTGGATGATGTATGGGAAAGATTGGATCTTGAGGAACTTGGAATTCCGTCCCAAAGCATGAATAAAGGATGCAAAATCATCTTAACAACTCGGAATGATCGTGTTTGCATAGAGTCCACAGATGATGCTAAAGAGATTATAAAGTTGGAGGTCCTGCGCGAAGAGGAAGGTTGGAGTCTTTTCCGAGATAAAGCTGGAAGCGTTGTGGATCAGGACGATTTGCGTGAATTGGCAATAGACGTGACAAAAGAATGCAAAGGCTTGCCTCTCGCCCTCGTAACTGTTGGTAGCGCATCGAAAGAACAGACCGATATAGCATTTTGGAATAATGCACTTTCAGAATTGCAACGTTCCGCACCAATAAATATTCCAGGAGTTCTAAAAGGTGTGTATCAACCTTTGCAGCTAAGTTACAAGGCATTAGAGAGTGATGAAGCCAGGTATCTCTTTCTCATTTGCTGTTTGTTTCCTGAAGATTCTCGAATTGATCTCGAAGACTTGGTTCAGTATGGAATAGGCTTAGGCATATTTTCCAACATACGAAATCTTGGAGAAGCAAGAGACAGAGTATGTGTATTAGTTGGGAATCTAAAAAGTCGTTTCTTGCTGATGGATGCTACTGATGATGATCATCATGATCCGAGGGTGAAAATGCATGATGTTGTTCGGGACATGGCCATATGGATTTCATCTCAAGGTACTGAACATGAACATGTATTCAAGGTAAGTCATGACATTGGGTTAAGTGAGTGGCCCAAAAAAGATTCTTGTGAGAATTACACTGCCATCTCACTTACCTTGTGGAAATCTATGGTTAATATTCTAAAAGAATGCATGAATTGCCCCAGATTGGAAGCCTTACTTGTGCTAAGCTATTATTCATATGAAGCACCAAAGCTACCAGACACGTTTTTTAATAGGATGAGTGGTCTGAGATTGTTGAGTATTTCTAATTGTATTGTGCCGTCATCATCCTTAAGCTTGTTAACACAACTTCGAGTATTGCGTCTGCATTATCTTTGTGGTTTGAAGGAGATGATATCCGTCATTGGTGAGCTACTGAATCTAGAAATCCTCAGTTTACGTTATTCAAACATTGTTGAGTTGCCACATGAGATGGGAGCACTTACAAAGCTGAAGTTATTGGATTTGAAAAGATGTTATCATCTGAAGAAAATCGCACCGGGTGTTATATCAAGACTAGTTCAATTAGAAGAGCTTCGACTCCCTCACAGTCCAATTGAATGGGAGGGCGGTGAAGAAAAAGGGAAGGAGAGAAGCAATGCAAGTGTTGTTGAGGTACTTTCCTTGAGGAATTTGAGGGCTTTAGAGATTTGGATTAAATATCCGCAAGTAATCCCCCATGACAGAGGCGGCCAATTGGGGCAGGAACTGACAAGCTATAATGTAATAATAGGCAGGCGTAATAGAATATTTGATGGAAGATATATTGATCAGAAACGTATGGAGGTTGATGTTGATGAGATGAGAAAGTCTTTTGTAAATTCAATGCGTGTATTATTCATGGGTGCCCAACGTCTAGATTTAAGAGGCGAGGGTTCACAATACATAATGGAGGTGTTAGAGAGGCAAGGATTTCAAAATGTAAAGCAACTGGAAATATCTGAGTTGGGTACGGCAAAGCATCTGGCAACTGCATTAATTCAGCGAGACATCGCACCCACCAACACCCGGGGTAGTGCTATTTGTCCTGTTTTAAGGAGGCTTCATCTATCAGGAATGGATGATTTGGAGGAAACTTGTGATGGCCCTCCAACACTCGGATCCTTCTCTAAGCTAGAACAAATAGAGTTTCATAACTTGCCTAGGCTCAAGTATTTGTGGAAATGTTCGAATGAAAATCTCTGCCTGCCCAACTTGAAAAAGATAGAGATATGTGGTTGTGTGAAATTGAAATGGGTATTTCAACTATCAATAGCTGAAAGTTTATGCCAACTTGAAACAATTGATATACGGAGTTGTCCAAATATGGAAGAGGTGTTCTTCAAGGATGAAATTAGGCAGGGATCATCAGAAGAAGAAGGCGGTGATGATAGTGATCATATGAACATCAAATTCCCCAAATTGAATAAGATGATCCTTTTGGAACTGCCAAAACTCTCTGCATTGTGCAAAGCTGTTGATGCATTTGAGTTTCCCTCAATAACAACACTGCAGATTAGTGAAGTGTTGTGGCGGAACCTCAAAATGTTGGGCTCCAGGCTGCCAGATCTTGTCAACAAAGAGGTGCATGTTTTTATTATTTCTTTCTTTTTTTCTAATATATCTATTCTACTTATGAAAATTTCTATTAAAGATGTTTGGTTTGGAAATAAAACTATTTACACTGAACACCTTACCTTTTTTGCATTCACAAAGTTTTTTTATCCATTTAATTACACTAATTAATGACTAAGCTCCTAATAATTCTCTTTAACTTGCCCTTCATAACTATATCTCAACTTGAGGTCACTTTTATATCTCAAAGACGTGCTCTAGTGATTTTGTTGCTCTTGAATATCAAGTGTGGACTACGTGTTGCCATGATTTGGATATGACAAAAGATGATCTGTATTGTTGACTGTATCAAACAATAAAAACAAGACACGTAATTAATTATAAAATAATATATTAAATTCTGTCAAATTAGTCAATCTTAATGTAAGACACATGCTTTGTGTTTATAGTTTGATACATAAAGTGATAGATACAGTGATATAGAGTATCCAGTGTCTTTGGATACTCGAAATTGATGCTTTATTTTTATTTTATGCAAATGGCCAACAGGTCCCATATATTGACTCAAAGGGTTTGAGGATGAGCCAAATTGACGTCTTCACTGGACTTCATGAACTGAAAATTAGTGATTGTTTTCAATTGAAAACTTTGTTTTCTTCTGATGCCTTCAAAAGTCTTATCAATCTCAAAGAGCTAAGCGTAAGCAATTGCTTGATATTAGAAGAAATTGTTGAAAAGCAAAAGGATGAAGATCAAAAAGTTCTAAATCTTCCTCAGCTCGAGTCCTTAAAACTTTCAAAATTACCAAAAATTCGCTGCTTTTGCACTTTCAAGAATACATTAGAGTTGCCGTCACTGAAAGAGATTGTTATTAGGGATTGTCCCTTGATGGAGACATTTGCTGTGGAGTCAAACAACAGCACTAGTATGCCAAGTTCAATCCCAAAGTTTTTCTTCTCCAAAGAGGTTTGGATTTTCTTTTCCTAATATTATTTTATGCTTTCTAATAATATATAACTGCTCTTTTAAATTTCATATATAGAAGAACTTTTCTAATAAAAGTTAATAAAACTAAGAGTTACCTTAATTGAAATTTTTATATATAAAATGCAAAAAGGGTAATTACTCGCACAATGTTATGATCTATATATATAAACAAAACTTCGTTAAACTTGAGTTGTACTTTCAACTAATCATTTTAGATTATACATTCAAGACTACTTGAGCTATGATTTTCTTTTTATTAATTTCTGTAGATTACTTGTCCCAATTTGTGCAAATTGGTTCTCAATGGAATCAAAACTGCAAGTGTGATATTTTTTTAACTAAAAATACTCTTTTAAATCTCATTAGAAAACTTGGCTCATATATGTTGGATTAGTAATGATATGCAGAAATTGTATAGTGAAATGAGATAGTGAAATGAGATAGTGAATGATGTGGCATGTATAATAAGACCAAATCGTCCCTTATTTTAGGATGAATTACATCTACCTCCCTTAAGATAAAGCCATATTACGAATCGATCCCTATAATTTAGCCATATTACGGTTATCCCCATCCCCTTTGGCTTAAATTTTGTTTAATGAATAGAATGAAATTACCAAAGAGCGCTAAACGTATGATTTTGAAAACTAAAATAAAAAGAATCCAATCACTTTATTCACTTAAAATTTAAAAAAAATGAAAAGAACCAAAGTTAATTCTAATTTAATCTTGTGAAAGATGCTAATGATATTTTTTACAAATCTTTTAAATTATATTAGTTTATATTTAATATGGTGAAAATTCAAAGTGAAAAGAACATAAATACTTATTTACTTAAAATAAAAAAAATAAAAAATTTTAAATTAATTCTCATTTAATTTAATTATAGCAACTTAAATATCATATTAAAAACTATATTTTGTAACATCATATTTACATTTTTAACATTAATTGCAATTTCAACATTAATTGAAAGCAACACCTTCCCTAAGGTCATAAACTTTGGTAAGTTTACCCTACAATTATTAATCTATAATTATTAAAAGCATAAATATTATTAAAATGAGAATCTACAATTATTAAACCCTAACTAAAATAAAAAGAATCCAGTCACTTTATTCACTTAAAATTTTAAAAAAAATGAAAAGAACCAAAGTTAATTCTAATTTAATCTTGTGAAAGATGTTAATGATATTTTTTACCAATCTTTTAAATTATATTAGTTTATTAATTGGTTTAATATGATTTTCTAATGTACTTAAACCATTTTGAACGGATAAATTTAAAATATGGCATACACATCTAATATGAAAAAATTTACCACCTAAAATTGGTGCACACATATTTTTTAATTCTACAATAGATGTATTATTAGCCGATGCATTATCAAAACCAATTGAAAAAATTTTATCATTCAAATTATATTCTTCTAAAATAATACTAATTAATCTAGATATATTTATGGCCGAATGAGAATCATTAAAAATTCTAAATGCAATTACTCTTTTTTGTAGAAACCAATTTGAATCTACCCAATGACAAGTTATACACATATAACTATTCATTTGCCCAATGATCACTCCAAATATCCGAACATATTGAAACACGAGAATCTAATTTTAAAAAATATTCAATAACATTCTTTTTCGTTTTTTATAAATTTTTTAATATCACGTGTTAAAGTTTTTCTAGGAACACGTTTAACTTGTGGATTTGCATTTTCTTGTACAAATCTCACAAAATTTGGTTTTTCACCAAATGAGAATGGTAAATGTTGTGCACAAACAAATCTAGCTACACCATCTCTCCATTTTGAATCACTAAATTTAAATAAATTTAAATTACTAGAAGAAGAAGAACCTTGTTGAGCAAAACCGGTTAATTGCGCTTGTAACTTTTGAAGGCCGATTTTTTGAGGATGTATTTTCTTCAAATGCTTGGTTAGTATACCATATCTGCTCCCAATTTTGAAGGCGTATGATTTCTCGCAAAAATTGCATTGTGCTCTAATAAGAACTCCATCGGCATCAAAAATTTTTGTGAAATATTTCACAAATATTTCGAATTTTGGATTCGTTGGTGGAAGACTACTTGATTGTGATGCATCACCAATATTAATTGGTTAGGATGAAGAACCAAAGCTATCCATTTTATAAAAAATTTGAAAAAGATTAAAAAAGAATGAGAAATTGAAAGAATAATATATTAAAATAATAATAAATAATTTAAATAATAATTATAATAGAAACAATAATTAGAATTGAATTTTATAGAATTTTGATGCTTGAGAATTGAGAAGAAGAGAATTAGAATATTGAGAAAAAGGAGTAGAAATTGTGTGGGAAAAATGAAAAAATTAAGGGGGTATTTATAGATTAGGAAATGTTAAAAAATTAAAAAAAAAAAGGAATTGAGCCATTGAGGAATTGACCGTTCCTCAGCAATTTTTTTTTGGACCGTTGCCATGTTGGCAACGGTCATTTGACCGTTGCATATATAATTTTTTGTTACAGGCGCGTGTTTCATGCGCCTGTATTTTTTTTAAATAATTTTTAAGGTGCGTGAAGTCAGCAAATATGCTGAAGTGGCATATATATATATAATTTTTTTTAAATTCACGGTTTGGAACCGAAATCGACTGTTTCGGTTCTGGTTCCTATTATGTGGGCCCACGGTTCCGGAGTTTTGGCCATCTCTGAGTGGAGTGTGTGATTAATAGGGTGAAAAAATTTAAAAAAAAATTACATGGTACTAAATAACTGAATGTCTGATAAAGGGTTCATCAGATAATCCGATAAACTTTGAACTCTTTATTTATATCAACTAAGACAAATTTTCTTTCGTAGTTTATGCCAATTAGTACTCCATATCATTGGAGTTCCTAAATCGCATAAAATTTTTTGTTCTCTCTACATTACTCTTATGCATAAATGATTACCATGGTAACTTGTATGTGTAAATGACAAAGAGTAAAAAAAAGTAAAATAAGAGTGATCAGTGGTTGAAATTTTTGTCAATATACAACAAGAACAATTATACTTTCATCCCATTATGTGAATTTTTTATTTATAATAGAAATTTAGTACGTTGCACTTGTTTGTTATGTAATATGTTATTTTAAAAGAAAAAGGTAGTACAATATGTGAGACAATAACTAAATTGAGGAAAAAATAAAATAAAATAATAAAATACGTTGAAAATTAAACTGTAATTACTAAATTGAAACAATTATTAAAAAGATCGTTTGTATTAGATAAATATAATTTTCTTGATTTTTATCTTTTTCTGTAATGTACTTTCTTCCTTTCTTTTTCTTTCTTGACGGGTTTGATGTTCTCTTAAAATTCTGAAGTATCTTGTTGTTGTCGTTTTCATCTATAATATGAACTTTATTTAGTTTAGAAGTTATCTTCCTTGCTACTCTTTTTGTAATTGGTTTTGTTGACTTTTCGCTACCTTCATTGATGTCTTGAATTGAATTTTTGAACTTCACAATTATTGATTGAATTTCATTCTGATAACCATGATAACTTATATGTGTAAATGAAAAAGAGTCAAAAAAAGTAAAACAGGAGTGGTGACCAAAATTTTTGTCAATATAAAACAAGAACAACTACTTCTTCATCCATATATATATATATATATATATATATATCATACTTCGTTATCTACACATTTTTTTTATATTGACATATATAATATTTTTTTTTTCAATTCCTTTTACGAACTCTCCCTTACTCTTTTAATTCTAGTTAATAGTTTTTCTACTTTCTACAAACCAAATTAGGATATTTAAAAGTCTCTTATGTATATGACCAAATTATGTTAAACGTGTTTCTCTCATTTTCTAATGCATTAGAGTTACTTTCACTTTTTTTCCATTGCAATCATTACTTATTTTATTTAATATAGTATGTTCACATATACATCTCAACATATTCATTTTTTGTATCCTCATTTTTTGTTCATTCTCAGGTTTAGTCGCCTTGCATTTTGATCTATAAAGTATCCCCTGGTTTTATGATTGCTTTATAAATTTTTCTTTCAATTATAGACGACACTTTACGATTACATAGTATAGATGATGGACGTCTCTATTTGTTTCAACTTAAGCTGTGTTTGGTAGCATTGAATTGGACCCTTTGAATTTGAATTAGAGGGTCCAATTCTAATTCTTGTGTTTGGTTCCTTATTAAATCACAAAAATTGAAATTGTGTTCCAATTCAAAATGGTCCAATTCATTGGATTCAATTCTTTACTTGGATCAAAAAATTTCAATCCCATTTCTATATAAATTCGGGTCAACACTACACATATTTTCACACACTATACACATTTTCACACACTACACACATTTTACACATAGTACACACATTTTCACACACTACACATATTTTACACATACTACACACATTTTCACACACTACACATAGTACACATTTTTTCACACACTACAAACTTTTTCACACACTACACATAGTTTACACACGCTACATATATTTTCACACACTACACATATTTTCACACACTACACATATTTTACACATAGTACACACATTTTCACACACTACGCATATTTTCACACACCACATATTTTACACATACTACATATATTTAGTGTGTGAAAAATAGCTAGTGTGTAAAATATGTGTAGTGTGTACTATGTGTAAAATATGTGTAGTGTGTGAAAATGTGTGTACTATGTGTAAAATATGTGTAGGGTGTGAAAATGTGTGTACTATATGTAAAATATGTGGTGTGTGAAAATGTGTGTAGTGTATGAAAATATGTGTAGCGTGTGTAAAATATATGTAGTGTGTGAAAAAATGTATACTATATGTAGTGTGTGAAAATGTGTGTAGTATGTGTAAAATATGTGTAGTGTGTGAAAATGTATGTACTATGTGTAAAATATTTGTAGTGTGTGAAAATATGTGTAGTATGTGAAAATATGTGTAGCGTGTGTAAAATATGTGTAGTGTGTGTAAAATATGTGTAGTGTGTGAAAAAGTTTGTAGTGTGTGAAAAAATGTGTACTATGTGTAGTGTGTGAAAATATGTGCATTGTGTGAAAATATGTGTAGGGTTTGAAAACGTGTGTACTATGTGTAAAATATGTGTAGTGTGTGAAAAAATGTGTACTATATAAAAAATATGTGTAGTGTGTGAAAAAATAAAACTAAATTTTTTTGTTTAAATTTATTGTAGAAATTAGAAAATAATATTGAAAAGTAAATATTCTTATAAAAAATAAATTATTTTAACAATTCTGATTACGATGAAATCTAATTTTATACATTTTTTCTAAACTTCCAAACAAAGAATTTGGAGTTATAATTCAATTCTAAATGAATTTTGTTGTTTTGCCAAACAAAGGAATTCAAACATTTTATACTTACAATTCATTGAATTACATTATTATAGTATTTAAATTCGAATTCAATTCGATTTCTAAACAACCAAACACAGCCTTAAGTGAATCCTATAAATTCTAGGTAAATATAGAATCACAAAGTATAGATTGCTTTTGTCAACATATGAATACAATAAATGTAAACATAATATATATGATTTTTATGGACAAAGCCTTAATTCTTGTAAGAGAACTCACAAAACTTCTTTAGACCTCAACCCACACCACTATAGGACTATTGGAGTAGTACTTTTCTTCTTTCTAGATGATCACTTGTTATCATACATTGAAGATCGATGAATAGCTATAGAGAATTGATGAACAATTAATGGTTGCGTACCTCCAATAATATAGTTTCTTATATGTCTTTATTCTTATCAAACTAATGAATACACAAACTAATTTATGTAGGTTCCTTGCTCCAAATTAAAACATTTGGTGCTCGATGGCCTCAAATTTGCAAGTCTCATATTCAGTCATGAAATTCCAATTGGGTCCCTAAGTGCACTTGAAACATTGGAAGTTCGAAGTTGTCGCAGTTTGAAAAGCTTGTTTTCTCCATGCTTATTTGGAGAAATTACAAGTCTTAACGATCTAGTGGTAAGAGATTGTTCAATGTTGGAAGTTGTTTTTGCAGAGGAGGAAGTTGATGATGGAAGTTGGGAGAAGAAGAATATAAAGGAATCAAAATTTGAGAAAATAGAACTTTCAAAACTGCCAAATTTGCATAGTTTTTATCTGGGTCTGGAATCTTTTCCCTTGCCAAAATGGGTAAATATTCATGGAATAATAGATCCTGAATTGGCATCAGGAGTTTTCTTCAAGAGAGAGGTATCACTTCAACTTACTTCACATATATACACACACTAATTAAGTTGTTGTCATGATTTATAACAAATAGTTTTGACTTTTAATTGGATAGAATAATTTTTAATTTGATAAAAGAAATTTTTTTTTTGTCTTGAAAAATTTGTCATAAGAAAGGAAATATTTTGAGGGTATTTAAATTGATGGGTTTGTTTTTATAGGAATTTGTTTAGAATTTTTTTTAATGAAGCTTTATAATTCAAAATTAAAATTAATATTTTATGGGTTTATTTTGGTAGAAAATTACATTTAGAGAAATGTTTAATATTAAATTTTATATGTTGTTAATAAGTAACACTAGTAAGTAAGATGTACTAATGCGCAAACTCAAAAAAGAAAAATTAGAAACTCGAGCAAGTTGTCATTTTGGTTTTCATCTATTTAAAAAAAGTGGTAAAGATTACTTGATTCCATGAAATTGAAATTGAGAAAGTGGCACTTATATCACTTGATATTTGAAAAACTATTATTTGACTTTCATCTATTAATAATATCTTATAATATTTAATTTTTATATAGGAAAATATACTAACAATTCTATCCCAACTTGGAATTCTGGTCCTGATTGTTTAAGAATAGACTCCATAAATTTTGATAATTTTAAAAACTATCACTTGACCTCCATTCATTAATAGTTTCATGCACACTTTTTAATTAGTTTTTAAGCTTTGTATATCAAATTCAAATGAAACTCAGTATTCCTAACATAATCACATATAATATCCTACCATTATGAAAAAAATATTCTCAAGATTTTGGATTCAAAATATATAAAAAAGAGCACACTCAAATAAACTTTTATGAATAAGAGTTAAGGTACATAGTACTTATTCAATGATGAGTTTACGGGGAAAAAAAATTGTGTAAGAAAAGAAGTTTAAGAATATTTAACTTCTATGAGAAACCAAATAATGCCTAAATTATTAAAAAAATTAAAACTATTTAGCTCATATAAATACATATTAGTAATCAACCCTTAAAAGAATCTGAACTAAATAGAAGCAATATAGTTATATTAAAATATTATTCGGATGAGTAAGAACCTTTTTTTTTTGTGAAACGAAAGAAATATTATTTAGATATTGGTAATAGAGGAACTAATATAACTCGCGACTTAGGGATTTGACTGAAAGAAAAGTGTTTTAAGTGGGTTCAAGTGATATATTTTTAAATCACATGGGGTCTAATTAATGGACACTTTCTCTAATCTTAATTAATGGATCTAACTGATTATATCTATTTAGAAATTTTTTAAAACAAAAATTAACAATGAAATTTTCAAGTGAACTACAAATATTTTTTGCAAACACTTTCGCTTTATTCCACTTTTAGGTGTTCAAGCTCACACCATCCTTCATCATAGTTTCAAAATAAAGGGAAAAAAATTCATTGCTAAGTATGATAGCAAATTTGATTTGATAGATATGTCACGCACTGAATTTTATACATTTTGATATGGGTTATTATAATCTTATACAATTTAAAATATGTTATTATAAATTGGTTTTCAAATGAAATTGAATTATAAAATAATTATTTAGTTTTATTATTTTAGCAATTTATTAATTTCAAACTTTAGATTTTTTTTATTATTAATTTCAAACTTTAGTTTCAGTGTTCAGATTTCAAAAATTCGTTTTCAAATTTATTTAGTTGGACCTAGACTATTCTATTTCTTTCATCCTAAATCCTACAAAAGCAAGACACAACAAGTTGCAATAAATAGCTTTTAGTTTCTTTTCAACATTTTTAAGAGATAGAAATGAAATATAATTGAATATACAAAGCACTGCATTATTCTGCTAATAATGTTAATTATAACAATCTGTAGATTTTTTTGTTATTTTTTTTATATAATACCTAGCTAACATTTGTTTCATCAATAACAGATTGAGTGTTCATAATTAATCGTGAGTACTTTTTGAACATGTGATTCATTTTCATTTTCAATTGAGTGTTTATTCCAAGGACTTCTTCAAATAAGTTGATACTGTAAACAATATTGCTTTGCCTAGAACCAAAATGGATACATCGTTCATGTTTCTCTTTGAGATTGGATGTAGTACAAATAATGTAGATGCTTATCAAAATAATAATTAACAAGTTCATTCAGTATTTGATTTACGATGATGTTTGTTTGTTATTTGAAAGTTTATACTTTATGCAGCATTGCCAAGATGAAGATATTTTAAGCAAGGGTTGTTTCACGTTGTTTCCCAGTGATCTCTCATTTACTGGTATGTGGGGACCACCCTTCTTGGTGAAAGGATTAAGGTAATTCATTGATATTAGAAATTAACATAATCAAATTAATAAATTCAGATTAAAAGGAACTAATAGCATTACTATAGGAATAATTATTAAAGAATTAATTAAAGAATTACTCATAATTCATATATTTTACATTCAATAGTTCACTAATTAGTTTTATTTATGTTTCAGTGATGCCTTCTTCCATTGTGGCTGGAGGGATGTGTGTGGTAGATTTGGGATAGAAAAACTTTCCCCAAACATTACATATGAGATCATTTTTGTGATAATGTTGAGAGAAAAGTTAGATGATGAACATAAGCTTACAATTGTTGTAGCAAAGGATAAGCGGGAAGAAGATATGAGTGATAAGCCAATGGAAGAATGGATAGAAATAGTGGCTGGAGAATATAGTGCATCATCTACACAATCTAGAGAAATTAAGTTCTCTATCACCTATAATTTCGATATGGGGGATGGTATAATCTTCAATTGGAAATATATAATCTTAAAATGTGTACATATTCGACCAAAAGAACCCATTGCATAGAGAAAATTGCATTGGATGTTAAGTAACTAATGGGATGAGATGAGTCATTTATATATATGAAGAGATTGTCCCTATTTGAATTAAAAGGAATACATTTTGTAAAATGTAAGGACATAAAAGACACTTTTAAATTGTGTATTAATTGTATTTTCAGTATGGAATTCCTTCATTATATCATAATTTTGTATTTTTAACAACATATCTTTCTTAATTCATTATTTGACTTCTTTATATATTTTAATTTGAGTTGAGTTTATATTTCTACATTAGCAGTTTTTTTTTTTTTTGGGATAGTAATTCGATTCACTTAAAAGTTTGAAATTCAAATTGTATTTTTCATCAATTTAAAATGCCTAAAATGTCACTTCGGTAAAAAAAAAGTAAATAGCATAAGTTTTGTCTTATACCTGATTTTTTTAGGGAAAAAAAAGAAAAGCATTAACAAATAAATCGATTGGGTTCAAGGTTGTTACCCTGTAAAGTATTGTAGGCTAATAATAAGTTCAAAACTTTTCCTAATTAAAATTAAATTATTGGTAGTCAATAACTAATAGTATAATATTATCTTGTTGTATTAGTGTAAATATAGTGAGTTTAAAACTAGTAAAAGATAACGCAAGTACACGTTTAACCATTTACCCTACCTCATTATATCATTGCTCCACCCCAAATCTCTATTACCTACAATACAAATGGGTAATAGAGCGTGGGTAAGGAAGAAGGGAAAAAGAGGATTTGAAAATGAAACCTAAAATTCTAAATTATTCACTTTGAATATCAAACCAACAAAATTGGGTTTAATTTAAAGACATTCTACTGTATAAATATTAGCAATATCATAGTTGAATATTCAACTATGATATAGAATTCTAAATTTGAAGTTATTTCTAAACTTAATTTGAAACCTAACTTGAAAAAATAGACCTATTTGATTTGTTAGTTTTTTAAAAAATAAGATAAAACATTCTGCAAATAGAAAATAAATTTACAATAACTTTTTTAATTAGACAACTCTTTTCCATTTTGGTTTTTTTAAGCTTTCATTTGAAAAAATAATAATAATACATAAGAATCACACGACTAGTTTGGTAGTCAAACTATCACTGTTACAGTTGTGTGGGGGTCGCGTGGTTTATTGGTCCTTGGCCGGTACTTGTGGATTCAAGAATACAAGAAGAGGGACGTTGTTTGCTTCCAAAACTTCAACATCAAATGCTATTTGTGCGGTAGTGGATCAAGGTATGCAACGAGCAGAAGTTATGATGGAAGGTCCCGGTCTCAAAAGGGATGCAACGGTCCAATCCATTCAAAGAAGTGGTATATTATTAGGCAACCCGGATTGTGATTAAGAGAGATAGTACCTATAAATTGCACAAACCCATTTCAAACTCCGCTCATTAATATTCAAAATAAAAATAAAATCAATCGATCCAATTTGTCAATTCTCCATTAAAAAAATTTCCTTCTCACACACAAATCCCATAAAAATATTTCATTCTTAAAGCTAAAAAAAGGTAATTCAAGATAGCCTTGTATTTTCTGGTCATTTTAGTAAAACTATCACTTTTGACAAAAAAAAATTTAAAATAAGGGAGTCCTGTGTTTAGAAATGCCACTTTTGGCTTTTCATTTCTCAAAATAAAAGAATGGCTTATTGTCACATATATATTTATTAAACAAAAATTTTAAACCTTTTTTCAAGAATGAGCAATGCCCTGTTGAACATTTATTTTTCTTTTTTTTAATAGTTTAATATTTTTTTACAAATAAGATGGGACCTATTGATGGCCAGATCGCCACCAAACCACTACAATGCTAGTTTGATCAAACCCCTACCGGATGTTTAACAATAATAAAAAATTATTTCAATTGTGTAATTTGAATTTTTAATTTAAAATTTATGGCCATCTTTGGTTCAAATCTATTTCAAAGTCCTTGGCCACATTGTCCTTTTTGGTTTAAAATTGCTTCCCTATTTATTAATTATATGCATAAAAATCCCCCTTTCTCTGTCACTCTGAACCTCTTTGGGTTCAAAATTGCATGTTCCAATAATCACTTCCGCACAAGAAGCGCAAAAGAGGTACCTTTAGTACCTAATCAGAGAAAAATAAAGTGTTTGATCTAGAAAGTCCTTTTTAACGCATATGAACAGTCTAAATATAAATTTGTTTAGCAAAAGGTAATCCTAGTCTATCCACCCAAATGGTTTCATGTATTTTTTTTATGTAGCTTGTGTTCGTTTTGGAAACTTGAATTTCTGTTTGTAGTAATTCTCATTTTTGCTAACAGTTTTGCCGGCATATTTGCTTCTTTTAAGCACTCAATAACCGCAATGCTAGGCCCGTTGGAAGACGATACATCAAGGTGTTTTCAAAATTGCCATGTTGTCTTAACTTTCTTTTGTAAAGCATTTGGTATGACTCTCAAGTTTAATTCCACTTGCAGGCATGTTATCCCTTTCGTTCGATCTATCTTTAAGCGTGCTCAATGGATAAACAAAGTATCTATGCACTTGATAAACCATTAGCATCATAATAAAATAAAGAAAAAGTATAAATCAGTTTCCCTTAATGATATCTTATTATCCGTTCTCCTCCACCTTTTTGTCCATTTGTAAAAGCATACACATTTAGTTTACGAGTATCAATTATTGGTGGGATCCATTTTATAAACTTTAGTGACTTTTTTCTTTGATCCTTATATAAAACAGTCAAAAACTATTCCCAATTTATGCATATGTGTTAGTATTGGGGAATTTGATTTTTGTAAACATTTTGATTTCTTCAAAAATACTTCTTTGGATCTCATTTGGGCACTTCTCATTCCCATTGAAAAAACACCCATTTCTTGCTCTCTAAATGTCCCAACAAATTATGAAGAGGAGAGTTTTCCACATGAATTTAATTTTTCTTTCTTTTACGAATGTATTCCACCAACAGTTTTGGAGAGTTATCAAAGAAGAGTTACTCATGATTATTTCACTAAATTTACCAAAGTGTGACCATATTTATTTTTCCATTATGCAATGGATGAAAATGTGATGGATGCTCTCCGGGACTATAAGACAACACATACATTTTAAGGGCCCATGAATCCCCAATATGTTTAAAGATTTCCCAATTAGGAATCTTCTCATTAAAAGTTTGATCATAAAAAAATCTTCATTGGGATGTTTTGGTCCCATAATTGGTGTGTAAAAGGAAAAGGTTGTTCCTTATGTTGCCTCACTTCTTCAAATGCAAACTTAAAATTTAAATCTTCTCATTTCAAGAATGTTCACACCATTTTGTCTAGGCCATTTAATTTGGAAAGGTCTTGGTTGTTTATTTCATTAGCCAATTCTATTGGATAGTTTGTTTTTAGGAACTCGAAGTTTCACGCTCTATCTTTGATGTATTGTAAAGTCTGTCTTAATGTCTTATACTACTTCTAATCTCTATTTTCTTAGGGTTTTGCCTTATTTTTTAGTGTTTATTAGGTAATTAAGTGCTTTGTGGCTTGAAAAGGCTTATTTGGAGGTAATTTTGACCAAAACATCAACAAAAAATCAACAAGTCAAAAGAGAATGAAACCCTAAACCGTAGGGTTGACCAAAAAAGGTGATTGAGCTCAATTGTGAAAGGACTCTTGGTGGTGAACTTTGGTGGAGTTGAGTTCCCTCTTGAAGGTAAATGTTAAGATTAAAGTGAGACTATTAACTAACATGTACTAGTGCACAAACTAAAAAAAAAAAAAAAAACTACAGCAAGTTGTCATTTTGTTCTTCATCTATTTAAAAATTGGTAAAGATTACTCCACTCCATGAAATTGAAATTAAGAAAGTGGCACCTATATCACTTGAGATTTGAAAGAATATTAATCTATTAATAATATCTTATAATATTTTAATTTTCATCTAAGAAAATATACTAACAATTCTATCTCAATTTGTAATTTTAGTCCTGATTGTTTAAGAATAGACTCCATAAAATTTGATAATTTAAAAGACTATCACTTGACCTCCATTCATTAATAGTTTTCTCCAAACTTTTTAATTTTTGTATATCAAATTTAAGTGGAATTTAATACTCCTTACACAATCACATATAAGTAACCTACAATTGTGACTATGTACATAATAAGTAACTATGTACATAATACTCTATATGTACTTCTATTTTTTACTCTAATAAGTAACCTACAATTGTGAAAATTTTTGTTTTCTCAAGATTTTGGATTCAAAGTATATAAAAAGAGCACACTCAAATATAATTTTATGAATAATAAATAAGGTACATAGTTACTTATTAAATTATGAGTTAAAAAAATTGTGTAAGAAAAGAAGTTGACGAAAATTTAACTTCTATGTGAAATCAAATAACACCAAAACTATTCAAAATTTGAAAACTATTTAGCTTATATGAGTACATATTAGTAATCAACCCTTAAAATAATTTGAACTAAATAGAAGCAATATAGTTATTATTAAAATATTATTTGGATAAGTAAGAGCTTTTTTTTGTGAAAAAGTAAGAAATGTTATTTAGAGATTAGTAATAGAGTAAATCAGATCAAAGGAACTAATATAACTCGTGTCTTAGGGACTTGACGGAAACAAAAGTGCTCTAATGGACACTTTCTTTAACATTAATTAATGGATTTAACCTATTATATCTGTTTAGCATTTTTTTTTAAAAAAAATTAACAATGAAATTAGCAAGTAAAATACAAATATATTTTACAAACACTTTCGCTTTATTCCACTTTTAGATGTTCAAGCTCGTACCATGCTTCATCATAGTTTCAAAATAAAGGGAAAAAAAATTAGTTTTCATGTTTGATAACAAATTTGATATGATAAATATGTCATGTATCGAAATTTTATACATTTTTAAATGGGTTATTAAAATCTTATAAAATTTAAAATATGTTATTATAAATTGGTTTTCAAATGAAATTGAATTATAAAACAATTATAGTTTTATTATTTTAGCAATTTATTACGTACTTTCAAACTTTAGTTTCAATGTTTAGATTTCAAAAATCCATTTAAAAATTTTATTTAGTGGACCTAGCAAAAGAAAGACAAAAGCACTTCATTATTTTGCTAATTAAATGTTAATTATAACACTGTAGACTTTTCGGCATATCGTCATAACCATTAATACACATATAAAACAAATAATGTAAATGCTTTTCAAAATAAGTAATGGTTTACAACCATGTTATTATTTGAAAGTTTGAACTTTATGCAACATCGCCAAGATGAAGATAATTTGATCGAGCAAGGATTGCTTCATGTTGTTTCCAAGTGATATCTCAGTTACTTGCCGATATAGGTGGGAATTACCCTTATTGGTGAAAGGATTAAGGTAATGCATTGATATTAGAAATTAACATAACTAAATTAATAAATTCAGTTCAAAAGGAACTAATGGCATTACTATAGGAATAATTATTAAAGAATTACTCTTAAGTAAGTAACATATTTTGCTTTTAATAGCTCACTAATTAGTTTTATGTTGTAGTGATGTCTTCTTCCATGATGGCTGGTTGGAAGTGCGTGACAAATTTGGGATAGAAAAACTTTCTCCAAACATATTGCATATGAGATTATTTTTGTGATAATGTTGAGAAAACAGCTAGTTTTGGATATAAAGGTTGTAACTGTTCTAACAAAGGAGTGACGAAAGAAAATACGAGTGATAAGCCAATGGATCAATGGATAGAAATAGTGGCAGCAGAATTTAGAGTATCATCTGGACAATATGGAAAAATTGAGTTTTCTATCACGAATAATTCATTTCTCAGGGAAGGTGTAGTCTTCAAATCAAATGTGTACATATTCAACCAAAAGAACCCATTACATAGAGGAAATTGCATTGGATGTTAAGTAAGAACTATTGAGATGTGAGGAGCCATTTATATTAAGATATTGTCCTGGTTTGAATCAACAGCAATACAATTTTCAAATCGCATGGATATAAAAGGCACTTTCAAGTTATGTGTTAATTGTATTTTAAGTACGAGATTCCTTCATTAATTATCTTGTAATTTTGAATTTTTGACAACATAGCTTTCTAAATTTGTTATTTATCTTTTTTATATTTTAATTTGAGTTGAGTTTATATGTCTACATTAATTTTTATTTTTTTTGCTATTGTAATTCGATTCATTTAAAAATTCAAATTGCATTCTTTAACAATTAATGCATAAAATGCCACTTGGGGGAAAAAAATTAAAATGCATAAGTTTTGTCCTAACCTATTTTTTTTTAGAAAAAAAAGCATTAACAAAAAATCATGGGCTCAAGGTGTTACCTTATAAAGTATGATAAATGATTGGTAGCCATCAAATTGAGTTGATAATCAATAACCAATAGCACAAGGTTATATGTACTATTTTTATTTGAATCACGGTAAAAAAATAAGACGATATTAGACCTTTTGTGCTGTATCAGTTTTCTCAATGGCCATTGTGAAACCCCGAAATTTTTATATAAATAAATATCGCACTTAATCGCTTAAAGTTTTATATTTCCGTTATATGAATTTCATTAAAAAACAATATTATATATATATATATATTTGTTTCACCTATGTGAATTTTGATTTAAGATTACTAAGTAAAACATTAATTGTTAATTGTAATTTCATAAGCCA
This sequence comes from Ophiorrhiza pumila, assembly GCA_016586305.1. Taxonomy (NCBI): domain Eukaryota; kingdom Viridiplantae; phylum Streptophyta; class Magnoliopsida; order Gentianales; family Rubiaceae; genus Ophiorrhiza; species Ophiorrhiza pumila. Next base: position 23,427,460 of record BLIW01000003.1, on the reverse strand, counting down.
ATACGAGAAGATCTTGTGGTTTAAATATAAATTGCTAAAGTTTTAGAGATTCAATTGTAGAATTAATTAAAAGTGATGAATTCTAGGGGAGCCCTTTTTAAATTTAAAGAATTATGTGGCAATTTATGGTATTTGATAAAAAAAAGAAAGAAAAAAACCCACCGCCAATGTCAAGCTTGCTGAATACATATAACCACATGCTCTGCTTTTTGGGTTAGGGCAGCAGACAAAATTAGACAGAGGAAAAAATCGTGAGAAATAAAATAAAAGGGAGGCATCTAGTGGCGGTATAGGAAGAATCAAGCAGAGAAGAAGAAGAAGAAGAAGAAGAAGAAGAAGAAGAAGAAGAGGAAAGAGAAAATAAGAGATGGAAAAAAAAAGAGAAGAAGAGAGGGCAGCGGGAAGTAAAGCCAGAAGAGAATGGGAAAATGTGAGTAGAATCTTTTCATGAATTGGGTTGAAGTTTTAATGATTTTCCGTTTTGCAAGATTTTATGTCTCTAGAAAATTTGTGAGTAAAATTATTTCTTCGAATATCTTCAAGTGAGTTATAAATAAGATTAAGCATATTCGTAGGTTGTGTTAGTTGTGTAAGATTACTGTCGGTGGTTGAAAGTTGCTCCTTTAATTTGTATGCCAGCGTTTCAATTTTTTTTCTGGGTTTCCTATTTTTGTTTAATTGGAATATTTATGTAATTTGTTATGACCAATCTTGATTCATGCACCATGTATTATGTGTGTATTCATGCGTAGGAGTTTGGTTGTATGATTGATGATTGTCGTTGATGGGTTCTTGAGTTGAATTGAATATGTGATTTTAGGAATTAGCGGCTGAAACTGACTGAAAAGTTCTTGGATTATAGTATTTTCTCTCGATTGACTTGTACTTTGAATGGGCTGTATTGGTCTTGTACTGTGGTGGAATTGGTTACGTTATGAGGTTTTGGAATCTTGATTGTGTCTTTAAATTATTCGGTATCATGCTTAAATGAAACGTGAGCTGAAGCTTAAAGTTTTATTCATAAGGGGGCTGCATACATATTTATTTCGAACTGATTTTTGACTGCGTTGTGTGTATAATTTGGAACTGAGTAAAACATAAGAGCTTTAGTATTATAAATATAGTTTTATATGGTTTTGATTTCACGTTTTTCTGATTCTTGGTTGCTAAGTTATGGCCATTTGAACCAGGCCTGCCAAGACAGAATTTTGTCATGGAATATCAATGCTTTCAGCAGTTTTGGATGTTTTGTTTTTACTCTGTGTAGGCAGAATTCCGAACTCTTCAAAACACAAGAAATTTAGTGTCTCAAGTCTAGTTTCATGCTGTTTTGGTCTTATATCGTTTGGACATGCAGTCATACAGTTAAAGCCAATTTAAACTACTATGGCAGAACTAGAAATCTGGGTTATCGAGTTTTCAATCTGTACAACTTTGAACTATTTTTATCCTATCTTGCAGATTGAATTTGGAATTCTATAAAACACAAACGTTTTAGCCTTTTGATTCAACTTTTATATAATTTTGGTTTCACATTATTTGGATCTTTTGTTACAAAGTTATGATTATTTGAAATCTGTATGGCAGAACTGAAATCCATTACGGGATTTCAGTCCTACATGAAGATTGAACAATTTTAAAGCTATTTGTAAAATGAATTTGGGATTTGATAAAACATAACAGTTTTAATATTATAAATTTAGTTTCATATGCTTTTGATTTCATATTAATTGGAGTTTTGGTTACAAAGTTATGACCTTTTGAAATCACTATGGCCAAACTGAATTTGTTACGAGATTTCAGCCAATACAACAACTTTGAACAATTTTTACACTAAACAGCAAACTGAATCCAGAATTTCATAAAACATAAAAGTTTTAGAATTTGAATTATAGATTTAAACAATGTTGGTTTTATATTATTTGGGCCGTTGGTTGAGAAGTTATAGTCATTTGAAACAGACATGGCAGAACTAAGTTTCTGTTACCTGATTCTAAATTATTATAGCAATTTTGAACAGTATTTCCAATACGTTGCATACTGAATTCTGAAAATAATGCAACATGTAAATTCGGTTGTTATGAGTCTATTTTCATATACTTTTAGTTTCACCACATTTGGGTATTTGGATATTAGGCTATAACACTTTGATTAAAACATGTCGGGGTATATGTGGGATTTCACGTCCATAAATTATGTATTGATAAACTAGGTACGTTGGAACTAAGTGCTGTGAGGAGCTACGTGCTGCGCCACTTTAAAGGCGGGAGCCACCTCTAGAGTCCGTACGAGCCACCTCTAGAGTCCAACGTTACCAGCGATTGGTGAATAATTGGGATGTACTTAGTGAAAAGTGATTGTCATATGATTTTTCGGATTTTGTGAACGTGTCATATTTATATTGCATTAAATTGCATGGGCCCTAGTAGGTGTTGGCTTGGAGGGTGATCGAGACGGCATCGGACCGACGATTACACCAAGACCACACCGGTGAGCCCCGTCACGCGATTAAGAAGTTTTAATCCCGTTGACGGGAGTTGGAGTAGCAAATTCGGATGCCACGTTAGGCCTGCGGGGCCGTTGTGGTCACTGACCACTAGGAAAGATAAGGTAGCTTCTCAAGTCGTGCACGCAACAATGAATTGTTAGGGGATATAAGGTTGGTAAAGGTCGACAAGGCCGATCGTGACAGGTACCGATTATATGTCTAATGTTTTATATGGATTTAACGACAAAGTTATGTGATATATGGATATATGGATATGTGCATTGCACCATCTTTTATGTGATATTTGAGACTTTGTCATATGATTATTTGCATTGGAAAAACGATTGTCATATGGTTATTTGCATTGGAAAAATGATTGTCATATGGTTATTTGAATTGGAAAAATGTTTAACTGAAATTGTGCTTTCTTAAAGTTAATTTCCTGAAAATTATCCATTACTCCCTCACTGAGCTATTTTGAGTTCACCCATTTTTTGAAAATATTTTCAGGGCGACTCAAGTTAAATGGTGAACTAAATTCTGGATCTTCAGATACGCTGAAGTAATAGGAGTATAGAAGGTTAAGGTATTTTAATCGTTCGGTTTGGATTGTAATCACATTGATAAACAAAAGTTTATTATTTTGAATGTTTTGTCTTTTGGGGATGTAAGATAAGGTGAATATTGTGTTCAAAATTTTATTTGTAAATTTTCAGGTTATAATTTATTAACGTTTAAGGTTAGGGCCTAGACGTGAGTCGGGCGTAATCTAACGCTCCCGTCAGGATGCTGTTAAAGGATAAGGTGGGGCGTTGTGGTATCAGAGCATTTTTGCTTGTAAGCCAGGATAAGATTCTTGGACTTTAAAATGGTAATTTTTTTAGGTTTGAATTGAGATGAGATGTATTTGGTAAGCGCTAAAGAAAACATTGTGGACATTTTTGGTTCCAGAGTTAGGAATGAATTCCTTAAGAAAGAATGTTAAAATTTAAGTTTGAATCCTGAATTGGTTGGATTATTTTCGTTTCTGATTGTTCAACTTTATATTTGGGATTCTTTTAAATCCATTCTTAAGCTATGATCGTAAGAAAAATTTCAGAGGACTTCGTGAATAGTGAAAGACATAAAGTAGATTTTCTATTTTGAAGTATTACAAAGAGTTAGGTGTGATGTAAAACCAAAGAATTGTTGGGAGAATTGAAGGAATTTGATAAAATTTCACACTCGAGATAATAGAGATTGTATTTCATTTTGGTGGTATTAGTAAACATATAAGAATATTGAATAAAGGTTCATTGATAATGGAGAAATCCGAAGCAATACATTAATAGTGTTGTCTATTAATTGTAACACCTGAGAATTATCAATTTCTTAAAATTGATGAAGGGTGTTTGGCCTAAGCTGGATTCTTAAAATTGTGATGCTCTTGGTGTAATACTAAGAAATTGACTTTACCAATTTGAAAAGGTTGATGAATAGAAATTGTGTTAGCCGTTCAGGTGTGAAAATAAATAAGACACAAGACACATAAATCTTTGGGTTTATGATTAGAGTATGACTTATCTTTATATAAATGAATTGAATTGAGAGGAGGAAAAAAAATTCAAATACATGTCAATGGTGTAGGTTTCCACCACTAGATAGACAAATGCATAATGATAATAAGAGAAAAAGAGACGAAATATAATGACGCAGAAAATTCACTAGTCATACTTAGATAGTTAATAACCGATCCTATGAAACTTTTCCATGAATTACTTTTCTTAAAAAAAAATAATAATTAAAAAAAATTCAAGTAAGGAATGAGAATCTCTTCTCTCGAAGTCTTTTGTGCCATTGGTGATTTAAAAACAAATTGAATTAGCATGGTGAGCATTGAAGAAATAATATAGAAGGGAATATCGCACCATGAACTAAGTTTACATATAGAGAGCACTTAGACAATCTAAGTTGACAAGAATTTGATTATGAATTAGAAAAAAAAGGTTTAAAGATTTCCATGATCATTATATGCTACAACCTAAGCCAATGCCAGTATTAAGAATCACTAGACAATGATTATTTTTTTTATTGTTCAATTGAAATGCCTAATGGGAACTGATTGTTGAGAAACAATTGGTGTTACCTATCTTACATAACGAAATTTATTCGGGAGTCAAGGTGAACATTGGATGCTTAGGTTTGAAAAACAAAGACTTTAATGGTAACATAATTTATCCATATATTCCAAAAGCCAGAGGAAAAAGTCAAATGAAGTTATAACAAATTGACAGTGCTGAAGGAGAAAAATGTGGAAAACAGTTTAACGGTAACATAATTTACTTTTTACATATATATGAATTTCATTTGTGAAGAGAGAGACAACTTTTACTGACTTTAAAGCTAAGAAAGCTAGATTATTACAAGTGTGGATAAATTTTTCAAGTTCGGTTTTCATCTTCCTCAAGCTCGGCAATATCCATCTCGGATGCTTCATATAAGGGGGTAGAGGGAATAAACTGGTTCAACGAAAAACCAAGTTCTCCCTCAACCAGCTCCCTCAACCAAGTTCTCCCTCATCGAATCTTGGTCACGAGGAAGAGTACCCTGGCTTAACCACTGATGGGCCGAAGCTGGAGTGAGAAGGGAGTTACGGCTAAAATCCCAGTTTGGGCAAAACCTGTCACTAGGATGAGAAACAGGGACATAAGAAATGGGAACAGTCGCAGGATTGAGATGGGATAAAAACCCGAACTCAGCATTTTGAGAAAAATCATAGGGAAGTATGGATAAAGAACTGGAGGTGGTAGTAGTTTTCTTGCTCGGTTTATCTGGGCTGAACGAAGGCGGTAAGTTTCTCTTCGAAGCCCTTGTTTTCCTTCTGATGGCAATGGAGGTAAACCAGGTGTGGTAATTTTAGTTGAGTCAGAAAGCGCGGGATTGACTAATTTTGGAGGGACTTCTGAGGAAGGAGCTATAGCTGAAGTCTCCTGGCTGGATTTACCCGAGGAGAAAGTGGTAGTTGCAGTTTTGTTAAATCCCGCCCTGGTTAATTGACCGAGGTCCATTACTGCGATAAAAGGAAACATGAGAGGAAAATATCATAATAAAATCTTCAAAAAGTACAATGCAAAAAGAGAATTACTCACATTCAACTCCGTGCTTATCTTTAGAGCCCTTATATTTGGGACCGAGAACGGCAGAACTTAACCCGCCTTGAATCAAAATTTTCTCAGACAACCTGGAAACATCGAAGGTGGAGGAAATGGAATTAGCAAGACTTCTACATCATGGCTAGTCTGCTCGGGCATTTCCTCCTCGGTATTTTCTATAACACTGCTAACCCGATGATTGGTTTCGTAAGAAGGGCCAAGTAGATCACCTCGGTAATATTTGGAAGTTATTATCAAGTCGGGATAAACATATTTATACCGACTTGAGGAGGTATTGATATAACATTATCCATATATTCCAAAAGCCAGAGGAAAAAGTCAAATGAAAGTGTAACAAATTGACAGTGCTCAAGGAGAAAAATGTGGAAAACAGTTTAACGGTAACATAATTTACTTTTTAGATATATATGAATTTCATTTGTGAAGAGAGAGACAACTTTTACTGACTTTAGCATCGGAGTGAAACTCCCGAAGATCACCTCGGGCTTTTACTCTAACGCTATTCTTATTTACAGATAAGAAAAGGAAAGTTATTGCTTGGAGCTCGGTTAGTGCAGGTCGGTCAAATACGAATATCCAGAAGTGCAGATTTGAGCTTCAACAACATACATATTTAATAATTCTTTGCTAGTATTATGACCTAAATGATAAGAAGTCATGAATAGTATTATACTTGTGTGAAACTTTACATCCTTATGAGAAATTCTCACCATAAGGTATTGAATGTTGTGTCAACCAGTCAATATGCAACAATTTAACAGTGTAATAGATTTACATGTTTGGGAGATTTTTGAAGAATGAATGAGAGCTAAAAGGATATCAATGAAAGAGACGACTTTTGTAAATTAAAGTATATGTCAAGGATGAATATAGAATTCGAAGAAAGGATATAGTGGCTTAGAGATATGATCAAATATGGCTCAAGGTATCTATATTTTTTTTTAAGTTAAAAGGTTGATGTTGAATGAAAATATATTATTGGTGACTAAGGAACTTAATTGATGCTCACAATTAATATGAAATGATTATTTAAGGAAATAATTTCATTTGACAATACCATGTATTGCGAAAATAAAGGTAGGAATGATATACATGATACAAAAATTTAAGCACATTCGATCTAGGGAAATCCCACTAGTTAAGGTCATTCAGAAGAATCATGATGTTGAGAAAGTTACATGGAAAATTGAGGAAAAGATGATAGAAGGATACCCTAAACGATTTTCAACAAACGATAAGAATTTTGAGGACGAAATTTCTTTAAGGAGGGAAGGGTGTGAAACCCCGAAATTTTCATATAAATAAATATCGTACTTAATCGTTTAAAGTGTTATATTTTCCGTTATATGAATTTCATTTAAAAATTAAATATTATATATATATATATTTGTTTCACCTATGTGAATTTTGATTTAACATTATAAGTAAAACATTAATTGTTAATTGTAATTTTATAAGCCAATACGAGAAGATCTTGTGGTTTAATTATAAATTGCTAAAGTTTTAGGGATTCAATTGTAGAATTAATTAAAAGTGATGAATTCTAGGGGAGCCCTTTTTAAATTTAAAGGATTATGTGGCAATTTATGGTATTTGATAAAAAAAAAAGAAACAAAAAAACCCACCGCCAATGCCAAGCTTGCTGAATACATATAACCACATGCTCTGCTTTTTTGGTTAGGGCAGCAGACGAAATTAGACAGAGGGAAAAATCGTGAGAAATAAAACAAAAGGGAGGCATCTAGTGGCGGTATAGGAAGAATCAAGCAGAGAAGAAGAAAAAGAAGAAGAAGAGGAAAGAGAAAATAAGAGATGGAAAAAAAAGAGAAGAAGAGAGGGCAGCGGGAAGTAAAGCTAGAAGAGAATGGGAAAATGTGAGTAGAATCTTTTCATGAATTGGGTTGAAGTTTTAATGATTTTCCGTTTTGCAAGATTTTATGTCTCTAGAAAATTTGTGAGTAAAATTATTTCTTCGAATATCTTCAAGTGAGTTATAAATAAGATTAAGCATATTCGTAGGTTGTGTTAGTTGTGTAAAATTACTGTCGGTGGTTGAAAGTTGCTCCTTTAATTTGTATGCCAGTGTTTCAATTTTTTTATGGGTTTCCTATTTTTGTTTAATTGGAATATTTATGTAATTTGTTATGACCAATCTTGATTCATGCACCATGTATTATGTGTGTATTCATGCGTAGGAGTTTGGTTGTATGATTGATGATTTTCGTTGATGGGTTCTTGAGTTGAATTGAATATGTGGTTTTAGGAATTAGCGGCTGAAACTGACTGAAAAGTTCTTGGATTATAGTATTTTCTCTCGATTGACTTGTACTTTGAATGGGCTGTATTGGTCTTGTACTATGGTGGAATTGGTTACGTTATGAGGTTTTGGAATCTTGATTGTGTCTTTAAATTATTCGGTATAATGCTTAAATGAAACGTGAGCTGAAGCTTAAAGTCTTATTCATAAGGGGGGCTGCATACATATTTATTTCGAACTGATTTTCGACTGCGTTGTATGCATAATTTGGAACTGAGTAAAGCATAAGAGTTTTAGTATTATAAATATAGTTTTATATGGTTTTGATTTCACGTTTTTCTGATTCTTGGTTGCTAAGTTATGGCCATTTGAACCAGGCCTGCCAAGACAGAATTTTGTCATGGAATATCAATGCTTTCAGCAGTTTTGGATGTTTTGTTTTTACTCTGTGTAGGCCAAATTCCGGACTCTTCAAAACACAAGAAATTTAGTGTCTCAAGTATAGTTTCATGCTGTTTTGTTCTTATATCGTTTGGACATGCAGTCATAAAGTTATAGCCAATTTAAACTACTACAGCAGAACTAGAAATCTGGGTTATCGAGTTGTCAATCTGTACAACTTTGAATTGTTTGTATCCTATCTTGCAGATTGAATTTTGAATTCTATAAAACACAAACGTTTTAGCCTTTTGATTCAAATTTTATATAGTTTTGGTTTCACATTATTTGGATCTTTTGTTACAAAGTTATAATTATTTGAAATCTGTATGGCAGAACTGAAATCCATTACGGGATTTCAGTCCTACATGCAAATTGAACAGTTTTAAAGCTATTTGTAAAATGAATTTGGGATTTGATAAAACATAAAAGTTTTAATATTATAAATCTAGTTTCATATGCTTTTGATTTCATATTAATTGGAGTTTTGGTTACAAAGTTATGACCTTTTGAAATCACTATGGCCAAACTGAATTTGGTACGGGATTTCAGCCAATACAACAACTTTGAACAATTTTTACACTAAACAGCAAACTGAATCCAGAATTTCATAAAACATAAAAGTTTTAGAGTTTGAATTATAGATTTACACAGTGTTGATTTTATATTATTTGGGCCGTTGGTTGAGAAGTTATAGTCATTTGAAATAGACATGGCAGAACTGAATTTCTGTTACCTGATTCTAAATCATTATAGCAATTTTGAACAGTATTTCCAACATGTTGCATACTGAATTCTGAAAATAATGCAACATGTAAATTCGTTTGTTATGAGTTTATTTTCATATACTTTTAGTTTCACCATATTTGGGTATTTGGATATTAGGCTATAATACTTTGATTAAAACATGTCGGTAATGAAATTCATGACCTAAATCATAGGTTTTCTTTTAGAATGGCTTTGATTAAACCTAGTTTCAAATGGCTTTCACCTCGCATCATTTGGATGGTTTCATATCAAATTTTAGCGGAATGAATTGAATATGATAGAACTGAATCTTTGTTTTGGGACCTTAAAGTCCTTGTATATGTTGGTTAGCTTTCCAACGCTTTCAATATAGAATTTGGAAGCTCAGAAAATATAAGAATTTTCTTAATTTGAGTATGGCTTTATTTAGTGATGTATTCATATCGATTGGATATGACATTGTCAGGTTACATTATTTCGAATCAAACAAAGAATCATGAATTTCACTATAAGAAGTTCAAATTGCACTTTGGAACTATCTATTGAAAGCCTTTCATGTTGAGATAGTATTGTTTTGTGTCAATTGATAATTGAAGAACATTGTTTGAATTATGGACACTCTCTTGTCTCGCATTGAAGAGTGCACTTTTTGATAAATGAGTGTTTCTCGTCATTTGCCCATTGACATATGTTGTAATTGATATGTCGGGGTATATGTAGGACTTCACGTCCATAAATTATGTATTGATAAACTAGGTACGTTGGAACTAAGTGCTGTGCAGAGCTAAGTGCTGCGCCACTTTAAAGGCGGGAGCCACCTCTAGAGTCCGTATGAGCCACCTATAGAGTCCAACGTTACCAGTGATTGGCGAATAATTGGGATGTACTTGGTGAAAATTAATTGTCATATGATGTTTCGTATTTTGTGAACGTGTCATATTTATATTGCATTGAATTGCATGGGCCCTAGTAGGTGTTGGCTTGGAGTGTGATCGAGACGGCATCGGGCCGACGATTATGCCAAGACCACACCGGTGAGCCTCGTCACGCGATTAAGGAGTTTTAATCCCGTTGACGGGAGTCGGAGTGGCAAATCCGGATGCCACGTTAGGCCTGAGGGGCCGTTGTGGTCACTGACCACTAGGAAGGATAAGGTAGCTTCTCAAGTCGTGCACGCAACAATGAATTGTTAGGGGCTATAAGGTTGGTAAAGGTCGGCAAGGCCGATCGTGACAGGTACCGATTATATGTCTAATGTTTTATATGGAGTTAACGACAAAGTTATGTGATATATGGATATATGGATATGTGCATTGCACCATCTTTTATGTGATATTTGAGACTTTGTCATATATGATTATTTGCATTGGAAAAACGATTGTCATAAGGTTATTTGCATTGGAAAAATGATTGTCATATGGTTATTTGAATTGGAAAAATGTTTAAATGAAATTGTGCTTTCTTAAAGTTAATTTCCTGAAAATTATCCATTACTCCCTCACTGAGCTATTTTGAGCTCACCCATTTTATGAAAATATTTTCAGGGCGACTCAATTTAAATGGTGAACTAAATTCTGGATCTTCAGATACGCTGAAGTAATAGGAGTGTAGAAGGTTAAGGTATTTTAATCGTTCGGTTTGGATTGTAATCACATTGATAAACAAAAGTTTATTATTTTGAATGGTTTGTCTTTTGGGGATGTAAGATAAGGTGAATATTGTGTTCAAAATTTTATTTGTAAATTTTCAGGTTATAATTTATTAACGTTCAAGGTTAGGGCCCAGACATGAGTCGGGCGTAATCTAACGCTCCCTTCAGGATGCCGTTAAAGGATAAGGTGGGGAGTTACAGCCATTCTTTTTTATCTTCAATGAATCTTTTCGTCCTGTTGTACTAGTGAAAAATATAGTGAGCTTAAAACTAATATAAGATAATGTAAGTATAAGTTTAATTGTTTGCCCTACCTCATTATACCATTGCTCACCCCAAATCTTTATTACCTACAATACAAATGGATGCATATTTACGACGTCAATAAGGAATAAGGGAAAAAGAGGATCTGAAAATGAAAACTAAAATTTCGAATTATTCACTTTCAATATCAAACCAACAAAACTGGGTTTAATTTAATGACATTTTGCTACAAAAATGTTAGAAATATCATAGGTTTTTTTATTTCATTAATCAGTATAAATGTACATTACAACCAACTGACTGGTATTTACAAACAAAAACTTAATGAATAAGCTTCAAAATAACTCACTGCAACCAAAGGATGTCTAAAAATTTGCCAACAAAAGTAAGGGTGACAAATGAGAGGGTTAGGTCACTCTGCGGGATGGGTTGAATGAGGAGTGATACTTGAAGGGTCATGACCCAACTCAATCCATTTATTGGCAGGTTATGCATGGGTTGGGTCATATGTGGATTGGGTTATGATTAGTTTGACCGACGGATCAATTCAATTACTTTTTTCTTGACCCGTGGGCTAATTTAACTATTACTTTCTCAATTCATTGGTCAATTCAACTTTTTCTTTTTGATTTTTTGTTGCTTTAAATTAAATGTTTATTATACAAATTTATACACACTAATTATATTTTCACATATTTTTCTCATACTACACACATTTTCACACACTACACATATTTTACACATACTACACATATTTTCACACACTACACATATTTTACACATAATACACATATTATGCATATTTTACACATATTTTCACACACTACATATATTTTTACATGTTACACACATTTTCATATATTATACATATTTTACATATACAACATACATTTACTTTAATACACATGAAACCACACACATACAACACAAAACACCATTTTCACCATTTTTAGGCATTTGATGTCGTGGAATCCATGCCACGGCATCAATACAAATAAAACCACACTTAATATACACAATTCACAACATTTCTCATTTTATTCACATTGATGCCACTACTTCAATACACTAAAATCACTCATTTTCCTCACACACACACTTCACTTTATACACACATCCACTTTCAAGGCAATTGATGTTGTGGCATCCATGCCATGACATCAAAAGCCTTGAAAACCTCACTTTCACACACTTTACATTCCATTATTCATTTCGCGCACATTGATCTCGTGGCATAGACAATACACTAGTTTTCATCATTTCACTTCTAGTTTTGTTTATTGTGTTGTGATGTTTAGGTGTTAGATCAAGTAGAACCTAACTCATATAACCAACAAATCTCTATGACTAACTTCACATACCTCTAGGAAATCAAACCAAACTTAGAAACCAACACCCAACGACCTAGAACCAAAACTTTAGAGTAAAAATAGAGCATAAGATCCATTTCTAGGCCATTGATGCCATGGCATGGAGGCCACGGCATCAATACACACAAAATCCCTCAAAACCTCACAAAACCCTCAAAACCCCAAATCAAGCACATTGATGTCGTGGCATGGATGCAACGGCATCAATACACTAGAAACCCAACTTTTCCATCTTTAAGCCTTAGTTGACCTTAATTTGTCCTTTACCTAAAATCAAGACACAATATTGGGACCATATTCTAAGCTTCTCAACATGGACTATAGGACCTAGTTTACACCCACCGTGAACTCACATGAACCATGGGCTCTAGAATTGTCTAAATCTAGCATAACTAGGTGAAACTAGTGCTAACTAGTCAAACTAGTAAATCCTAAGTGCTCTAGCCTAGGACTAGTTAATCTTAGTTAGCCCTAGTTAGGTTAAATAAACTCTAGTTTGACTAGTTTGAACTATTTTAACTAATTAACCCTAGTTTAATCATAGTTAGGATAGTTTAGCACTAGTGTGACTAGTTTGACCTTAGTTGACCTTATTAATAGGCTAGTTAGGTATAGTTAGATAATTAACCCTTAGAAACACTTAGAAACCCTAGGAAACTCTTAGAATTACCTTAATTTTACTACATATGCCAAGTTTTATGCTTTGTCTTTACTTTTATCTTGTGATGTTAACCTTTGTTCTATTTTGAGGGTGCATATGGCACTTAGCCAAAGCTAGCCATCATGGAGAAGTTCAAGCCAAGATGCACATGCTCAGGAGTCATCCAAGGGTGAAGTACAAATATGAAGACTTGTCCTTTTTGAAGTACCATTACGTAAATCCAAAAGTACAAGCAGAGGGTACTTTTTGTAATTTGTAAAAGTTAGAGATTTCTTTCTTTTTAAGTTTTGTGTAATGTATAAATAGTAAAAGTAGTACTTACAAAGGCTTCTATGCATTTCGTAGATAAAACAACACTTCTCAAGGATGAGACTCTTTATACCGACGAGGATGAATGGTCTACGTGGAAAAAGATTGGAGATAATGTTTTGCATATTGAACTTCGTAGATGGGCAGATATTATGGTAATTGCACATTTATCCGCAAACACACTTGGGAAGGTAAATGTTGGGGTTTCTCTTTAAGACTATGATTGACTTAATTTCAGGCTTTGCATTTTTAAATGTGTGATCTTGTTGCTTGGCTACTGATATGTATGTGCTATGTTGCTTAAAAACACTGAAATTTGTGCTTTAATAAGCATATAGCTCTTATAAAAAATTGGATAATTGGAACATAATCTGTTTAGCAAATATCTCAAGTCCCTGCATGGAATTTGATACTAGTAGTCAAAATTCTGAAAACCTTTTAGGACTCATTTGGTTAGCGGGAAAGTAATGTTGAATAGGAATGTGATTCTTGGGATATTAATTTTGATTCAGGGTTCTTTTTACTTTTCCAACGAAACAAACGCAGGAATTTAATAGTCAGGAAAATTATTTCTTTTTGAATTTGAAACAAACATAAGAATCTTATCATTAGGAAAAAATTACTTACCCAACTCATAATCCTTGCCAACCAAACGAACTGTTTATGCGGATAAAATTAATGAGTAGGGATAAGAACCAGAACTGAAGAAGGAATTTTCTGTTTGTTTACTCATCAGTATTATTTTGTAGCCATATTTACAATTTTCTTTTCAAGAGTTTGTTTTATGTGATGAGAAGTAGGGAAAATAGTTTTCCTTAACATTCTCATTGGTTGAATTCTATAAATATCTGATAGAAAGACTCCCTTTTCAAAAACATTTTCATGTGTACGGCCATGTTTACAGAACTTGGAAAGAACTAGGGAACTTCCATCATGTCATAAGCATGCTTGATTTTAATCATTTTCTCAGATGCATGTTAACAAGCTTTGTGAACTTAGATTACTGTACTGATTTACACAATGATTTTTGTATTTGGTTTGAAGCATATGCACTGCTTTCTTAAATGTACACATAACCCAATTTAATTACTTGTTAAGTAGTTAAACATAGCCCTGATATCCTGGCTGCATTGCAGATTGCTGGTGGATTGTGTGATAACTTGCTTACCTGCATAGTGCGAGCATGGGACTATAGTAAGCCACTATTTGTTGCACCAGCTATGAATACGTTGATGTGGAACAACCCGTTTACAGAAAGACATGTTATGTTAATTGATGACCTTGGCGTCAATCTTATCCCACCTGTAACCAAGAGGCTAGCTTGTGGAGACTATGGAAATGGTGCAATGGCTGAACCTTCTCTCATCTACTCAACTGTAAGACTCTTCTCGGAATCACGGGGACAGGAAAGCCATAATAATTAGGATTTTCTTCTAAATCATTTGAACTTTGACTATTGCTCGACTTATACTGTAGAAATCTTTTTGATTTATCAAACATGTTTTGGATGTAAACTTTGTGTAATTGTTAATCATGTGCTTCAGATATTGCAAATTGCATTAGGCTTAAATACTTCATCTTTCACGAGCCTAATGTTATTGTTTTTATTTTCATTAGAATTATGAGATGTTAAAACTCGGATTTGTGATTCATCAATTCTTACAATCTTCAATTCTGTTTGATCAGACTGAAAAACATTATGCAGTTTGCATGAGAAAATTCTTCGAGCTGAACTTGTGAGTCATGGTCATTTAATTTTGTGGCAGATAAAACAGAGAACCGATAAAGCGATAACGCAATAATCGTCTGTATCAAACATTATGGTTTTGTCAATCTAAACATTGATATTGCATTCCATGGGATGTAATCCCCTAACCTGCCAAGTCTTCAATGCGCTTTTCTCAGTTTTTTTCTTAAACTCAAGTTATATTTCAGTGAAGCCAAAATTCTGACTTTTAGCACCTTAATTTCAGCACTCAACCCAAGAACTGAAAATTTGCTGCTCTTTGTTTGACACTGAGTTTGCCATTCCCATAATTCCATACTTCAAATTTATATTATACACCAAAGGAATCTGTAATTAGCAAGTAGCAAAACCCATGATTTTTCATTGATTGATCATTCTTCATGGATACAAGAACTATGGATATTGAACTCAACTTTTTGAGTTAAAACACCCCTTTTTCTTATTCTATTTTGTTCACCTATGTGTCAAGTTGTGATGACAAATCTGGGCTATTAGTTAACTTG
Source organism: Ophiorrhiza pumila (assembly GCA_016586305.1). Classification (NCBI taxonomy): domain Eukaryota; kingdom Viridiplantae; phylum Streptophyta; class Magnoliopsida; order Gentianales; family Rubiaceae; genus Ophiorrhiza; species Ophiorrhiza pumila. The sequence continues at coordinate 23,411,873 of BLIW01000003.1, read as the reverse complement.
CATAATCTGCATTTCTTACGGGATTTCACATTTTCTGATCATTTGCATAATGTAATAAATTTTTACGATGATTTTATTTGTTTTTCTATATAAAAACTCTAAATCATACAAGAGAATAGAGAGATCCTAAATCACACAAAGGAAAAATGGAGGAATGCACATAATTTTTAGTTTCTCTTAATAGCAGTTTTTGTTCTTGTCCATATGAATTCATTTGCGTGCTTCACTGCCTATTCAGTTTGTTTAACTGGTATACGATAAACTAATATTGAAGGATAAAATGAAGCTTTAAGTTTCGAAATCAAAAATTTAATAGTTAGGAACTTGAATTATAATCATACTAGTTACTTCTCTTTTTTTCTTTTTATTTTTTCTTTTTGAGCTTTTTTTTTTTCAAAAATTTAATGCTTCTAATATAATCGTATACTAGTTACTTCTCTTTTTTTTCTTTTTTTTTATTAGTTTCTTTTTCAAAAATTTAATGTTTTTAATATAATCGTATACTAGCTACTTCTCTTTTTTTCTTTTCTTTTTTTTTATTATTTTTTTTTTCAAAAATTTAATGTTTCTGATATAAATTTAGAAAACCTGCTGGAAGTTAACAAGAAGAACATCTTACAATCATTTGATGCCTCTCTTTAGATTTTTTCTCCAACAAAGTAAGAAACGAACACATTAATTGAACCAAAAAACAATGCAGTCCCTGTCACTGGGAACTAAGCAGAAACTTCTAATCAAGAAACGGATTATAGGCAGGCAGATAGTGCATTATTATTGCTATAAAGCTGACCAATCGCCTCACCTCAAAAACAAAAACATGCATTGACTACTCCACGTGGAGCATTTAGACATGAACAGAGGTTACTTGGACAAAGTTGGCAAGGAAGAAGAAAAATCAGTACACGACAGAGGTCTAATGCATACGTACGTTTTCAAATTTCAAGGCGGATAATGTATGATTAATTGACAAAACAAAGAAATTAGTTTTCACTGGATTGAATTATTTTAACTACAAATACAACACTTACAGGCCTTAATTAATGTAAAACAATATCAAAGCTTTTTGCTTGATTCATCACCAGGCAGCAACATGAAATTTACACCATCCATTTCTGCTTTTGTCAACTGGATGAACACATTAGATACCAATGGTATATTATTTTTGAAGGGATCATAGGTTAGAATGAAAAACAAAAAGTTCAGAAATTATATCCTTTGAATTATTAGATCAAAGAGTATATTCCCATTTGAAAAGAATTTTATCTTAGCCTCATGTTCGAAGAAGTACCAATGTTATCGACTTCACATGCTTTCAATGGAACTAGGAGTACTAAACATTTTTTTAGTCATACGTTGAGGTACTCCTTCACTTTATCAGCTTGTGGGAAGGAGTAGTCAGTCTCAACTGCAATGGCCAAAGCATTTTTGTAGGCATTGATCAACATGTGAGGTGCAGCTGCTAACAATGGGTATGAGATTCCCAATGATAGTGATGTTGCCATAGAAAGTCCCATTGCGAACTTCGTTCAAATTCTGTACCTCAGGACTAAAACCAGATCCATTGTCAAAAACAGACCATAAGAGAAGGGCCTAATTCCAAGCTTTGAGAGCAGAGCTGCCTCAGAAGAACCAACTTTACCAAGATAATGTTGGGTATTTAATATAACCCAATAATATGTTCTAATATAAGCTCAATAAATAATGAACCTTTGTATTGGGCCTGAATGGCCAAGAGTCCATTAACTAGTTTAACCCTAGTGTACTCCTATATATATGCTAGCTGGAGGTAGCATGATAGATATTCCAAACTAGATACCTAAGGTGTAATGCTTCAATCAATTGCATATCTAATTGCTTGACCTAAAACTCTAACAATCTTGAATCGAGAAAAATTGTCTATAAAAGTACTGTAGCGGCACTCTACAGCGGCACTGTAGCGGCGGTATTGTAGCGCACTATAGCGGCGTACTGTAGCATACTGTAGCGGCACTACTGTAGAGTACTGTATTGGTACTATAGCGGCGATACTGTAGCGCACTGTAGCGCACTGTAGCGTCGGAGCGACTGTAGCGACACTGTTCATCAGGTGCACTCTTTCCAATTTTTTATTTAAAAAGAAAAAAATGGTAAAATATGTGCCAATTGAAATCGTTAAACTTCAGTCTTTTAGTGGGTCTGATTTTAATTCCTGGAAACAAAGACTCAGTTTGGTTTAAACTATGAAAATATTTTTTATACTGTTATGAGTACTTTTGTTGATACAACTGATGATGTTGATGAATCTGACTGCTAAAGAAATTTGAGACAATTTAGATACTCAGTTTAAGAAATAGGAGGAATTGTCAAAAACACATCGTGTTGAAAAATTCATGGATTTCAAATTCAAAGAAGATATTGAAATCTCTCCTCAAGTAACTGATTTAGAAAACTTGAGATCTAAATTGACTAATGAAAACATCAATGTTTGTGATCCCTTTCTTGTTGGTGCCATTATCTATAAATTACCATTTGCATGACATTCTTTCAAAACTGAGATGTACAGGAAGAAAGTTCAGGTGGGACTGGATGATCTTAAACGATTCATCAGAATCGAGGATGAGAATCGAGTTAGGAATTCATTGGAGATGGCTAGACAGCAACAGTCAGCTACCAACGCGGTAATATATCCCAAGAAATTTCCTAAGAAATCCAAGTTTCCCAAAAGTGAGTCTCAACAATTAGAGGCCAAAAAGCCTATCTTTAAGAAAAAGAATGGCAAGTGCCATAATTGTGGGAACTGGGGCCACTTTGCAGCAGATTGTAGGTTACCAAAGAAGGACAAATCTGACACACCATCGGAAGCATATATACTGGTACAGAAGACTGAGCCTAGAAACTTTGTTGCTATGGTGGGCAATCTTGGAAAGGCTAGTACTTCTTCAGTATGGTGGTTAGATTCTGGGGCAACATGCCATGTTTGCCAAATTAAAAAGTTACTTGATGATATTGCTGAGGCCAATGAAACTATTGCTGTGGCTAGTGGGGCGACGAAAATCGTGACTCACACTGGTACTGCAAATATCAACCTCTCTTAAGGTAAACTTTTAACTTTAAAAGATGTTAAAGTAGTTCCTGCGATCCAAAAGAATTTAATTAAGTCGTTTAGAACATACTGGCATGAGTTTATTTATTTCTAGTGGTAGAGTAACTTTATCTGTTAACTCTCATTGTTTTGGTTACGCATTCTTGAATGGTGGTATGTATGAATTGAGTACTAGAAGTGAAACTGTCAGCCAAGTTAGTTCAACTCTAATTGATCCCATAATATTGCATAATCGGTTGGGACATGTGAACTACAATAAAATGGTTAGACTAGTTAAAACTCATAATATACCGCTAGATACTTCAATCAGATTAAACAGATGTGAAGTATTGCTCAAACTAAAATTACTAGAAAACTTTTTCGTCCTGTTTCTAGGAGTACACAACTTCTTGACTTAATACATTCTGACCTCTATGACTTTAAAAGTTTTCCCACTAGAGGTGGTCGGAAGTATTTGGTCACTTTTATAGACAATTTTTCTCGATATTGTCATATTTATCTGTTAAAATCAAAAGATGAAGTTAAGATTCAATAATGTTTGCTTTACAAAAGCTCTCTTCTCTCTAGAAAACTAAAAGCTCTCCCTTCTCTCTAGAAAACTAAAATCTTCGTTACTACTGGATATTATTACTAAAGCTAAAGGAACAAAGCGGCTAGCCAATTTTTAGACAGTTGCCCTAGCTAACGGTCCTCTCCCTATTCAGACACGGCTGCTGATGGCGGAGGGGGCAGTGCCCCCCCACCCTCGTATGCAAATGTGGTCGGAGCATCTACGCCTTCCACCAAGGAGTACTCTATCTCCTTCTCCTCCATCCAAAACAAAGCCCCTCTCTCCTCTTTCAAAGGAGAGCCGGCGCTATTTATGTCTGACGAAGAAGAGAATGAACTAGCTAAAACGTATGAATTGACGCTCATCGGCAAATTCTCCTGGGGACGCCCTACAATGGCTCAGATTAGGAAGGAAATTGTAGCAGTAGGCTTTTTGGGGGATTGTAAGGTGGGATTACTCGATAACCGACATATCCTCTTCAAATTTGACAAGGAGGCGGACTTCCAGAGATTCTGGACTAGAAAAGTTTGGCATTTTCAGGGCTTTCAGGCAAGGATCTTCAAGTGGTCCAAAGATTTCGATCTAGCGGTGGAGCCTTCCATTTCCCCTGTGTGGGTTCGGTTTCCGCTGCTCCCCCTTCACTTATTCGAGAAGGAAAAGCTGTACTCACTTGCATCGGTTGCTGGTACGCCACTGAAGTTGGACTCCTCCACTGCGGCAGGTCCTGACCTCCTACGGCCCAGTGAAGCAAGAGTTTGTGTGGAAATGGATCTTACTAAAACGATCCCCTTTCGAATCTGGTTAGGAAGCAAGGAGAAGGGGAGATGGCAGCATTTAGAAATCGAGGAAAAACCTAGCTATTGCTCAAAGTGCCGAAAAATGGGCCATGATGACAAGACCTGTGACCCTTTGAGGAGGCCGCAGAAATCAGTGCTCAAAGGTCCCTCCCAAGACTTAAGAAAGATTGCTCCAGCACAGAAGCCAGGGAACAGGGAGTGGGTTCAAGTATCAAAGAAATCGATTGGACAGTCTGGTATAGCCCAGATAGCTGCCGGGAGATCCAAAGGGAAGTAGGTGGATGTCACTAGCCTGCCGATTTTATGCCCCCTACCGGAGCCTCCCGAATCATCAAGGAAGCATGTGGAAACTGAGACAACGGTTGCTCAAAAATTAGATCAAAACCCAGGTGCTTTGGAGACTACTCAGGAGAATACAAACAAATTTGCATTGCTGGGGAACCTTCAGGAGGAGGAGCAGGGTTTGACCCAGGACCCCTCCCTGAAAGGGGATAAGCAGACGAAGCAAGGCGCTAATGAGGAGGATTCTATGGAGGCTGTCCTTCGGGACAGAGCAGTCATCCAACAGATACAGGAACAGGTATATTGTGAGGAAATCTTGATGCACCTTACTAATCTAGTTTCTTTGGTTAATGTGCAGGACCTACCATTGGAGGAACCAGCTATGGAGGGGTCCCCCTCTGATTTTATATCCGTGGAGGATGCCTGCACAACCTCCAAGACCAACCAGGGGAAAGAGGATAACACCCAATTTGATGAGAATAGGATCATAGGTGAGAAGATAGAAGTAGAGGGGAAGAATCCCAAGTCATGGCCTAAGTTCCATTCCAGCAGACAGCTTAGAGAGAAAACTGCACAAACGGGTTCCAAGGGTAGAGTGTCCAATGATTAGTTACATCTATTAGAATATTATAGGTGTCAATAGAAAACCTAACTTTAGGAAACTCAGGAAAATTCTTTCATCTCATAATAGTAATCTCCTAGCAATAGCTGAACCTTTTGCAGAGCCAAACAAACTAGAATCTGTGAGAAGATGGCTCAAGTTTGATAAAGCAGTCTCTAACCCAAATAGCTCCATATGGTTTCTGTTTAGGAAGCCATTCTCATGTTCCCTCATCTTAGCCACTAAGCAAAGTTCACCTGTTGCAATAACAGAGAGGGAAGGGCTTGGATTTGGAAGAGATTAGATAGAGCATCCGTTGACAACCTTTTCCTCAGCAGTAACCTAGTTGCAAATATCTCACACCTAGCTCGTTCTTCGTCTGATCATGCCCCTCTTTTATTGAATATACAGAGGGGTAAGGGAGGTTCCAGCAAATCTTTTAGATTTCAGTCTTTCTGGACCTCTCACAAGGAGTGTCATCCCATTATTAAGCAGGCTTGGGATACAGAGGTTACAGGCAGCTCTATTAGGATCTTTACAGAGAAGCTCAAATTAGTCAAACATGCCTTAAGAACCTGGAATAGACTTACCTTTGGAAACATTTTCTCGAGAGCTGAACAGGCTGAGGAAGAGTTACTTAGGCTAGAAAAGGAAGACGGGACCAGCCCTGTCCCTATGACACTTTTGAGCCAAGCTGCAGCAAAAGCTAAATACCATTTAGGAATTGAACAAGAGTTTTGGGCGCAGAAAGCAAAACATCAAGTGGGCTAAGGAGGGAGATAGAAATTCCAGATTTTATCACTCTTATGTTAAAAATAGATATGCTAGATCCTACATTCACAAAATCCAAGACCTGGAGGGGGGTTGGGTGGAGGAAGAGGAAGACATAGCTGCACTGGCCATCCAGTATTTCTCTAATTTGTATACAGCAGAACCAGTGGCTACTAGATTTGACCCACAGCATTTGCCCATGTCCCTATCTGATAGTGATAGAGAGGCCCTCACAAGGATTCCTGAAATGGAGGAGCCGAGGGCTACAGTTCAAAGCATGAACCCTGAAAGTGCACCTGGACCAGATGGCTTTTCAGGCCTGTTTTTTAACTTTGCATGGGACATAATTAGCAATGAACTACTTAGGGCTGTCCAGTCATTTGTAAATGGTGAGGAACTGCCGAAGGCTATGACTGCAACAACCATAGTTCTTATCCCAAAGGTCTAAAACCCCTCTTCTTTTAAGAATTTTAGACCCATTAGCTTGTGCAATTTCCTGAATAAAATTGTCTCTAAGCTGTTAGCATCTAGATTAGCCTCTGTTTTACCAAAAATTATCTCAGAAAACCAGAGTGGCTTCGTGGCAGGAAGGCTGATTACTGACAATTATCTTTTGGCTAGTGAGTTGGTCTCCACTATTAACAGGAAAAGTAAGGAAGGAGAGGTAGTCCTAAAGCTAGATATGGAAAAGGCCTATGATAGGGTTCATCGGCCTTTCCTCCTGCAGGTTCTAAGATCCTTAGGTTTTGGAGAAATATGGATTAACCTTATGTAGAGATTGATTTCGAATGTCTGGTTTTCAATCCTTATAAATGGGGCAAGCAAGGGATGGTTCAAAGCATCTAGAGGGCTACGACAAGGGGACCCTATTTCCCCCCTCCTTTTTGTTCTTAGTTCTGAATATCTCTCTAGGATGCTGAACAATAGTCAGGGAAGGGGTAGGGACTTCTGTACTTCCAAACACTGCCCAAGAGTTACTCATCTTGCTTATGCAAATGACCTGATAATTTTCTCCTCTGCTAAGCCTCAAGCTTTCAAAGCCATTATGGAGACTCTGCAGCATTATGAAAAAGTGTCAGGACAAAAGATTAATACAGCCAAAAGTTCATACCTAGTCCATGATAGAATGCCTATTGCTAGGAAACACATCATTGGGTCGATCACTAAGTTTGCTAGGGGTACTTTCCCTTCTAGTTATCTAGGACTGCCCCTGCATTTTAAGCGAATCCCTGCTGCACACTATGATCCCCTGGTGGAGAAGATAAGCCAAAAAATAGCAAGCTGGAGCTCTAAGTTCTTGACAACTGGAGGAAGGATCACCCTGATTAAGAGTGTGCTGTCATCGATTCCTTTCTATTCTACCATGAGCTTAAATCCTCCTAAGAGAGTTATCAACCATATTCAATCTATGCTAGCAAATTTTCTTTGGTCCTCACTGGAAAAAGGCCCAAAACATCACTGGATCAGATGGTCAGAACTTGTTTGTCCCAAGAAGATGGAGGATTAGGCTTCAGAGATCTCGAACAGGTTGTTACAGCTCAGTCCTATAAAATATGGTGGAGGCTCAGAGCAAAAAATTCACTATGGGCAAGATTTTTGTGGGCTAAGTACTGCAGACATCTCCACCCTTCCGTCATTCAGGCCAAGAGAGGAGACTCTAATACCTGGAAGAGGCTAATTAAAATAGCCCCACATGCTGATGAATTCATTCAATTCCAGATTGGAGGGGGGAATGCAGCCTATTTTTTTATAATTGGAGTCATAGAGGAAAACTCTGGGAAGCTTCAGGGAACCCTAAAGTGAGGGAAATAATGGGGGAGCAGGACTGGGATTGGGACAGAATTCAAAACCTTATCCCTCATGTGCCTAGACAAGTTTTTTCAGAACACTCAGTCAGACTGGCACAGCCGGACAGAATGGTCTCTCTCCCCAGATGAAAACTTTAGCCTCAACCTAGCCTATGCTCAGATCAGAGGTACCCACAGCCCAATCCATCCACTCATAAGCTTCATTTGGGATCCTGGGGTTCCAATCAAGATATCCTTCCTAATGACAAGAATCATCATAAATAAGATACCAATCGGTAACACTCTGTACAAGGTCGGCATACTGGGGCCCTTCGTATGCCCTTGGTGCTGCTCTAGTGAGGAAAATCTGGACCATCTGTTTGTTTCTTGCAATTTTGCTCAAGAGGTCTGGAAACCATTTGCAGCAGAAGTTGGCATCTTCTGTCAATCTCAGACTTTGGTAGGTACCCTTCAAACCTGGTGGGAAAACCAAAAAAATATGTTGGAGATTCGTAGCCTTCTATCAAAGATTTGCCCCTCCTTCATCTGTTGGTGGTTATGGAGAATCAGAAACGAGATCACGTTTGATACAGCCAAAATTAATGCCAATACCCTGATTATAAGAATATTCAAATCTATCAAGGAAGCTCTCCACACAAAGGTCCAGGGAGTTAACCTACTTGGAATGGAATGGAGCCCTTTCTGGGATGCCTGCATGAAGATCAGAAGGAAGGTCTCCCTGAATCATGTTACATGGACCCCTCCGAATCCCTCTGTCATCAAGATAAATTATGCTGTTGCTAAAGTAGGGATCCACTGGAGATCAGGAAGAATCTGCAGAAATCATAGAGGTATTATTTTAAGTCCACTGCCTTCTTTCCTTTTTCATTTAATGCTGTCTCGATTGCAGGTGGAAGCTCTGGCGGCCATTAGTTATATAAATAGATGCAGAGAACTGGATCATCAGGAAATAATCTTAGAATCAGACTCAAATGCATTAATACAAGGACTAAAGTGCTGGAGAGAATGGCAGATTAGACATATACTGGAGGAAATCCAACAAAAGGTCTCTATATTGGTGATCCTGAAGGATGCTAACCTGCCGGCTAGGTTGCTAGCTTCGAAACAGGGATCGCAACATCTCCCCCAGTTCTTATCACTTCTCAAAATGGACAGAGAACAAGTCCCTTCCCTGGTCCTGAAGAAAGGTAATCGTTACTACCTGCAACAAAATGCCTCCTCAACACCTTTTTAGCGCAGGTAAAACCCTGGGCCACAGCCTGCTGTGGTTAGGGTTGGTTTGCCTCTCCAATGTTTTTGGGCCCCAGTTTGCTGATGTTAGAACTGGCTTGCCTATCTTGATGTCCTCGTCTCGCTGCTTGTTTAATCTGGTATTGAAGTTGGGTCTGCCAAGAACCATCACTGATCCTGGTAAAGGGATACAACCATGCTGCCTCCAAGATCTGGAATATGGGATTTGCCCCCCTCGATTTCCTGCTGAACTTGCGAGAAAGCCTCTACAGCTTACTCTAGTTAAGGTCATGACTGGTAAAACCAAAAGACAGGGCATCAAAGTGCACCAAAGGCAAAGAAGAGGATAATGGGCCAGTTTGGCCATAAGACATGATTTGCTAAGTCTGGTGCTGCAATCACAGGGGCTGAAGGAATTAACCTCACTTCTTGTGGCTTTGAAAAATCTACCTGTGGAACTTGATAGTCATATTAAAGTCAAGATGCAAAGCAGCTGCTAATTGACTGTTGTGTCTATGGGTACTGGTCTACAATTCTGTAGCTATGCAAAAAAATCATACCATTTGGCTGAGAGCTTGGCAATGCATGGTGTACTCAAGATGCACAAAAATGCTCACGAAACATTCTACAATAGCAACCTTTGGTATAGAGAAATACTACAATATACTCATACTTGCCCCTCTAGTGAGGGACTTTTTGTCACTCCTTGTGATCACAGGAGTCTTTTGCTTATTAGAACTGCTCGACTTTTGTATGTAAATGGAGGAAGTACTCCACGTTTAATTTCTAATACCATCTTGCGTTTGGCTCCATTAGGGGTGTTAGTGGATTCGTTCGCAAGAGGTCATACTTTTGTAATGATGATATTAGGGTACGTCCATCATCCACCAAGTTATCTAATAAATACGGAGTGGCGCCCACCGTCGAAAAGAGGTTAGCCAAATAAAAAAAATCAAAAGATGAAGTTTTTGATAAATTTAAAATTTTCAAGAATCGTGTTGAAAACCAATTTACTGTGGAAATAAAAAAATTTAGGAGTGACAGAGGAGGAGAATATACATTGACAGGGTTCAAGGAATTTTGTGCTTCAGAAGGCATAATCCTTGAAACTACTGCTCCTTACTCACCTCAATCAAATGGCATAGCTGAACGTAAGAACAGGACGTTAACAGAAATGTTAAACTCTATATTATTGATAGCTAGCATGTCTTCCTGTTATTGGGGAGAGGCATCTTTGACTGCTAATCATATCCTCAATAGATTGTCGCACTCTAAGTTGTCTTCAACTCCGTATAAGATATGACATAAGCATTCTTGTAAATATGATACTCTTAAGACTTGGGGCTGTATTGCTTATGTAAGGATACCAGACCCTAGAAGACCTAATGTAGGGCCTAGGACTAACACTTGTGTGTACCTAGGTAGTGCGGAGGATAGTGCTGCTGATCGGTTCTTGGATCTATCAACCAATATGGTTATAGAATCTAGAGATGCAGTTTTCTTTGAAGATAAATTTCTTCGAGATAAAGGGTTGACAGTACTAGGCACTATTGATATCATTTCAGAGACACTTATTGAACCTGAATTGACTTCCTCTGACACTCGGATCCCTTTTGAATCTGTATCTTTAAGAGTATCTACAAGACAACGAGTTCCCAATACGTTTGTTGAGGATTTTGTCACTTACCATTTAGAAGATGATCCATCCACCTATAATGTAGCAATGAGATCTCGGGACTCCCTATTATGGACAGAAACCATTGATGATGAAATGAGCTCTCTGTTACAAAATCAAACTTGGGACCTAGTCGATTTGCTGAAAGGGGCTAAGACTATAGGGTGCAAGTGGATTTTGAAGAAGAAACTTAATTCTAAAGATCTATAGCTCAGTATAAAGCACGGTTAGTAGCTAAAGGCTATACTCAAGTATATGGGATAGATTATTTTGATGTCTACTCCCCGGTCAGTCATTTGACTACGATAAGAATTCTTCTTGCTTTGGTATCTATTGAGCACTATGTTGTGCATCAAATGGATATAAATACAGCTTTCCTAAATGGAGATCTGACTGAGGAGATTTACATGAACCAACCTGAAGGGTTTGTCATGAAAGGTTTCGAGAACAAAGTTTGTCAGTTAAACTAATCTTTGTATGAGGATACAGTGAATATACCATGGTTGAGACACCGTATGATCCTAATAAATGGCTGAGTCCCAATGAGGGAGCTAGCGTGAATCAATTGGCTTATTCTAAATTGATTGGTAGTCTCAAGTATGCAATGATATGCACTAGACCAGACATAGCCTTTTCTGTAGGCATGCTGAGTCGTTTCACTAGTAATCCTGGCCATGAACATGGCATGCCCTCACGCAACTTATGCGATATTTAAAGGGTACCTCTAATCATGCACTATGTTATAGTGATAATCCTCTTATCTTGGAAGTTTTTTTTGATACTTCGTGGTGCTAGTAAGTCTACCAGTGGTTATATTTTCACACTGGGTGGTGCAGCTATTGCGTGGAAATCCAAAAGGTAAAATTGTATTGCTTTGTCGTCTATGGAATCGGAACTTTCTGCTCTAGCTTCCACAGGAGGAGAAGCAGAGTGGATACGAGAACTGATCCTGGATATTCCACTAACCCGATTAAAGATTACATCCTTAAGTATGTTCTGTGATAATCAGGCTATAGTTTCAGTAGAAAAAAAACAACTCACTCTTTAATGGTAAGAAGAGACATGTTCGACTGAAACATGCTTTGTTGAATTATCTTATAGAATATGGTATTGTTACTTTGGTCGATGTGAGATCGAAGGATAATCTGGCTGATGCTCTCACAAAATGACTGAACGAAGATCGAATATTCAAAATTGTGGGGGATATGGGGTTAAAGACTATATAGATATGCCTTAACCTACATTCATGTTAATTTTGAATTTTTCGAATCTTCCTTTTGATAGCTAAGATAAGCACTTGATAATATTTCGCCGATGATTATAGTTGTTAATATATCATTCCACATTTGATGATATATTCTTTTTGGGTGCGTTGTCTCATTTCACATATGATGATGTGATTTTACTCACTCTGGATGTTCTATTTAGAGCGGTAGTATCATTCCATATTTGATGATGCTGCTTAACTGAATTTGGACTTGACAGCTGTAACATTCCACATAGAAATATGAAATGGTTCTTTTGAAAAAGAAACTGTTTAGGTCTTGTTCTTATAAAAGAAACTGGACATTGATGCTTATTGGAATATAGTATTGATGCATTTTGACATTGATATATATTTATTGGAAATGGTTCTTTTGGAAAAGAAACTGTTTAGGTCTTGTTCTTATAAAGAAACTGAACATTCATGCTTATTGGAATATGGTATTGATGCATTTTGACATTGATATATATTTATTTTCAATCATTAAGATATTGCGCTAAGTTCTTCTGCATGAACTAGACACTTTATTTTGTTACACAAATGATTAAGTTCCTATTTGGTAACTTAAAGGAAATGATGGAAATGGAGGAGTTGATTCTAACTAGAATCTGAAGAGGATGATCTGCTTGATGGATAATTCCTCTAGAGCTATGGACTGTGGGGGACTATTATTTGAATAACTGGTCCACTTGCATATGCTTGGCCCATTTAGTTTGAGTTTAGAGTATGTCTAAAACTCTTGTGTTCGAAGTTTAGAGATTTCTAAAACTTTGATATTGATAACACTTTTGTTTGTATTTGGTTGAGTTTAGACTGTTTTCTAAAACTCATAATCGTGTTTAAAGAATTTATATTTTTGAGTAATGAATCTTTTGGGCTATGAATGATTCAATCATCTGTTTTGAATATTACATTATCTATTTATAAGATTGTGCTATATGTAGAACATAGGAGGAGATTGTTGGGTATTTAATATAACCCAATAATATGTTCTAATATAAGCCCAATAAATAATGAACCTTTGTATTGGGTCTGAATGGGCAAGAGTCCATTAACTGGTTTAACCCTAGTATACTCATATATATATGCTAGCTGGAGGCAGCATGCTAGGTATTCCAAACTAGATACCTAGGGTGTAATGCTTCAAGCAATTGCATATCTAATTGCTTGACCTAAAACTCTAACAGATAAGCTCCACAGAAGTAATGATTTCAACTGTTCCCTTGTTAATCTTAGTTGGAATATTGAGAACCTGAAAGATTTGAATTGTTAAAAGTAAATCATTGGCAAATTATACTGACACTGGTCAAGATTTATCAGAAAACTTCACTAACTTTTTAAATGTATGTTTTTAAATCATTCCGTCATTCAACTCTGTTATCTTTCTTAAAATCCGTTAAACTAATAGGCTTTTATGTCTTTTAAAACAAATTAGGATAAGAGATTCTTTTCCCTTTTCTCTCTTTCTTTTCTTCTTTTTCTATCGTTCTTTCTCTCTACAATAACCCACAATTTTCAAGGTTTGAATCTTTCTTCTAATTCAATCTAAATTCCAAAATGGTTGAATTCAATCAAAATTTCAATCCAATGAATAATTATCATTTTTTTTCTAACTTTGTCATGAAACATATGCATATATATCATTTAAACTTTTTCCATGGTCCATTCAAATGTATTTGTTTAGAGATAATCAAAGTTTTAGAGCACTCTCTGTTGATGTCTTTATTATAATCTCTTCTTCGATTCAATGAATTTTTTTGCACTGCCCCATTTTGGTCCTTCCTATTGTTGGTGATTCCATTCCACTGACGAGGTTTCTCTGGGACTTGATTGCACAATTTTGGGACACAATTTTCCATCACAACTTCTTCTTTCTCGAAAGATTCAAAGTGAATGTTCCTATCCTTATTACAACTGGAACAACTTCATTATCCAAGTCTTTCTTTTGATTATTTCCATGGCTCTTTTGCCAGGTCTTAATCCAATTGAAGAAATAAAGAGTTTTTTACTATAGTTTTAAGGGCATATCAACCAAATCAGATCCTACGTCCAAAATTATCTCTGTCATATTCTTTACAATGTTCAGAACAATGCAGTTTAACTAAAATTACAGAATAAAAGCATAAATATTGGGAAGAGTTGTTGCTACCTTCCAATTTTACCCTAACACTATTGTAGTAGCGGTGAGAGGGATCGATCCACGGAGAAGGGTTGGTTGTTCATAGACTATTTGTTCACTTGGCTATAGATACATGATATGCTAGGAAGGAAATAAGTGAAAGTGAGACAAATGCAAGCTAATGTAAATGAATGCACAATGAGAATAAATTCAAGATGTTAGTAGAAATACTGCCTTGAGGGACTCCAACATGTACAGATCTCTTCCTAATATCATCGACTAGTGGATGCATAAGGGGACTTCTGCTAGTGTCATGAAATTGATCAACTTGGTGGTTCTCACAATCCCACTCCACTGACTCCTCAAACTTCCCTTGGTAGGGCAAGCTATCGGTACAAATGGAAAACCCAGATCCCTACTCTAGACGACAATCCTAGTTCAATTCTCAGTTATCTCCCTTGGTAGGGCATCTAACTAATGCAAGCGTTCAAATTGTCATACCAGAATAATCTCAAATCTTTTTCATAAAACTGATCTCAAATGTCAGTGGGTACCGTACAAGCAAGATCACAAGACAAACAGATCATGAGACTCACGCAAGAATGTTCCCTGATCCAATTCACATAAAGTTCAATTGCCTTTGATAGATCCACACTGATCTCAGTGGGTACCGCAGATCAAACATGGATTAAACAAAATTATGCAAGCCCATTGAATCTAAACATGTAAAGAACAGGAAGCAATAATGAACACAGATAAAATCATTTCAATTGTCACAAATAGATTAAGATCTATACAAATCGAGCCCTCAAGACAGTATAATATTAGAGAGGAAAAGGAAAGAAAAAGTCCTAAAAGCTAACCTATTCTAAAAACCCTAATCTATTCTCTATCTTGTGTGTGCGGCCGCCTCCTCGTCTGTCATCCCTTTTGGTGTCAATCTCTTGGTATTTATAAGCTTCCCTCATTTGATGTGTCGCAAGTTAGCGCTCTCTAAAGTTAGTGCCTCTTGATTGTGTGGTTTGTGTTGCTGTGCATGCTAAGTGTGCAAGATGGTGTGAGTGTAGTGAAATGTATGAATATAGTGCAAGTGTGCAAGTGTAGTAAGTGCAGTAAGTGAATGCATGAACTAAGGTGCGAGTGTGTGCGGATGTGCGTGAGGGTGTGCGAAATGAGTGTGCTCTTGCATATGCTTCATCTTTATCCCCTATTTAGACCCTGATTCTCGTCGAGTCTGAGAACATATAAAACATCAATATTGTAGATAAGACTCTTAGCTAAACGTAGCACTTTGAATCACTCAATTTGGAACTAAAATGAGCGAGTTATGATCATTTTACTGAACTGTGGCAAGGCTGTTCGGGAGTGAGGCTGGGCACGAGTGCGTCATGTGTGCTGGGCGGGAGCCTCGCGCTCGCGGCGCCCGCCGTGTGTGTGTGTGTGGTGAATGTGTTTGTGTGCTGAATGTGTTTTGTTTCGTTAGTGCTTGTGTGTTGGAACTCTCATGTAGTGCTTGAGACTTTGTGAGGCAATAATGACCAAGTGTGTGCTTGCTTTCAACTCATACAACAATCATATCAATTTGCACAACATTTTCACAACACTTAGACATTTTCCTCAATTGTAAGATTATGTTCATTCCCACACATAAGTCATTCATGAAGCACCATTTTCACTAGAATTTCATACAAAAGCTCAAGTAAGCATAGCAAATAAGTCGGTATAAACCCGACTTATCAAATGTCAATAAAATTACTTTACAATTATTAGACCTTAACCAAGAAATTTGTGAACCCTATGATGTAGTTTAATATTAGACATGATAAGATAGAGATAATTTTGGACAGAAGATCTGAACTCATCTCCAACCATCACTCCATTTTGCAGTACCCTTTTGTTCTATTTTACAGCAATTATAGTAAATTTACTCCAATCATAATGCTATTTCTTACTCTAAAAAATATATTCTATAAAGATTCTTCTTTACAATTTATTTTTATTACTTTCATACTATTTAATTATTTTACAAAACAACAATCAATGTTTGCATATTAAGCGAGTGTAATAAATATAATTGTACAACAATATTAAAAAATAGTAATAACACGTATTACTAAAAATTATTAATTATCTTAATATTAAAAAATACTACATTTTTATGAAAAATGCAAACAAAAAAAGGAAATATTACATTAGATAATTTAGGCTAAAAAATAGTACACTACATAATTTAGGGTTTGTTTAATAAGTGAACTTAAGTCTGAAAATGAATTGATGCATGCCTGGACCAAATAAGTTTGTTTGCTAATTAAAAATTGAATGTCTTAATAAATTAAGTGCATCTGAAAAGGCACACAAAAGTTTTCTTTGATTTTAATCAATAAAAATTATCTTGTCTCTTAATTTCACAACACTTCCATAATTCACCCTGCCATAATTATTCATAATATCTCTATAATATATCATAATTATTCATAATATCTATTATTTCTACAATCTCATTTTTCTTATTCCTTTTATAATCTAAAATTTTTATTCAATATACTTTCTTTTTTCATTCAATATTCTAATATTTTTATTTAATATATATTTCATCTATATTTTAATATTTTTATTCAATACATTTGATTCAATAAATATTTTTTTTATATTTTAGAATATCATTAATCTTTTCTACCTTCTCTTTTTTTTAAATAAAATTTTTAAAAAATTAAGAGTTATATTTTTAAATTTTTTTAAAAATAACATCTAATATAGTAGAACACAATGAATACGAAGATGTTACAAATATATACATTTCTAAGATAATATTTTTATTTTCAAAATTATTAAAATTTGTAATTTTATTTTGTTACAAAAATTTATTTTTTATAATAATTTTAATTAGTTGTTTAAGAAATAATATATTGCACATTTATTGAGAAAATAAATAATTAAAAGATCAAATTGTACTATTTGAATCATTAAGCTATCAAATCATTATATGTATAAAACAAGTTTAATTATTTTCACATTAAGATTCAGACATTTAAAACTGATTCTTTGATTGCTTAAAATTCAGACACTTAATAATTTTAGATTTCAGACTTTAGATTTAATACTTCAGTTTTTAGATTTTAGTTTTATCAAATAGGCCCTAAAATTACAAATGAGGATAAAACTATGATAAGGTTATTTTAAATATTATGTAATATTTGTGTGTTGGTATAAATATAAGTGTTTTTAAATTATAATATTTGCAATTTGTGATATTTTAAATTTAATTAATGTTTTTAATTAATTTTAATAATAATTTAATTAATTAATTATTAAAATTAATTTTTAATAACTAATTAATTACAATTCCAAAGAAACCAAAAAAATAAAAATGATCTAAGATAAATATCTTAAAACAAAGTATTATTGACCAAACTACAACTATTTATAAAAAAAAAAACAAAAGCCTTAAGACAAAAAAGGGACCGAATTACACTTAAATAAAATTTTGAAAAAGGACTAAAAAAAATCCCGCAGGAATAGTGTTGCGCCAAACATGGCTTAACACTATTCGAATGGTAAAAATTAACCCTGCGCCATTTTGCATTTTTTGTCATTCTTTTTCTCCTTGTGCCAAAATATCTTTGCGTTGGAGATGGTCTAAAGCACTAAAATTGCATTTTCTCTATTTAGAGATGTGAACATACGAAGAGAGTTTTGCAAGAATGGAAAGGAGTTGGTGCTTTACAATTTTCTATGTTAAGATATTTTTACCCTTGAAAAAAGTGATTCTCGCCCAGACAAACGAATTTAATGGATGAAATGATTTAAAGTCATATATTTAAATAATTGGATAACCTTTTTAGCCAATTTAATAGTTTAGTGACTAAAACTCGGATTTTGGAAAACGTTTAATAACCTTTTTTTCATTTTGCTCAAAGCAAAATTAATAATTCTCACTCGAGGCTGCTTTAAATCCCGACTCAATCTATCCATGTCTACTTTTAATTAAATTGCTTACATATTTTTATCTCAAACTGCAGGTTTAATTATTTCAAGATGAAAAGTTTATATAATACCCAATTAAGATTTTTCTTCAACAAAGCAAAGGCTACTTGAATATTTCAGTCTCATAAGTCATTAATTTTCTTTTTAGTAATCAAAGCAAATGATGTATAAATTGTTAGGAGGGTGGGATAAGAGACTAGAGAAAATTATTTGAACCACAAAAATAGTTGTGAATTTTTCTTTCATCTTAACTCACTAACTCACTAACTCACTAAGCACTGAAAGGGAATCTTCATACGCTGCATCATGACCAACCCATTGCAAGGAAATTTCCTCTTAAACATCAAGACCAAGGGATATGCACAAAAACCAGAAACTCGGTAATCGGATTGTATGCCATTTGCAGTTATTTACTAATAGATCTTCAGTCACAGACAAGGTGATGCGTTAACGTTCTTAAAATTGTAGCTTTATGACTTTCTACTTTTAAATTTAAACTATTTCTGATTATTGGACAAAACACTAAAAACAAAACTTCAAATCACAATTTGTTAACCAGTTAAAAGTCAAGAAAAGACTGCAAATTGTTTACAAATAATGCAAAAATTTGAAAGAAACTCTGTTCTTTGCAATCTGCTCATGGTTCTTACTACCAACATGATTAAAGAAAACGAAACCAGCAATTTCCACATTAGTTAAGTAATAGCTCTTGAACTAATATATAAGGTATATTTCATTCATTGTCAATTGATTTTGAGTTGAATGCACATGTATTCTTTAATACTAATAAGTTGATGATATCACAAGTTGCAAGTTCATGAGGTCTTGTACGAAATATAAACAGAGCTCCCAAGAATCTTGGTTCACTAATGAATACAATTGATTCCAGACATACAGAAGGGGCACTAATGCTACAACTTCCCAAGTGAAAGATTGAAAAGTTCCTCACAGACTGTTAACAGTAAAAACTGGTGCATGCATTTTATCATGATGAGATTAGCCTGTAAAACATGATCATCATCATCTCAAATACAGATAACATACACAAGCATAGCTCCAAATGCATTCCATATTCATCACTAAATGGTAATCTTACATGTCTTAGTCCCAATTCAGTAATATATTCACATACATGCATAAATAAACAAATTTGCAAGCAATTAGGTTGTACAATTGATAGTGTAATTATGTCACCAAAATTAAAACCTACTCTTCACTAGTATAGCAATGGAGTAAGGTCGTCTCCCAAGGGAACGATTGTAACTTTCCTTCAAACTTGTCTATTTAAAACAATTAGATGAAATAGATTACTAGAGAATTTAATTAATAAGAAAGAAAATCCGGCTAAAACATTGAATCCACACTAATTAATAACTTGATCCTTGATGCAAATATTTAATATGTTTGACAAATAAATCAGTTATAGTTACCGGGAACGCCACTAACATAACCTAATTTCTTCTTACTTGTTGGTAATTAAAAGGACGCCTTATTAATTACTCTCTAATTAATAAACAACCTAAGAGGACGCCTCATTAGATTTAATTTATTAAAAGCATTAAGATAAAAGAAACCTGATACTAATATGCCCACATGGACGACATATGCTCATACCAACCCCTATGCCCACTGTAGAATGACAGCCTTACCACTTATTAAAACTAAATGGACAATTACGGATCCATTGTTTTAATTGGCATTAGCACTTCACGTAATTAATTAAACATTGTATACCAACCCCTATGCCCACTGTCGAATGACAGCCTTACCACTTATTAAAACTAAATGGACAATTACGGATCCATTGTTTTAATTGGCATTAGCACTTCACGTAATTAATTAAACATTGTACACTATTTAACAATTACAGAAAATTCATAAACTATTTATCACAGAACATAAAAATTACTTGTCTAACAAATTTATTTAAATTCAAATTAGATCTCACAAGAATTTTAATTAATGCTTCATCAATATCTTAACCAGAGAAAATAATTAGCTAGAATATATAATTAAATAAAAGAAATAAAAATTAAGAAAACTAGAATCCATAATCAAAGACAAAGATTAACTTACTGGTTATTTAAATTAAGACTCAATAGAATCATGAAACCACTAAAAATTGATGTTTAATTCAAAAAAAAAAACTTGACGTAATTACTAGTAAACAACCATGTAAATCAAATTGGATTACTAGATTAAATAAGAAACAATATAGACTAAAAATCAAAACAATTTGATTACGAATACTGAACGAATTACGAAAACATAAACTTGAAACTAAGACTTACTCAATTCTTCATCAACTTGACTTATAATACGAATTGGAATCAAATATTTAAAGCACGAATTCTAATAAAATCCTGACTTGACTTGAAATCAAAACTATAACTTCACTAATAAAACAGAAAAAACTTCTTAAACTAAAACTGAAGAAACCGAAAACTAACTTGATTAACTAAAACATAAAAACTGAACTAAAAACTGCTTGGCTGCTCTCTCACGTAGAGCTTTATTTATAAAGCCACTTAACCTTTTCCTAATACTAATCAAATTCCCCAAAAGTGAGAATTATCCCTAAATATTGAAATTATCCTTAAAAACTATAATTATCTAATTATTTCAAAAGATAATTATTTGGAATAAATTCCATAAAACTAATGTCAATCCCAATCTCAATCTTCATACGTGTTTGACAGAATTTCTCCAAATAAATAGAAGATTTTTTCTCCAACTTCTTTCCTTGACTTTTGTTCTTCAACTCAACTTCTTCAATTATCCTTTAACCACATGTCTTGAATCTTCCCAAAAAATGTGTCTAGATCCATTTTCCACCCTTCTTGCACTTTTATTGCCCAACAACTTATTCCAGATAAATCTACAATTATCAACAATTTTTTCAATTAAAAATACCAATATTATCCAAAATAAATATAGATAAATAACAAAATATTGGCATTATCAACAATCAAAACATTACACAAATATACATATTCCAACAAAAAACACTGCTACTGAATATACATGTCTTAGTCCCAATTAAGTAATATACTTAAAATCAATTCAGTTTTCTATTTCGCTATAACCAGTTGATCCAAAATCTAACAGTTCTAGACTTCTAGTTGAGTGTCTGGATTATGAGGGTTAGGTTGTTGAGCTGCCCATGCTTCACCCTGAAAAGTTTGTTAAGCTTGGAATTGGATAACATAAGATGTGATGATGATACTTATGATAAAAAAGTCGAGTTTGGTTTGCCAGACTTGGAGAACAGGACACAGATTTTTAAGATTCATACGCGGACTATGAATTGTGAAAGGGATATTCGGTTTCTGGATGCGGTGAATAAAGTTATTAAGGGATATCAGAAATTCAGTGCAACTCCAAAGTAAATGGCCTCCTTCAGACTGAATGTTTAATGTAAATGGCTTCCTTCAGACTAGATGCTGTGAAAAAAGTTATTAAGGGATATCAGAAATTCAGTGCAACTCCACTGAATGTAATGTAAATGGCTTCCTTCATACTAGTTTGGTTGTTTAGAAATAGAATTGAATTAGAATTTAAATATTATAGAAACTTAATTCAATGAATTGATACTCTAAAATGTTTGAATTCCTTTCTTTGGCAAAATAACAAAATTCATATAGAATTGAATTATAATTCCAAATCTTTTGTTTGAAAGTTTAAAAAATGTATGAAATTAGATTTCACTTATAATTAGAATTGACAAAATAATTTATTTTTAATATATATTTTATAATAATATTGACTTTTTAATATTATTTTCTATTTTTATATAATTTAATTTGAAAAGAAATAAATTAATTTTATTTTTATATATCTCCAAAAATTCTGACTTCACTAGATTTTTAAATTT
This sequence comes from Ophiorrhiza pumila, assembly GCA_016586305.1. Lineage (NCBI taxonomy): Eukaryota > Viridiplantae > Streptophyta > Magnoliopsida > Gentianales > Rubiaceae > Ophiorrhiza > Ophiorrhiza pumila. The sequence continues at coordinate 23,389,836 of BLIW01000003.1, read as the reverse complement.
TTTTTTATCACTTCATTACATTCTAAACTTTCAATTTTTTTAAACCATTTCAATGTTCGCTACCTTTTTAATTTTTTGGTGGAGGGAGAAAAAAACTCGCGTATTGACTCATTCTATCTTGAATTAGAATTGAAAGTATCTGCCATGAGGAAAGAATTAAAACTGCAGAATTGGGCCATTATAGAATTGTAAATGAATTCAAAATCTAAATTATATTTTGTAACCAAACACAAGAATTAGAATTGGACCCCTCAATTCTAATTCTGAGGGTCCAATTCTAAGCAACCAAACTAAGCTAGCATTTTTCACCATAATATCCCTCCATTTACAAGTATGTTGTGCCTTGTTCTTTTTATGGATATTACACTTGAAGATTTGATTGACTTTGATTTCTATTGACCTCTTATAGCTTGGTTAGGTTTTAGGTTACATGAATTTCTTAACAATTTCTTTTAAGGAAGGTGAGGATTGAGTTGCATGCCAAGTAAATATTAGCTGATTTAAAATTTTTATGAACTAGTGGTGGTGAACAAACTTCATGTAGATACCGCATAACAATGTAGAACTTTATAAGTGAAATCTACTACAGAAAAATTATCAAAGGAAAACAAACCGCATAACAATGTAGAACTTTAGTTGGATTTCCATTTTTCATTAATAAGTCAAAGACCAGCAAACTCAATGACATTCTGCTTCAACCAAATGCATCTAAATTAAGTGTGTTTGATGTTACATTCAAGAAATTATAAATCCTCCAGCGAAACGTAGTGATACAAAACTTTTATTATTTAAATTCACATACAGTCTTTATTTTTTCATTTTCATTTTTTTCCAGAAAAAAAATGACAAAATACTTAATCAAAATAGTAAACTGCCAAAAGTAATCAGCCTCTACTGAAGAATCAAATAGTCCAGTTATTCAGGAAATACAGAGAAATGAAGAATTTTAAAGCAGCCAAGGAGTAATGTCAAAAATATCTTCAGAGATCTTGTCAAAAATGGCTCATAATAAGTTCAAAGCTTCTCAATCCCTAATAAAACGAAATTAAATGAATAAGCAACCAAAACACTGGCATACCTTTCCATCATCAAATGCAGCACTTGTTAACACAACTTCGAGTATTGCGTCTGCATTATTATTGTGGTTTGAAGAAGATGATATCCTTCCTTGGTGAGTTCGTCAATCTAGAAATCCTCTGTTTAGGCGGTCCAGACATTGTTGAGTTGCCAGATGAGATCGGAACAATTACGAAGCTCAAGTTACTGGATTTTGAATGGATGTTATAATCTGAAGAAAATCACACCGGATGTTATATCAAGATTAGTTCAATTGGAAGAGCTTCGGCTCCTTAGATGTCCAATTGAATGGGAGGGTGAAGAAAAGGGGAAGGAGAGAAGCAATGCAAGTGTTGTTGAGGTATTTTCCTTGAGGAATTTGAGGGCTTTAGAGATTTGGATTCAAGGATTATCTGACCCAGGTTCTCCAGGACAAGGATTATCTGACGGTGCGAATCAGTATCTTTTGCTCCTCATTCTTTGGACATCATTATGACCATTCCCTTACATAATTGCTGGTTCACTGAAAAGCAAAGGCTCATTTGCTGCTAAAATTGAGATTCTATATTTGTCTCAGATATCGAATCAGCTTCTGTGAGTGAAAATTCAAGCATTTTTGCTATTAACAAGCTTGAAGAGCTGCCTTTGATTATTTGCTATTTGAATAGGACGGTGTGTTTACTACTACAAAATCTTCGCAGTACCAAATTTTGCTATCTACATTAAAGCATTCATGTGGTATTATCTTTTTTCCCTTAGGTGTTTCATGGAAAGCAACTAAGGTGTTAGATATTTTTAAACCACAACCAGCAAATTTTTGCTTTGACTATTGATGAAGCTCAAATTTGCACCTCGGGAAATAATCCGAGCTGAAATATTCCGAGCTCCAAGCAATAATTTTGGTTCTTATCTGTAAAACAAGATTAGCGTTAGAGTAAAAGCCCGAGGTGATCCCCGGGAGTTCCACTCCGATGCTAAAGTCAGTAATTAAATGAGTTATAATCCTCTCTATATTTAGTAAAAACCAATGAATATATAAAATCAAGAATAATATTACCGTTGCTCATTCATGTTTGTTCCTTGATATTAGATAGTTTGTTGTAATCCCATATCTTTGACTGATTCTGCCCAGATTTAAAAAGTTATCTGAATATTGTTATATCACCAAGTTTGACTTATTCCTCTATATTAGGAAATGTTTGAATCGTGTTACATCAATACATCCTCAGGTCGGTATAAATATTTTTATTCCGACCTGACAACAACACCCAAATATTTCCGAGCTGATCTCCTTGATTCTCATCATGAAAAAATGATGCTTTGATATCAGAAAAGATGCTTTGATATCAGAGAGAATAACTTCTGGTCTTAAATCCTTGCATGCTTTTCTTCACCATCTCCAGAATTCCCTTCAAGGTTTCATCATTCATCAGGTATGTCTTCCGAAGAACATTCTAATTCATCAGAGCCTATCAGTTCCACAAGTTATGTAGAACCATCTGCTCATAGTGTTTCACCTTTAGCTAATAGTGATTCTTTAGTTTCTCTTGCAGTAAAAATTCCCCTTAGTTTCTTCTCGGAGATTCTTCTCGGAGATTTTAATAAAATTTCCTTTCCTGAAGTCCCTTTATTTTCTTATAATTCTTTACAAGGAATTCACCTCGGGAATTTTGTCGTAGTTGTTTTATAGATTTTCACAGAGATCTTTTCTCCGGAATTGCCATAGCAATAGTAAGAAGCTTTATCAACTTATTACATCTCAAGAAAAGAATACTCCACTAATAATACTTCCTTAAATTCGGAAAATTCCAAGTTCTTGGGATAGATTTCCCATCCATTCTTGACAATCGTGCTTGACCTTATTTGGTTCCAAATCTGAGCTTTCATCTTCCTTTCGAGGCATTTCAGCCATAAAATCAGCTAACGTTTGGCTTTTAATCTCTGTTCGGGGTTTGAAAGTAATATCATATTCTCCGAGCTCTATAGCCCACTTGGATAATCGTCCGGACGCCAAATGTTGCAACTCAAATATTCACCTCAGGAATTTTATGACCGAGCTAAGGAGTTTGCCGACCTCCAGTGCTAAAGAGTTTTCTGACCGAGCTGAAAAAAGATAAAGATGGAAGTCGAGCCCGAGGTGGATATGGCCGAGCTGGAAAAAGATGAAGATGGAAGCCGAGTTTTACTGTATTTTGGGTTCCTATTTCCCAAAATTTTATTGACATTTTATCCTTAGAGATTTTGTCCCTGGATATGGATGTTTTGTTTCCCTAGAATTTTGTTCTCGGGATTTTATCACCTTTGTTTCTCTAGAGATTTTTTCTCTGGAGTAGTTGAATATTTTCCCCAGAATTTATTCTCTGGGTTTTGTGTCATTTGCTTTTTCTAGAGATTCTGTTCCCTAAAATTTTAAGCTTGCCACGTATGTTGGGATTTTTTCTCCAGAGATCTTTTCCCTCCGGAAATTATCACCAAAAATATTTTATTCAAAAAGAACTGACTTGTTCTTTTTACATTATTGAATAAAACTTCCGAGCTAATAATACTTCAAAAAATCCCGAGCTAATTATACTTCAAAAAATCCCGAGCTAATTATACTTCAAAAAATCCCGAGCTAATAATACATCAAAAAATCCCGAGCTAATAATACTTCAAAAAATCCCGAGCTAATTATACTTCAAAAAATCCCGAGCTCAAATTCTCGAGCTAATAATTCTTCAAATTCCCGAGCTCAAATTCTTCAAATTCCCAAGCTCAAATTCCCGAGCTAATAATTCTTCAAATTCCCGAGCTAAAAACTTCTGAGCTCATAATGCTTCAAACTTCCGAGCTCATAATTCGTCCCGGATTCTCACTCCTCGTTTTTCATTATCCTTTTTCCTTTGGTCCGCCTCCTCTCCCTTGGCGTATTTCTCTGCTCGGTCCATTAATTGTTCCATATCACATGGTGGATCAGTGGCCATCTTTGTATAGAAACGTCCGGGTCGTAATCCATTGAGGAATGCCCCCACCAGAACATCATCTGAGCAATTTTTCACTTGCAAACTTTTGTCATTGAATCTACCCATATATCTCCGAAGGGACTCACTATCTCCTTGACGAAGATTTAGTAACTCTGCCGTAGACTTGTCAAATTTCTTACGTTGCAAAAATCAGTTAAAGAAGAGATCACATAATTGAGAAAAGGAATCCACACTTCTTGGCCTTAAGCCTTCATACCAGAGGCGAGCTTTTCCTTCCAATGTGGTAGGAAATGCCTGGCATTTTGTTTCCTCTGGTGCCTAAGAAATCCATTGTGGATTCAAATCTGTGAATATGATCGTTAGGATCCGTGTCCCCCGTATAAGCCTGCAGCTGTGGTAACTTGAAACGGGGTGGCAAAGGGAAATTGGCTATCTCTTTAGATAGAGGGCTATCTCTCCTGGGTTTTCTCTTCTCGGGATTTTTGCCCTCATCATGGTTTGTATTCTCCCCACCTCCAGCTCAGGGAAAAGGCTGTGTCTCAGACTTCCCTTTGTTTTCTCCATCGGACTCGCCATGAATCACCAGGGGTGCTTTTTCCCGGTCCTTTTGCCGATCATCTTTCTTCTTCCGAGCCTCCTTGACTATGACCTCCATTTGATCATAATGTTCAGCAAATATTTTCATCATCTCAGGAGTGATATGGTTATCTCCTTGTTTTGATTTTTCCGGTTCCTTCCGGTGAGATGGTGACGATTGTCCTTCTCCTTCTCGCCTGCTAGTCTGAACATTTCCTCTTATTGATCTTGTGTTTGTCATCACAATGCAAATTTTGTTGTGCGAACCTTTTGTCTGGTCCCCACAGACGGCGCCAATTGATGAAGCTCAAATTCGCACCTCGGGAAATAATCTGAGCTGAAATAATCCGAGCTCCAAGCAATAATTTTGGTTCTTATCTGTAAAACAAGATTAGCGTTAGAGTAAAAGCCCGAGGTGATCCCCGGGAGTTCCACTCCGATGCTAAAGTCAGTAATTGAATGAGTAATAATCCTCTCTATATTTAGTAAAAACCAGTGAATATATAAAATCAAGAATAATGTTACCGTTGCTCATTCATGTTTGTTCCTTGATATTAGATAGTTTGTTGTAATCCCATATCTTTGACTGATTCTGCCCAGATTTAAAAAGTTATCTGAATATTGTTATATCACCAAGTTTGACTTATTCCTCTATATTAGGAAATGTTTGAATCGTGTTACATCAACTATTATAACTTAAAACTGGTAAAAATTTTAGGAGGAGGTTTGCATTACATGCTCTCTTACTTGTGAAGCTAACCACTTAACAATATAAAATGAGCAGAGCAGATCCAAGTCATAAGAAGCTATAAATTGTTTATTACTACTTCAAAATCATTATGTTATAATTAATCTATATTACAATTCCATTCATGTAATAAAATCATCTTTCCCTTGGGCTAATCACTTAAACCAACTAAGGTGTTGATATTGTTAGACCATAGCCAGTTTGTTTTTTACTACTATAGCTTAGTTAACTATTTCTTTATTTTATACTCTACAGTTGATTATGAAATTTTGAGAGAACTCAATCAACAAAATTGTTTGGGTTATAATTTATTCCAATTCTTTTTCTTAATTTGTGGTGGTAGAGGAGATTGGCTGATGATTAAACTGGAAAGTGATTGAAAATTTATGAAGTTCGAGCACTAACTTCTGAGCTCACACTTGAATTGGTTGAAAAAAAAAATATTCTAAGGCAAACTTATATCTAATACAATCAATTTCTTTTTGTCATTAAGCGGATGGATAAACCTTCATTCTCTAAAAAGAAGGGGAATCAAGTCCTGTAAGAAAACAGTTACCAGACACATGATCTACTTATGTTGTAATATTTTTGAGGTCACCCTGTCACAAGTTAACAATATACTATCCGTCTTTAACCCCGAACCGCCTACCTTCTCACAAGTTAAAAATTCCCGGTTTGGGTGTCCAGAATTTACACCTTTTGGAGAAAATTAATAAAAATTGTCCAATAATATTGCTAAGGAATTTAGATCCATCTAAATGGTTATGCGATGGCACAAGAATGATATGTAGAGGATTAAAAGATAATGTTATCGATGCAGAAATCACAATGGGTGAATATAAAGGCCATCACGTCTTCATACAACGCATACCATTATCTTTAGTTGAAAATGAATGATACCCTTTGTATCCTTCAAAAGGAAGCAATTTTCAATTAGACTATACTTTGTTATGACGATAAACAAAGCTCAAGGACAAACAATCCCTCATATTAGTGTATATCTATCACAATCTATTTTTTCATATGGACAATTATATGTTGTATTATTTTGAGGTATGTCAATATCAACAACTAAAGTGTCAATCAATTTTGACCATCAACATTCAGAAAACAAGGCGTACACAAGAAATATAGTGTATAGAGAAGTTCTTAATTCCCAAAGGTAAATTCTTTTAATTTAGTAATTAAATTGACATTTTTTAAGTGTTTTTATTAGTTGCATTGATCTTATTTTTAATTGGTTCTTGAATTATTATAAATACATATATAAAATAATTAGATTAATTACATTTAATTTTAAAATTACTAATTTTACTATATTATAATTTTCTTCGATAAATTTTTGTTTGTTTGTGTTTTTACAATGAATTGAGAAAATGACTTGATGGACCACTAGGACTCTCACTACCGTTAATGCTTTTTTGAGAGTTCCTTGACCTGATCTCCTACCGGACAAATTACAAATTCACACATCTCAAAAATCAAAAGTTTTCGAATATATTTACTTATACTTGAATCGTGAATGAAGTTAGCTTAATTTTCTTGAAGAATGAAATGCTTGGGTTGGCTGGTAATCCAAAGAGTAATCTTGCATCCAAGAATCATGGTCTTATAATTTACATTGAATTTTAAAATTACTAATTTTTCTACAGTTTAATATTCTTTGATAATTTGTTTTGTCTATTTTTCACAATGATCTATCAAGGCCTGTAACTCATAAACTCATTAGCTCATGTAAAAAGTATTTATTCCGAGGAAGGTGTAGTTGGGTTAACCACAATTTTGGCCTATTCTTTTGGGTATTTTTTTACCTAATATCGCATATCTTGCTTTATTGTCAATATATTTATTTGCTACAACAAAGATAAAATAGAAAGTACTTTTTTAGTAATTGTTTTAATTTAGTGATTATATTTTTATTTTTAACATATTTTATTAACATACTTAAATTTTTGCACAATTTAGTGATTGTCTCAAATATTGTACTTACTTTCTCATTTAAAAAACCAACGTTACAAAACACATGCATCACACGATCCCAATTTCTAGTAATAATAAAATAGGAATATGTTTATTAAAAAAAATGAAATCAAAGGTAATATGAAACTCCAATTGACGAACAAGGTAACTGTTTTTCTTCAAGGAAAGATCATAAACCGCTAAAGTTTGTCTGGGAGCCATCATCCACGACACGTCATAATTTTAAAAAAATTATAAAGAATAAAAGAATAAAAGGGGAAAAAAAAGATAGGAAGATGAGAATCTCTTTTCCAAAGAACAAATAGGCCTATAGGAGACAGATTTCATCTCTTATAGTAGAGCTCTCACTTTCATGATTCATTCAACTTTGAAGTTAACCACTAAAAGAGTTCAAAAAATATAAATCCGTCCTATTTATGAGAAGAAATATTGGTATATATATAGCCACATTTCTTGCGAAATTCTATGAAAACTGAAAGATCTAAGTTAGATATGCGGTGTCCCAGTGGGTTAGAAACACTAGGTGTGACACCGATAATAAAATGTTAATGGACAATATTAAAAATACGGAAAGTAAAGAGACAGGAGGTTGGTAACGCAGTTCGGCAATTGTCTACGTCTGCGGGGCCACGCTCAGAAAGAACAATCCACTAAGTTTACAAGTTACAAGACACTCGGTCTGACACAAAGTAAGACTCCTTCTTATCTTTGTCGCCGCCTCTTCCTAACTTCACACGTGAACCAGATTGTGCGAGCTCCCCTCGACTTATGTTGATTCCTCCCGAAATCCGTGGTTATTGCAAGATCCCCTTGCCCACGTTTGAACTCCTCCCGAGCTCCTTAGCAACCTCCTCCCGATGCTGAATTATAGCAAGGAATACAAGGATTGCATCTTCAATAATAATGCATTAAGATGCTTCAGCCAACACAGTCTTAGAAAGACCGAGAGAATCATCAAAACTCCACCCGAAAATACGTGTGGTTGAAAGATCATATAGGCACATCAAATCTTCCCATGTTTATCTTCAAGATTATTTCCAAATAATTCAAATGGAAAGATGGAAACCCATGTGGCTTTAATGCTTATATTCTCCAAAGATAGTTCTCTCATGATAACTTCTAAGAATACCAAGATAAGCCCAAAAATACCAAGATAGCATTAATCTCCAAATCAATCTTCCTTGCATAGATTGATTTAACTTGATTTATGCTTCCAATAAGATCTTTCCTTATATTGCCAAAAAATCAATACCAATTAAAATAAATGCCAACTCCACGTGTGCATTAATAAAAACATCAAATCCATATATTTTGACTGTTTTTCAAAAATAACCAAATCACAATAAAATAAAGTGTAGATTTTAAAACTAAATAGATAGGAAAGTTGAAAATTTCTGAAGTTACGAAAAGGTTTTGTACTTTTGTTGAACTGAGTTCCAAGCCAATCTATCAAATTTGTTGTAGGAATATGGACACATTTTTATTAGAGAATTGGTGGCAAGAATGAATCCACATGGTAAAATTAAACCATAGGAAAAATTATACCACAGCTAGAGTGATTTTATTTTTTTCCAAATAGAGTTGGCTAAAGCTCAATTTAAAGTAAAAGGAAGATATGAGAACTTCAGTTCATGTGAGAGAATATGAAATTTTCTTTTAGTATAAATAACAATAATTAAATCTTTATTCCACTATATAAGGTAGGCTATATGAATCATATTCAAAAGCGGACATAGGGTGACCTCACCTTAATATTTTAAATTATATTTTAATTTATAATATTTAAATTATTTGTCCTATTATAAGAAAATAAAGCACTCAATAGGTCTAATCTTTTTATACATTTAAGGCCCATAGTGCATATATGATAAAAATTGACTTTATTTATTGGTTTATAGCTCATCATCCATACCAAAAGATATCCATTATAAAAAAAATAGGTATTTCATTTTAATATAAAAAGTAAAGTTCAAATAAAAAAATCCTACAATATACTATCGGGCTCTAACAATTTTATTTGAAATAAAAAAAAAATCATATTTGTCTTTCTGTCATATTTTTTTGAACCTCCTCATCCTTTTCTTGTTCTATTTTTCTTTCTAACAAAATATTTCTTCTTCCTTTCAACTTATTATAAATTTTAGAGAATAAGTAAAAAGTTTTGAATAGAAAATTGGAACAACATATTATGAATTTTAGAGAATTGAAAAAATGAGAATAAAAAATTAAATATTAATTTTGAGTACTTTTGGAAGAAAAACACGAAAAATACTGTTGAAAATATATTTGTTATTGTTCTTGAGTTGATATTTATTGAAAAATGAAATAAGTATATTTAAATAATTTTTTAATGGACATTTTATATAATTATATTGTTATGAAAATTGTTTAAGTTGTTGAGTCAAACAAATGTTTAAATTATTATTTTCTAGTGTGGTTATAATTTTAGACATAGTAATTATATTATATTATATAATTATTTGTAAAATTTAAAAAATTCAAATTTAAGTATCATATTGTCTTATAAAACTATATTTGAATATTAATTTTGTATAACAAAAAAATTATTATATTTTTTTTATATATTTTTTAATTCATTTTCAAAACTATCATTTATTTTATATATTTTGCCCCCACTAAAATTTTTTCTACCTTTGCCACGGGTTCATATTTTGTCATCGCAAAAGTTTTGTATGAAATCTAAGAAATTAATAAAGGATTTTATAATTCTTAAAAAAATATATCAACTTTTTTGTTTCACATAATAATTTGGCCCAGCAGCATATATATGTGAATTTTAATTTTAACTATTATTCAACACTTAATATATCAGAAAAAGACTGCTTAATTAATTTCCAATGCCAGTGAATTTCTCATTCTCAAAAATTGTTTTAGTTTAAGAGTAATTATTAGCCCTGTAGAAAATATATAGTATTGGCCTCCAATGGATAGAAACAATTTGTTCCAACATTCATTTTCCAAATGATTTCACCAAAAAAGAAAACCAATAAATAGGATCTATGCAAAGATAAGAAGAAGAAGTTGGGACCGGATGCAACTTTCATGAAAAGAAAAAATAATTTGTGCTTAAATCCCACCAAGGAGAGAATATGCACGGATAGTTAAAAGTTATGTCTTGAAGTATTATAATGTGATGTAATTGGACTGTTTTGAGGTCCCTCCTTCAACTGGTAGAAATGTGTCTTTGTCTCTCATGACTTATTGGGACCATTTCATACTGTGGGAATTGGGATCGTTGAATTTAGCTTTACTCAATGTCACTGTTTTCTCCACATCATTCTGTCCTTTTTCATAATTTTCGCCATTGGAATTTTGGAATGGTAGTCCTTTCAAGGCTCTTTTTTTCATAAGTTATTGTGTTGCTCGCGATTAGTTATGTCGGCATTATTTTCCACTCTTTTGAAGCTTTAAACATTTTTGTTTTCTATGATGCTCTCCCGGAAAATTAAAGAACTCTTTCCTCCTGCATCAGTTATTGTCTTGTTTGTAATTAGCCATGTCGGTTGTTGCGTCGTTATACCACCAAATTTAAAACATACTCTTTACTAGTATAGTAATGGAGCAAGGTCGTCTCCCAAAGGAATGTGTATATCTTTTCCTTCAACTTATCACAACAAAAATTAGAAACAAATGAACAAAATAAAATATTAAAGAATTTAATAAATAAGAGTTAAAATCCAGTTAATTCATTGAATCCACACTAATTAATTACTTGATCCTTGATGCAAATTTTAAACATGTAATTCAAATAAATCAGTTATAGTTACCGAGAATGCCACTGAAATAACCTCATTTCTCCTTACTTGTCGGTAATTAAAAGGATGTCTTATCAACTACTCTCTAATTAATAAATAACCTAAGAGGATGCCTCATTAGATTTAACTCGTTAATAGCATTAAGATAAGAGAAACCCGATTATGATATGCCCATATGGATGCCATATGCCCATATCATCCCCTTATACCCACTGTCCATGAATGACAGTTTTACCATCTATTAAAACTAGATAGACAATTACAGATCTACTGTTTTAATTAGCATTAGAATTTCCCACAAATAATTAAATATTGCGCACTATTCAACATTCATAGAAAATTCATAAACCCTCTATCACAGGACATAAAAAGGTACTTAACTTACATGTCTATTCAAACCCAATTAGATCTCACAAGTTGTTAATTAGTGCTTCATCAATAAATTAACTGGAAAACTAAATTAGAATGAAAACATACTTAAACAAGACATAAAAGAATTGAATAAAAGTAGACTCATAATGTACTCAATAATAGAAAATGAAGATGGACTTACTTGAATAGAATAAATGAATTTGAATCAAAGGAAGAACCTATAGTTGACAATTTCTTGAAGATAATTATTGTTGAAGATAATCCAATCCAATCCAATACGCAAAGGAAGTAGATAATACTTGTCCAAAATTAATCCACTCAATTTTCTAAACTAAACTTGCTGAAATTTAGAAGCTTAAATTAAAGAATGAAGATTCAATTAAATTCAAAAAAATGTCTTGAATAATGAATACGTAAAGACAAAATAGATTCCCAAACATTAAAAGAACTAAGCTATAACTTCTACTTCTTATTCTCTACCCAAAACTAGGCTGCTCACTCCACTATTTAAAGAATTCTTTCAACAAACTATAACTAAAAATCATAGCTTAAAACAAACTTCAAAATCCTAATCTCCACAATATTAGGAAAATCTGATTACAAAGAATATTTTTCTCCCAACTAACATAACCACTTAATCCAATAACCCCTCTCTTCTCATAGTAAAAATCCTTCCTTTGTAAAATCTTTTCCTTCTAGTAAAATTCATTCCTGCAAATCTTCCCAACTTCTTACACCATTTTAGCTCTTGTTTCACCATTCAATTCTTTTTCCACATAAACCTGAAAAACATAACAAAACTATGAATTTCAACACATGAATGCTAATGAAAAGGCATAAAATTATGACAATTAAATGTAAAATATTAACTTTATCAGTCGGCAACAATTCCCACTTTTTAGAAGCTTTGAAGATCTTTCTCTTCTATGATTTGTATCTTAATTGATCAAAATTTGGAAGAACCAAATTTAGAACGCAAAAGGGCAATGTTCTTCTCAAATTTAAATATTTTTTACTTATAAAAGTTTGGGTAAATTATTTCAATTTGTCTTCAATTATTTTCTTCTCTTTACTGCAATTTGAGTTTTAAATTAATGATTTTCTAATCATTTTCGTGAAATAAAAATTTAACGCCGATAGCCATACATCTTACATACATTCAACTCAGTTAATTTTTATATCATTTATTCGTTATACTTGCGTTAAAATAGTTGTTCAAATTGAATTATAAGTGAATGAAAAATAGACGAAAGTTAATTTAAAAATTAAATTGTAATATAAGAAATGAAATGAAACTTTTTGAAAATTAAATAAAAAATCAAAATGAACTACGAAATTGAGAAACGACATTCAATTCCTCTGATCCATTGTAATTGACGTTTTAGTTTTTTATTCATGCTGCAAATTAAATGTAGTTTTAGTTTTAGAGTACAATTTTATGCTTTTGTTTAACATTAAAGAGTATTAATTACAAACATTTTAATCACTAGCATTAATCACAATCTTTAATATTAATTAGTATTAATTATAGGAGCTTTAGTCAATTTAATAATTAAACACATTTTTCATATCTACTTTTAATTATCAAGCTTGAATCCCGACTCAATCTGTCCATATCTGCTTGTAATTAAATTGCTTATATATTTTTATTTAAAACTACAAGTTTCATTATTTCACTATAATAAAATGAAAAGTTGATATAATACCAAATTAATTAAGATTTTTCTGCAACACAGCAAATGCTTCTTGAAATTTTCAGTCTCATAACTCATTAATTTTATTTTTGATTAATCAAAGCAAATGATGTACATATTGTGAATTTTCAACCACAAAATTGTGGTCAATAATGGAGTTCTTCTTATTGAACCAAGAAAATTGGCTGATTTGACTGTGTGGTCAACTCATGAAATGAATTGAAGCTTTTCTGAATTGTTGAGACTAATTCTTTTCTTCTCCTATTTTTTTAAAGCTCTCCAATTAATTACTATTCTGAAAATTCTCTTTTTCATCAGCTTTTTGGAGTTGTTTCCATACCCTTCCTTTCATTCCGTGATCTTAATCAGTACAAACTTTTTACAAAAACCATAAATTGTCCAGAAAGTTGCTTGCGTTTCACTTGATCATCTATCCATACATCTCAAGGAAGTGGAAAAAGGTACACATCTTTACAACTTGTTTGTGTGCTTAATTATTTACTTTATAGATTACTTTATAATTTGTAGTTTAGTGGTTTTGGTTTTGTAAATCACCTCTTGATTTGTCATCTTCTTCAGGGAATTGAAATGGCTGAAATTTTCTCAGCAATTTGTGGAATTGTGGGTGCTTTACCTAAAATCAAAGAATATGTGGTCACCCCAATAAAAAATCAATTCAATTATCTATTTCGCTATGACAAGTTGATTCAAAGTCTAAGAGTTCAAGTTGAGAGGCTGGATAATAAGAAAACCTTTTTGCAACTACAAATTGATGAAGATAGGCGAAATCTTAAGGTTATTGATCCTGACGTTCAGGAGTGGCTCGAAAGAGTGGAGAAGATCAAGCAAGATTCAGAGAACCTTGTTGGTGCTGTACCAGAAGATCAAAATGGTACTTGCCTCAATGGGAACTGCCCAAAACCGAAGTTGCGTTATTCTCAAAGCCGACAAGCTACCAAATTGACTGCAGCTGTTGATGAACTTCTGGAAAAGTGGGACAAATTTCGCCCGTATCTTGCTCCTCAGATGGAAATAGAAACAATCCCACCCCCGTCTGGCACTCATGAGTTTCAATCTCGGAAGGAGAAAGAGGAAGAAATCATGGCCTGTTTGAGGAATGACACAATCTTTATGATTGGTGTTTGTGGGATGGGCGGAGTTGGTAAGACCACAATGGCCAAGAAAATATGGAGAAGGGCAAGGGAAGAGAAAATATTTGATGAAATTGTTATGACAGAAGGTTTGGGTCAGGATGCAGATCAGCCGAAAATTCAACAACAAATTGCAGAATGTTTGGGTCTTGAATTGACAAAGGAGATGGTACCAAATCGTGCAAGGCTACTGCATAGCAGACTGATGGGCAAAAAGGTTCTCCTAGTTTTGGATGATGTATGGAAAAAGTTGGATCTGGAGGAACTTGGAATTCCGTCCCAAAGAATGTATAAAGGATGCAAAATCATCTTAACAACTCGGAATGATCGTGTTTGCATAGAGTCCACAGATGATGTTAAAGAGATTATAAATTTGGAGGTCCTGCGCGAAGAGGAAGCTTGGAGTCTTTTCCGAGATAAAGCTGGAAGCGTTGTGGATCAGCCCAATTTGCGTGAATTGGCAACAGACGTGGCAAAAGAATGCAAAGGCTTGCCTCTCGCCCTTGTAACTGTTGGTAGCGCATTGAAACAGCAAACCAATAAAGCAATTTGGGAGGATGCACTTTTACAATTGCGACATGCCTCACCAGCAAACATTCCAGGAGTTCTAGAAGATGTGTATCAACCTTTGCAGCTAAGTTACAATGCGCTAGAAAGTAATGTTGAAGCCAGGTATCTCTTTCTCCTTTGTTGTTTGTTTCCTGAGGATTCTCGAATTGATCTCCAAGACTTGGTTCATTATGGAATAGGCTTAGGCATATTTTCCAACGTACGAAATCTCAGAGAAGCCAGAAACAGAGTATGTGGATTAGTTGATACTCTAAAAAGTCGTTTCTTGCTGATGGATGCTAATGATAATTATGGTCGAGTAGTGAAAATGCATGATGTTGTTCGCGACATGGCCATATGGATAACATCTCAAGGTGAACATCAACATGTATTCAAGGTAAGTGATGACATTGGGTTAAGTGAGTGGCCCATAAAAGATTCTTGTGAGAATTACACTGCCATCTCACTTACCGTGGGGAAATCTATGGTTATTCCAAAAGAATGCATGAATTTCCCCAGATTGGGAGCCTTACTTGTGCTATCCTATTTTTCATCTACAAAACCAAAGCTACCAGACACGTTTTTTAATGGGATGAGAGGTCTGAGATTGTTGAGTATTTCTAATTGTATTGTGCCGTCATCATCCTTAAGCTTGTTAACACAACTTCGAGTATTGCGTCTGCATCGTTGTGGTTTGAAGAAGATGATATCCGTCATTGGTGAGCTACTGAATCTAGAAATCCTTAATTTATGGGATTCAAAGATTGTTGAGTTGCCAGATCAGATGGGAGAACTTACAAAGCTAAAAGTATTGGATTTGAATTATTGTGGTAAACTGAAAAAAATCGCACCGGGTGTTATATCAAGACTAGTTCAATTGGAAGAGCTTCGACTCATTGAATGTCCAATTGAATGGGAGGGCGGTGAAGAAAAAGGGAAGGAGAGAAGCAATGCTGAGGTATTTTCCTTGAGGAATTTGAGGGCTTTAGAGATTTGGATTAAAGATCCGCAAGTAATGCCCCAAGACAGAGGCGGCCAATTGGAGCAGGAGCTGACAAGCTATCATGTAAGGATCGGCGAATATGATTCTCGCCGATATACTAAACAGAAACGTATGAGCATTAATGTTTATGAGATGAGAAACTGTGTTGTAAATTCAATGTCTGTATAATTCATGGGTGCCCAACATCTATATTTAAGTGGCAAGGGTTCAAAACACATAATAGAGGTGTTAGAGAGGCAAGGATTTCAAAATGTAAAGCAACTGGAAATATCTAAGTTGGGTACGGCAAAGCATCTGGCAACTGCATTAATTCAGCGAGACATCGCACCCACCAACACCCAGGGTAGTGCTATTTTTCCTGTTTTAAGGACGCTTCATCTAAAAGAAATGGATGATTTGGAGGAAATTTGTGATGGCCCTCCAACACTCGGATCCTTCTCTAAGCTAGAAGACATATGTCTTTATAACTTGTCTGGGCTCACGTATTTGTGGAAATGTTCGAATGAAAGGCTCTGCCTGCCCAACTTGAAAATGATACACATATATAATTGTGAGAAATTGAAATGGGTATTTCCACTATCAATAGCTGAAAGTTTATGCCAACTTGAAACAATTGAGATATGGAATTGTCCAAATATGGAAGAGGTGTTCTTCAAGGGATCATCAGAAGAAGGCGGTGATAGTGATCATATGAACATCAAATTCCCCAAATTGAATAAGATGATCCTTCGACATCTACCAAAACTCTCTGCATTGTGCAAAGCTGTTGATGTGTTTGAGTTTCCCGAAATAAAAACACTGAGCATTGAAACAGTGTCATGGAACCTCAAAATGTTGTGCTCTCGGCGGACAGATCTTTTCAACAAAGAGGTGAGTGTTTTTATTATTTCTTTCTTTTTTTTCTAATATATCTATTCTACTTATGAAAATTTCTATTAAAGATGGGTTTGGTTTGGAAGAATTATTATTATTATTATTAAAGATGATATAACTTTTAATTAATTATATTAACGGTATCAAGATAATTTTATTATTTAATGCATTTACTAAAATACTTAACTACCCTTAATTTAATTTTATCTTTGTGCACCTATTAAACAAAGTTAAAATTTCCAATTGGATGACCATTTCTTATGCAAACATTGATATTGTCAATGTTGTTGTCATAATTTACACTAATAGATAATTAAAGAGAAGAAATATGTTTACTGTCCAAAGATGCTGGTTAAAACTAATAAATCGATGATTAGAATTAAAATTTGATTCCAATACTAAACTAGATGCTTAATGCTTTTGTTATTGGTAATCCTAATATATGGTTTAATTAAGAATATGTTTTTTTTTTAAAAAAAAAAAGAAGAATGAATCCTAGATCCAAGTGAAAATTAGCAAATTGGTCTATAAAATGTATTAATTACTTTTGTGAGGAGCAATGAAATCTTGTACTAAGCATATAAAACAATTAAATTATTTTTAAACGTTAAAGAATAAGTAACTCAAAGTTGATATAGATTATAACGGTTGTTATTAATATTTTGGCTTTCCAATTTCTTTAACAAAATTTTGTTGGAATCGGATATTTTGGTTTTATATGATAATGAAATGAGAATCATGTTTTTTGACATATATTAGGGTAGCTATGTATTTTGTTAAATAAATTAAATAACTAAACAATTTTTATGCCCTTAATAATAATTACTTTAAAGTTATACTCTCTTTAATAATAATAGTAATGTTAGATGCATCGTTAATAGAAAATTTTCCTTTAACTTATACGTTCTTAAAATTGTCGAATGCCACAAAAATTAAAAATAACAAATAAAACTATTTACATGAACACCTTGCCTTTTTTGCATTAACAAAGTTTTTTTCTCCATTTAATTACACTAATTAATGACTAAGCTCCTAATAATTCTCTTTAACTTGCACTTCATAACTATATCTCAACTTGAGGTCACTTTTATTTTGTTTAAAGACACGCTCTAGTGATTTTGTTGCTTTTGAAATTCTTTAATATTGATAATTCTTTTTTCTAATTAATTATAATTTAATTGTAGTAACTTAAAAATCATATTAAAAACTATATCTTGTAACATCATATTTACCTTTTTAACATTAATTGAAAGAAGCACCTTCTCTAAGGTCATAAACTTTGGTAAGTTCACCTTACAATTATTAATCTATAATTATTAAAAGTATAAATATTACTAAAATAAAAATCTAGAATTATTAAGCCCTAACTCAAATGTGAGAAAACTCATGACATGGTTTTAATTATAGTTTTAGTAAAATCGCGTTGTTAAGACCACTTAGTAGGGTTCACTCACATCTGAGTTAAGACTTAATAATTGTATATTTGATTTTAATGATATTTATACTTTTAGTTACTCGTTTGTAATTTTGACGATATTTTGATTTGTGATTTTAGTTTGTAATTTTGATAGTATTTTAAGTTTGTTTCATGACAAACAATTGAATGTCTGAATTAATTATATTGTATAAGTGGAGTATATGATTATTAGGGTGAAAAAATAAAATAAAAACTTACACGGTACTAAATTATTGAATGTCTGATAAAGAGTTCATCAGATAATCCGATAAGCCAATTAGTACTCCATATCAATGGAGTTCCTCAATTGCGTAAAATTTTTTGTACTCTTTACATTACTCTTATGCATAAATGATTACTATAGAAACTTGTATGTGTAAATGACAAAGAGTCAAAAAAAGTAAAATAAGAGTGATTAGTGACCAAATTTTTGTCAATATACAACAAGAACAACTACACGTGTTTGTTATGTAATATGTAATTTTAAAAGAAAAAGGTAGTTACAATATGTGAGGCAATGACTAAATTGAGGAGAAAAATAAAATAAAAAAATAAAATATGTTGAAAATTAAAATGTAATTACTAAATTGAAACAATTACTAAAAAGATAGTTTGTATTACATAAATATAACTTTTCTCGATTTTTATCTTTTTCTATAATATACTTTCTTCCTTTCTTTTTCTTTCTTGACGGGTTTGATGTTCTCTTAAAATTCTGAAGTATCTTCTTGTTGTCATTTTCGTCTATAATATGAACTTTATTCAATTTAGAAGTTATCTTCCTTGCTACTCTTTGTAATTGGTTTTGTTGACTTTTCGCTACCTTCTTGAATATCTTGAATTGAATTTTTGAACTTTACAATTATTGACTGAATTTTATTCTGATTACCATGGTAACTTATATGTGTAAATGAAAAAGAGCCAAAAAAAAGGTAACACAAGAGTGATCAGTGACCGAAATTTTTGTCAGTATACAACAAGAACAACTACACCTTCATCCACGTGTGTATATATATATATATATGTGGATGATGCTTTGTTATCTACACATTTTTATTTATATTTACATATATAATATTTTTTATCTTTTTTTTTTCAATTCATTTTATGAGCTCTTCCTTTCTCTTTTAATTTTAGTTAATAGTTTTCTATTTTCTACAAACCAAATTAGGGTATTTAAAAGTCTCTTATGCATATGGCCAACTTATGTTAAATGTGTTTCTCTCATTTTCTAATTGATAAGAGTTACTTTTACTTTTTTCCAATACATTCATTATTTATTTGATTTAATATAGTATGTTCACATATCCATCTCAACATACTCATTTATGCTAGCCTCATTTTTTGTTCATTCTCATGTCTAGTTGCCTTGCATTTTGATCTATAAAGTATCCCCTAGTTTTATGATTACTTTATAAATTTTTCTTTCAATTATAACCTATACTTTACGATTACATAGTATAGATGATGGACGTCTCCATTTGTTTCAACTTAATTGAATAATTGAATCCTATAAATTCTAGGTAAATATAGAATCACAAAGTATAGATTACTTTTGTAAATATATGAATACAATAAATGTAAACATAATATATATGATCTTTATGGACAAAGCCTTAATTCTTGTAAGAGAACTTACAAAACTTCTTTAAACCTCAACCCACACCACTATAGGACTATTGGAGTAGTACTTTTCTTCTTTCTAGATGATCACTTGTTATCATACATTGAAGATCGATGAATAGCTATAGAGAATTGATGAACAATTAATGGTTGCGTACCTCCAATAATATAGTTTCTTATATGTCATTATTCTTATCAAACTAATGAATACACAAACTAATTTATGTAGGTTCCTTGCTCCAAATTAAAACATTTGGTGCTCGATGGCCTCAAATTTGCAAGTCTCATATTCAGTCATGAAATTCCAATTGGGTCCCTAAGTGCACTTGAAACATTGGAAGTTCGAAGTTGTCGCAGTTTGAAAAGCTTGTTTTCTCCATGCTTATTTGGAGAAATTACAAGTCTTAACGATCTAGTGGTAAGAGATTGTTCAATGTTGGAAGTTGTTTTTGCAGAGGAGGAAGTTGATGATGGAAGTTGGGAGAAGAAGAATATAAAGGAATCAAAATTTGAGAAAATAGAACTTTCAAAACTGCCAAATTTGCATAGTTTTTATCTGGGTCTGGAATGTTTTCCCTTGCCAAAATGGGTAAAGATTCATGGAATAATAGATCCTGAATTGGCATCAGGAGTTTTCTTCAAGAGAGAGGTATCACTTCAACTTACTTCACATATATACACACACTAATTAAGTTGTTGTCATGATTTACAAAAAATAGTTTTGACTTTTGATTGGATAGAGTAATTTTTTATTCGATAAAAGAATTTGTTTTGTTTTGAAAAATTTGTTATAAGAAAGGAAATATTTTAAGGGTATTTAAATTGATGGGCTTGTTTTGATAGGAATTATTTTAGAATTTTTTTTAATGAAACTTTATGATTCAAAATTAAAAATAATATTTTATGGATTTATTTTGGTAGAAAATTACATTTAGAGAAATGTTTGATATTAAATTTTATATTTTGTTAATAAATAAAATATAAAAAGCATCGTAGCAAAAAAAAATATTGTATCATTGTTTCTTGTTTTGAAAATTTTTGTAGAAATAATGGACAAACCAAACAAAATAAATTGGATTTGTGTGGAAAAAAAAAACAAGTTAAGGTGTAAATTAATAGATATGCCTCAATTTTCGATAATTTGTATGCCAAACCAAATTAAGTGATATTTTGATGAATTGAAAGTATTAAGTAAGATGGACTAATGCACAAACTCAAAAAAAAAAAAAAAAAATAGAAACTTCGACAAGTTGTCATTTTGGTCTTCATCTATTTAAAAAAAGTGGTAAAGATTACTTGATTCCATGAAATTGAAATTGAGAAAGTGGCACTAATATATCACTTGAGATTTGAAACTTTAGATTTTTTTATTATTAATTTCAAACTTTAGTTTCAGTGTTCAGATTTCAAAAATCCGTTTCCAAATTTATTTAGTTGGACCTAGACTATTCTATTTCTTTCATCCTAAATCCTACAAAATCAAGACACAGCCAATTGCAATAAATAGCTTTTAGTTTCTTTTCAACATTTTTAAGAGATAGAAATGAAATACAATTGAATATACAAAGCACTTCATTATTCTGCTAATAATGTTAATTATAATAATCTGTAGATTTTTTTGTTATTTTTTTATGTAATACCTAGCTAACATTTGTGTCATCAATAACCGATTGAGTGTTCATAATTAATCATGAGTACTTTTTGAACATGTGATCCATTTTCATTTTCAATTGAGTGTTTATTCCAAGGACTTCTTCCAATAAGTTGATACTGTAAACAATATTGTTTTGCCTAGAACCAAATGGATACATCGTTCGTGTGTCTCTTTGAGATTGGATGTAGTACAAATAATGTAGATGCTTATCAAAATAATCATTAATAACTTCATTCAGTATTGATTTACGACGATGTTTGTTTGTTATTTGAAAGTTTGTACTTTATGCAGCATTGCCAAGATGAAGATAATTTAAGCAAGGGTTGTTTCACGTTGTTTCCAAGTGATCTCTCATTTACTGGTCCGCGGGAATCACCCTTGGTGAAAGGATTAAGGTAATTCACTGATATTAGAAATTAACATAATCAAATTAACAAATTCAGATTAAAAGGAACTAATGGCATTACTATAGGAATAATTATTAAAGAATTAATGAAAGAATTACTTGTAATTCATATATTTTGCTTTCAATAGTTCACTAATTAGTTTTATATATGTTGCAGTGATGTCTTCTTCCATGATGGCTGGTGGAAAGTGCGTGGTAGATTTGGGATAGAAAAACTTTCCCCAAACATTACATATGAGATCATTTTTGTGATAATGTTGAGAGAAAAGTCACGTAATGCTAAAAAGCTTACAATCTTTGTAGCAGAGGATGTGCGGGGAGAAGATATGAGTGATAAGCCAATTGAAGAATGGATAGAAATAGTGGCTGGAGAATTTAGTGCATCATCTACACAATCGGGAGAAATTGAGTTCTCAATCACCAATGATTTCAATCCGTGGGAAGGTATAATCTTAAAATGTGTACATATTCGACCAAAAGAACATATCGGATAGAGAAAATTGCATTGGATGTTAAGTAACTAATGAGATGAGAGGAGTCATTTATATATATAAAAAGATTGTCCCTGTTTGAATTAAAAGGAATACATTTTGTAAAATGTAAGGACATAAAAGACACTTTCAAATTGTGTATTAATTGTATTTTCAATATGGAATTCCTTCATTATATCATAATTTTGTATTTTTAACAACATAGCATCATCTACACAATCGGGAGAAATTGAGTTCTTAATCACCAATGATTTCAATCCGTGGGAAGGTATAATCTTAAAATGTGTACATATTCGACCAAAAGAACATATCGGATAGAAAAAATTGCATTGGATGTTAAGTAACTAATGAGATGAGAGGAGTCATTTATATATATAAAAAGATTGTCCTTGTTTGAATTAAAAGGAATACATTTTGTAAAATGTAAGGACATAAAAGACACTTTCAAATTGTGTATTAATTGTATTTTCAGTATGGAATTCCTTCATTATATCATAATTTTGTATTTTTAACAACATAGCTTTCTTAATTCATTATTTAGCTTCTTTATATATTTTAATTTGAGTTGAGTTTATATTTCTACATTAGTAGTTTTTTTTTTTGGATTGTAATTCGATTCATTTAAAAGGTTGAAATTCAAATTGTATTTTTTATCAATTTAAAATGCCTAAAATGTCACTTCAGTAAAAAAAAAGTAAATAGCATAATTTTTGTCTTATACCTGATTTTTTTAGGGAAAAAAAAGAAAATCATTAACAAATAAATCGATGGGGTTCAAGGTTGTTACCCTGGAAAGTATGTTAGGCTAATAATAAGTTCAAAACTTTGCCTAATTAAAATTAAATGATTGGTAGTCAATAACTAATAGTATAATATTATCTTGTTGTATTAGTGTAAATATAGTGAGATAACGCAAGTATACATTTAACCATTTACCCTACCAACCATTTACCCTACCTCATTATATAATTGCTCCACCCGAAATCTCTATTACCTATAATACAAATGGGTAATAGAGCGTGGGTAAGGAAGAAGGGAAAAAGAGGATTTGAAATGAAATCTAAAATTCTAAATTATTCACTTTGAATATCAAACCAACAAAATTGGGTTTAATTTAAAGACATTCTACTGTATAAATATTAGCAATATCATAGTTGAATATTCAACTATGATATAGAATTCTAAATTTGAAGTTATTTCTAAACTTAATTTGAAACCTAACATGAAAAAATAGACCCATTTGATTTGTTAATTTTTTAAGAAATAAGATAAAACATTCTGCAAATAGAAAATAAGTTTACAATAAATTTTTTAGATTAGACAACTCTTTTCCATTTTGGTTTTTTTAAGCTTTCATTTGAAAAAAAAATAATGCATAAGAATCACACGATTGGTTTGGTAGTCAAACTATCACTGTTACAGTTGTGTGGGGGTCGCGTGGTTTATTGGTCCTTGGCCGGTACTTGTGTATTCAAGAATACAAGAAGAGGGATGTTGTTTGCTTCCAAAATTGCAACATCAAATGCTATCTGTGTGGTAGTGGATCAAGGTATGCAACGAGCAGAAGTCATGATGGAAGGTCCCGGTCTCAGAAGGGATGCAACGGTCCAATCCATTCAAAGAAGTGGTATATTATTAGGCAACCCGGATTGTGATTAAGAGAGATAGTACCTATAAATTGCACAAACCCATTTCAAACTCCGCTCATTAATATTCAAAATAAAAATAAATCAATTGATCCAATTTGTCAATTCTCCATTAAAAAACTTTCCTTCTCACACACAAATCCAATAAAAATATTTCATTCTTAAAGCTAAAAAAAGGTAATTCAAGATAGCCTTGTATTTTCTAGTCATGTTAGTAAAAATATCACTTTTGACTAAAAAAAAATAAATAAGGGAGTCTTGTGTTTAGAAATGCCAGTTTTTGCTTTTCATTTCTCAAAATCAAAGAATGACTTATTGTCACATATATATTTATTAAACAAAAATTTTAAACCTTTTTTCAAGAATGAGCAATGCCCTTTTTAACATTTATTTTTCTTTTTTTTTGAATAGTTTAATTTTTTTTACAAATAGGATGGGACCTATTGATGGCCAGATCGCCACCAAACCACTATAATGCTAGTTTGATCAAACCCCTACCGGATGTTTAACAACAATAAAAAATTATTTCAATTGTGTAATTTGAATTTTTAATTTAAAATTTATAGCCATCTTTGGTTCGAATCTATTTCAAAGTCCTTGGCCACATTGTCCTCTTTGGTTTAAAATTGCTTCCCTATTTATTAATTATATGCATAAAAATCCCACTTCCTCGGTCACTCTGGACCTCTTTGGGTTCAAAATTGCATGTACCAATAATCACTTCCGCACAAGAAGCGCAAAAGAGGTACCTTTAGTACCTAATCAGAGAAAAATAAAGTGTTTGATCTAGAAAGTCCTTTTTAACACATATGTACAGTCTAAATATAAATTTGTTTAGCAAAAAGTAATCCCAGTCTATCCACCCAAATGGTTTCATGTATTTTTTTGGGTAGCTTGTGTTCTTTTTGGAAACTTGAATTTCTGTTTGTGGTAATTCCCATTTTTGCTAGCAGTTTTGCCGGTATATTTGCTTCTTTTAAGCACTGAATAATAGCAATTCTCGGCCCGTTGGAAGACGATACCTCAAGGTGTTTTCAAAATTGCCATGGTGTCTTAACTTTCTTTTGTAAAGCATTTGGTATGACTCTCAAGTTTAATTCCACTTGCAGGCATGTTATCCCTTTCGTTCGATCTATCTTTAAGCGTGCTCAATGGATAAACAAAGTATCTATGCACTTGATAAACCATTAGCATCATAATAAAATAAAGAAAAAGTATAAATCAGTTGCCCCCTTTCTCCTCCACCTTTTTGTCTATTTGTAAGAGCATATACATTTAGTTTACGAGTATCAATTATTGGTGGGATCCCACCATTTATAATTTAGTGACTTTTTTCTTTGATCCTTATATAAAACAATCAAAAACTATTCCCAATTTTATACATATGTGTAAGTATTGGGGAATTTGATTTTTGTGAACATTTTGATTTCTTCAAAAATACTTCTTTGGATCTCATTTGGAACTTCTCATTCCCATTGAAAAAACACTCATTTCTTGCTCTTCAAAACAAATTATGAAGGGGAGAATTTTCCACATGAATTTAATTTGTCTTTCTTTTATGAATGTGTTCTACCAACAGTTTTGGAGAGTTATCAAAGAAGAGTTACTCATGATTATTTTCCCAAATTTACCAAAGTGTGACCATATTTCTTTTTCCGTTATGCAATGGATGAAAATGTGATGGATGGTCTCCGGGACCATAAGACAACACATACATTTTAAGGGCCCATGAAACCCCAATATGTTTAAAGATTTCCTAATTAGGAGTCTTCTCATTAAAAGTTTGATCATAAAAAAAAATCTTAATTGGGATGTTTTGGTCCCATAATTGGTGTGTAAAAGGAATGTTGCCTCACTTCTTCAAATGCAAACTTAAAATTAAAATCTTCTCATTTCGAGAATGTTCACACCATTCTGTCAGGGCCATTTAATTTGGAAAGGTCTTGTTTGTTTATTTCATTAGCCACTTCTATTGGATAGTTTGTTTTTAGGAACTCGAAGTTTCACTCTCTATCTTTGATGTATTGTAAAGTCTGTCTTAATGTCTTATACTACTTCTAATCTCTATTTTCTTAGGGTTTTGCCTTGTTTTTGAGTGTTTATTATGTAATTAAGTGCTTTGTGGCTTGTTTTTGTAAGTTTTACAATAGAGCAAAAGGCATTTTTGGTCACTCAATTATTACCAAATCCGCCTTTTGGTCACTCAACTATTAAGTTGGCCAAAAAGGTCACCAAACTCTTTAAACATATGACTTTTGGTCATTCCGTCCATTGAGTCCGTTTGTGCAGACGGAAATCACTATTTTCAGGGGTAAAATAGTCCTCACAACATAATCTCTTCTTTGACTTCTTGTCAGCTCAATTCTGCTTGTCTCCTGTGATATCTCTTTCTTTGTCAAACACTTCCACACCAATATCAGATAATTTTTCAGAATCTGAAACCTTTTTCTTCTTCTTCTTTTCTTTGGATTCAGTTTAATTATGGTCCAGCAAAATTTAAGCAACATCTGTACTACTGACTACCACTTTTTGAGTTTCCTTGCCATCTTCAATAGGGAATACCATTCTCAACTTCCGTTCTTTCACTTTATCTTTAGATTTAGTTGTCTTTGCAGAATCGTTTTTGCTATCGCCACCCACAATTTCTGTAACTTGTTTTCTCTCAGTTACCGCTGGCAATGAATCTTCCCGCACTCCATTTTCGTCATGTGATTTAGATGTTAACTTATTTTTTGTCATGTGATTCAGTTGAGGGATCTTCCATCTTCTTCATCACTCCAAACCAATTGCTCTGTAACTGTTGGTTTTGTACAAAAGCCAATTTAATTCTAAGATTATTATTTATATTTATTGCCAAGTGATTAGGAACCTAAAGGGTCACACACAATAGAATTACTTCTTGGGTTAAAATGATTTACATAATTATATGATAATTATGGCATCTATTATAATCTTGTTCACTTTTGGAAAGTGAATTGAGTTTGGTAATAATTCCTTTCTTGTTAGACAAGAATACCTTTTTGGAAGGTTGCATTATTATATATAGATGCTTAATGTTAGGTCAAAGACAACACACAACTCTCTCAATAAGAAATCAGGTAAATAAGAAAAATGGTTTTTCTTATTAGATTTCCAAGGTGTTGTTTAGAGGGATCTAGCTTATTAACCTAATGTTAAAATCAATCCTTTGAGGATCCCGAAAGTAGTTCGTGTGGATTACCGTTAGAGGCCGGACACATGTGCGGCTTGTTGGTCGATTAAACCTCGCTCAAGGATTTTGCTGGCATCTCTCAAGGTATATTTTGTATAGATTATCATTAAAGGTCCTATAGAAATCAATTACAATATAATTGTTATATTTTCCGCTGCGTTGTTACTATGTTGATTTCCTTACAGTGGTATCAGAGCCTAATTTGATTTATCTATGCAAAATATACTATATCATGAATGATAAATTGTTATGTATGTATATTTGATTTAATTGGGTTATTTGAGAAATTGTTTAAAAATTCGTTTTTTAAATAATGGGTCAAAATTGTGATTTTGATTTTTTATTCAAAACTGGTTGGAATTTTTCAAAAAAAAAAACACAACGAACGTCCTTGTGAAGACACCGGCCAAAAGTTGGCCGCAACTGCAAGTTGAAGATTTGGCCGGCACAAAGTTGGATTGTTAAGACCAGTCCGACAGTGTAGCAACCGCAAGATGACCAAAAAAGTTTTGGAAGTTTCATCGCCGGAAAATACGATGTATGCCGCTAGAATAAAGCAAGGCTGTTTGTACAATCCGGTGACGTGAAACCCGCTGGCCAGAAGTGTTCTGGATAGAGTTGGGGTAGCTGGACAAGTTTCAGCCATGAAAAAAAAAATGGTTGCTGCTGCAAATTTGTAGTGAAGAAGAAATTTATTCGAATTTGATTTGGAGAAGATGATGATGACATCATCTAATTTTAAATATTTAATTAAAAAAAAAACAGAAATTTGAATGAAGGCGTGTTTTCTGAAACATGCCTTCTAGAGCAAAAGAAAGGAGTTTCTTTATTTCTGTTAGTGTGCCTTCTCTTCTGATCAGTTGGCCCTATAGTTTTGGAAACTATATTTTGACCCATAAAAGTTTCAAAAATTCAATTAAATGATTTCTAATATAATTAGAAATAATATACATATAGATTCATGACAGAAAAATTATATATTCATTTAATGTGATTATTTGAATAATATGACATATATAATTTATATTTGATATAAATTTATTATGTATTCATTTAATGCGATTATTTGAATAATATGACATATGTAATTTATATTTGATATAAATCTATTTTATATTCATTTAATGTGATTATTTGAATAAGACGACATGTAATTTATATTTGATATGAATCTATCATTTAATATGATTATTTGAATAACATGTCATATACAATTTATATTTGATATAAATTTATTATATATACATTTAATATGATTTTGTGAATAACATGTGTCATATACAATTTATATGTGATATAAATTTTATTGAATATTCATTTAATGTGTTTATTTGAATAACATGTCATATGTGATTTATATTTGATAAAATAAAATATTTATTTAATTGCATATTGTATATTCAATTGATCAAATAATTTTCACATATGGTATGTATGTATGATGAGACCATAAATTAATCCCTTAATTAAATATTAAATCATAATTAGTTGCCTTCCATTATTATAGTTTAAACAATTTTTATTCGAGCAACTTGTTGAGTTACCTCAAGGTTGTTTTACTTTAAATATGTTTATGCTATGAGATAAGATATCTGAATAATGGGTTTGATTTAACAAAGACTTTTGATTTGTTGAGTTACCTCAAGGTCAAAATGTTTTTGAGGCAAAGAGTTAGGGGACATATGAGATATGTGTATCAAGAGTTGATGGCCTAACTATCTAAGAGTTACAATTTGTTGTAATTGGTAATTGTTACCTACTTGTTGAGATTATTTTTTAACTTGTTGAGTTACCTCAAGGTTAAAAATAATTAAAATAAGAGTTACAATTTGTTGTAATTGGCAATTGTTACCTACTTGTTGAGATTATTTTTAACTTGTTGAGTTACCTCAAGGTTAAAAATAATTAAAATAAGATCTTAGCCACTAAGAATTTTGTGAAATTCTCGAATCAATTTAAGGGATATTGATTTCAATAAAATAGTGGGAGCAAAACCCAAAAATTTTCATAAGTCCATATTTATTTATTTTGATTTTGCTGATTGCATAAATATGAAATATCTTTCTATCTTTATTTTCTGTTGTAGAAAATTATCTATAATATATTGTTTGACAATATATTAATTGCTCAAATTTTATGGATTGAATTTTACAACCTAAAAATTGTTTTTAGGTATGAGAAGTTATTTTATGTCCTTAAAATCTTTTTCTTGATGATGATATTGATCAAGTAATCAAAGATACATGCCAAAAACATAAAGATGATTTTGATAATGTATATTGTCTTATGCTAAAAAGCATTCATGAATCCTAATTACAATAGTTGTATGTGAACATGTACGCTTTTACAATATTTCATTAGATGAAATGATTGTATGATATAAGAGTTAAAATTGAAGATATATGATATCTCTCTTACGAACTCATTTAGAGCAAGATGGCAAATAATCTTTAGTATCATCTAATGTGCTAAAGGTGATTAGTCTCATTGAAAAAAAATTAGATTTTTTAATTTTGTTATGAACAAAGTTGAGATCTAAATATTTGCTTGAATTACTTAATAAAACAACAAAGGATTTAATTAAGAAGAAAAAGAAAATTGTGTTAATATTTGAGTTATCCAAGAAATTGAAGTTGGACCCTGATTTTAAGAAAATCAATAAAAAGGGTGCTCAAACTTAACACAAAATAATAAGGACAAAAGTTTATATGGTATTAAATTCTACTATGGTCTATTAAGATAGACATTGGAATTATAATTAAAAGGTTCACTGAGATTTTGAAGCAAAAGAAACTTGGTGAAGTTTCTACTTCAAATATGTTTATGATTGAAATAAATGTTTCTGCTTATAAAATAAAATCTTGGGTATTAGATACCAGATTTGGATCTCATATTTACATAAATATGCAAGATTTAAGGATAAGTAGAAAGTTGGGTAAAGAAAATATATTCTTATATGTGGTAATTGAATGCGACAAAAGTTGTTACATTAACCATAGGAATATAGAGTTTTCTTTAGTCAGAAGATTAATCCTTAATATAAAGTATTGTTATTATCAGTACTTATTAAAATATTATCTCTATTTCATGTTTGACATGAATAGATTTACAATAATTCAAAAGAATAAATGTTGTTCTTTTTATTGTGACAATATTTTAATGTGCTGGTTAATTGAATAACAAATTTTATATATTTAATTTGGATAATCTTCTTTTCAAACATAAATACAAAGAAACAAAATTGATAATTTTATCTCTAACATTGTAGATATTGTTATATAAATGAGAAATACATAGCCAAATTGCATAAAGATGTTTATTTGGAATCACTTGATTATGAATCAATTGATAAATGTGAATCTTATTTATAAGAAAATAACCAATTTACCTTTTACTTAAAAAGGTGAAAGATCTACTGAATTACTAAGTCTAATACATATTGATGTATGTAGACCTATGTTAATTCTAATTAGAGAAAGTTTTTCATACTTCAAATGATTATATTAAATATAATCATATATGTACTTATTGAAGTATATAACTAAATTCTTTGAAGAGTTCAGAGAATACAAAAGTGAAGTTGAAAATAAACTTGATAAAAGTATTAAAATATTTTGATTAGATCAAAATAGAGAATACTCGAGTCAAGAATTTTAAAATTATCTAAACAAAAATAAGATTGTTTCTATATTAAAGTAATAATCGAATTTTTTTTGATATTATTCGATTAATGATAAGCCATACAATTCTCTCAAAAATGTTTTGAGAATATACCATATATATTGCATTTGATCTTTTAAGGTATGTTTCATTTAAACCTATCGGTTTTACCTCATATGAGATATGGTATGGGAAATAACCAAACTATTTGGGAGTATCCTATATTTTATAAAAGGTAAAATCTGATAAGTGTGATACAAAATTTTCATATATACTATTTTTGTGAAATGTCCAAAAGAAAGTTTTGGATATTATTTCTATGATCCCAATGAGCACAAAATGTTTGTCTCAAAATATGTCATATTTCTAGAAGAATAGTCTATTCTAGAAAAGGCAAGTGGGAGCATATAGAACTTGATGAAGTTCTTAAACCATAATTTAGTAATGAAAAGAAGATGGAATTAGAGCTTGTACCTCATGGTGATGTGGTAGGACATGAAGCTCTCAATACACAAGTAAATTGTATTTTTAGTAGGATAAATCATCCACATGGGGTGATGTGTTTATCATTAAGAATGATAAACCTACTATCTACAAAGAAGTCTTATTTGATAAGAAATGTAAAAGTGGTTTTGAACCATAAAATCTAAAATGGATTCCATGTATGACAACAAGGTATAGACCTTAGTCAATGCATCTAAAGGGATAAAACTCATAAGGTGGAAGTAGGTCTTCAAAAGAAGACAAATATGGATGGTAATATTGTTACCCATAAAGCATGAATATTGGTCACTACAGGTTACACAAAATCATAGTATTGACTATGATGAAACCTTTTCACCAATTCCCGTGTTAAAATCCATTAAGATTTTACTTGTTGTAATTTGCAAAGGGATTAGTATATGATACAATCTAAGGATTTTTATTCAAAAATCCTAGCAAAGTATGCAAATTATAAAAGTTCATTTATGGACTAAAGCAAGCTTTTAAGAGTTCAAATATTTGTTTTGATGAGATAATCAAAAAGTTTGATTTAATCAAAAACAAATATGAATCTTGTGTATACAAAAGATAATTGGCAATATTATTGTATTTCTCATATTATATGTAGATGACATATTAATAATGAGAATTTACATAACTACTCTTAATTAGTTAAGATGTAGTTGTTCAAAAACCTTCTCAATTAAAGATTTTTGGAGAAACAACTTATGCATTGGGAAAAGTCTATAGAGATAGATTTGATAAGTTGTTTGGTCATATACAGTCAATATATATATTTGTATATGTATTGATGAAATGTTAAAGGTGTTTAACATGCATGGATCAGTTTACAAGGTTTACATTCCTATATTTGATAGGATTTACCTTAGGACATGTGTCCAAAGACTGATATTAAGAAATATAATATGCAAAATGTTCTTAAGAAGTAAGATCATTCATGTATATTATATAAGACCAAATGTCTCATGTGCTATAAGTGTTATTAGCATATTTCAATCCAATTCCAGTGAGAGTCACTAGAAGTGGTCAAGTGTTTTCTTAAATACTTGAGAAGTATTAAGGATCTATTCTTGAAAGTTGAGCTTAATATAAATAGATTCATAGATACTAGTTTTCAATCTTATAAAGATGATTGAAAATATCAAGATGGATACGTATTTATCCTAAATATAAATGTTGTTATTTGAAATTGTTTCAAATAGATTATAACAACATATTCTACAACAAGGAATAAGTATATAATAGCTTGAGAAGTAGCTACAAGATTGTTTGGATGGAAATAGTTTCTTCAATAGTTGAGGAAATAAGGTCTCATCAATAATCCAAACATGTACTAAAATTTTATCAATTGATTAGAGTAATCACTGATAGAATTTAAGTAAAGATACAAGAGATTCCTGCAAAGGATAATATAATTATTCATTGACTAAACCATTATCCCAAAAGAAACATGATGGTCATGTTTATTCATTTGGTTTGAAGTACTGAATGATTGGTTTGAGTCATAATGAAAGAATAATTATGTAATTTTATGCAATAAAGATATGGCATATTTATCATTTTGTAACATATATATGTCGATATATATACAATATGATAAAGTCCTCAGAATAATATTTATTATTCTTAAATTTCCCTAGTCATAGTATTAACAATAACAAGGACGTTGTTAATGCGGATAGACTAGTATATATAGTGATATATAGGTGAATCATTAGAGAATGTGTTCACTGGAATGATCCGCTTAGAGATTTCCATATCGTTAACTATTTGAGTGCCAATGGTATAATCTCTACGTGACAGTAGTGTAAGCGATCCTTTGACTCGAGATCATAAGAGTATCTTTAGTGTGGATGTTATGTTTTGACTCTATTTGTCCATAACCGTAACAGGATATGCGAGCGGTAGATGTTGGATATAACAAGAAGCACGGATTGATAGTTTATGATCGATATAGGATTCACCACTCCTAATAGTGGGAGAGTATATTCCTTTCTGGCGCCACTTGTTGAAGTTCAACTCAAAGTGCACATATTCAGTAAGTAAATTTGGAAAAGTTCTAAATTTATTTACAAGGAGTTGAATTTCGGTACAAGAAAGAAATATAATTAGTACAATAAAGAGTTGGCACTTAGACTTTACTCTTGTACTAATTGGAATATAGGATGGTGAAAGGATGATAATTACATGGTACGTGGTTCATGGATAGGTGAAGTCGATCAATTGACTTTTTCTAACTCTTGGGTGGTCATGATGTCTTGGCTAGAGGCCGCTCTTGATCTATGAATAGAAATGAATTAATTATTGAATTAATGATAAATTAAAGTTGTTTAATTTATTCTATCTTAGAAGCTCCGTGACTAAATTGTCTTTAGTCCAAGTGGGAGTTTGTTGGTTTTGTACAAAAGCCAATTTAATTCTAAGATTATTATTTATATTTATTGCCAAGTGATTAGGAACCTAAAGGGTCACACACAATAGAATTACTTCTTGGGTTAAAATGATTTACATAATTATATGATAATTATGGCATCTATTATAATCTTGTTCACTTTTAGAAAGTGAATTGAGTTTGGTAATAATTCCTTTCTTGTTAGACAAGAATACCTTTTTGGAAGGTTGCATTATTATATATAGATGATTAATGTTAGGTCAAAGACAACACACAACTCTCTCAATAAGAAATCAGGTAAATAAGAAAAATGGTATTTCTTATTAGATTTCCAAGGTGTTGTTTAGAGGGATCTAGCTTATTAACCTAATGTTAAAATCAATCCTTTGAGGATCCCGAAAGTAGTTCGTGTGGATTACCGTTAGAGGCCGGACACGTGTGCGGCTTGTTGGTCGATTAAACCTCGCTCAAGGATTTTGCTGGCATCTCTCAAGGTATATTTTGTATAGATTATCATTAAAGGTCCTATGGAAATCAATTATAATATAATTGTTATATTTTCCGCTGCGTTGTTACTATGTTGATTTCCTTACAGTAACTGCAATCGTTTACATCATCAATCAATTACTCTACAATTGAAGATTATAACTTTAGAGATCTCTTTTTTCATCTTCAACGATTGAAGATAATAAATAGTTGAAACCCACCGAAAATTATTAGGATATGCACACACCCAACTCTTTACAAAACAAAATACGAAGGATGAACAACTTGCAATGGTGGCGGTATGGAGGCAGTGGGGGATTTCACCACGGTGTGCTGACAACGGCTAGCGGAATTAAAAGGAATAGCAGTTGCAAGTGGGGTTTATTAGAATGTGTTAGATCCTATTCGTGAGTAATTATCCTTTTAAAGGAATTACTAATGAAGATGCTGCCCAAGTTGTCTATGGTTTAGCTCTATAGATGACTGACATAAATGAAGTTTTTGTACACAGAGAAAACCAATCTAGAAAAAGGCTTTGACTTCTGGATTCATTTTGTTACAAGCCTTTGAACTTGTTATTGGGAGTTTTGGAGGTTAACAGCAAACACCATCAAAACAACAGCAGCCAACAGTAAGCAATAGCAACAACTCAAAACAAGAACAATTAGTGGATTTGAGTTGAATTTTTTAACAAGTTGGAAGATTTTGATGAATTTGGCCTCTTTAATTGTTGTGATTCATCGTGAAGGTGATGATTTAGTGGGGAAGAGGAAGAAGATAAAGGAAAAAGAAAAGATAGAGAGAGAGAAGAGAGAGGATGAGACAAGGAAATACTAACAGAGAAGATAGACGAGTTAAGACGGGGAGAGAGAAAGATAAAAGAGCTAAGGGAGGAAAGAATAAAAGGATGAGAGAATTTCTTGCCCTAATTTATTTGAAAATACATAAAACCCCATTCATTTAACGGTTTTAATAAAGATAACAGAGTTGACCGACGGAATGACCAAAAGTCATACGTTTATAGAGTTGGATGATCTTTTTGGCCAACTTAATAGTTGAGTGACCAAAAGGCGGATTTGGTAATAGTTGAGTGACCAAAAATACCTTTTGCTTTTTACAATATAGAGAGTTTAAAGTGATAAAAAGGCTTATTTGGAGGTAATTTTGACCAAAAATCAACAAAAGTCAATAAGTCAAAAGAGAATTAACCCTAAACCCTAGGGTTGACCAAGAAAGGTGGTTGAACTCAATTGTGAAAGGACGCTTGGTGGTGAACGTTGGTGAAGTTGAGTAAATGTTAAGATTAAAGTGAGACTATTAAGTTACATGTACTAGTGTACAAACTCAAAAAAAAAAAAAAAAACACTACGGAAAGAAAAAACACTACAGCAAGTTGTCATTTTAGTCTTCATCTATTTAAAAATTGGTAAAGATTACTTCACTCCATGAAATTGAAATTGAGAAAGTGGCCACCTATATCACTTGAGATTTGAAAGAACATTATTTGACTTCATCTATTAATAATATCTTATAATATTTTAATTTTTATCTAAGAAAATATACTAACAATTCTATCTTAATTTGTAATTTTAGTCCTGATTGTTTAAGAATAAACTCCATAAAATTTGATAATTTAAAAAACTATCACTTGACCTCCATTCATTAATAGTTTTCTGCAAACTTTTTAATTAGTTTTTAATTTTTGTATATCAATTTTAAGTGGAATTCAATACTCCTTACACAATCACATATAGATTAATATTCTATATGTACTTCTATTTTTACTCTAATAAGTAACCTACAATTGTGAAAATTTTTGTTTTCTCAAGATTTTGGATTCAAAGTATATAAAAAGAGCACACTCAAATATACTTTTATGAATAATAAATAAGGTACATAGTTACTTTTTAAATTATGAGTTAAAAAAATTGTGTAAGAAAAGAACTTGACGAAAATTTAACTTCTATGTGAAATCAAATAACACCAAAACTATTCAAAATTTGAAAACTATTTAGCTTATATGAGTACATATTAGTAATCAACACTTAAAAGAATTTGAACTGAATAGAAGCAATATAGTTATTATTAAAATATTATTTGGATAAGTAAAAGCTTTTTTTTTTTGAAAAAGTAAGAAATGTTATTTAGAGATTAGTAATAGAGTAAATCAGATCAAAGTAACTAATATAACTTGTGTCTTAGGGATTTGACGGAAACAAAAGTGCTCTAATGGACACTTTCTCTAACATTAATTAATGGATCTATCTTATTATATCTGTTTAGCATTTTTTTTAAAGAAATTAACAAT
The DNA here is from genome assembly GCA_016586305.1 of Ophiorrhiza pumila. NCBI lineage: Eukaryota > Viridiplantae > Streptophyta > Magnoliopsida > Gentianales > Rubiaceae > Ophiorrhiza > Ophiorrhiza pumila. Next base: position 23,353,258 of record BLIW01000003.1, on the reverse strand, counting down.
GAAATTAGCAAGTGAAATACAAATATATTTTACAAACGCTTTCGCTTTATTCCACTTTTAGATGTTCAAGCTCGTACCATCCTTCATCATAGTTTCAAAATAAAGGGAAAAATTAATTTTCATGTTTGATAACAAATTTGATATGATAAATATGTCATGTATCGAATTTTATACATTTTGAAATGGGTTATTAAAATCTTATACAATTTAAAATATGTTATTATAAATTGGTTTTCAAATGCAATTGAATTATAAAACAATTATAGTTTTATTATTTTAGCAATTTATTACGTACTTTCAAACTTTAGTTTCAGTGTTTAGATTTCAAAAATCCATTTAAAAATTTTATTTAGTGGACCTAGCAAAAGCAAGACAAAAGCACTTCATTATTTTGCTAATTAAATATTAATTATAACACTGTAGATTTTTTCGGCATATCGTCATATCCATTAATACACATATAAAACAAATAATGTAAATGCTTTTCAAAACAAGTAATGGTTTACAACCATGTTATTATTTGAAAGTTTGAACTTTATACAACATCGCCAAGATGAAGATAATTTGAGCAAGGATTGCTTCATGTTGTTTCCAAGTGATCTCTCAGTTACTTGCCGGTATAGGTGGGAATTACCCTTATTGGTGAAAGGATTAAGGTAATGCACTTATATTAGAAATTAACATAACTAAATTAATAAATTCAGTTCAAAAGGAACTAATGGCATCACTATAGGAATAATTATTAATAGAATTAAAGAATTACTCTTAAGTAAGTAATATATTTTGCTTTCAATAGCTCACTAATTAGTTTTATGTTGTAGTGATGTCTTCTTCCATGATGGTTGGTTGGAAGTGCGTGGCAGATTTGGGATAGAAAAACTTTCCCCAAATATTGCATATGAGATTATTTTTGTGATAATGTTGAGAAAACAGCTAGTTTTGGATATAAAGGTTGTAACTGTTCTAACAAATGAGTGACGAAAAGAAAATACGAGTGATAAGCCAATGGATCAATGGATAGAAATAGTGGCAGCAGAATTTAGAGTATCATCTGGAAAATATGGAGAAATTGAGTTTTCTATCACGAATAATTCATTTCCCAAGGAAGGTGTAGTCTTCAAATGTGTATATATTCAACCAAAAGAACCCATTGCATAGAGGAAATTGCGTTGGATGTTAAGTAAGAACTATTGAGATGTGAGGAGCCATTTATATTAAGATATTATCCCGGTTTGAATCAACAGCAATACAATTTTCAAATTGTAGGGATATAAAAGTCACTTTCAAGTTGTGTGTTAATTGTATTTGATGTACGAAATTCCTTCATTAATTATCTTGTAACTTTGTATTTTTGACAACATAGCTTTCTAAATTTGTTATTTAACTTTTTTATATTTTAATTTGAGTTGAGTTTATATGTCTACATTAATTTTTTTTTTTTGCTATTGTAATTCGACTCATTTAAAAATTCAAATTCCATTCTTTAACAATTAATGCATAAAATTCCACTTGGGGGAAAAAAATTAAAATGCATAAGTTTTGTACTAACCTATTTTTTTTTAGAAAAAAAAAAAGCATTAACAAAAAATCATGGGCTCAAGGTGTTACCTTATAAAGTATGATAAATGATTGGTAGCCATCAACTTACAAATTGAGTTGATAATCAATAACCAATACCACAAGGTTATATGTCCTATTTTTATTTGAATCACTGTCTAAAATAGGACGATATTAGACCTTTTGTACTGTATCAGTTTTCTCAGTGGCCATTCTTTTTTTTATCTTCAATGAATCTTTTTATCCTGTTGTATTAGTGAAAAATATAGTGAGTTTAAAACGAATAAAAGATAATGTAAGTATAAGTTTAATCGTTTGCCCTACCTCATTATACCATTGCTCACCCCAAATCTCTATTACCTACAATACAAACGGATGCATAATTACGACGTCAATTAATAAGGAAGAAGGGAAAAAGAGGATTTGAAAATGAAAACTAAAATTTCGAATTATTCACTTTCAATATCAAACAAACAAAAGTGGGTTTAATCTAATGACATTTTGCTACATAAATGTTAGAAATATCATAGGTTTTTTTATTTCATTAATCAGTATAAATGTATATTACAACCAACTGACTGGTATTTACCAGTGTTTTAAAACTCGGACCGGAATGCGAACCGGTAGAGCTACTGGGTTAGGGGTCAATTGGTCGGATCGGTTGAACCGGTGTCAAGAACCGGATGACGTCATAAATATATTTAATATAAATGTATTAATTAAATATTAACATATCTAATATTTTATGTCAAAATAAAATAACCAAATTATAAAAAAATAATATTCAATTAAGTTCTTAGTTTTTCATAAAAAAAAAATCATAGATCGTATTGTTTAATAATGCTAATAATTATTTTTTTTATAATATAATAAAATTTTATTAAAATACGTGAAATATATTAAAGTATTAATTAATTAATATCAAATCGATCATATTAAAATAAGTTAGAAAGTGTAGTTCTCAATACACAATTTATTTATTTCAAAACTTAAAGTTGTGAATTAAAAAAATTAATGACATGTTATACTTTGAATTTAATTTTGTGTGATATAAAATAATAATTAAATAAAAAACAATAAATATGATATGATAAAATTTAAAATTCATATTTATTTAAATTGTATGAATGTGATTGATTGAAAATATTAATGAAAACATAATTTCCATATTCATTCAAATATTGTAATATGGTGAATTGGAAGTATTTATGACAATTAGAATTTATTAAAAATCTTAAAATATGGTAAATTGAAAGCTTTTATGATAATTGAAAGATATTAAAAATCTTGAATATGGTAAATTAAACTATTTATGACGAATGTATTCAAATTTTAAAATATGGTAAATTAAATTATTTATGATAATATTCAAATTTTAATATATTAAAATGTAGTAAATTTGAATCATTAATGATAATTGGGATGCATTGATGGAAAAATATTTACTACTATTAATTAGCTTTAAGTGTAAGTGTAAGTATAAATGGAAAGAAAGGAATGAAGGAAGGAGAAGGAAGGAAAAAAAAACAAAAAGGAAAGGAAAGGAAGGGAAAAAAGGAAGGAAAGGAAGGAAGGCAAAATAAAAAAAAAAGGAAGGAAACCGGTGAAGGAAGGGAAGGAAGGAAGGAAGGAAAAAAAAAAAAAAACCGGGTTCCAACCGGTTCCCGGTTTTTTCGGTTGAACCCGGTTTTTGACCGAGTTTGACCGGTTTTCTAAACACCGGTTTTTGACATCAACTCGGACAGGACCCTTGGCCGGTTCCAGGTCGAACCGGCCGGTCCGGTCCGGGTTTGATAACACTGGTATTTACAAACAAAAACTCAATGAATGAGCTTCAAAATAACTCACTGCAACCAAAGGATGTCTAAAAATTTGCCAAAAAAAGTAAGGGTGACAAATGAGCGGGTTAGGTCACTTTGCGGGTTGGATTGAATGAGGAGTGATACTTGACGGGTCATGACCCAACTCAATTCATTTATTGGCAGGTTATGCATGGGTCGGGTCATATGTGGGTTGGGTTATGATTAGTTTTACCTGCGGATCAATTCAATTACTTTTTTCTTGACCCGTGGTCAATTCAACTTTTTCTTTTTGATTTTTTGTTGCTTTAAATTAAATGTTTATTATACAAATTTATACACACTAATTATATTTTCACATATTACACACATTGCATATTTTGTTTTACATATTACACATATTTTCACACACTACATATATTTTACACATACTACACATATTTTCATACACTAAACATATTTTACACATACTACACATATTTTCACACACCTCACATATTTTCATACACCACACATATTTTACGCATAATACACACATTATGCATATTTTACACATATTTTCACACACTACATATATTTTTACATGTTACACACATTTTCATATATTATACATATTTTACATATACAACATACATTTTTAGTGGTGGAGTTAGAAATTTTAGTTAGTGGGGACAAAATTGATTATAGTATAATTAAATAATATATTATTTCAATTCTTCTATATAATATTTTTAGTATTTTTTAAGTTTACTATTTCCAGTAGAAACCCATACATATAAATCTTCCTTACCAATCGTGGGAAACAAGTTAAGTGGTACCGAATTGATCACATATTGCGCTTCTTTTGGGACTCATCTATCCACTGGCCACTTCCATTTATATTAATTAATAATTGTCTCAACTATTGATTATAGAGAAATTCCAAACACATGTACAAGATTTCCAGAAAAGCAATTAATTTAGTAGTGATTCAAGAGGATGTCAATTATCAAACTACAAAAAGACTTTATTTCCATCACCGATCAGCACATGTGTAAGTTCTTGATCAATAGGCTTAATTCCAAGAGTAGTCCAAGAGTATTTTGAGAGACCATAAACATTTCCCTTTAAGCAATAATGTATGAATCCATTATATCGATAGTGAATCTTTTTTGGTCACCAGATTCCATACGTGCTTACGGATCAAGCATTAATTCCATGTCTGCAATTTAGTAACTCTTAACCCTCATTCCTTAAGTGTCATGCACATACTTGCCCAACTTACTTTTACTTGATAATACGATTCTTCTTTAACCCACAAGAAAACTTCCAATAAACTTTCTATCTTCTTAGTAACAGCTTTTGAAATAATAAAAATGCTAGACCAATAAAGGTGTATGCTATCCAAAACTGATTTGATTAGTTCTCAAGGGTACGCAATTAATGTTTCTTTATTTATTTATATTTTTGTAAATTCGAAACATTTTTTAGTGCTGATTCATGAAGTTTCTGCTTAATTACTTGGAAAGACAACTGGCCTCATGTTTTGCCTTAACAGTACTGGTGCAACTTTTGCTTTAGTGATATACATCACCAGCTGCTGTTGCTAATATTCTGTTTTGTTATTGTCCAGCATATTGTCCAATGGACTGAGAAAGGAAATGGCCGGTTATTGATTTGAGCATGATTGAGGAGTTGTTGTCTAGAGAGCCAGTCCTCCGGCCTTATTTTGATGTTAACTTGTCTGACTAAATGTCTATATTTAACTTATGACATGTTTGTTTTCCTTGTTGGTTGCATATAGTTTTGCAAATACTTGATTCTTAATTAATGTGAATATTTGCATGCATGGGTAACTCCATTTATGCATTACTATTTATTCACTTGTGTGAAAATGTTATTATTTTTTGTATATTAAGAATGTTGATTTTTTATTTTAATTATTTTTCAAAATAAAAATTTAAAATTTAATGTCAAAGATAAACAAACCAAAACACCTATGATAAAAATGAAACTCATCACAATCTTCAATCAAACATGTTGGGATTAATTGTATAAACTCATATGCAATGATATTGGAATATTGGAGTTAATTATTCTCATTCCCATTTTGATTGAGGAATCCGAGCCAAACGATTATTTGGGTTGGCAGTTTCTTAATAAAAATTGAGAATTGATGAAATAATTTATTTATTTATCAGTAAGTAAAAAGTTAAAGGATACAGCGTTACAATTAAAACAAATAACAAATATTATTTACTCAATTTTCCCTTTTGGATTTAATCTTCTATACACAAATTCTACCCAAACCTATTTATAGTTGGAGACCCTTTTAAATTTAGGTGGAGGTTGGGAGTAGGGGTGGTAAACGAGCGGGCTACTCGCGAGTAGCTCGGTCAACTACTCGACCGGCTCGAGTTCGATCTCGAGTCGAGCTCGAGCTCGGATTGTATATACTCGAGTAGCTCGCGAGCTACTCGAGTATATATATTTTTTATTTTTAATATTTTTATTTATATTTTAGTCCCTGTAGTTTAACAAATACATCCTATAATTTTTTAAAAAAAAATAAAAAAAAAATATTTAAAAAAAAATTGAAAAAAAATAAAATAATCGAGCTCGAACTCGAGCTCGAGCTCGGTACTCGAAGTCGAGCTCGAGTTCGAGCTCAAATTTTGGAGCTCGATCGAGCTCGAGTAGCACCCTTAATGAGCTACTCGAGCTCGATTAGGGGTATACTCGAACTCGATTCGGCTCGATTACACCCTTCGTTGGGAGGATTCCAAAAGGAATCGAAAGAAAGAGTGATGTTTGATTGTAGGAATTATTTTCGAAGAGAATGTTTTATTTCTCAAATAATGAGTTATTTTCATTTCACACTAAAACGAATGTTTGGATACTCTCTTTATTTTGCCCTCTTTTATACTCCCTCAAGACTATTTCTTTATCATCTACTCATAAAGGAAATCCTTTCATTCTTCTCACACTCCTCTAATTCTATCTTCATCTCATTTTTCCATCTTGGTCAAATTGAAATTATTTTAATAAATTAGAGATTTTTTTAAAGCCCTAAAATGTTTAGAAAAATTATTTTTGTAAGATTTACGATGTTATTAAACATTATTTTAATTAATTTTCAAGTAAAATATTAAAAAAAATAAAACTATAATTTTATTTAATTGCCATTTAGAAACAATCACATATCAACTACAAGTACTCAATTATAATTTTGATTTCAAACACACACTTAACCAAACATTATCAAACCGTTTAGTTAGGGGGAATGGAAAACGGAATACATAATGTTTGTTTGGTTCAAGAGTAATTATACTAGTGAGAATGCGCAGTTTTCCAAATATATGAAATACACAAAACTCATCTCTCGCATGAATTGTAATGAGAAGGAATAATAGGGCATAAGGAGTTTCTTGTCACTTTATCCAAATATTTATCTTTATCTTCGTTTTATTAATGACTTTCTATTTTTCTCTGACCAAATTGATTCTCTATCTCTTTCTTCACGAGTTATTTAATCATTCATTTATTTTTTGATAAATAGTTTATTGATAAATGTTTTTTTAAGTTGAAAATTTTAATAAAAAAGTAAAATTTATTTTTCTAAGATTCACAGTATTTTTAAACTTGTTCAATGTTATTTCAATTAATTTTTAAGTAAATTTAATATCAAAGAAAAAAATATTTTTTATTGATTTTATTTCGAAACAATTGCATCCCAAAAAAAATATTCTATTAAAATCCTGATTCTAAACACCTAGCCAAACATTATTATTGGGACGTCGTTTTCATTTCTTATCCCAAGTGGCGAGTAATAAAGAAGATATTGGTTTCTTGAGGTTTGGAAAAAGAGTAAAAATGTTAAGACATATATTTTTAATTTTTTTTACGCTTAATGTAGTGTTTGAAGGGTTCTATAGTTAATTATATATGGTATAGGTAGAGTGCATTTTTATTATAGTAATACTTTAAAAAAATGCTTACATGGCACGAAATAATTGGTGTCTAATAAGGAGTTTATAAGGATAATCGGTATAAATATTTTTCTCTTAAATATAAATGAGAAAATGAGTTTCGATCAAATACGGTTGTAAAATGCAATCAAATTCATAAAAAAAAATCATTTAGCGTTTAGTAGGGTAAAGTGGAAGATAAAATACTTGATTAAGTGTTTAGTGAGATAAAGTGGCAAAATGACGACCTCATTTAATATTTAGTGGTGGGATAGAGTGACAAAATGCGATACATAGCTGAACTCATTTAGTGTTTAGTGAAATAAATATTTAGTTGTTGTTATATTAGTTTTCTTTTAAACAACAAAAAAAGTGTTTGTAAGTTTGTTGTTAAGTTGGGCAACAGACAGATATGAGAATAATTGTGGCAACAAATGAAATTGTAGTAAAATTAGAGGGTAAAACCGTAAAAGTGAGAAAAGACGACGATGCCTTGGTGTCGGACAACGCTGGTACTTGTGCGCGCGCGCGCACACTCACGCTAAATAGTACTTCAGATTGCAAGTTGAACTTGCACATAAACAGTTCAAATTGCTATTTTATGTGAATTACTTTGATTTCTACTTGAACCTTGATGAGGGATGAATTTAACTGTAAGTATAATACCTAAAAAATAGACTCCTAATGCAATTAACTATCATTCAGTTCATGGGAATCCTATTCTTTCTTTGATCATATTCTGTATGATAAGAGTTACAATCCTATTACAACTCTTACATTACCACAAAACTCTAATTCAGGTATGTAATTAGAGTTTCAATACAACTCTAATTCAGGTATGTATTCTATAAATACCTCCCTCCTTCACTTTGGAGGGGGATTCGATTCAAGTATTCTCAATTACTTATCGATATTTGCTTAAGGCTCATTACTGATTTAGGCATCGGAATTTACTCCCTGGGACCAATCCCGGGGACTTTGTGCAGGTCTTCGGAGCGTTTGGAGTGACCAGACGACCAGACGATCCCGAGGACGACGTGAGGTTTTTTTTGAGACTCATCAATTGGCGTCCACCGCGGGGCAGAAAGCAATATGCCTACTACTCGTTTGCAGTCATCCAGACGTGACAAGCAACCAGGTGAAAATCCTCCTAATCCTGTTCATCAGGGGAGAACAATCCTCCTCTGCGGGACGAACTCGCGAATTCACCTTCCAGGACTCCACATCAGGACGGACAAGGTTCTGGTCTTCGGAATCAGGAGGGAAGTTCAATTCCCATTATTAATTTGGATTCACCAGATGTGCTCAAGTTTCTGCTCGACAATGGACAGCGAATTCAAGCTATGATAGCAAATCATGCTACAGGTAATCCAACTGAACAAGAAGCTCGTACTGTAAGACAGCAAGATCGAGAACAAGCGATTCGTGAAAATTATTTGAATCGCAAACGAGACCTTCGACAGCAGCTTCAGAAAGAGCATGAGCTCAGATTGAGAGCCGAGGAACTCAGAATAAGAGCTGAAGAGCGTGTTAATAGGAATAATCAATATCAACATCGAGATCAAAGTCTGGATCATATTTCAGTTTCATCTCGCTGAAGGGATTCACGATCACCGAACAGACATGAAAGACGTGTGCACTATCGTCAACGCACAAGAGCAGAAGATCATATTGATGATAATATGTACACAACATACGAACAGCCCAGGCATCAGGATTTGTGATTTAGGGATATAGGCCCATCTGACCTGCCACGTTTCACAGCCACAACTCAATGATGATTTGGGAATAAATTCTCCATTTGTGGATGATGTGGAAAATTATCCTCTTCCGAATAAGTTTAAAATGCCAACTTTGTTATATTATAACGGGGAAGGAGATCCGCCAGAACATGTGCATCATTATGTGCAAAGTATGAGAATTTATAACTACTCAGATCAGATTCTATATAAATATTTTGGTATAACTATGATGGGAACTGCTCGACTGTGGTACAATAACCTCAAGCCTAAGGCGTTTCGTAGATTCAGTAAGATCAGGGCAGCTTTCACAAACAGATTTGTGCAGAGACAGAAATTTGTGAAAACAAGTGTTGAATTACTTAACGTGAAACAAGGAGATTCCGAATCGTTGACCCAGTATATCGACAGATTTATAAACGAAAGTTTGGAAATAGAGCACAGGTCAGAAGAAGTGGTGATTGGAGCCTTTACAAACGGCTTGTGACCTGGAAGATTATACAAGGACTTTGTCATAGATCCTCCTGTTAATACTGAGGAGATGATGAAACGAGCTCGTAAATTCACGAAAGGTGAAGACGCGGATAAGCGAAAGCGAGAAAATGATAGAGAATCTGAAAAGAAGAAAGAAGACAAAAACAAAGTGTCTGGCAATGGAAATCGCAAACAAAAGTTTGATAAATTTGACAAAGTGCAAAATAACTCGTCCATAGTTGGTGAGGATAGAAATTACACCTTGTTGAATAAAAGGCAAACCGATGTGCTCGCAATCTTGGAGAACTGAGGAAGTGTGAGATATCCACAACGGATGACGGCTCCCGATAACAAAAGAAGTAAGAAGTTCTTTTGTAAGTTTCATAATCAGCATGGTCATGACACAGAACATTGTAAAGATATGAGAAAGTATATAGAAGAGTTAATTCAGAACGGTCATTTAAAGGAGTTTATCTTAAGAAATCCTTCAAACCGACCAGAAGACAAGAAAAATCCAGATCTTCTGGATGATAAAAGAAGAAGAGATAATGGTGATCATAGAAATCCTGGAGTGAATAAGAATGTCACAGAAGTAATTCACACCATTATTGGGGGACCATATGATGGTGATTTTATGACCTCCAAAAAATCGAAGAACAGGGGAATTCCAGAACAGGAACCAGTTCATAAACGGTTCAAATCGACAGACCCCATCACCTTTTCAGAAGAGGATACTGTGCCGACCAAATTTTCACATGCCGACGCATTGCTGATTAAAGCAATCATCGCCAATAAGGAAGTTCATAGAATATATGTAGATGACGGCAGTTCGACTGACATTCTCTATTACGAAACTTGCCAAAAGATGGGTATTGACAAGAAACAGTTAAAACCTTGTCATTCACACCTCATCGGCTTTTCAGGAGAAACGTCAATGCCTATTGGCACGATAAACCTGCCAGTGACATTGGGAGAATATCCCAAGGATAGACTCATATATATTGAGTTCACTGTCAAAGATGTTTTTGCTTGGAGCACAGATGACATGAAAGGAGTCTCACCCGACCTGATGGTTCATAAGTTGAATATTGATAGATCAGCTCAAGTGATCAAATAGAAGAAAAGGAAGTATGCGCCAGATCGGAATAAGGCCATATCTGAAGAAGTCGACAAATTGTTGAAGGCAAAGATAATCAAAGAGGTGTTTTACCCGACCTGGCTTGCCAATCCTGTTATGGTTCCAAAGCCAGACACTTCATTTCGGATGTGTATAGATTACACCGATCTGAATAAGGCTTGCCCAAAAGATTGTTATCCATTGCCGATAATTGATCAAAAAGTGAATGCGACCTCCGGCTTTGAGGTCTTATATTTTCTGGATGCCTATAAAGGTTATCATCAAATTCAAATGGATGAAGACGACGCGGAGAAAACAGCATTCATAACTGAAAATGGTACATTCTGCTGTACAAAAATGCCTTTTGGTTTGAAAAATGCCGGTGCTACATACCAGCGATTGGTGATTAAGATTTTCTCTGATCAGATCGGACGGAACATGGAAATCTATGTTGACGATATGCTGATTAAGAGCAAAAGAATAACAACCTTTTTGGATGATGTGAAAGAAACTTTGACAAAACTGCGAGAAACAGGGTTGAAGTTGAATCCGAAGAAGTGCACATTTGGTGTTGGCTCAGGAAAATTTCTTGGCCATATGGTTTCAAACCAAGGAATTGCAGCAAACCCGGAAAAGATCAAGGCAATTTTGGATATAAAACCTTCACAAAATTTGAATGATGTTCAAAGGCTTACGGGTCGTTTAGCTGCGTTGAATCGATTTTTGTCCAGATCGGCTGACCGCAGTTTGCCTTTCTTTAAAGCATTGAGGAAAGCAAAAAACTTTGAGTGGGATTCGAACTGCAACAAGGCATTTAAAGATTTGAAAGCATATCTGACAAACGTACAGGTGTTATCAACTCCAGTTCAAGGAGAAATTTTATACGTATACTTGGCAGCAAGTGATGCAGCAATTAGTGCAGTTTTGGTCAGGGACGACAAGGGAGTACAGAAACCAGTGTACTATACGAGCAGAGCTTTGCAAGGAGCCGAACAACGATATCCGACTATGGAAAAATTGGCATTAGCACTTATTAATGCTTCAAGAAGGCTGAAACAGTACTTCCAAGCACATGAAATTCATGTTTTAACTGATAAACCATTGAGGCAGGTCTTGCAAAAACCCGATTCTTCAGGAAGGCTCATGAAGTGGGCAATCGAGTTGGGGGAATATGCTATCACATTTTCACATCGGACAGCAGTGAAGGGTCAAGTGCTCGGTGACTTCATAACAGAAGTTTCCCTTTCAGAAGAAGACCTTGTGAAAGAAGATGACCTAAGGAACCCTTGTAAGAAAATGAAAGGTTTCTGGGTTTTATATGTGGATGGTGCATCAAGTGAAGATGAATCAGGTGCTGGGCTAATATTAATTAACCCCAACGGACAAGAGTTCACGTATGCTTTGCGTTTTGAGTTCAAAGCTACAAATAACGAAGCAGAATACGAAGCATTAATAACTGGGATGAAGTTAGCTTCTCAGATGGGAGTTGAAAAATTACAGGTTTATAGTGATTCGCAGCTCATCGTAAACCAAGAAACTGGGGGATATGAGACCCGAGATCCGAATATGAAAAAATACTTGGATAAAACTGAAGACTTGAAGAGGAATTTTCAGGAATTCTTAATAGAACGAGTACCCCGAGCTCAGAATAAATGAGCAGATACGCTCAGTAAGTTGGCATCTTCCGCACATGTTCATCTCACCAAAAAAGTTCTGGTGGAGGTCTTGCCAACTAGAAGCATTGAAGAGTTGCAAGTTTTAGCGGTAGAAGAGCTGGGAGATACTTGGATGACCCCAATTATCAATTTTTTGATAAACGGAGAATTACCGCAAGACAAGGCTTCAGCCCGAAAATTAATTAAGTCATGTCAGAGCCCGCACATTGGCAAAGAAGGCAATGCGATTGGGATACTACTGGCCTACAATGAGCTCTGATTCACATGAGTTGGTGCAGAAATGCCCCAAGTGTCAAATCCATGCTGTCATTAGACATATCCCACAAACTGAGATGATCACAATCCAAAGTCCATGGCCTTTTGATCAATGGGGAATCGACATCGCTGGACCTTTCCAGAAGCTCCTGGACGGCTTAAGCACTTGGTAGTGCCTATTGACTACTTCACAAAATGGGTAGAAGTTGAGCAAATTTCCGAAATAAGTATGGTTAAGTTCGTCTGGAGACAAATTGTGTGCAGATTTGGAATACCAAACACAATCATATCTGATAATGGTAATCAATTTGCTAATGATCCGCTCAAAAGTTGGTGCGAAGAGCTGAACATCAGACAGCATTTTACCTTGATAGCGCATCCGCAAGCGAATGAACAAACCTAAGTCACTAATCGGATCATTGTCCAGGGATTAAAGACAAGATTGGGAAAAGCTAAGGGGGATTGGGTTGAAGAGTTGCCAAATGTTCTATGGGCATACCAAACTACCCCAAGAACAGCGACCCGAGAAACTCCTTTTAGCTTAGTTTACGGATCCGAAGCAGTGATACCTGCGAAAATCGGACTTCCAAGCCCCAGAACAATTCACTATGTCACAGAAGCAAATCCTGACGAACTGCTGCTAAGCCTGGATTTGCTGGAAGAAAAACGAGAAAGGGCACACCTAGAAGAAGCTAAGTATAAATTTGATATGGCCCAATACTATGACCGGCGTGTCAGAAAAACTCAGCTTCAACCTGGAGATCTGGTCCTGCAGAAGAATGAAGCAAGCCGAGTTGAAGGTCTCAAGAAGCTCGATCCAAACTGGGAAGGACCTTACAAGGTAACCCACGTCGGAGGTACTGGGAGCTATAAGTTGGAAACTATTGATGGACGAACCATTCCAAGGATGTGGAACATCACTAACTTGCGAAGATTCTATCAATAGTTTACCTATTCAGTTCTTTTTCAGTTATTCAAAGTGCTATGACGCTTCAATAAGTGTAATTCAGCTTAAATGCTACACAGAAATAAAACAACTCTTTATGAGTTCATTCTTATAACTTGAGTTTGTCTTCAGTTTATTCATTTATGTCGTATTTATGAACTCCGGCTCTGATCGGATTATACGATATCTTTTTATGGATTTTTCGACAAAGAGGATAATATCCAGATCAAATGCAAATCTAAGTTTGATTTAGTTCAAATTAACAGATTTCAGATCATACTATTGCTTTTCCGCCAAAAAGGAAAAGTGCAAGTTAAATAAGAACATGTTAAGTTCAGTTCATATTGAATTAACAATATCATTAATTTTTCGTGAAAAAATTAAATACCTTAGTTCAATTCTGGTCGAACGTTGATACAAATTGAAGAAATCGTGCAGATCATACGTTCAAAAGCTGAATCAAACCTCGTTTAATTCGAACAAATTTAGTTTGAATTACACATTAACAGAGATTGATTAAGAAGACGTCGAAAATTGAGCTGCACCAATGCAAGATTAATTAAGACGACGTCGAAAATAGATTGAAAATCAAAGTTAATATCCAAAAAGACCAAAAACTGGTCAACTATTGTTTAAAAAAAATGTAAGAGCCTATAATGCTATTACAACAGCTCTGCGAGCTCGCAGGCTCAATTATTCTCTTCTTCATTTTTCTGAGGCATCGAGGGTACGAACTGGCGACCATCAACTTGTACCATCTTCAAATCGGCAAAGGCTCGATCAAGAGCTTCCATGGACTTGGCATTATAACCTTTTTCAGATGTAATGTCAAGACCAGGAACCCTCTCTTTGAGTGCCGACTAGAGCCATGTGGTAGCCGTGGTTGCGAGCTGGAGTGCATAGCTTAACAAGGATCTTTCTCCCCTCCTCGGATGATAAGAAGTTTGAAATCAGCTGAGAAGAACCGTCTCCTTTCAAAAATGCCAAACGATTTTTTGCCACGTTCAGTTTAGCTTCCACGGAAGATAATTGCGCGGATAGCTCGCTGTTAGAGACTTGTAGAAGCTCGTTCTCCTGCTTCATCTTAGCTGTTTCTTTCTTCTCGGCATCCAAAGACGAGGTGAAGTTTTGATTTCCTCTATGTTGGCATCCTTATCACCTGAAAGCTTATCCAACCCTTCTGAAACTCCCTCGCTGCGATCTATGACCTCAGAAGCAAGGACCATGACCTGAAGAATAGTAAAGACAAAAAAAAAGTTTTTAACTGTACATATTGAATAATCTGAAAAATAGTGAAGGAAAAGTAATAATACCTGTGCAACGCCAAGTGTGAGGCGTTCGTGAAGAGTAGCAGTATCTGTTCTTCTGATCGCCCTCCTATCCCGACGAGGACAAGAGCGGTAGATGAAATCAGGCGCTGTTTCTACAGAAAGCCTGTCGTTAATGGTCATCCCCATGTCGAGACCAAAGTTCATCAGAGGATAGGAGGCTTCACCCTCCAACTCTTTAAACAACGAAGCAGGAAGGTCTTCAAGTAAAGAAGGGCCAGTAGTTTCGGTTTCGAGAATGTCGAACGCCATCGTTCGTGATTTTTTGTGTCCCTCAGCTTCAGAGTCTTCAGCTTTCCTTTTCTGAAGCACCTCTTTTACTACCTTTAAGGATTTTCCAGCTCTAGCTTTCAGGGGAGGTTTCTTCCCTTTTCCTTAACCGACGAGGAAGATAGTTTGGGATCTTCGGATGATAATTTCCCCTCGTCGGTGGGGATACGAATGGAGTAGGATGAAGTCCAATCCACACGAAATTTTCACAAGTTCGGATCGTTGTGCACCAAAAACTCAATTCAAGAAACAAGAACACAATTTGCGGAAAAAGAGATATGGAACGAAAAGGCAAGATTAAAATTAACCTAGCCCCAACGTTAACACAAATTGAATCAGTTCAACTAATGTAAATCAAAAGTTTAAACCTATCAAGTTCGGCCGGTTCTATAAATCTAGAACTTGTAAGCTTCACCTAAAGTTCCTCACTTAAGGTTTGGCGGGTCTTATGAATTACTCAAGAATAACTCACGTTGATGATGTCAAATTTAATTTAGCAAAGCCAAAATTCTTTCAATTCAACATGAGAAAAACGTTACAATGCTTTCCCTTTTATAGGGAGTAGGTTCGGCCATGCTAAACCAAAAAGGAAACAAAACCCTAGTAGTTGTAAAATACAACTTGACTTCTTAACCAACTAACAAACTAACAAACTAATCCTTATTGGAAAAGGATTTTAAGACACGGTTTTGAAGAAGGCAAAACACGTTTTTGCCTCTCCAATTAAAGACAAACTTATCTCCTAAAAAGTAGGAGTTTACTTTCCTAAACTTAAACAAAGACTAAAATCGGTTTTGCCTTGAAGAAGCAAAATTCGATTTTACTTTCTAAAACTTTACTTTCCTAATTATCATGCAAGATAATTGGGCCAAGTAATACCTTATTAACACTATATAATAAACCCTAAAATATATTAAAAGGGCGTGATCCATTTCAAAGCCCAAAACACGCCTTCTTCTTGGACTTTAATATTTCGGCCTTCACATTATTTCTTCAAGGTGGATCATAAATTGTTATTGAAGAAATATGCTACAGTACTTCATCTTGAGATGGTTGTGTCGAACTCCTTTGAACATTGGCCATCAACTCACAATGTGTTGATAACAATGCTTGTAATGCTTCCTTCATCCTCTTGCTCCTTGATCTTGTCATTGGACCACCAAGATTTGCTAATGGATCATGGGAAGCTGGATTTGGCAATGTGGACTCGGGCTCATTCCTATCATTCCCTCCCTCCTCGAAAGGATTCGTCCTCGAATCACCTACATCATATAAACTCAAATCAGAAACATTGAAAGTAGATGAAACATTACCATACTCACTAGGTAGTTCGATTCTATATGCATTGTCTCCAATCCTTTCCAAGACTTGAAAAGGACCATCTCCTCTTGGATGAAGTTTAGATTTCCTCTTTTCAGGAAACCTCTCTTTCCTCAAGTGAATCCAAACCCAATCTCCTGGTTCGAAAATCACTTGTCTTCTGCCCTTGTTGGCTTGTTTTGCATATTGTTCATTACCTTTGAATATTTTTGTAAACCTTTTCATGTAACTCCTTTACAAAGTCAGCCTTAGCTTTACCTACCACATTAACAAACTCATTAATAGGAAGAGGCAAAATATCAAAGGGAGTTAAAGGATTAAATCCATACACAACTTCAAAAGGCGAATAACCAGTAGAACTATGAACAGTTCGGTTATATGCAAATTCAATGTGTGGCAAACAATTCTCCCAATTCTTTAAGTTTTTCTGAATGAGAGCACGAAGTAAATTAGACAATGTACGATTTACTACTTCTGTTTGACCATCAGTCTGTGGATGTGCAACGAAAACAGTAATTTTGTGCCTAATTTATTCCAAAGTGTACGCCAAAAATGTGACAAAAACTTAACATCTCTATCACTAACAATACTCTTAGGAATTCCATGCAAACGTACAATATCCTTAAAGAAAATGTCAGCAATTTTGGTAGCATCATTAGATTTAGAACATGCAATGAAGTGAGCCATTTTACTAAATCTATCAACTACAACAAAAATGCTATCATTACCAGTGCGTGATCTAGGTAACCCTAACACAAAATCCATAGATATGTCAATCCAAAGGTTGTTAGGAACAGGCAAAGGTTGATACAAATCATGAGGCATTACTTTGGACTTAGCATGCTTACACACAATACATTTTTCACAAACACTTTTAACATCTTTAATCATGTTAGGCCAATAAAAGTGCTCATTCAAAACAGAAAGTGTTTTAACAATACCAAAATGCCCCATTAACCCTCCCTCATGGGTTTCTTTAACAAGTAAATCACGAATGGAACATGAGGGAATGCACAATTTATCCTTGAGAAACAAGAAACCATCATGCACAAAATAATCACCATTCGGCCTTAATGAACAAAGTTCATAAGATTCGGCAAAGTCAACATCTTCCTTATACAAGTCTTTAATCAATTCAAATCCAAGTAGCTTTGCATGTAAATAGGTAAATAAAGCATACCTCCTAGATAAAGCATCAGCTACCACATTCTCATGACCAGATTTATACTTAATCATATAAGGAAAAGTTTCAATGAATTCCAACCATTTTGCATGTCTCTTATTCAACTTACCTTGAGTCTTTAAAAACTTGAGACTTTCATGATCAGAATGGATTATGAATTCTTTTGGTCACAAATAATGTTGCCAAACTTGCAATGACCTTACCAGTGCATACAACTCCTTGTCATAAGTTGCATACTTTAAAGCTGCTCCATTAAGCTTTTCACTGAAATAAGCCACGGGCCTTGATTCCTGCATAAGAACAGCACCAATACCAATCCCGGAGGCAACACAGTGTATCTCAAAAGCTTTATTGAAATTCGGCAAAGCAAGCAAAGGGGCATGAGTCAATTTATACTTCAAAGTGTTAAAGGCGTTTTCACGTTCTTTATTCCATGCAAAAGTGACATTCTTTTTAACAAGTTCATTTAAAGGTGCAGCAATGGAACTAAAGTCTTTAACAAATCTCCTATAGAAACTTGCTAATCCATGAAAACTTCTTACCTCACTAGCATTTTGTGGTCTCGGCCAATCTATGATTGCCTTGACTTTTGACTCATCAACAGCAATGCCTTGAGAACTTACAACATAACCCAAAAAGATAATAGATTCCAAACAAAAAGAACACTTTTTAAGGTTAGCATATAATTGGTTCTCACACAATATAGCAAACACGAGTTTTAAATGTTCAACATGTTCATCAAGTGATTTGCTATATATCAGGTTATCATCAAAGTAGACTACCACAAATTTTCCAATGAAATGACGAAAAACATGGTTCATAAGCCTCATGAAAGTACTAGGCACATTAGATCAACCAAAAGGCATAACTAACCATTCATACAACCCATACTTTGTTTTAAAAGCAGTTTTCCATTCATCTCCTTCTTTCATTCGTATTTGGTAGTACCCACTTTTCAAATCAACTTTAGAAAATATGGAAGATCCATGCAATTCATCAAGCATATCATCTAGTTTAGGAATTGGATGTCTATACTTAATGGTAATCTTATTAACAGCACGGTAATCTACACACATTCGCCAAGTATCATCCTTTTTAGGGACTAAGATAACAGGAACTGAACATAGACTAAGAGACTCACGCACAATACCTTTGTCAAGGAGTTCATCCACTTGACGTTGAATCTCTTTTGTTTCCTCCGGATTTGCTCTATAAGCTGGTCGGTTTGGAATTTGAGCTCCTGGGATGAAATCAATTTGGTGCTCAATGCCACGAATAGGTGGTAAACCTATTGGTAATTCCTCGGGAAACACATCACTATATTCCTGCAAAAGAGAGTACACGGCACTAGGCAAAGAAGCAAGGTTATCACTGTCAACAACAAGTACAAGTTCCTTGCTAAACATTAAGTATAAGGACTGCCTATTAATCAATGCTCTCTTAATCTTATTAGAAGAAGCAAAACAACAAGATTTCTTATTAACTACATCTCGGCCTAAACTAGATGGAATATCATGCTCTCGGCCAAAACTAGTTGTTACTTTTTGTTGTTTTTCTTGTTCATTCTTCTTCTTAGCTTCCATTATATCTTTACAAGCTTGTGCAATTCGAGTTTGATCTTCAAAAACTTGAGCTAGAGTTAAAGCATGTAAACTATACTTTTTACCATTATGCACAAAACTGTAAAAATTTTTCTTGGCATGATAAAGCACATCACAATCATATTGTCAAGGTCTACCAAGTAAAATATGACTAGCCTCCATTGGAACAACATCACATAAAATAGTATCAACATATTTACCAATGGTGAAAGAAAACTTTACTTGTTTAGTGACACGAGTTTCAACTGAATTATTTAACCATTGAAGCCTATATGGTTTTGGATGTTTCATGCAATTCAAATTCAGTTTGTTAACAAGTAAGGTGCTCGCCACATTTGTGCAACTACCACTATCAATAATCACACTACAAACCATGTTTTGCACTAAACAGCGTGTGTGAAATATGTTATCACGTTGCATCAAATCATTATCTTCCAAAGGTTGAACATTAAGAACACGGCGAGAAACTAGAGAAAAGTTACCAACTGAGTAGGTCGGCTCATCAAGCTTTTCACCCTCATCACTTTGATCATCTTGGTACTTTTCTTCAAGAGGTGGCATGTCGACACAGTCATCATCACTTACCACTTCTCCAGTATCTAAAGTAATCATGATCCGGGCAGTAGGACAATTGGCTTGCAAGTGACCATAGCCTTGACATTTAAAGCATCTAATATCCCTCAATCTTTGGGGTGGAGTTGACGCCGGTTTAGGGGCTGGATCAACAGTTTTAGGGACTGATTTTGGGACATAAGGGGCGCATTAGAGGGCTGAGTTGAGGTGAATTGCCTCGGCTTTGTTGGTGGAGTGAAAGGGGCTGATTTCGGCTTCAAATCCCTCTGCCATGGTGAATTTGGTTGGGTGAACCTGTGCTTACCTTTCAAGTGTCTTTCAATCTTAATAGCTTTGTGAACAAGTTCATTAATATCAACATAAGATTGTAAATCAACATGATAAGACAATTCAGAATTCATACCTCTAAGAAATCGCTCAATAGTTGAATCCGGATCTTCACGAACATTGGCCTTGATCATGAGAGCTTCCATCTCATGATAATACTCCTCCACGGTTTTGGTTCCTTGCACAAGGGAGTGCAATTTTCTGTTGAGTTCTCGGTTATAGTGTGAAGGAACATACTTCTTCCTCATAAGCACTTTCATTTCCTTCCAAGTTTGAATGGGTGGTTCGTCATCTTGACGTCTAGATCTCATTACCTCATCCCACCACAAACTTGCATAATCCTTGAGGTGCATGAAAGCAAGGCGGTACCTCTTATCCTCGGGGTAGCTATTGCCTTCAAAGAAGTGCTCAAGCTCACGAACCCAATCAAAATAAGCTTCCGGATCTGCTTTACCATGGAAAGTAGGCAATGTTAGTTTAACTCCACTAATTGATAAATCAGATTTCTTACCATCTTTAGAAGAATCCATGAACTCCTCATCTTCCTCATGAAATTCGGTTTCTTCAAATGTTCCTTTTTTGGAAGAAGAACCTTTTGTTGGTGAAGGAAAAATGGTTAAATTATCAATTTTTAAAGAGAGTTTGCGGATCATATCAAATAGAACATCATTAACATATTTTTGATCCGTTGGGGGATTTTCTTGAGGTGTTTTACCATCTCCCTCCATTGTTCCTGCAAGTTAGTAAAAACAACAAGAGATAGCAAAATAAAGACCTCTCGGGTTCTCACTTTTGGTGAGTAATACACTCCTCTCTAGTGTAATGGCTTTTCTCGTGTATACCTTATCTAAACACTCAACATGAATCTCTCAAACTAATTAAAGCTTACTGTTTGTCGATTTTAAGAACAAGTCTCAACCAATTAGTTCAAATAAATCAATTCACAAAAGCAAAACCAAAGAAGTTTGAAAAGAAAAATTCACGTCACAAGAAGATTTTAAGATCACGTATGGGGTATAAACAGATTAATTTCAGAAAGCTACGAATTCAGAAACTAGAGAAGATAATAAGAAGATGTGTTTTTGAATCACTCAATTCCGATTAAAAATGAGCAAGATATGGCACTTTCAATATTGGTGATTTTCAAAGAGCAAACAAGAACTTTAGTCCTTTTCTTGGGCTGTTTACTATTTTTTTTTTTTATATGGGCCGACTTTTTTTTTTTTGAATTGGGCCTTTTTTTAAAAAAAAAAATTCGGCCTATTTTTTTTTTTTATTTATTTATTCGGACAACCTTAAACAAATCACACTTTAAGGTTTTTAAGACAAGAACCTAGTACAAGTACTTAGGTTTAAGGATGTTGTCTTGTCTTATGTTGTTCAAACCTTAATTTCTCCAAACAAATTCAGCCAACAAGAATTTCAAATAAGTCACCAAATATAAGGAATTTCAATATGCTTCTTTAACAAGATAATCAAGATTTGCAACAAGAAGCAAGAATCAAGCTCAAGATTCAAATTTTGACACTTTCGGATTTTCAAGAAAGTGGTCAAGAACTCGTCTTTTTGAGATGGTGAAAAAGTTTGATCAAAACACACTTTGATAGCAATAGAATGACGAAGATAACACAAAAGAAAGATCAAGAAAAGGATGAGAAACAAGGAAGTTATGAAATTTTGAATAAGAAACCCTAATTTCACAAACCCTAGTTTAACAAACCCTAATTCTTTGGACGTGATTTCAGCAATAATGACTCAAGAATTCCACACTATGATGATGAACAAGAACAATGCAGAATTATGAAGAAAAACAGCAGCAAAACACGACACAAAACAGCAAGATCAACACAACAAAAATCGCAAAAATCCGAGCAAGAGATGAACACGAATTGGACAAATTTTTAGCAAACAAATTGCATGCGAATTTGACGTAATTTAAAAGCTGAACTATGACGACCTTGGACAGCAATAAAGACACGAAAACAGCAACAAAAAGACACCACAACAAGCTGCAGAAATTGACGCAACCAAAAGAAAGCAAGAACGACGCAAAAAGAAGGACAAAAATACCGAGAGAGAACAAAACGCCAAACCTGAATTTTTTTGATGAACAACCCTTTGCTTTGATACCAATTGATACGAATGGAAGTAGGATGAAGTTCAATCCACACGAATTTTTCCACAAGTTCGGATCGTTGGTGCACCAAAAACTCAATTCAAGAAAACAAGAACACAATTTGCGGAAAAAGAGATATGGAACGAAAAGGCAAGATTAAAATTAACCTAGCCCCAACGTTAACACAAATTTGAATCAGTTCAACTAATGTAAATCAAAAGTTTAAACCTATCAGTTTGGCCGGTTCTATAAATCTAGAACTTGTAAGCTTCACCTAAAGTTCCTCACTTAAGGTTTGGCGGGTCTTATGAATTACTCAAGAATAACTCACGTTGATGATGTCAAATTTAATTTTAGCAAAGCCAAAATTCTTTCAATTCAACATGAGAAAAAACGTTGACAATGCTTTCCCTTTTATTAGGGAGTAGGTTCGGCCATGCTAAACCAAAAAGGAAACAAAACCCTAGTAGTTGTAAAATACAACTTGGACTTCTTAACCAACTAACTAACAAACTAAAAACTAATCCTTATTGGAACAGGATTTAAGACACGGTTTTGAAGAAGGCAAAACACGTTTTTGCCTCTCCAATTAAAGACAAACTTATCTCCTAAAAAGTAGGAGTTTACTTTCCTAAACTTAAACAAAGACTAAAATCGGTTTTGCCTTGAAGAAGCAAAATTCGATTTTACTTTCTACAAACTTTACTTTCCTAATTTATCATGCAAGATAATTGGGCCAAGTAATACCTTATTTAACACTTAATAAAAATGCCAATTAAGCCCATAAAATCGTTAAGTGGACTTAATTAAAAAACAATATAATAAAACCCTAAAATATATTAAAAGGGCGTGATCCATTTCAAAAGCCCAAAACACGCCTTCTTCTTGGACTTTAATATTCGGCCTTCACATTATTTCTTCAAGGTGGATCATAAATTGTTATTGAAGAAATATGCCACAGTACTTCATCTTGAGATGGTGTGTCGAACTCCTTTGAACATTGGCCATCAACTCACAATGTGTTGATAACAATGCTTGTAATGCTTCCTTCATCCTCTTGCTCCTTGATCTTGTCATTGGACCACCAAGATTTGCTAATGGATCATGGGAAGCTGGATTTGGCAATGTGGACTCGGGGCTCATTCCTATCAGCTCCAGTGATAGGGATTTGAGAAGTTTCTTCTGTGTGGTTTTCATCCTCCAATACCACGGGTTCGGGAATATCCTCAAAAAGGTCTATGACGCTTGACACTAAAAAGAAAAGCAAACACATAAGAAACCCGACTTAAAAAAAAAGAGCCAGAAGAATAAGGTGATGTGTAATAAGTTATACCCTTCTTCCCATTTTTCTCATAGTCTGTGTAGTCGGCAGGAAGGATGGCAGGGCTCAGCTTCGCTTTCACTAACACTCTCTCAGGAAAGAAGTTAGTATTTAGAACTCGTTTCTCATTTTCGAGTTTCTCAGTGAGCTCCTTAGGAAGTTTCTTCATGGAAATTGGGTCAGAGACGCGACCAGCGACTTTCCAATACCATTCATATCCTACCGACTTGAGACTAAGGAAGAAGAATTTTTCTTTCCACTCGTGAATGGAACTTGGTTTTCCACTCAAGAGCTGCTGTTTTCTAGATCGCCGGGAGAAGTAATACCAACCCGGGTCCTTTCCAGAGGATTTTAGGCAAAAGAAATACCTAAAGTAGGGGACAGATCATTTGTATTTGATGTGTTCAAAAAACAGTTCGAATTCGACCAGGATTCTGATCGCATTCGAGGTTAGTTGAGTTAAGCTGATCATATAATCAGAAAGAACGTCATTGATGAACTGAGATAAGGGGAATCTCAGCCCAGACTTAAGTTGTTCTACAAATATGCTAACGAAGCCTTCGGGAGGTCGGCTAGCGACCTCTCCCTCTTTGGGGGCTTTAATCTCAATTTGGGGGCTTATGTGAAAGTCTTTGCGAATTTGTACAAGTGCAGAAGAGTCTTGATTGAGTTCAGAGTCTCTAATTTGATGGTTGAAGTTTGTGAGGTCGTATTCAAGGATTCAAGGTTCTCTCAAACAGTTCGACTAGAAGAGGGGCGATCTTTGTGGTGAGATCGGTTGGATGAAGGTTGATCTTCAGGAAATTCTACTACTAAGGGGATAGCGTGGGGAATAAGCTAATTAAGATCTACTAAAAATTTTTTTTGCTGGATAGAGTTATTCAGGCATGTATATTGGGCTTCATCCATGTTTTCCTTATTCGTCCGAACTAAACTAAACTTCCTAGTAATCTTTAAACTTTTGGCTAAGTTATTTTGATTATTCAAACTAGAAGTTGAGCTCGAAAAAGAATCAGATTCGCTACTGTTGCTAGAAGTTGTGTGTGCAGAATCGTGTTCAAGCTCTAAGTTATTCTCAGATCTAATTTCAGAAGACGAATTGGAATGTTCAGAGTTGGACATAATACTTACTTGTGGATGAAGAGGAAAGACGATCTAAGGAAGATGAGCTGGAAGATGAAGCAGGAAGCAAGCACTCGTAGATTACTAAAAGCCAAACTGAGGTGCAAAAATTCAATGGAGAAAGTGATGAATGAATTCTGAAAACTCCTATTTATAGCTAAAGGACATGGGAATTCGAACGGACGTGACAGTTGTAGTGGGGGAACGTGCCGCCTGATACTTCTCTCAGAATAAGACGTGGTAAAAAACGTGGAAGCGTGCTTTTCGGGCACGAGTTTCTAAAGCTGAACGTGGACATCTCAGATCGTTTCCATATCAGATTTTATTCAGATCGGAATGAATAAATACAATCCGACCTGAGGGGCTATTGATGAGGGATGAATTTAACTATAAGTATAATACCTCAAAAATAGACTCCTAATGCAATTAACTATCATTCAGTTCATGGGAATCCTATTCTTTCTTTGATCATATTCTGTATGATAAGAGTTACAATCCTATTACAACTCTTACATTACTACAAACCCTTTACAAGATATGTAATTAGAGTTTCAATACAACTCTAATTCAGGTATGTATTCTATAAATACCTCCCCTCCTTCACTTTGGAGGGGGATTCGATTCAAGTATTCTCAATTGCTTATCGATATTTGCTTAATGCTCGTTACTGACTTAGGCATCGGAGTTTACTCCCTTGGACCAGGTCTTCGGAGCGTTTGGAGTGACTAGACGACCAGACAATCCCGAGGATGACGTGAGGTTTTTTTTGAGACTCATCAAACCTCAAACTGCTATAGTATCTCATAAATTTCCTTGAAGAAGCACTTTTTGAATTTCGTGATAAAAGTTTTTGTCTATTCTAATAATCTGAAGTCATAGTTTAAATTGTGGTTGTGTGCAAGAAAGGTATGTTTTGTTGTAAGACTTGCGTCATTAAATTACTTATGTTTGACCTGTCATGGCCAATACTTTTAGGATGCTACTTAGCTTGGTTGTTTTGGTTGCTGATCCTTTTAGGCAAACAGTTGTGCATGTTTAAGACCCCCCCATATGCACCAGATTATTAGACAGCCAAATATTGGAAAAGCGTCCATAGTTCTTTGTATATTGTTCTTAAAAGATCTATATATAATCTCGATCAATGCTGGAACCTCTTTCTGATCAAGTGCAAGAACAGTTATGTCTTGTAGAATATGTGAAATGCTGATATTATTTCAATCTGTGAAATGCTGATATATAAGTGATATAAGGGAAAGAGCAAGGAGAAGAGGCCACATGAGCCGAAAAGAGAACAAGGAAAACATAACAGGCATCAGTCATAATATAGCAATCTGAAGAAATTTCACCTCAACCATCATAATATACGCCTCACATACAGTATCAAAGTTTAAAGAAGATGGAGTTATTTACCTTCCATAGCATATGAAAGTTCCAACTTTTTGCACATATGTAATGCTTAAGTTGATAATTAAAAATGTTAAAATTGAAAAAAGAAAAAATCAATTAGCTCTCTTATGCATATAATGAACATGAAATTCAGTGGCCTAAAACAATCTCAATTTGGCTCATCCTCAAACCCTTTGAGTCAATATATGGGACCTGTTGGCCATTTGCATAAAATAAAAATAAAGCATCAATTTGTAAAATTCCATTCCGAGTATCCAAACACACTGGATACTCTATATCACTGTATGTATTAGTTCATGTATCAAACTGTAAAAACAAAGCATGTGTCTTACATTAACGTTGACTAATTTGACAAAATTTAATATATTATTTTTTAATTAACTACGTGTCTTGTTTTTATTATTTGATACAGGGATTGATACAGGCAGCAATATAGAGGAGCCTTTGTCGTATCCAAATCATGGCAACACGTAGTTCACACTTGATATTCAAGAGCAACAAAATCACTAGAGTATGTCTTTAAACAAAATAAAAGTGACCTCATGTTGAGATATAGTTATGAAGGGCAAGTTAAGAGAATTATTAGGAGCTTAGTCATTAATTAATGTAATTAAATGGAGAAAAAAACTTTGTGCATGCAAAAAAGGCAATGTGTTCAGTGTAAATAGTTTTATTTATTATTTTTAATTTTTGTGGCATTCAACAATTTTAAGAACATATAAGTTAAAAGGAAAATTTTCTATTAATGGTGCGTCTAACATTACTATTATTATTAAAGAGAATATAACTTTGAAGTAATTATTATTATGGGTATAAAATTGTTTAGTTATTTAATTTATTTAACAAAATACATACCTGCCCCAATATATGTCAAAAAGCGTGATTCTCATTTCATTATCATATAAAACCAAAATATCCGATTCAAACAAAATTTTGTTAAAGAAATTGGAAAGCCAAAATATTAATAACAACCGTTATAACCTATATCAACTTTGAATTACTTATTCTTTAAAGTTTAAAAATAGTTTAATTGTTTTATATGCTTAGTACAAGATTTCATTGCTCCTCACAAAAGTAATTAATACATTTTATAGACCAATTTGCTAATTTTCACTTGGATCTAGGATTCATGTTTTTTTTTTGTTGAAAAAAAAAACATATTCTTAATTAAACCATATATTAGGATTACCAATAACAAAAGCATTAAACATCTAGTTAAGTATCGGAATCAAATTTTAATTCTAATCATCGATTATTCATTAGTTTTAACCAGCATCTTTGGACAGTAAATATATTTCTTCTCTTTAATTTTCTATTAGTGCAAATTATGACAACGACATTGGCAATATCTATGGTTGCATAAGAAATGGTCATCCAATTGGAAATTTTAACTCTGTTTAATAGGTTCAAAAATAAGATTAAATAATAAAAACACGCACCTTTCTCTTGAAAATATCTGGCCGCTGGGTCCCAACATTTTGAGGTTCCTCCATGACACTTGACTAATCTCCAGTGTTGTTATTTTGGGAAACTCAAATACATAAACATCTTTGCACAATGCAGAGAGTTTTGGCAGTTTCCAAAGGATCATCTCTTTCAATTTGGGGAATGTGATGCTCATATGATCACTATCATCACCGCCTTCTTCTTCTAATGATGATCCCAAAATGCTAATTTCATCCTTGAAGAACACCTCTTCCATATTTGGACAATCCTCTATGCGAATTGTTTCAAGTTGGCATAAACTTTCAGCTATTGATAGTGGAAATACCCATTTCAATTTCTCACAATGAGATATGTATATCTTTTTCAAGTTGGGCAGGCAGAGCTTTTCATTCGAACATATCCACAAATACATGAGCCCAGGCAAATTGCGAAGATGTATTTCTTCTAGCTTGGAGAAGGATCCGACTGGTGGAGGGGCATCACAGATATGCTCCAAATCATCCATGTAAGATAGATGAAGCCGCTTTACATTTTGAAATCCTTGCCTCTCTAACACCTCTATTATGTCTTTTGAACCCTTGCCCGCCAAATCTAGATCTTCGGCACCCATCAATAATACACACATTGAATTTACAAAACACTTTCTCATCTCATCAACATTAATGATCATACGTTTCTGATAAGTATATCTTCCACCAAATATTCTATTATGCTCGCCTATTATTACATAATAGCTTGTCAGCTCCTGCTCCAATTGGCCACCTCTGTCTTGGGGGATTACTTGCGGATCTTTAATCCAAATCTCTAAAGCCCTCAAATTCCTCAAGGAAAATACCTCAACAACACTTGCATTGCTTCTCTCCTTCCCTTTTTCTTCACCGCCCTCCCATTCAATTGGACATTCAATGAGTCGAAGCTCTTCCAATTGAACTAGTCTTGATATAACACCCGGTGCGATTTTCTTCAGTTTACCACAATAATTCAAATCCAATACTTTTAGCTTTGTAAGTTCTCCCATCTGATCTGGCAACTCAACAATCTTTGAATCCCATAAATTAAGGATTTTTAGATTCAGTAGCTCACCAATGAAGGATATCATCTCCTTCAAACCACAACGACGCAGACGCAATACTCGAAGTTGTTTTAACAAGCTTAAGGAAGATCCTTCCCTTCTTCTTAATTTCCGCCTAAAAACAAAACAAAACACAAAAATCCCTTCTCGCTTTCTCTCTCACACACTCACACACTTGCTCCCTCATATGCACAAATACTTTAAAGCCATCATCATAATATCATAACAACAAGACTAGTAGCACAAATAATTTGTCATTATCTGAACCTCGCAGATAAGCAATGGTGGAATCAGAATCTACAGAAAAATCATTGCAATTACTTCCACTGCCACCAACCGCAGGCGCTGCCACCACTGACAGCTCCCGCGGAAATGGTTTTTTCCAGCGGAGGCCCAAGTTCAGGGTGACGACGGAGTACGATAGCGACAGCGCCGTGTTCTTCAACAAGATCTCTTGTAAGCTGCTTGACAGTTTAGCCAAGCTCAAATTATCGTTTCAGAATGACGGCAAGAGCGAAATCTCCGACCCTCAGCTGGCCTTCACTTCCAAGTACTTGTCTCTTCACTACGACGTCGAAGAACGCAACGCTCCGGTCAAAGGCTATTTTGATGGTGCATCTGGACTCGAATTCAAAGCTGTCCGTGATGTCAAGGTACAATCTTGAGTTATATATCCCATATGCATGTAAAAGTTTGATTCTTTTTGCCAATTTTATGTATCAATTCTGGACTTGACATGTTGAATGCTGACATTTATAATTCTGGGTGGAAATAATTCAAAGCTGCTCACTTGAACAGTTTTTTGGGGTTCATTTGGTGGGTAGGCAAAATGGTCATGGAGATATTTGACAAAATCCTGCACTTGATATTATTGTAGAGGTTCAAGTTCTAATTTTTTTTGAGCAATTTTATGTGAGTTTTCAATTGTATAAGTTTTGGGTTTGACATGTTGAATGCTGACATTGCTAATTGTGTGTGTAAATTGGATAATTGAAGTGTGGAAATAGTTCAAAGCTGGTGGCTTGAACAATTTTTTATGGTCCATTTGGTGGGAATATAACAGGGACATATAGAGATTGACAAAATCCTTTATTTGTTATTGTAGATTTTGGTAACTTTTAATGTTGTTTCGCAAATACTAGACCTTTAGATCATGTAGCTAATTGAGTTACATCAATTGCTGAATTAGTTGGATAGTTGGCTTTAGCCAAAGAGTTTGTGATTATTGTATTGAGTCCTTTTTCTACTTGCATATTTTCCTATCAGCTGAATGATTTTGTGACCAAATAAAATACCTCTTAATGGGTTGATAAGAATAAATATTTGGTAGTGAGTGTCAACTGGCTTTTGACTACTTGAGTGTTTAAAAGTACAATTATACATAGATGGCATTGTTGTTTTGGTTAAATATGCAAGATTGCAGATTTTCTATATTACCCTTTTGTGAAGGAAAAGAATATGAATTCAATGTCTGCATGTTGTTCCCATTGTATATAAAGTTTGCTTTTTGTTTAAAATACAGCAATTTAGAATTTTCTGAAAAGTGCCAAGTTGTGAGATGAATATGTAGCTAATTGTGTTTTCTTTAATTAGATACCAAGGTCTTCACTGGACTTCTTGAATTGAAAATTAGTGATTGTTTTCAATTGAAGACTTTGTTTTCTTCCCTCAAAAGTCTTATCAATCTCAAAGAGCTAAGCGTAAGCAATTGCTTGATATTAGAAAAAATTGTTGAAAAGCAAAAGGATGAAGAAAAAGTTCTAAACCTTCTTCAACTCGAGTCCTTAGAACTTTCAGAATTTCCTAAAATTCGCTGCTTTTGCAACTTCAAGAATACATTAAAGTTGCCGTCACTGAAAGAGATTATTATTAGGGATTGTCCCTTGATGGAGAAATTTGCTGTGGAGTCAAACAACAGCACTAGAATGCCAAATTCAAGCCCAAAGTTTTTCTTTTCCAAAGAGGTTTGGATTTTGTTTTCTTAATGCTTTCTAATAATTTATAACCGCTCTTTTAAATTTCATATATAGAAGGACTTTTCTAATAAAAGTTAATAAAAAAAAGAGTTACCTTAATTGAAATTTTTATATATAAAATTCAAAAAGGATAATTACACACACAATATTATGATCTATATATATAAACAAAATTTCGTTAAACTTGAGTTGTACTTTCAACTAATCATTTTAGATTATACATTCAAGACTACTTGAGTTATGATTTTCTTTTTATTAATTTATGTAGGTTACTTGTCCCAATTTGTGCAAATTGGTGCTCAATGGAATCAAAACTGCAAGTGTGATAGTTTTTTAACTAAAAATACTCTTTTAAATCTCATTAGAAGACTTGGCTCATATATGTTGGATTAGTAATGATATGAAGAGCGAAATTGTATAGTGAAATGAGATTGTGAATGATGTGGCATGTATAATAAGACAAAAGCGTCCCTTATTTTAGGATGAATTACATCTACCTCCCTTGAGATAAACTCATATTACGAATCGATCCCTATAGTTTAGCCATATTACGGTTATTCCCTTGGCTTAAATTTTGTTTAATGAATAGAATGAAATTACCAAACTATAGGGATCGATTTCATAGGACAATTTAATGAAGAATTTAATGCGATTTCATAGGACAATTTAATGAAGAAGTGAGGCAACATAAGGAACAACCTCTTCCTTTTACACACCAATTATGGGACCAAAACATCCCAATTAAGATTTTTTTTTATGATGAAACTTTTAATGAGAAGACTCCTAATTGGGAAATCTTTAAACATATTGGGGTTTCATGGGCCCTTAAAATGTATGTGTTGTCTTATGGTCCCGAAGACCATCCATCACATTTTCATCCATTGCATAATGGAAAAAGAAATATGGTCACACTTTGGTAAATTTAGGGAAATAATCATGAGTAACTCTTCTTTGATAACTCTCCAAAACTGTTGGTGGAACACATTCGTAAAAGAAAGAAAAATTAAATTCTCATGTGGAAAATTCTCCCCTTGATAATTTGTTGGGGTATTTGGAGAGCAAGAAATGGGTGTTTTTTCAATGGGAATGAGAAGTGCCCAAATGAGATCCAAAGAAGTATTTTTGAAGAAATCAAAATGTTCACAAAAATCAAATTCCCCAATATTTACATATATGCATAAAATTGGGAATAGTTTTTGACTGTTTTATATAAGGATCAAAGAAAAAAGTCACTAAAGTTTATAAATGGATCCCACCAATAATTGATACTCGTAAACTAAATGTGTATGCTCTTACAAATGGACAAAAAGGTGGAGAAGAAAGGATAATAAGATATCATTAAGGGCAACTGATTTATACTTTTTCTTTATTTTATTATGATGCTAATGGTTTATCAAGTGCATAGATACTTTGTTTATCCATTGAGCACGCTTAAAGATAGATCGAACGAAATGGATAACATGCTTGCAAGTGGAATTAAACTTGAGAGTCATACCAAATGCTTTACAAAAGAAAGTTAAGACACCATGGCAATTTTGAAAACACCTTGAGGTATTGTCTTCCAACAGGCCTAGCATTGCGCGGTTATTGAGTGCTTAAAAGTAGCAAATATGCTGGCAAAACTGCTAGCAAAAATGAGAATTACTACAAACAGAAATTCAAGTTTCCAAAAAGAATACAAGCTACCCAAAAAAAAATACATGAAACCATATGGGTGGATAGACTGGGAATACCTTTTGCTAAACAAATTTATATTTAGACTGTACATATGTGCTAAAAAGGACTTTCTAGATCAAACACTTTTCTCTGATTAGGTACTAAAGGTACCTCTTTTGCGCTTCTTGTGCTAGAAGTGATTATTGGTACATGCAATTTTGAACCCAAAGAGGTCCAGAGTGACCGAGGAAGTGGGATTTTTATGCATATAATTAATAAATAGGGAAGCAATTTTAAACCAAAGAGGACAATGTGGCCAAGGACTTTGAAATAGATTCGAACCAAAGATGGCTATAAATTTTAAATTAAAAATTCAAATTACACAATTGAAATAATTTTTTATTGTTGTTGAACATCCGGTAGGGGTTTGATCAAACTAGCATTATAGTGGTTTGGTGGCGATCTGGCCATCAATAGGTCCCATCTTATTTGTAAAAAAATATTAAACTATTCAAAAAAAAAAAGAAAAATAAATGTTCAAAAGGGCATTGCTTATTCTTGAAAAAAGGATTAAAATTTTTTTTTAATAAATATATATGTGACAATAAGCCATTCTTTTATTTTGAGAAATGAAAAGCCAAAAGTGGCATTTCTAAACACAAGACTTCCTTGTTTTTTTTTGTCAAAAGTGATATTTTTACTAACACGACCAGAAATACAAGGCTATCTTGAATTACCTTTTTTTTAGCTTTAAGAATGAAATATTTTTATTGGATTTGTGTGTGAGAAGGAAATTTTTTTAATGGAGAATTGACAAATTGGATTGATTGATTTTATTTTTATTTTGAATATTAATGAGCGGAGTTTGAAATGGGTTTGTGCAATTTATAGGCACTATCTCTCTTAATCACAATCCAGATTGCCTAATAATATACCACTTCTTTGAATAGATTAGACCGTTGCATCCCTTCTGAGACCAGGACCTTCCATCATGACTTCTGCTCGTTGCATACCTTGATCCACTACCGCACAAATGGCATTTGATGTTGAAGTTTTGGAAGCAAACAACGTCCATCTTCTTGTATTCTTGAATCCACAAGTACTGGCCAAGGACCAATAAACCACGCGACCCCCACACAACTGTGACAGTGATAGTTTCACTACCAAACTAGTCGTGTGATTCTTATGTATTATTATTTTTTTTTCAAATGAAAGCTTAAAAAAACCAAAATGGAAAAGAGTTGTCTAATTAAAAAAGTTATTGTAAATTTATTTTCTATTTGCAGAATGTTTTATCTTATTTTTTAAAAAACTAACAAATCAAATGGGTCTATTTTTTCAAGTTAGGTTTCAAATTAAGTTTAGAAATAACTTCAAATTTAGAATTCTATATCATAGTTTTCAACTATGATATTGCTAATATTTATACAATAGAATGGCTTTAAATTAAACCAATTTTTGTTGGTTTGATATTCAAAGTGAATAATTTAAAATTTTAGGTTTCATTTTCAAATCCTCTTTTTCCCTTCTTCCTTACCCATGCTCTATTACCCATTTGTATTGTAGGTAATAAAGATTTGGGGTGGAGCGATGATATAATGAGGTAGGGTAAATGGTTAAACGTGTACTTGCGTTATCTTTTACTAGTTTTAAACTCACTATATTTACACTAATACAACAAGATAATATTATACTATTAGTTATTGACTACCAATCATTTAATTTAAATTACGCAAAGTTTTGGACTTATTATTTGCCTACCATACTTTACAGGGTAACAACCTTGAACCCCCATCGATTTATTGATTAATAAAAAATAAAATTTGAATTTCAACCTTTTAAATGAATCGAATTGCAATCCCAAAAACAAAAAAAACTACTAATGTAGAAATATAAACTCAACTCAAATTAAAATATATAAAGAAGCCAAATAATGAATGGCCCTCCAACACTCGGATCCTTCTCTAAGCTAGAAGAAATAAGGCTTTATAACTTGCCTGGGCTCACATATTTGCGGAAATGTTCGAATGAAAAGCTCTGCCTGCCCAACTTGAAAATGATACAGATAACTCGTTGTCAGAAATTGAAATGGGTATTTCCACTATCAATAGCTGAAAGTTTATGCCAACTTGAAACAATTGATATACGGAGATGTCCAAATATGGAAGAGGTGTTCTTCAAGGATGAAATTAGCCAGGGATCATCAGAAGAAGGCGGTGATAGTGATCATATGAACATCAAATTCCTCAAATTGAATAAGATGATCCTTTGGAAACTACCAAAACTCTCTGCATTGTGCAAAGCTGTTGATGTATTTGAGTTTCCCTCAATAACAACACTGGAGATTAGTCAAGTGTCATGGTCGAACCTCAAAATGTTGGGCTCCGGGCGGCCAGATCTTGTCAATAAAGAGGTGCGTGTTTTTATTATTTCTTTCTTTTTTTTCCTAATATATCTATTCTACTTATGAAAATTTCTATTAAAGATGCGTTTGGTTTGGAATTATTATTATTATTATTATTATTAAAGATGATATAACTTTTAATTAATTATATTAAGGGCATAAAGATAATTTTATTATTTAATGCATTTACTAAAATACTTAACTACCCTTAATTTAATCTTATCTTTGTGCACCTATTAAACAGAGTTAAAATTTCCAATTAGATGACCATTTCTTATGCAACCATTGATATTGCCAATGTTGTTGTCATAATTTACACTAATACAAAATTAAAGAGAAGATATATATTTACGGTCCAAAGATGCTGGTTAAAACTAATGAATAATCGATGATTAGAATTAAAATTTGATTCCGATACTTAACTAGATGTTTAATGCTTTTGTTATTGGTAATCCTAATATATGGTTTAATTAAGAATATGTTTTTTTTTCAAAAAAAAAATGAATCCTAGATCCAAGTGAAAATTAGCAAATTGGTCTATAAAATGTATTAATTACTTTTGTAAGCAGCAATGAAATCTTGTACTAAGCATGTAAAACAATTAAATTATTTTTAAACTTTAAAGAATAAGTAATTCAAAGTTGATATACATTATAACGGTTGTTATTAATATTTTGGCTTTCCAATTTCTTTAACAAAATTTTGTTTGAATCGGATATTTTGGTTTTATATGATAATGAAATGAGAATCACGCTTTTTGACATATATTAGAGTAGCTATGTATTTTGTTAAAGAGATTAAATAACTAAATAATTTTTACTCTCTTTAATAAGAATTACTTCAAAGTTATACTATCTTTAATAATAATAGTAATGTTAGATGCACCATTAAGAGAAAATTTTCCTTTAACTTATATGTTCTTAAAATTGTCGAATGCCACAAAAATTAAAAACAACAAATAAAACTATTTACATTGAACACCATGCCTTTTTTGCATTCACAAAGTTTTTTTTTCTTCATTTAATTACACTAATTAATGACTAAGCTCCTAATAATTCTCTTTAACTTGCCGTCATAACTATATCTCAACTTGAGGTCACTTTTATTTTGTTTAAAGACATGCTCTAGTGATTTTGTTGCTCTTGGATACCAAGTGTGGACTACGTGTTGCCATGATTTGGATACGACAAAGGATCCTCTATATTATTGCCTGTATCAATTCCTATATCAAACAATAAAAACAAGACAAGTAGTTAATTATAAAATAATATATTAAATTTTGTCAAATTAGTCAATGTTAATGTAAGACACATGCTTTGTGTTTATAGTTTGATACATGAAGTGATACATACACTGATATAGAGTATCGAGTGTCTTTGGATGTTCGGAATTGATGCTTTATTTTTATTTTATGCAAATGGCCAACAGGTCCCATATATTGACTCAAAGGGTTTGAGGATGAGCCAAATTGACGTCTTCACTGGACTTCATGAATTGAGCATTAGTGATTGTTCTGAATTGAGGACTTTATTTTCTTCTGATGCCTTCAAAAGTCTTATCAATCTCAAAGAGCTAAGCGTAAGCAATTGCTTGATATTAGAAGAAATTTTTGAAAAGCAAAAGGATGAAGAAAAAGTTCTAAACCTTCCTCAGCTCGAGTCCTTAGAACTTTCAGAATTACCAGAAATTTGCTGCTTTTGCAACTTCAAGAATACATTAGAGTTGCCGTCATTGAAAGAGATTACTATTAGGAATTGTCCCTTGATGGAGACATTTGCTGTGGAGTCATGCAGCACTAGAATGCCAAATTCAATCCCAAAATTTTTCTTTTCCAAAGAGGTTTGGATTTCTTTTCCTAATATTATTTTATGCTTTCTAATAATTTATAACCGCTCTTTTAAATTTCATATATAGAAGGACTTTTCTAATAAAAGTTAATAAAAAAAAGAGTTACCTTAATTGAAATTTTTATATATAAAATGCAAAAAGGATAATTACACACACAATATTATGATCTATATATATAAACAAAACTTGGTTAAACTTGAGTTGTACTTTCAACTAATCAGTTTAGATTATACATTCAAGACTACTTGAGTTATGAATTTCTTTTTATTAATCTCTATAGGTTACTTGTCCCAATTTGTGCAAATTGGTGCTCAATGGAATTAAAACTGCAAGTGTGATATTTAGTCAGGAATTTCAGATGAGTGAACTAAAAGAATTGGAAGTTAAAGGTTGTCATGATTTTAAAAGCGTGGTTGGAAAGGAGAATGATGATTCAATTCCAAGGTGTTTTATTAGCAAAGAGGTATGGATTTTATTTTCCTATTTTTTTAACTAAAAATACTCTTTTAAATCTCATTAGAAGACTTGGCTCATATATGTTGGATTAGTAATGATACTCATTTCTGCTAGCCTCATTTTTTGTTCATTCTCATGTTTAGTCGCCTTCTATTTTGATCTATAAAGTATCCTCTAATTTTATGATTGCTTTATAAATTTTTATTTCAATTATAGGCGATACTTTACGATTACATAATATAGATGATGGACGTCTCTATTTGTTTCAACTTAATTAAATCCTATAAATTCTAGGTAAATATAGAATCACAAAGTATAGATTGCTTTTGTCAACATATGAATACAATAAATGTAAACATAATATATATGATCTTTATGGACAAAGCCTTAACTCTTGTAAGAGAACTCACAAAACTTCTTTAGACCTCAACCCACACCACTATAGGACTATTGGAGTGGTCCGTTTATTCTTTCTAGATGATCACTTGTTATTACACATTGAAGATCGATGAATAGCTATAAAGAATTGATGAACAATTAATGGTTGTGTACCTCTAATAATATAGTTTCTTATATGTTTTATTCTTATAAAACTAATGAATACACAAACTAATTTATGTAGGTTCCTTGCTCCAAAATAAAAAATATGGTGCTCGATGGCCTCAAATTTGCAAGTCTCATATTCAGTCATGAAATTCCAAGTGGGTCCCTAAGTGCACTTGAAACATTGGAAGTTCGAAGTTGTCACAGTTTGAAAAGCTTGTTTTCTCCATGCTTATTTGGAGAAATTACAAATCTTAAAGATCTAGTGGTAAGGGATTGTTTGATGTTGGAAGTTGTTTTTGCAGAGAAGGAAGTTGATGATGGAAGTTGGAAGAAGAAGAATATAAAGGAATCAAAATTTGCAAAAATAGAACTTTCAGAGCTGCCAAAGTTGCGTAGTTTCTATCTGGGTCTCGAATATTTTCCCTTGCCAAAATGGGTACAGATTCATGGAATAAAAGATCTTAAATTCGCATCACGAGTTTTCTTTAAAAAAGAGGTATCACTTCAGCTTACTTCAGATACATACAAACACTAATTAAGTTGTTGTCATGATTATAACAAATAGTTTTTGACTTTGATTGGATAGAGTAATTTTTAATTTGATAAAAGAATTTGTTTTGTTTTGAAAAATTTGTCATAAGAAAGGAAATATTTTGAGAGTATTTAAATTGATGGTTTTGTTTTGATAGGAATTTGTTTAGAATTTTTTTTAATGAAACTTTATAATTCAAAAATATTTTATGCGTTTATTTTGGTAGAAAATTACATTTAGAGAAATGTTTAATATTAAATTTTATATTTTGTTAATAAATAAAATATAAAAAGCATCGTAGAAAAAAATTATTGTATCATTGTTACTTGTTTTGAAAATTTTTTATAAAAATAATTGACAAACCAACAAACTAAATTGGATTCGTATATGGAAAAAATACCAAGTCAAGGTGTAAATCAATAGACATACGTTAATTTTACGTACTAATGCACAAATTCAAAAAAATAAAAAATAAAAAATAAAAAATTAGAAACTCCAGCAAGTTGTCATTTTGGTCTTCATCTATTTAAAAAAAATGGTAAAGATTACTTGATTCCATGAAATTGAAATTGAGAAAGTGGCACTTATGTCACTTGATATTTGAAAAACTATTATTTGACTTTCATTTATTAATAATATCTTATGATATTTTAATTTTTATATAGGAAAATATACTAACAATTCTATCCCAATTTGGAATTCTAGTCGTGATTGTTTAAGAATAGACTCCAAAAATTTTGATAATTTTAAAAACTATTACTTGACCTCCATTCATTAATAGTTTCCTGTACACTTTTTAATTAGTTTTTAAGTTTTGTATATCAAATTCAAATTAAACTTAGTTCTCCTTACACAATCACATATAGATTAACACTCTATATGTACTTCTATCTTTTACTCTAATATCCTACCATTATGAAAAAAATATTCTCAAGATTTTGGATTCAAAATATATAAAAAAGAGCACACTCAAATAAACTTTTATGAATAAGAGTTAAGGTACATAGTACTTATTCAATGATGAGTTTACGGGGAAAAAAAATTGTGTAAGAAAAGAAGTTCAAGAATATTTAACTTCTATGAGAAACCAAATAATGCCTAAATTATTAAAAAAATTAAAACTATTTAGCCCATATAAATACATATTAGTAATCAACCCTTAAAAGAATCTGAACTAAATAGAAGGAATATAGTTATATTAAAATATTATTCGGATGAGTAAGAACCTTTTTTCTGTTTTGTGAAAATGAAAGAAATATTATTTAGATATTGGTAATTGAGGAACTAATATAACTCGCAACTTAGGGATTTGACTGAAAGAAAAGTATTTTAAGTGGGTTCAAGTGATATATTTTTAAATCACATGGGGTCTAATTAATGGACACTCTCTCTAATATTAATTAATGGATCTAACTGATTATATCTATTTAACAATTTTTTAAAACAAAAATTAACAATGAAATTGTCAAGTGAACTACAAATATTTTTTTCAAACAATTTCGCTTTATTCCACTTTTAGATGTTGAAGGTCACACCATCCTTCATCATAGTTTCAAAATAAAGGGGAAAAAATTCATTGTTATGTATGATAACAAATTTGATTTGATAGATATGTCACGCACAGAATTTTATACATTTTGAAATAGGTTATTATAATCTTATACAATTTAAAATATGTTATTATAAATTGGTTTTCAAATGAAATTGAATTATAAAACAATTATTTAGTTTTATTATTTTAGCAATTTATTTAATTTCAAACTTTAGATTTTTTATTATTAATTTCAAACTTTAGTTTCAGTGTTCAGATTTCAAAAATCCGTTTTCAAATTTATTTAGTTGGACATAGACTATTCTATTTCTTTCATCCTAAATCCTACAAAAGCAATACATAGCAAGTTGCAATAAATAGCTTTTAGTTTCTTTTCAACATTTTTAAGAGATAGAAATGAAATATAATTGAATATACAAAGCACTTCATTATTTTGCTAATAATGTTAATTATAACAATCTGTAGATTTTTTTTTATTTTTTTATGTAATACCTAGCTAACATTTGTTTCATCAATAACAGATTGAGTGTTCATAATTAATCATGAGTACTTTTTGAATATGTGATCCATTTTCATTTTCGATTGAGTGTTTATTCTAAGGACTTCTTCGAATAAATTGACACTGTAAACAATATTGTTTTGTCTAGAACTAAAATGGATACATCGTTCCTATTTGAGATTGTATGTAGTACAAATAATGTAGATGCTTATCAAAATAATCATTAATAAGTTCATTAAGTATTGATTTACGACGATGTTTGTGTGTTATTTGAAAGTTTGTACTTTATGCAGCATTGCCAATATGAAGATAATTTAAGCAAGGGTTGTTTCACGTTGTTTCCAAGTGATCTCTCATTTATGTATATGTGGGGATCATCTTTCTTGGTGAAAGAATTAAGGTAATTCACTGATATTAGAAATAAACATATGCAAATTAATAAATTCAGATTAAAATGAACTAATGGCATTACTATAGGAATAATTATTAAAGAATTAATGAAAGAATTACTCGTAATTCATATATTTTGCTTTCAATAGTTCACTAATTAGTTTTATATATGTTGCAGTGATGTCTTCTTACATGATGACTGGTGGACAGTGCTTGGTAGATTTGGGATAGAAAAACTTTCCCCAAACATTACGTATGAGATAATTTTTGTGATAATGTTGAGAGAAAAGTCACATCAAAATAATAAGCTTAAAGTTGTTGTAGCTGGGAATGAACGGGAAGAAGATATAAGTGATAAGCCAATGGAAGAATGGATAGAAATAGTGGCTGGAGAATATAATGCATCATCTACACAATCTGGAGAAATTAGGTTATCTATCACCAAAAGTTTCTTAAGGTGGCTAGGTAAAATGACTTTAATCTTAAAATGTGTATATATTCGACCAAAAGAGCCCATTGCATAGAGAAAATTGCATTGGATGTTAAAGTAACTAATGAGATGAGAGGAGTCATTTATATATATGAACAGATTGTCCATGTTTGAATTAAAAGGAATACATTTTGTAAAACGTAAGGACATAAAAGACACTTTCAAATTGTGTATTAGTTGTATTTTCAGAATGGAATTTCTTCATTATATAATTTTGTATTTTTAACAACATAGCTTTCTTAATTCATTATTTAGCTTCTTTATATATTTTAATTTGAGTTGAGTTTATATTTCTATATTAGTAGTTTTTTTTTGGGATTGTAATTTGATTCATTTAAAAGGTTGAAATTCAAATTGTATTTTTTATCTATTTAAAATGTCTAAAATGTCACTTCGGTAAAAAAAAAAGCAAATAGCATAAGTTTTGTCTTGTACCTAATTTTTTTAAGAAAAAAAAAAGAAAAGCATTAACAAATAAATCAACGGGGTTCAAGGTTGTTACCCTGTAAAGTATGGTAGGCTAATAATAAGTCTAAAACTTTGCCTAATTAAAATTAAATAATTGGTAGTCAATAACTAATAGTATAATATTATCTTGTTGTATTAGTGTAAATATAGTGAGTTTAAAACTAGTAAAAGATAACGCAAGTGCACGTTTAACCATTTACCCTACCACATTATATCATTGCTCCACCCCAAATCTTTATTACCTACAATACAAATGGGTAATAGAGCGTGGGTAAGGAAGAAGGGAAAAAGAGGATTTGAAAATGAAACCTAAAATTCTAAATTATTCACTTTGAATATCAAACCAACAAAATTGGGTTTAATTTAAAGATATTCTACTGTATAAACATTAGCAATATCATTGTTGAATATTCAACTATGATATAGAATTCTAAATTTAAAGTTATTTCTAAACTTAATTTGAAACCTAACATGAAAAAATAGACCCATTTGATTTGTTAATTTTTTTTAAAATAAGATAAAACATTCTGCAAATAGAAAATAAGTTTACAATAATTTTTTTTGATTAGACAACTCTTTTCCATTTTGGTTTTTTAAGCTTTCATTTGAAAAAAAAATAATGCATAAGAATCACACGACTGGTTTGGTAGTCAAACTATCACTGTTACAGTTGTGTAGGGGTCTAGTCGCGAGTGTCGCAGCTCTCCAATTTAACCCAAAACACTAAAACTATGTAGTTGTGGTGAGTGGGATCGTTCCCACAGAGAGAGGTGTGTCACGTTGTTAATCCAAATGATAGAACAAATAACAATAGCAATAAACGGAATGAATACAAGTAACAAATCAATCGGAAGAGAATGGTGTTGCCTTGAGGGGGATCAACTAGTAACGACCGTTCCCAATTATCCTTGACTAGTGTGGAAGTGTGTGAGGGGACTAAACTGCTAGTGTGGTATGACCGATCAACCTGGTGGTTCTCACGATTACACTCCACTTGCTCCTCAAACTTCCCTTGGTAGGGCAAGTCCTTGGTTCAACTCTAAAAATATCCCTACTCGATATTAAGATTCTAGCTCAATCCCCAGTTATCTCCTTTGGTAGGGCAGCTAACTAAATCAAGAATTCAAATCACAATATTTAGGTAACTTAACTCCTT
Source organism: Ophiorrhiza pumila (assembly GCA_016586305.1). Taxonomy (NCBI): domain Eukaryota; kingdom Viridiplantae; phylum Streptophyta; class Magnoliopsida; order Gentianales; family Rubiaceae; genus Ophiorrhiza; species Ophiorrhiza pumila. The sequence goes on along the minus strand of BLIW01000003.1, from coordinate 23,310,689 downwards.
TCTACCGGATTGACTTCAACTGTCAGTGGGTACCGCACAATTGAAGTCACAATAACACACAGATATATGATAAATTCAACTTTCCTTTGGTAGATCTCAATCGATCTTAGTGGGTACCGCAGATCAAATAAAGACTGTAAACCAATTCAGTAAACACATTGAATTGAAACATAAAAGAACCTAGATCAATAACAACACAGATTAATCAAGCCAAATGTCTCAAATTGGTTGAAGTCATTACACATGAACCCCTCAAGGTAACATTAGAAGATCTAGCCGATCATATTGATCGGCTTTGAGAATTGGTTTGACAAAGCCTGATCAACTTCGGCCATTACAAAGAGATGAATAAATGTATCCACTATGGTCCTCTTTCTCTGTAACCCTAATTGATCTTTGTTCTGGTTTTCCTCCTCAAACCCTAGTTTCCTGTTCTCTCTCTCCCTGATCGATCTCCCTTTTCTGAGTTCTTCCCTTCCTTTTATACCTTCTCCTAGCTGAGGTGTCTCTGTTGGGTTCCTGGAAGTTTCCTTTCTTTGCGGTGAGAATGCCACGTGTCTGTAATATGTTAATCAGGAGCTGGAGTGAGGTCACGTGATCAGTACATAACTTAAAGATTAAGGATTGACAATGCAATTCTTCAAACACTTGATGCACATATGAATGTTGTATCTAAAGCCTGCTTATGTGTCCCCAAAGCTTGTGTGAGTTTGCTTTTATGTGTGCTAAGTGTAAGTGTGGGTGCGAAGTACATTGCATGAAGCTAGTGCAGGTGTGCAATGTGTATGCATGAGTATGTACAAGAGTGTGCAAGTGAAATGCATGAAAATGCATATGAGTGAGTAAGTGTGTAGGTGCCCACCGTGCCTATGTGGTGTGTGTGTGGCGGGCGCCATGTGTGTTGTGCATGGTGCAGGCGCCTCACATGAGTGTGGAAGGCACCGCGTGCATGTGTGCGTGAGTGTTGTGTTTGATGTGCGTTGTCTTGTGCTTGAGTGTCATGCGTGAGTGATGTGCTTTGTACGCTGGGACTTTGCTATGATGCTTGAGATTTGTGAGGCAGAAGTGGTTAAGTGTGTGCTTGTTCTCATTTATGTTCAAACATAACACTTTGCATGGAATTTTCACAACACTACCAATTCTCACAATTTCCAGACCATAAACATATTAACATACAAGTCATTCATCAAGCACAATTTCTCCAATTGTTCCATGCGAAAGACTAAGAAAGTAGATCAAATAAGTCGGTACAAGTCCGACTTATCAGGGTCGCGTGGTTTATTGGTCCTTGGCCAATACTTGTGGATTCAAGAATACAGGAAGAGGGACGTTGTTTGCTTCCAAAACTGCAACATCAAATGCTATTTGTGCGGTAGTGGATCAAGGTATGCAACGAGCAGAAGTCATGATGGAAGGTCCCGGTCTCAGAAGGTATGCAACTGTCCAATCTATTCAAAGAAGTGGTATATTATTAGGCAACCCGGATTGTGATTAAGAGAGATAGTACTTATAAATTGCACAAACCCATTTCAAACTCTGCTCATTAATATTCAAAATAAAAATAAAATCAATTGATCCAATTTGTCAATTCTCCATTAAAAAAATTCCCTTCTCACACACAAATCCAATAAAAATATTTCATTCTTAAAGCTAAAAAAAGGTAATTCAAGATAGCCTTGTATTTTCTGGTCATGTCAGTAAAAATATCACTTTTGACAAAAAAAAAAACAAGGGAGTCTTGTGTTTAAAAATACCACTTTTGGCTTTCATTTCTCAAAATAAAAGAATGGCTTATTGTCACATATATATTTATTAAACAAAAATTTTAAACCTTTTTTCAAGAATGAGCAATGCCCTTTTGAACATTTTTTTTAATAGTTTAATATTTTTTTACAAATAGGATGGGACCTATTGATGACCAGATCGCCACAAAACCACTATAATGTAGTTTGATCAAACCCCTACCGAATGTTTAAAAAAAATAAAAAATTATTTCAATTGTGTAATTTGAATTTTTAATTTAAAATTTATAGCCATCTTTGGTTCGAATCTATTTCAAAGTCCTTGGCACATTGTCCTATTTGGTTTAAAATTTCTTCCCTATTTATTAATTATATGCATAAAAATCCCACTCGGTCACTCTGGAACTCTTTGGGTTCAAAATTTCATGTACCAATAATCACTTCAGCACAAGAGCGCAAAAGAGGTACCTTTAGTACCTAATCAGAGAAAAATAAAGTGTTTGATCTAGAAAGTCTTTTTTAACACATATTTACAGTCTAAATATAAACTTGTTTAGCAAAAGGTAATCCTAGTCTATCCACCCAAATGGTTTCATGTATTTTCTTGGGTTGCTTGTGTTCTTTTGGAAACTTGAATTTCTGTTTGTGGTAATTCCCATTTTTGCTAGCAGTTTTGTCGGCATATTTGCTTCTTTTAAGCACTCAATAATCGCAATGCTAGGCCCGTTGGAAGACGATATCTCAAGGTGTTTTCAAAATTGCCATGCTGTCTTAAATTTTTTTTGTAAAGCACTTGGTATGACTCTCAAGTTTAATTCCACTTGCAGTCATGTTATCACTTTCGTTCGATCTATCTTTAAGCGTGCTCAATGGATAAACAAAGTATCTATGCACTTGATAAGCCATTAACATCATAATAAATTAAAGAAAAAGTATAAATCAGTTGCCCTTAATGATATCTTATTATCCTTTCTCCTCCACCTTGTTGTCCATTTGTAAGAGCATACACATTTAGTTTAAGAGTATCAATTATTGGTGGGATCCATTTTATAAACTTTAGCTATTTTTTTCTTTGATACTTATATAAAACAGTCAAAAACTATTCCCAATTTTGTGCATATGTGTAAGTATTGGGGAATTTGATTTTTGTGAACATTTTTATTTCTTCAAAAATACTTCTTTGTATCTCATTTGGGCACTTCTCATTCCCATTGAAAAAACACCCATTTCTTGCTCTCCAAATACCCCAACAAATTATGAAGGCGAGAATTTTCCACATGAATTTAATTTTTCTTTCTTTTACGAATGTGTTCCACCAACACTTTTGGAGAGTTATCAAATAAGAGTTACTCATGATTATTTCTCCAAATTTACCAAAGTGTGACCATATTTCTTTTTCCATTATGCAATGGATGAAAATGTGATGTATGGTCTCCGGGACCATAAGACAACACATACATTTTAAGGGCCAATGAAACCCCAATATGTTTAAAGATTTCCCAATTAGGAGTCTTCTCATTAAAAGTTTGATCATAAAAAAAAAAATCTTAATTTGGATGTTTTGGTCCCATAACTGGTGTGTAAAAGGAAGAGGTTGTTCCTTATGTTGCCTCACTTCTTCAAATGCAAACTTAAAATTAAAATCTTCTCATTTCCAGAATGTTCACACCATTCTATTTGGGCCATTTAATTTGGAAAGGTGTTGGTTGTTTATTTCATTAGCTACTTCTATTGGATAGTTTGCTTTTAGGAACTCGAAGTTCCACGCTCTATCTTTGATGTATTGTAAAGTCTGTCTTAATGGCTTATACTACTTCTAATCTCTATTTTCTTAGGATTTTACTTTATTTTTAAGTGTTTATTAGGTAATTAAGTGCTTTGTGGCTTGTTTTGTAAGTTTTACAATATGGAGAGTTTAAAGTGATAAAAATGCTTATTTGAAGGTAATTTTGACCAAAAAGTCAACAAGTCAAAAGAGAATGAACCCTAAACCCTAAGATTGATCAAGAAAGGTGGTTGAGCTCAATTGTGAAAGGATGCTTGGCACTTTGGTGAAGTTGAGTTCCCTCTTGAAGGTAAATGTTAAGATTAAAGTGAGACATGGCATTGAATTATTATAAGTGCCATGTGTCAAGGTTGCCTTATAGGTGGAATGAACTTCAATCCCAAAATGCCACATTATGTAATGCAAGAAATCATTGCCTTAATTGTACGAGTGAGAATTAAATGTGTGTTTATTTTTGTAAATTCTGCTCCTTAAAGTTCAAAAGACCAGCCAATGATAGGACTCAACTTTCACCTCGAAAAGTTGAGATGTTATCATTTGGGAAATGGTTTGCAAAGGAGAACTGCAGGAGTTGTACAGAAAGCACTTACATGCACTGTTGTTATTCAGAATTGTCTGTTTTTATTCACTTGGAACCCGGTGTGAGCTTTGACTAGACATTTTGGAATTCTTCTAAACTTCTTCAGCAGTCAATTTTCTTTATCTTCTTCAACATGCAGGTTGATAGCTTTGGAGAGCCCAATCTTGAGGGCAGGTTGTTTGAAGCCAAACTCTTCTGCCAAACATTGTGAAACCGCAAGTTGCTTGTGGTGTAGCTGATGCTCACAGCATGGTAATTGTCAATTCGATATTTAATGTGTTTGAGTTGATAATCTTGTAAACTCAACATGTCTAATGATGTAGAAGTTTTGTGTGATTGCAGACTAGTTTTCTTTAATTCTCTTTTTCATATATATATATATATGTGTGTGTCTCAGACGTACATCTATGCTGGTTGATTATCAACTGTGCGAGCAACAATAGACAGCCAAAGAGTAAGGGTCCGTTTGGATGAGCTATTTTTGGATTATATCATGAAATTTTTTTTCTTGGATTTGTTATGAGAAAAGAATATTTTGGGAGTGTTTGGAATGAATGATTTTATTTTGTTGTGATTTGTATTCAATTTTTTTTTATTAATAAAAGTTTGAAATTTAAATTTGAATTAGTATTTTATTAGTTTATTTTACTGGGAATTGTGCTAAGAATAATTGTTTATTGTTAAAACTTAAAATTCAAATTCAATATTTTATTTATAAAAATTACTGTTGCAAAAATAATTACTGTAGCATTATTTTGTGAACAAAACAAATAACTCATTTTGCAATTGTGAAATAAATTACTAATTTGGAGACATCCAAACAGACCCTAAACTTTCACATTCAAAATTTCAAATTGAGAGAGAAGAAATTAAATTAGTCAAAGGGTATTGATATACAATGTTTCACCTTCATCAGTGCAGTCAGGGCCCCACAAGAAGCCAAAAGATTGTACATTGGTTTTCTGAAGTTCAGGGCTCAATGATGGTGCAGACCACAAACATCACTCAAATAATAAATTACAGGGTCCAACGAATTGTATATATTAGTTATTTTTTGTTGGCATATATTAAAAATAATTTGTTTTATATTTTTCGATTGATTTCAGCATGATGTTTTTAGAAACTATTAGTTTCACATTTTATAAAAAAATATTAGTATCTTGCTCATAATTAGCCAAAAATTCTATAGAAATGATATTTTCTCCTCATGGATGAATAACCCGGGCTAACTTCATAAAATTGCTCGGTCGTAAGTCTTCTCATCACATGTGACTCCAAGTCATGTCAACAACTTTTGTAGCTAAAATGCAATTACCAGTCATTTAAGCTCTTCTTTTCCCATAAATTTTGAACACTGTTCCATGGATTTTCTTAGATGACATGGGTCAAAATAATTTATATTATTTATACTAATTAATTCATTGATAGTCACAAGATAAATTTTCAAAATCAATTCTTCACTATTAATTTGAAATTATCATTTGGTAAAAGAAAATTTAGCATAGATAAATTTATTACTAATCAAGTTTTGATTATTTTTAACATTCTTCATGACAAATTATACCCTTTCATGCACTAAATCATATACAAATAACATATAATATTATGAATGGATGGATTCATGATAAGAGTAGATTTGGATCATCACAATTATATAAAATAAAAAAACTAACAATTACATGAACCTTTTTTTTAAAATTTAGCATCATCCTTTTTTTTTGGTGATATATATTATTTGTAAGCTTGTTCGATACCACTTTAGCAATTCCAATTAAAACTAGAGTTCATAAAATTCTAGCCTAATGACATAGGAAAAGAGATCTCTATACTTGCGAAAAGACAATTCATTGAAGCGCTTACTGCCACCAAAAGTTCAAGTGTCAGAGATATGACACGCTCATTTAGGACACCCTAATTTAAAATTTTCACAACTTTTGGAGAATAAAAATGTCATCAATGTTTCACAATGGTTGACAAAAAATATCATATGTAATACTTGCCAACTTGGAAAACATTGAAAACTTTCCTTTAATAAATCAAAATATGTTTCAAAATTTCTTTTAGAGAAAATTCATAGTGATTTATGGGGTCCTTCCCCATTACTTTCTTCTAAAAGTTTTTAATATTATGTAATTTTTGTTGATGATTTTACTTGTTACACTTGGTTATATATAGATATAGATATAGATATAGATGTAAGATTCACATTTTATCAAAAAGTTATTACGTCTTTCCTTGAACAACGTTGGCTAGCTTCAGCATATCGCGCGGTCATAAGTCTTCTAACTTGCGACTCCACGTCACCTCAACAACTCATATTGTAGGCAAAATGCAATTTCCAGACATTTGCCCTCTTCTTTCCTCATAAATTCCAAACAGTGTACAATGGATTTCTTAGACGACATAGGTCAAGATAATATATATTATTTTTTTCACTAATTAATTAATAGTCACAAGAGAAATTTTTTAATATTAATTTGAAAATATCATTTTCTACAAAAGTAAATTTAGAATAGAATCAATTTAGTTTTGATTATTTTTAACATTCTTCATGTCAAATTCACATGCTTTCACACACTAAATCATATACAAATAACATATAATATTATGAATGCAAAAATACATGATGAGTATGTGTAGATTTGGATCATAACAATTGTATAAAATAAAAAATAACGATGTCACGAAATCTGTTTTTAATTTATTTAACATCATTCTTTTTTTTTTTCTTTTGTGATACAGATTGATTGCAAGCTTCTCATATACCATTTTAGCAATTAATCCAAATTAAAATTAGAGTTCATAAAATTATTTAATGTCTAGTTATGAATAAAAGCTTTAAAAAGGTTAAAAAAATGTGATTGGTAAATATATATTAATTTAGTTTTTGGTGCATTTCATAATCTGCAATTCTAATGGAAATTTGAACTAAATTCTAATGGGGATTAAATTGCGAGCTGAGATCTTTTGTCCCAGATTATCTCTATCTTATCATGTGCAAGATTAAACTACGTCGTAAGGTTCACTCATTCATTAGTTAGGTCTATTAATTGTAAAGTGTTTTTATTGATATTTATGCTTTTAATCTCTAGTTTTAGTTAAATTACGTCATTTTGAACATTAGACAGAATATGATAAAGATAATTTCGGACAGAGTATCTGATATCTTAAATTGCTATATTAGAGTGTCTTAGATAATAAAACTCAAGACACATTTAAGGACCCAATTGAAAATGTAAGTTTTAAATCCATTAAGCCTATTGTGTAATTTTGTTTAGGACCCAATTGAAATTAGTTTTAAATATGAGAGAATGCAATAGAATAATTAAGCTTTCTATGTTTAAATCTTTTGAGGCTATTCTATATATTCCTTTAGGGATTCAATTGAAAATAGTATTAAATTTAAACGGCTGAATTAGAATAATTAAGTTTTATACTAATGTAAATCCCCCTCAAATTAGAATAATTAAGTTAATTTAATTAATACTACGCAGGTTTCATACAAAATCTTATGAGAGCATATTAATGTAGTAGATCTCACAAAAAGCTTGAAATTAAGAGCTCTCCATTTAAAACCAAAATCTTCACCCCTAGTCCCCTAGTCAAGCTAAATGTTAATTAAGAATGATTAATTAGTGTAAAATTTCTATAATAGATTGTAAATTAACTTAATGGAAATATAGTTTAATAATTTTGTTTACTTTTCAAATGTTGTCAACTTCGCAATGTTAATTTATTATCATATATGCATATTATCATAGATAAATACATTTTTTTGTGAATTACAAAAAAAAAAAACAAAGAATATGAAATCTTGTAACTAATTTATTGAATAAATAAAGATGATAAAGAAACCACTATTAGTGATATGAAAAGATCATAATAATTTTGAAACCACCACCGATCTTATAATTTATTTTTTTTTCAAATTTATTTGTGTACCATGGAAATAAGGGAAAAAGTTGAATAGAAAAAGCAGAAAAAAAAACAAAATATGTTAAGTAGAAATGTGTCTTTGTTAAGTAGAAATGTGTCTTTATATCCCATTAAATATGGGAACCAACTTATACTCTGGGATCATTGAATTTAGCGAAATGTGATTTCATAGGACAATTTTGAGGGCCCTCTCCTTCACCTTCATAGAATGGTCTCTCTCGTGATTTATTAGAGCTAGACATGGCCATTTTCACGGTTCCGGTTCCGGAACCGCCGGTTCCGAACCGGCGGTTCCGGAACCGGAACCGGAACCGTGGCCCCACTCAATCGGAACCGTAACCGAACCGCCCGGTTCCAATTTTTTATGTTTGGAACCGGAACCGCCGGTTCCGGTTCCGGTTCCAAACCGTTAAATAAAAAAAAAAAAAAAATTGCCACGTCAGCAGTGGCTGACTGGCAAGCATGTGGCGCGTGCATAGCACGCGCCTGTAATAAAAAAAAATATATATACAGGCGCGTGTTTCACACGCGCCTGTAACAAAAAAAGAAAAAAAAAAAAAGCAACGGTCAATTATTATTATAATTATATTATTATGTTGTATTATTTGAGTTTGAAATAATAGTGGGATAAAAATCGAAATTCGAAACTAAAAATCGAAAAAACCGGAACCGGAACCGGAACCGGAACCGGAACCGCCGGTTCCGGAACCGTGGCCACCACTAATTAGAGCCAACTCATGAAATGTGTATTGTCACTGTTTTCTCTGCTTGATTCCGTCCTTTTTGTTCATTTTTCGCCATTGGAATGGTCGTCTTTTCAGTATAGCTCTCTAGGAAAATTAAGGGCTCTTTCTCCAGCATCATTTATTGCGTTGCTTGTGACTAGTTCTGTCGGCAACATTTCCCATTTTTTCAAAATTCTGTAGAACAAAATTGAGATCGCAAATAGGGCATTATTCTTCTCAAATTCAAATATCATTTTACTTATAAATTAAATTAGGGATGAGATCATCTCTTTAAATATATCTTCCACTTGTTCTGTTAAAAATTTAAAACAACAATATTTCTCTAAAATCAGAATTAAAATAACGTTGTATAGTTCATTCAGGTTTAGATTAGAGCAAAATAATTAATTTTATTGATATTTATGTTTTTATTCCCTAATTTTAATAAAACCATGTCATTTTAAAACATTGGATAAAATAATACAAAATAACATTGGACATAAAATACAATCTTATTAAATTATGGTTAAATTATTTGAATTGTCTTTCAATTTTGAGGACTTATTGGTTTTAATTTTTTTAAAAATTATTTTGATTTCTGGAATTGCGATTTCATTTTTAATGGTCATTTAATAAGTTTTCGTGAAATAAAAATTCAATTTCAATCACCAAACAATATACATATGTCCAATTCTACTTATTTTAATGTTATTTGTTCGTCATATGTGCGACAAATGGTTGTACAAATTGGATTTTAATTGACCGAAAAATAGACAAAAGATGATTCAAAAATTGTATAGCAATATCTATGAGGAATGAAATAGAAATTTTTGAAAATTAAAGAAGAAATATTCAAAATGAACTACAAAATTGAGGAAGGATTGAAATCATTTATAGATTTAGATATCGATAATTTGTCACTAAATATTTAAAAATTTCTCGCAAAACTATTAAGTGAAGAGTCTTTTTCCGAAACTTTTCCATTTAACTTCTTTAAATAACTCAGAAAGGCTTTCCTTTTCTTTATTTTTTCTTTTTGTTAAACTCGAAAAGATATATATATATATATTTCCAAAAACCAAAATTTCAACTATGATGCAATTGAATTTGTGCAACATGGTTTTTGAACCCAAGTCTAAGCTTTAGTTTTCATAAAACATAAAAACCACAATAATTCATATTCATGGCTGGATTTTGGAGGTTAATTCCCATCAAATCCTTTTACATTTATCAGTTTGTCACCTAAATTATTAAGCTTAAATCCCGACTAAATCTGTTCATATCTACTATTAATTAAATTGCTTATATATTTTTATCTGAAACTGTAGGTTTAATTATTTCACTATAATAAGATGAAAAGTTCATATAATACCAAATTAATAAAGATTTTTTTGCAACAAAGCAAATGCTTCTTGAATTTTTCAATCTCATAACTCATTAATGTTATTTTTGATTAATCAAAGCAAATGATGTACATATTGTGAATTTTCAACCACAAAAATGCTTGTGAATTTTCTTTTCTCTAATTAACTCACTCGGCATTGGATGGGAAGCCTCATACGCTGCATCATTGCCAAGCCCTTGCAAGGAAATTTCTTCTCTTAAAAATCATGACCAATCACTGATGGTTAGTGAAGGATAATACGCATATATCCAAATAAATTAAGGCAACTGATCGAGTACTAACCTTCGTCCAGTCAACCTCTACACAGCGGAAATTTGAATCTTGTAGACCAGTGAATCGGTACCACTAACTAATTGAGCACAGATTACAGTTCCACCACCTATTTGTTTCTTGAGATTGAGATAACAAGAAAAAACCTAGTTTTTCTTGCTTGTTTGTTGTTGCTTGTTACAAACCTTTTATTTGCTACCTTTATTTATAGTGGATAGAAAACCTTTGATTTACTTAAAACCTTTTATTTACTCAAAACCTTTAGTTTTCCCAAAACCTTTGGTTTATCTAAAACCTTTAGTTTTACTCAAACCTTTGGTTTACTTAAAACCTTTAGTTTTACTCAAAACCTTTGGTTTACTTAAAATCTTTGGTTTGCCTAAAACCTTTGGTTTTCTGTCATGAGTGTTCCCATTAATTCCAACATCTCCCACTCACACATGACGGAAAATGTTTCTGTCTTGTTCTCAAAGTCTCATTCATACAAGCAAATAGGCTGTGCGACCAGCATACTACGAGAGCGCAAGCGTTACACACCTGTTAGGGATATATAGCATCTCGTTTACAGATTCTGTACTTCGAATATGCAACAAGCGTATGCCTTACCCCATATTACTTTATCATATCCATGTTTCACACATGATCTCAAAACAATTTCTGTATTCACTACTATGTTCATATTTCTCAAAATATTCATAATAGGCATGCCGGTGAATAACAGAACTCGTGAATGTGACTTATAAAGTAATCTTCCCCTCCTACATACTTCCATTCATAAGGTATGACTCACTTTACCAGTCAGGTTCGCCAGACCTAAATTTTTTTTATGACCTCTTGGCACATTTCCCAAATTAGTCAATATCACACCTTACTTCAAGAATATGTTAAGGGTATTAAGGGTAGGATTCTATGAACCACGGTTCTAGATTGGGACCCACATAAGGAAAATCTTACATCTACTTTTATTTAAAGTAATTTTCCTTTCCTATGGTCGATTTGCACACATGGCATGAAAACATGTGTTATGGTGTTCTTTCTTTCATTTACTTATAAACGAGCGCATGTTTAACATATCACTTATATATTATGAAATTAACACCATACTTCAGTTTAAGGTATGTCTTAACACACCCCCTTTGGCACTAATTACCACAGGGTTCTTCTAGGCAATAAGAACGGAATACAAATAAGTCTTAACTTATTACTAGTTGACAAACAATCTAGTCTTGCTACACATTTTGTGCAATAAATCTTATTTATCTTGACAAGGCCATTCTTGTTCTTAAAATAAGACGGTACTGTAATTTGAACACGCTCTCGATTGCACCTCATAGCAATTTTGATTCAAAATACAACCTCATCCCTGTCTTTGTAAAACTATTTTAAAAAACAAGGGTAACCTAGTGTGAGAGGGTTTAGATCCGTTCCACATGCTCAGTAAATATTATACAAATATAATATTCACAGTCGTATATTGCTGAAGCTGAATATCAAATTTGATAAAACAACAATTCGTGACATACAAAATCAAAGTTTACATAACCCTTGAACTTTAACATGTTTCTCAAAAACATTTCTAGCTAACGGCTTAGTGAGAGGATCTGCTACCATCTCACTCATAGCTATGTATTTCAAATCTATTTCTCCATGTGCAACTAAATCTTTTACAAAGTGATACTTGATGTCAATATGCTTGGTCCTATTATGGAATTTAGAATCTGTAGTGTAAGCTATTGACGATTGACTATTACTATAAACAGTAACTAATTTTATCTGAAGTAGTGACTTTCAAATGGTTCATAAACCTTTTTAACCACATTGCATCTGTGCTGCCACTGAAAGTACCACAAACTCAGCTTCCATAGTGGACAAGGCAATGCACATTTGTTTCTTACTACTCCAAGAGATGGCACCATTGCCGAGTAAGAAAACAAAACCAGAAATGGATTTTCTTTCAAGTATCTCAAGATTCTCTTAACTACTTTCCAATGGTCTTATATCTGCTTACTATTCCAACAGCAAAACAGATATCTGGCCTTGTGCAGAGCATGATATACATGAGATTGCCAACAGCATTAGCATGAGGAATTTTTTCCATACGCTTAGTTTTTTCTGAAATTTTTGGACGCATTTCCTTTGTCAGGACATCATTTTTAGCCATAAAGGTGTCTATGGGTTTGCAATCTTGCATATTAAAACATTCAAGAATCTTTTTGATGTAGTTCTCCTGAGAGAGTGACAACAATTTTCTCGAACGATTCCTTGAAATCTTAACTCCAAGGATGTAAGCTGCCTTACCCATATCCTTCATCTCAAAATTGGACGATAACCAATTCTTTATTTGATTCACATAAGATAAGTCTTTTCCAGCTATGAGTATGTCATCTACATACAAAGTTAAAATAACAAACTTGCTTCCAGAGCGTTTTATGTAAACACAATGGTCCTCGTATATCATAGTGAAACCATGCAAAGTGATCACATTATGAAACCAAATATACCATTGTCGTGATGACTGCTTAAGACCATAGATTGATTTTAACAATCTGCAAACCTTTTGTTCGCTGCCTTGTTTGACAAAACCTAGACTGATCCATATAGATTTCCTCATTTAGTTCTCTATTGAGAAAAGCAGTCTTTACACCCATTTGATGTAGCTCTAGGTCTAAATTTGCTACAATAGCCATAATTAACCTTATCGAAATGAATCGCACAACAGGAGAGAAAGTTTCTTTATAATCGATCCCTTCCTGTTGTGTGTACCCCGTAGCTACTAGGCGGGCCTTATACCTTTCGGTACTACCATCATCATTTCTTTTGATTTTGAGAATCCACTTATTCCCAATTGTCTTGCGTCCTTTAGGCAAATCTACGAGTGTCCAAACTTGATTTTTGCTCATAGATGCCATCTCTTCCTCCATTGCTTTAATCCATTTTTCCTTAGCAGGACAAGATAGTGCTTCTTTCACATTTTTAGGCTCATCATTAGATAGGTCAAGTAAGAAAGTTTCACTCGAGGCATAATCTCGAAACCGTTGAGGTACGTCTCTCTTTCTAGTGGACCAACGAGGTTCTGAATCTTGATAAAGATGTCTCTGATATTCATCATAATTCGTTATAGTCCAACTAGGATCTAAATCCTTACTCCCACTGGAATTAGGATCTATTCTTTTTCTAGACTCAGGATTAGGAACATTCACATCAGTTAGAGGTGAAGTATTGACATTTTTAAAAACTTCATCCTAAAAAATCCTCCCACTCGAATGGAGTGATCCTGACGCTTCCTCGTCTTGAGTTTCGTAGAATGTGATCTCTTGACCTATATGACCTAGCTTAGGAAATTCATTTTCAATGAATGTGATGTCTCGGGACTCAAACTCTGTCACCGTACTATTGTCTTGTTCCACAAAGACATATCCTTTTGATACATCAGAGTATCTAATAAAGATGCTCTTTATACCTCTTGAACATAGTTTGCCATATTTACTTAAGGTATTGTGGACAAACGCAGTACAACCCCAAGGTCGCAATAGACTAAGCTCAGGTTTACGTCTAGTCCATAATTCATATGGAGTGGAGGTGACAGACTTGGAGGGCACACGGTTCAGAACATAGGCTGCAGTTTGTAACACATCTCCCCAAAAAGAAATGGGTAAATTTGCTTGTGCCATCATCGTCTTACCATGTGAAGTAAAGTCCGATTTCCTCTTTTCGCAACACCATTTTGTTGCGGAGTTCGAGGAATGGACAACTGATGTTCAATTCCCTTTTCATCACACAAGGCTTTAAACTCATATGAGAGATATTCTCGACCTCGATCGGTTCTCAAAGCCTTAATTTTCTTATCTAATTGATTTTCAACCAAATTCATATAAGTCTTGAAACAACTCAAAGCCTCAGACTTATGAGAAATCAAATAGATTTGATCATATCTCGTTTAGTCATCTATGAAAGTGATGAAATAGTAGGCCATATGCCTTGTCCTCACATTCATTGGACCACAAACATCAGAATGGATTAATTTTAATAGAGCGTCTGCCCTGGTTTCTTTTCCGAATGGTTTTCTAGCCATTTTTCCTTGTTGGCAATGCTTGCAATTAGGTAACTCGACTTTATCAATATTACCTAATAAACTTTCTTTGGCTAATCGACTCATTCGATTTTGTTCAATATGGCTTAATCTAGCATGCCAAATCATTACATCATTCTCTTTTGAAGTAATTAAGGAAGTAGCATTATTATTAGAATTGAAATATTCAACATCCAAAATAATAAAACCATCTATGATATAACCATGGCCATAACAAGTTGTATCCAAAGACAACTTGACAAAATTGTTAGAAAAAAAAGTAATTGGAATCCCATTTTCATTAAAACTAAGACAGATACTAAATTCCTACGAATACTAGAAGCATAAAGGACATCATATAGAAGGAGGGTGCGGCCGTCACGCATGACAAGTCTACAAGTCCTAATGCCTTTGACCTCAATCCTGGTATTATTTCCTACATAAATCCACCTTGCACCATAAGGTAATTGTCAGAACTCAATGAAGGTATCACGATCCTTCGTTACATGGTCCGTTGCTCCTGAATCCACAACCCACAAAGGGTTAGATTCTGAAAGAAATACTGAACTAGATACATTTATTTCACCCACAAAAGAGTGAATATAAAGTACCTTTTTGGGTTCGGTGCAATCTTTTGCATAGTGACCCTTTTGTTGGCAGTTATAGCATTTCACACGAGCAATATTTACTTTTTTTGGACCTTATTTGTTTCTGTCCTGTTTGCTGTTTCTTCAACCTTTGAGTTGATTTTTCTTTGCCTTTGTACCCATTGCATTTCTTATTGGAACTCTTTCCAACAGCATTGGAACTTGTGGTGTGAACTTCAGATTTCACTCTGACTGACATAAGTCGATCTTCCTCAAGTTCCAGATGGCGTACAACATCCCTAAATGTCTTAACATTTACAGAATGAGTTAGGTGCATCTTTATATGCTTCCAATTGTTGGGAAATGATCGAATAACAGCTTGAATTTTCTGCTCTTCGATCAACTTATGACCCGCACCATTTAGCTCACTGATCATATTGGACATTTCACGTAAATGTCGCTTCATGGTATGATCAGGATGTTTTTTGTAAGTGTCGAATTTGATAGTCAATGACCGGAGTTTGGTTAGGGACACACCCCCAAACTTCTCCCGTAATGCAATCCATCGATCCATTATTTTGTCGTAACTTTAAATTCCTTGGCAATATCATCAGACATTGCACTGAGCAGAATGATGCGAGCAATGGAATTCTTTTTCCCAAGCAAGATAAACCTCTTTATCCAACTGGTGTTGGACAGTGTTTCCAACCTCAGGTTCATCCATAATCGCAGTGAGTGTTTCGAGTGCCTCTTGCTCCTCTAGCACATACTGGATTTTCATGCTCCAGACCTCATAATTATCATCATTTAATTTAAGGTCTTTGTTCAATTCAGCAACTATGGATTTTCTAGCAGTTCCTATTTTAGTCACTAAGATCTATAATGGACACAAAAATTGCACTTATTATGGAGAAATAGGCAATATACGATATTACTATGCATTTTATCTTTTAACTTATAAAATTTCATACTGGCCCTAGATTCAAAGATGTCACTATGTTTCCAATCACCCTCCAGTAAACTAGTACTACGTTTTACTTGTGAAAAGTTTTATGCATAGTAATTTGTTATTGGATAACTTGGGTACACATTACCCTAAACTTGAGTTTATTTAACTCTAGTTGTATGTTGGAACATTAGGGATTTTAGTTTATTTAAATATTATTTTACATGCCTAAGTAATTACAAGCAAATAAAGTAACCAAAAAAACTTTAAATTATGAATTAAGCGAAAAATAATATGCATTAAAAAAAATCCCATCCAACATAGCAACAATAATCCAATAACATAGAAAACATAAATCAATCAAGATACTACGTAAGCCTCATGATTCTTTTATGTGTGACAGGCATGGACTCATCCAATTCTGCCTCTATATATTGTGGTAATTCATAAACGACATCACTAGTGGAGAGAAAACGAGGAACAGTTCTCCCACTTCTTAACGCCATCCTCTCATGAGGATTGATTGACATTTAAGCCCCATTTTGCAGAAGAGAACTAAAAAATCTTTTCGACATAAATGAATAAGAAAGCGTTCCTAGCCCATGAGCATGTAACATTAAATTTCTTAATTCAAGATGTCTGAACGAATCAGCGATTACTTCAATTAGAAGCAAGTCATCTAAACCCAAACGAAGCCCTCCATGCCATATGCATAGTTGCATCATTCTGTTGTAACTCACAACATGATGCATGATTCTATCCAGATCATTCATCCGGACACGGGCTTTCAGTTTTATTTTCTCAAGCGCAGATAAGAGTTTACGCAAAATACTCTTTTGATGCTCGGTTCTTGCTACCGTTGGTGTGCGATACATAAGAACCATTTTCTGCAACATAATCACGGAAAAATAGGGTTATTACTCTCAAGTAATTCCCATTATTGAAAACCAATTTCAATAATTAAAGCATCCAATCAACACTTGAAGAAAGTTTGAAACACGGGATATACTTAATTTTTGAAAACTCTTTTTCAAAAAATATTAATTTAATAATTATTGAAACATTTTTCCAATAAATTATTAAATAATTTAATAAATTGAAACACTTTTCAACTATATATTAATTAATTTCCTAAATTGAAACACATTTTCAATGAATTAATAAATATATATTGTAGTTGAAACTAAATTCAATTGTTTTAATCAATAATTACTATTGAAATATTTTTCAATTAATTATTAATTATATTTTTAATTTTAATTGAAAACTAATTTCAATTAATTAATTAAAAAATGTTTTTCTAATTAATCATAAATATATATATATATATATATTTATCCATGTTTTTGCAGACCCTCAGGTCCCAAATTTGGGCCATCTGTGACATGTGTCACTTCTTGATTCATTCGAGTGGTGCAATTTTGCAATACTCACAGTCAGCGACGTGTGCAACATGCGCCACTTTTGGGGTTCATTTTTTACTCCAGAACAGTGGATTTCAAGGTTAATCCACGTTCTGAATTCTTTAGTGAGGTCAAATTTACGATTAAAAAATAACTCCACATAAGTCATTTCTCGTCAACATATGCCGAAATACCACAGAAAACTAACAATCACTAGCGGTGGTTTTGATCAAAAATTATATAAACAGATTTTTATGATAAAATAAAATATATTTATCATAATGAAAGAACAAATTTTCAAAAAAAAATGCATGTATAATTTTTGAAACCTTGCTCTGATACCAATGAAGGATAATACGCATATATCCAAATAAAAGGCAACTGATCGAGTACTAACCTTCATCCAGTCAACCTCTACACAGCGGAAATTTGAATCTTGTATACCAGTTAATCTGTACCACTAACTAATGGAGCACGGATTACAGTTCCACCACCTATTTGCTCATTGAGATTGAGATAACAAAAAAAAAAAACCTAGTTTTTCTTGCTTGTTTGTTGTTGCTTGTTACAAACCTTTTGTTTGCTACCTTTTAGGGTTATTTATAGTGGATAGAAAACCGTTGGTTTACTTAAAACCCTTGGTTTACTCAAAACCTTTAGTTTTTCTAAAACCTTTGGTTTACCTAAAACCTTTAGTTTTACTCAAAACTTTTTGTTTACTTAAAACTTTTAGTTTTACTCAAAACCTTTAGTTTACTTAAAACCTTTGATTTGACTAAAACCTTTCGTTTTCTGTCATGAGTGTTCCCATTAATTCCAACAGTTTGGAAAATTTTCGAAGGTGAATTACAAAAGAAAACTCACTTGTGGCCTAAGAAAATTTTAAATTATCTCTTTATAGTTTAAACACCTACAAATTATATTCCCGTGATTTGATTTTTTTAAAAAAATGTTTAAAATAATTCAATAATTTAATTTTTGTTAAAAAAATGCAATTTACTTTAAATCAATGATAGAAAGTTATAACTATGTATTGGACTAGATAAATTTACAAAAATAAGTATTTTAAATATATATTTTTGTATCTTTTCAAAAAAATCAAACCGCAAGAAATTAAAATATAAGTTTTTACACGATAACGAGGTGATTTGAAAGATTTTAAAATCATAGGGAGGTTTCTTGTAATTACCAAATTTTAAATTATCTCCTATATTCTAAAATTTTACAACTTGTGATTTGGTTCTATTTTTCAAAAAAAAAGGGTGATGATTTTGGGAGGGGAAGTAACAATAGAAAGTTATACTTACACATTGAAGCGAATGGATCTATGAAAACAACTATATCAAATGTATATAATTTTTGTATTTAAAAAGAAAATCAAAACAAAAGGAATTAAAATGTGAGTTTTTAAATTATAAGGAAGTAATTTGAAAATTATCAAAGCCACCAGGAGTTTTTTTTTTTTTTTATAATTTGCCCTTAAATATATGACATTAAACTAAAATAACAAATAATCAAGTAATATTACAATGCAAGTAAAGCGAGCTTATATATAATAATAATGAAAGTAAATATTTTAACAACACTAAACCAATCAACCTTAAAATTTAGTATAATCCCAAATAATAATAATAATAATAATGTCAAGAACCATCAATATATAGATAAAGAAACTAAAATGGTGGTCAAGAATGGAGTTCTTATCGAACCAAGGAAATTGGCTGATTTGACTGTGCGGTCAACTCATGAAAATGAAATGAAAGCTCATCTTTTATCTTTTGAAGCTTTTCAGAATTATTGAGACTAATTCTTTTCTTTTCATTCACTTCAACTACTCTGAAATTCTCCCTTTCATCAGCTTTGGAGTTGTTTCCGTACCCTTCCTTTCAGTGATCTTAATACGTACAAACTTTTTACAAAAACCGTATATTGTTTATTGAACTATCCATAATAATCCTTTGTTTCCAGAAAGTTGCTTGCGTTTCAGTTGATCATCTATCCATACATCTCAAGGAAGTGGAAAAAGGTACACTTCTTTATAACTTGTTTGTCTGCTTAATTCTTTACTTTATTGATTACTTTATAATTTGTAGTTAGTGGTTTTGGTTTTGTAATCACCTCTTGATTCGTCATCTTCTTCAGGGAAGTGAAATGGCCGAAATTGTGCCAACAATTTTCTCAGCAATTGGAGGATTTGTGGGTGCTTTACCTAAAATCAAAGAATATGTGGTCACCCCAATCAAAGATCAATTCAGTTATCTATTTCGCTATAACAAGTTGATCCAAAGTCTAATAGTTCAAGTTGGGAGTCTGGATAATAAGAGAGCCGATTTGCAACTACAAGTTGATGCAGCAAGGCGAAATCTTCAAGTTATTGATTCTGGCGTTCAGGAGTGGCTCGAAAGAGTGGAGAAGATCAAGCAAGATTCAGAGAAAATTATTGGTGCGGCACCAGAAGATCAAAATGGTGCTTGTCTGAATGGGAACTGCCCAAAACTGAAGTTGCGTTATTCTCAAAGCCGACAAGCCACCAATTTGACTGCAACTGTTGTTGAACTTCTGGAAAAGTCGGACAAATTTCAGACGATATCCTATCCTCCTCCTCCGATGGGAATTGAAGCAATCCCAGCCCCGTCTGGCACTCAAGAGTTTGAATCTCGGAGGGAAAAAGAGGAAGAAATCATGGCCTGTTTGAGGGATGACACCATCTTTATGATTGGAGTCTGTGGCATGGGAGGAATTGGAAAGACCACAATGGCAAACAAAATTTGTAGAAGGGCAAGTGAAGAGAAAATATTTGATGAAATTGTAATAGCAGTCGTCAGTCAACTGGTAGATCTGCGAAAAATTCAAAAAGAAATTGCAGAAGCCTTGGATCTTGATCTGAAACAGGAGACTGTATCAATTCGTGCAAGGCTACTGCATACCAGACTTATGAGCACAAAAAAGGTTCTTATAGTGTTGGATGATATTTGGGAAAGGTTGAAACTTGAGGAAATTGGAATCCCTTCTCCAAACTTCCATAGAGGATGCAAAATCATCCTAACATCTCGGATACATCAAGTTTGCACCCAGATGGATGCAACAAAGATTTTATCATTGGACGGCTTACCTGAACAGGAAGCTTGGGTTCTTTTCAGACAAGAGGCCGGTACAAAAGTTGATGAACCGGATTTGGTAGATATTGCAAAAGCTGTGGCAAAAGAATGCAAAGGCTTGCCTCTCGCCCTCGTAACTGTTGGTAGCGCATCGAAAGAACAGACCAATAAAGCATTTTGGAAGGATGCACTTTCAGAATTGAAAAATGCCGCACCAATAAATATTCCAGGAGTTCTAAAAGGTGTGTATCAACCTTTGCAGCTAAGTTACAAGGCATTAGAGAGTGATGAAGCCAGGTATCTCTTTCTCATTTGCTGTTTGTTTCCTGAAGATTCTCGAATTGATCTCGAAGACTTGGTTCAGTATGGAATAGGCTTAGGCATATTTTCCAACATCCGAAATCTTGGAGAAGCAAGAGACAGAGTATGTGTATTAGTTGGGAATCTAAAAAGTCGTTTCTTGCTGATGGATGCTAGTTCTGATTATTATGGTTATCCGAGGGTGAAAATGCATGATGTTGTTCGGGACATGGCCATCTGGATATCATCTAAAGGTACTGAACGTGTATTCAAGGTTAGTCATGACATTGGGTTAAGTGAGTGGCCCATGAAAGATTCTTGTGAGAATTATACTGCCATCTCACTTACCTTGGGTGAATCTATGGTTATTCCAAAAGACTGCATGAATTGCCCCAGATTGGAAGCCTTACTTGTGCAATTCGAATATTCAGATGAAGCACCAAAGCTACCACTACCAGACACGTTTTTTAATAGGATGAGTGGTCTGAGATTGTTGAGTATAGAAGAATGTATTGTGCCGTCATCATCCTTAAGCTTGTTAACACAACTTCGAGTATTGCGTCTGCAACATTGTCATGGTTTGAAGATGATATCCTTCATTGGTGAGTTCGTGAATCTAGAAGTCCTCATTTTAAGTGCTTCAGACATTGTTGAGTTGCCAGATCAGATGGGAGCACTTACAAAGCTGAAGTTATTGGATTTAAGTGGATGTGGTAATCTGAAAATCGCACCGGGTGTTATATCAAGACTAGTTCAATTGGAAGAGCTTCTACTCAGTCTCTGTCCAATTGAATGGGAGGGTGAAGAAAAAGGGAAGGAGAGAAGCAATGCAAGTGTTGTTGAAGTGTTTTCCTTGAGGAATTTGAGGGCTTTAGAGATTTGGATTGAAGATCCGCAAGTAATCCCCCATGACAGAGGCGGCCAATTGGAGCAGGAGCTGACAAGCTATCATGTAGGAATCGGCAAATCTGTTCCTCTCCTATGTACTTATCAGAAATGTATGACCATTGATGTTGATGAGATCAGAAAGTCTTTTGTAAATTCAATGTGTGTATTAATCATGGGTGCCGAAGAACTATGTTTCAGAGGCAAGGGTTTAAAAGACATAATAGAGGTGTTAGAGAGGCAAGGATTTCAAAATGTAAAGCAACTGGAAATATCGAGTTTGGATACGGCAAAGCATCTGGCTTCAACAATTGAGCAGGGTGCCATTTTTCCTGTTTTAAGGAGGCTTGATCTATCAAGAATGGATGATTTGGAGGAAATTTGTGATGGCCCTCCAACACTCGGATCCTTTTCTAAGCTAGAAGAAATAAGGCTTTATATGTTGCCTGGGCTCATGTATTTGTGGAAATGTTCGAATGAAAAGCTCTGCCTGCCCAACTTGAAAAAGATATACATATCTCATTGTGAGAAATTGAAATGGGTATTTCCACTATCAATAGCTGAAAGTTTATGCCAACTTGAAACAATTCGCATAGAGGATTGTCCAAATATGGAAGAGGTGTTCTTCAAGGATGAAATTAGCATTTTGGGATCATCATTAGAAGAAGAAGGCGGTGATGATAGTGATCATATGAGCATCACATTCCCCAAATTGAATACATTAGCGTTTCCTTCACTTAAAGAGATTACTATTAGGAATTGTCCCTTGATGGAGACATTTGCTGTGGAGTCATGCAGCACTACAATGCCAAATTCAAGCCCAAAGTTTTTCTTTTCCAAAGAGGTTTGGATTTTCTTTTCTTAATATTATTTTATGCTTTCTAATAATTTATAACTGCTCTTTTAAATTTCATATAGAGAAGGACTTTTCTAATAAAAGTTAATAAAAAAAGAGTTACCTTAATTGAAATTTTTATCTATAAAATGAAAAAAGGATAATTACACACACAATATTATGATATATATATATATATATATATAATTATAGCATCTTAAATATCATATTAAAACTATATTTTGTAACATCATATTTACATTTTTAACATTAATTGAAAGCAGCACCTTCTCTTAGGTCATAAATTATGGTAAGTTCACCCTACAATTATTAATCTATAATTATTAAAAGTATAAATATTACTAAAATAAAAATCTACAGCCCTAACCAAATATGAGTTAACTCGTGACGTGATTTTAATCATACTTTTAGTGAAATCATGTCGTTAAAAGAGCATTGGTGCTTTTTTTGGGCACCTGTGTTTTGAGAGCTTCATTGGTGCTTTTTTTGCCACTACCATGGTGGTTGTTTGTCTTCGATGACTCAGCCAGAAATCAACATCAACATCTAAATAGCTTA
Source organism: Ophiorrhiza pumila (assembly GCA_016586305.1). Classification (NCBI taxonomy): domain Eukaryota; kingdom Viridiplantae; phylum Streptophyta; class Magnoliopsida; order Gentianales; family Rubiaceae; genus Ophiorrhiza; species Ophiorrhiza pumila. The sequence goes on along the minus strand of BLIW01000003.1, from coordinate 23,287,543 downwards.
GTTATGTAAGCATATCTCATGCTGTACTTCTCTTTGCCAATGTTCCAACCATTACCATATTGTGTTTGGAGATAGGCTACTCTTTTTCCTTCATCTTTCACTGCATCAGTATTCTTTCATTTTGGTCTTGCAATGCTCTCCTCTTTGTTTCTGTGGAAGTCTGATTACTTTTTCTTGTAATCTTCTTGACGTTTAACATATATTATGGGGATTTAATTCTGTATTTATCCTCTTTTCTAGGTCATGAATGCTTTGATACTTTTCCCTGTGTGCACAATTAATTAAATTTTGGTTGCAAAATTTTTAATTTTCAGCAGTGAATGGCTGCAACCATACATGGTGTCGGAGCTACAACTGCTCTTTCTTCTGCCAATTCCAAGAAATGTATCTTTTTTGACCTATCAACGGAGTAGAGCTCAAAAAGTGGTAGCAAATGCAGTTGCGGTTAGTCTATTCACTCCTCTCCCTCTCTATTTCCTCTGCACAAACTTACTTCACTTATTTATTGATTATGTGAATGCGCAAGGAATGAAATCTTATTGATGCTTTCAATCATGTAGCCAAAGGCCGATAAAGCACTGGCCTCTACAGCCTCCAATACTGGGTATGATGATCCTTGCTTAAATGCATGCGCAGCTTAAATTTTTGTTGTGATCATGAAAATGCACATATGGATGCTGTCAAGATAAATTTATTGTGGACATGTTCATTTTGGAGTCATAATTTGTGAAGAAGCTAAATAGCGAATCATTAATCTGGTCTCTCTTTTCTGGCCTTAAACCTACACTTTTGTGATCCTTTGAGGTTTGTCCAAGCAACAATATATAGTATGTGAAGTTTTATGTACAAATACTCACACCCCTGCTCTGTCATTGATTTTTATGTACAAATTACATATCAGAAGGAAAACAGGCTACAGATTGAGTGCCCCAGAGCAACTGAGACGAGTCAAGGGGTAGATCTGCAAAAAATTGAAAAAGAAATTGCAGAAGACTTGCATGTTGATCTGAAACAGGAGACTAACAATTCGTGCAAGGCTACTGCATACCAGACTTATGAGCACAAAAAAGGTTCTTATACTGTTGGATGATATTTGGGAAAGGTTGAATGCATGAACAGATTGGAAGCCTTACTTACTTGTGGATTGCAACCGTGGTCTAGACTTACTCATTAAACGACTTGTTTAATATTTTAAATATTAAACTCTATTTTCGCCAAAGTGTCTAGACTTACTCATTGAAAGGTTTTAGTTTTAGTTGGAAAAGGAAGATAGATAAGTGAAATTTTGAGACTTGAAATTGTTGCTTCTGCAAAGGAAATCATTGCCTTATAGTACCTCTTCATTAAATTGTAAATGATACCTACTTTAGTTTTATGCATTGTGCAACTCATCAGATTCACAAGTGTGCATTTACCACTCCCACGAAATTGTTTCAACTGTTTTTTTTTTATCCAATTTTTGCTGCTAGGGCGTAACTCGAGTTGATTGCAAAGCAATTCCAGCCTTATGCATTGTAGATTGTCAAGTTTGATGGCTTATACAATTCCAGCCTTATACATATGTGCATCAAAAAGTAGATAGTTTTAGAGGTATTCACTTTCTCTATTCATAACTTTTTGCTGATCATTGATTTTCATCAGGTATCAAGGAATCGGACACGGGCTTAGCTGCACCTAGCCAATGGCTCAGCTGTTTGGTCACTGCTGTGGTGCCCAGAAATTCCAAAGTGTAGATTTTTCATTTTAGAATACAAGAAGAAAAAAACTGCTTGCAATGTATTTTTAGGTATACTTTGTTTCAACAGGGGGGTATGAGTAAGAAGTCAGGAAAATCAATATAATGGATACTGCAGAAAAGTGTTCTTGTTCTTATTACTAAATCTTAACAGATTCTCCCAAAACTAAGTATAACTCAATGTAATAAAGAGTCTTTGATGTGATTGGCTATGTTTTGGGCATCCATTGCAGCTCCAAACAATCCTCTTCTAGCCAAACCAGAGCAATACAGTTCCTTGGTACCTTTCCAGTGGTTGGGGAAAGTTGGCTTTGCAAATCCATAGTCGTTCAGAAGATAGTCATCCCCCTGAGGCAAATGGGACGTAAGTAATCAGTAAATACAATATATTGGTCCTGGCCATGTGGCATGGGAAAATAAATTAACAATGATGAATTGAATGGCGATCCGTTCCAGAGGATGGATGGTATATATATAGTTACCTTGAGCCACTTATTTGTGGATCTTTTAAAACCGGTAGCAAATATAATGGCATCAAAAGGGTGAGACTTGCCGTCCTCAAACACCACGTCATTCCCTCTTACGCTTGCTACACCCGGAAACACCTGCTTAATCATTCTTTTACTAATTACTACTTGCATATATATAGCCTATATAGCCTATATAGTAATAGTAGAATCAGCATGCATGCGGAATACATATTTGTGCCTATCACTACTGGAAATGGATTTCATACATATCCCACCTACTGTTCCACATCGATTAAACTATTGCACTCAACAACAACATTATGAGATTAAAATTGATCATGACACACACACACACACACACACACACCTGAATCTCGCCGGACTTAATTTTCTGGCAGGTTCCCACATCAATGACTGGGTATTTCCCGTACTTGGCTTTGGAATGAAGGGGCCTTCTTCTGGCCTTTTCATTCCGTATTTGGTCAAGTCTCCAAAGTCCAAACCATATCTTGCTTAGCACTACCAACAACGAGTCAACAACGTTTAAAGAAAGATATTTTATTAAAACCACTCCTGTGGATACCATTTGCCTTGACAAAACGTGAAGCTGCATCATCATTCCATCCCAAACACACACAGTTAATTGGTATTACTAGTAATTAAGAAACACCATATGTATATTAATGTGTGTCACCTACCGGGCTACGGACAGCGATGGAGGTCTTAGCACCGTAGTTGGATAGATCGAGCGCGATTTCCATCCCTGAATTTCCAGACCCGACAACCAAAACATTTTTGTTTTCGTATGACTTGCCATTTTCATATCGAGTGGAGTGAATAACATCTCCAACGTAAGTGTCGAGACCTTGTAACTCGGGAATAAATGCATCGCTAGTTTCTCCCGTTGCCACCACCAGGGACTTGCTTGAATACTCCTCTGTTTCATTGGTGGTCAAATTTCTGGCCTTAACCTTCCATAGATTGGCGACTTCATCGTACTCTGCTGACTCTACTGATCTTTGGTACAACGGACTGATCTTGAAATGCGAAACATAGTCGTCCAAATAGCTTAAGAACTGGTCCCTCGAGACGTAAGTTGGATAAGAGCTTGGAAATGGCTTGAGGGCCAGTTCACAAAATGGTTTAGCCAAGTGGAGCTTTAGGCGATCGTAAGAATATTTCTTCCACAAGGAAGCAAAACAATCTTCCCTTTCCAGAACTATGTTTGGAATGGAGAGGTTGTTTAAGCACGCTGCTGTTGTCAGCCCTGATGGACCAGCACCCACTACTATTACCACTGCTTCTTCCTCTGCCACATATATGGCTTGTGTCTTGTGCTAAACAAGAGAAGAAGATAGACAGTACTGATGACAAAAGGAGGAGGATGGAATGGATGAAGGAATTCCGGAGTTGACGAATGAACAAGTAGAGAAATATCTGTGACTTTTTATAGGGATTTTGTTGCCCACATGATTAAACTTTTTCGTTTGGATAAGTAAACATGAGATGAAACTTAAAACTTTGTGTCGGTGACGCCAATGTTTTGAAAATCGTACAACCGAACCAGCTATTGGGGCCACTGAGTCTCTTAGTTAAACCCATCGAAATGAAAGTGTAAATCATATCACCTCATCCTAACATTATAAATAAATTTAAATTACAAATATATTAATAATTAAATTTTTTTATACCCAATCATCAATATTTACTAAATCATAAATAAAATATATAATTTAATAAAAGTCATTCACTTAAAAATTATCATTTAGAACTAAACGTAATTCTAAATGATCATTAGAATATAATTATAATGTGCAAAATAATTAATATTAATGAAATATTCCTCTAAACGCTACACATTTTTTACTACCAAATATATGGTTTAATAATTAATATGTATTGTTCCAAAAGGTGGAATTGCCTACCCCACACCCAGCTCGACGGGATTGTGAAAGGGGTAAATCTTGGTGACTCAACTGATCATCAGAGGCTAGACCTTTGCCTACTACGCACAAGGAGTCCCCCTCACTTAGGCTATGTTTGGATTGAGGGAAAGGGAGGGAAAGGAAAGGAAAGGAAATGAGTGGGAAGGAAAAGAAAGTAGAGTAGAGGAAACCGATTTCCTTCCAACCTGTTTGGATAAATTGGGAGAGAAAGGAAAAGAAAAGAAAAGATTTACTAAAAACATTGTTTGAAGATAAAAAGTGGGTTCATATATACTTTGAACGCTTTAGCATTATCAATCACAAATATAATTTAGGAAAAAGAAGAAAATCTAAAACTATTATTTATACTTTGAATGATTTAGCATTATCAATCAGAAATATAATTTAGGAAAAAGAAGAAAATCGTATAATCAAAAAAATAAAAAAATATAGACACAACAATATAATAAAAAATTTATTAATTTTAGATAAACTTGTTATTTTTGTGTGAAAAATCTAAAACTATTATTTACGGATAGCTTTGATGATGTTTTATAGTATAATATTGTATATCTATATCTTTATGTAAATATAATTTAATTTGGGAGAATTTGTATTAAGGGCGCGTATCATGCTCTTATTATTAGATGGGGTATAACTTTAATGTATTTATTATTAAGGGTGTAAAAATAACTTTATTATATTATATAATTAATAAAAGTCTTTAGTACCCTTCCTATCAATTATAAGAAAGATTACATTAAATACCTAACTTTCTATCTTTTACTATTCAATCTTTTATTAGTTATTTTTAATAATTTCTTGTGGATAAAATTTGATTGTAACTTAGATCGTTATCAAACTATCTTAAATAATAAAATATACTTATCATCAAACTCTTTTAATTTTTAAGATTTTTTGTAATGTCTTAAGTAACAAAATATAATCATTCTCAAAATCTTTCAAAACGTAAATTTTTCTTGTCATGAATATATTTATTATTAGATTATCTTAAATCATAAATATTTTTTCATGAATATATTTAAAATTAAAAAAATGATTAAATAATACAACATCAAAAAATACAGCAACTTTAAAATTAATAATTAATAATAAATAATTGTACGTGCTTACGTGTTTATCAAATAATTAAGTTCATTGAAAATATACCAAAAAACTTAAAATTCATTAAAATTAATTATGATTTGTGATATTAGTTTGACAAATTCTTGTGTATTTTTTAAAACTTAATTTTACAGTATAACATAGTTTAATAATGATTGAAATTTACATGAAAGTTTATGGATAACAATTAAGTAAAATTAATATTAAAAGTTATTGATAACACTTATGAAATAGTCAATGATAAAATAGTTTATGATTAGATTAATGGGTTTCAGTAATAAAAGAAGTAACTTAATATGAAAATTTATTGATAACAATTATAAAACAGTAAATGATAAAGACTTTTAAGATATAGTTAATGATTAGATTGATATATTTTAGTAATAAAAAGATCAAGAAAATAAGTGTTTTGATCGTGATGAATTGTTTAATTAATGAAAAGGTTAATAAAGTCATTGGTTAATTATTTAAACTAATATAGATATTTTAACGCCCTTAATAATAAATATATTAAAGTTGCGCCCTATCTAATAATAAAGACATGAGGCGCGCCCTATATACAAATTCTCCCATTTAATTTAGTCTATATTTTCTTTTATAGAGGTATAAGAATGGAGATATACTTCTTTACCATTATCAATCACAAATATAATTTAGGAAAAAAAAGAAAATCATATAATCAATAAAATAAAAATATATAGACACAACAATCTAATAAAAAATTTATTAATTTTAGATAAACTTGTTATTTTTGTGTGAAAAATCTAAAACTATTATTTACGGATAGCTTTGATGATGTTTTATAGTATAATATTGTATATCTATATCTTTATGTTGGATGATGATTGAAACGTGATAAAATAAATTTTCTATTATAACTAAATTATTTTAGAGTTTTGATATTCTTGTAGCATAAATTTGGTAGTTAAAAGTTTATTAAATTAACAAATATTGATATTAGTAAAATTTTGTAAATTAAATCAAATTTTAATAGAGTATAACTCTATTATTATTTTATGGGTGGCTAGAATTTGTAATATATTGAAACTCTAGTTTATTATGAAATAATAATTTTATAATCTTGCAACCAATTAAAAGTTAATAAAGTTTTAGACATAAAAAAAATTCTAATAATATTCTAATAAATGTAGGTAGTAATATCAATTGTACTAGGATTGAAAGATTGCCTCCAAGTTTGTCCTATAAGTTTTAAATGCTAATTTACGTTGTAATTTTTAAACTAAAGTTTACGTTAAAAGGATAATTTTGGAATAATAAATTATTAATTATAAAAGAATTATCGTTTCCTTTCGTTTCCACCCAATTTTGGACGGAAAGAGATATAGACTAAACTAAGTATATCTAATCCCTTCCTTTCCCTCCCTTTCCTTTCCTTTCCCTCCCTAAAAAAATATCCAAACGCACAAATTCTAATCCGTTCTTTTCTTTTCCTTTCCTTTCCCTCCCTTTCCCTCAATCCAAACATAGCTTTAGAGAGGTTGCTCCCACACTGCTGCTGGTGGGACTCGATCCTTGATCTCTTGTTCCAAACTTCACCTTTGCAACCAACTGAGCTGACCATGCAGGCAAAAACTCATAGATAATTAATGTGTATTAATACGTATTAATAAAACTCCATCATTTTTTCTATCATCCATGGGCTAATTAATGTGTATTAATAAAATACCATAATTTTTTCTATAAGCCATGGACTAATGGTCATTAATTCATAGATAACCACCAACTCAATGCTAATATCAGTCACACTCACTTACCAAAAACCAATTGGTACAAGTACATTAAAACTTGGAATATATATGTTATAGCAGGGTTACTTAACACAAGTGTTTAATTTGTTTTGTCTAGTGTTTTAAAACTCGGACCGGAATGCAAACCATTAGAGGTATTGGGTTAGGGGTCAATTGGTCGGATCGGTCGAACCAGTGTCAAGAACCGGATGATGTCATAAATATATTTAATATAAATATATTAATTAAATATTAACATATCTCACATTTTATGTCAAAATAGAATGACCAAATTATAAAAAAAATAACAGTAAATTAAATTCTTAGTTTTTCATCCATAAAAAAATCATAGACCGTATTTTTAATAATGCTAATAATTATTTTATTTATAATTTAATAAAATTTCAAATTAAAAAACGTAAGATATAATAAAGTATTAATTAATTTAATATCAAATCGATCATATTAAAATAAGTTAGAAAATGTAGTTCTCAATATACAATTTATTTATTTCAAAACTTAAACTTGTGAATAAAAAAAATTAATGACATATCATACTTTGAATTTAATTTTGTGTTCTATAAAAAATAATTAAATAAAAAACAATAAATACTATATGATAAAATTTAAAATTCATATTTATTTAAATTGTATGAATGTGATTGATTGAAAATATTGATAAAACATGATTTCTATATATATTTATTCAAAATATTGTAATATGGTAAATTGGAAGTATTTATGACAACTAGAAATTATTAAAAATATTAAAATATATAAATTGGAAGCATTTATGATAATTGAAAGATATTATAAATCCTGAATATGATAAATTAAAGTATTTATGACAATTGAATGTATTCAAATTTTAAAATATTGAAATAGGGTAAATTGCAATCATTAATGATAATTAAAAATTTTGAATATGGTAAATTAAAGTATTTATGACAATTGAATGTATTCAAATTCAAATATATTGAAATATGGTAAATTGGAATCATTAATGACAAATAGGGTGTATTGATGGAAAAGCATTAATTGATTAGATTTAAATGTAAAAAAAAACATGAAAACCAGAAAATCGGGTTCTAACCGGTTCCCGATTTTCCCGGTTGAACCTGGTTTTTGACTGGGTTTCTGACCCCCGGTTTTTTGACCCAACTCGGACTGGACACCTGGCCGCTTCCCGGTCGAACCGGCCAGTCCGGTCCGAGTTTGATAACACTGGTTTTGTCAACTGTTTTATTGAACATTTGTGAAATCCGGCACTCTTACCAGATCAACACCTGACAACAAAATTTCGTAGCATTATACTCACTCTCTTCTCTAATAAATGACCTTTTAGAGATGTGCCCACTAATTAAGAAAAGTGATAAATTCTCTTATTTACCCATATTTATAACCATATCTTTCTCTCTCTTTTTTTAAATAACATTACATATATAAATAGGACTAAAGGTAAAATTGTAAGCTTTTAGAGTTTTTGTATTGAAATTTGTAAAATGACACTTATTTGATAACAAAAAATTTCAGTTAAAACAACACTTATTAAAGACCAAATGGAATATATCCATGGTTCTTAGGGAGAAGAACTAACAAAAAGACAAAACATTATCTAGTTGGTTTGATTGCCAGAGTGCACTTTTCGCCATAAAATTCAGTTTTTGTTTATGTGTTGCAAGTCTAAGTTTTGTCTGCTTTTAACTTTTAATCTTCTAAAGTTGATCAAGTTTGATATATAACGCTAAAACTTTACGCTTGTGCTTGTGTATCTATTTTGATGTTTCAAAGTTATAAATTTGTCCATGCATGCTTGTGAGTTGTGAGTTGTGACTATACAGCTTGCAGTCTTACTCTCCCAGATCTGTAGGATCGAATTAACCAGAAAACCCACAAATAAATATGCCCAAACTCTATCAATTAAAAATTGATTTAACGCAAAACTGAACAAGCCGGATGGCTTTATTGTCTGAACCAAAACAATGCAATTGTTTAATTTTGATAATCACCACACGCAAATCAAGAAAGAAATATATAGAGGCAATTAGCTCTATTTCATTAAAACAAAGCCGAAAGGCTTTTTAGAAACTACAGCGCACAAAAGCTGTAAACAATGGCGACGACCCTTTTCTCTAATTTTTCTTATTGTTTTGTTCTACAAAATCCCTTAACCTAATCATGTATTTATAGGTTAAGAAACTAACTAAAACTAATAAGGAATTGACCCATAATCCTTTTACAATTCTGTTTCCTAAAACAAAACAACAACTAATTAAAACACCAATCTAAATAGAATTTAGTTTAATCCTACATTTGCCTCCCTTAAACTAAATCTGCATGATTAATCATGCCCAAAAGCTTCTTCAATTTCACGAATGTCTCCATCTTCAATGCCTTTGTGAAAATGTCCGCCACTTGATCTTCAGACTTGCAATAGTTAATTGCAATCTCCTTGTCTCGAACCAATTCACGTATAAAGTGAAACATGATATCGATATGCTTGCTCCGTCCATGAAACACTGGATTCTTCGTCAATTCAATAGCTGATTTGCTATCACAAAATACTGTAGTCGGACCATCTTGTTTATGTTGAAGAAAACCAAGCATCATTCTTAACCATAATGCTTGAGTAGCACTGTTTGCTGCTGCAATATATTCTGCCTCCGCTGTTGATAATGCAACCACTTGTTGTTTCTTTGAACTCCAAGAAAACACACCAAAACCAGTGAAAAATGCATATCCAGAAGAACTTTTTCGTTGAACTGTGTCACCAACCCAATCACTGTCTGTGAACTCAAAAAGTTCAACTGGATCACCAGACGAATAAAGAATTCCATCTCCTTGAGTACCTTTAATGTACCTCAAAATTCTCTTTGCTGCTTGCAAATGTGACTGTCGTGGATTTTCCATAAACCTGCTAATCAAACCAACACTAAAAGTAATGTCTGGTCTTGTAGAAGTCAAATATCTCAAACTTCCAACTATACTCTTAAAGTATGTCGGATTTACAGGTCCTCCTATTCCTTCTTTTATTAACTTTAAATTTTCCTCGCCAGGAGTCAATATTGGTTTAGCTTCATCCATCTTGAATTTTTTCAAGATATCTCCTGCATATTTTTTCTGAGAGATAAATATATCTTGATCAGACTGTAAAACCTCAATCCCAAGAAAATATGACATGAGACCCAAATCAGTCATCTCAAACTGTTTAATCATGGCCTCCCTAAATTCAGCAATCATCTCCTGATTGTTGCTTGTAAAAATCAAATCATCTACATACAAGCATATCAAAAGAACATCACCTTGACTAGATGATTTCACATATAAAGTATGCTCATATGGACACCTTTGAAAACCATGATCCACTAAGAAAGAGTCAATACGTGTATACCACGCCCTTGGAGATTGTTTTAAGCCATATAAAGCTCTTTTCAACCTGTAAACCTTATCTTCTTGACCTTTTCTTACAAAACCTGCAGGTTGCTCAACATATACTTCTTCTTCAAGAATACCATTTAAAAATGCATACTTAACATCCATTTGATAAATCCTCCAATTATTTTGTGCAGATAAAGAAATTATCAAACGAACAGTATCAAGTCTAGCAACAGGAGCAAATACCTCAAAATAGTCAATGCCAGGTTTTTGTTTGTATCCTTTAGCAATAAGTATCGCCTTGTATCTATCCACTTTTCCATCAGGTTTATATTTTGTCTTATAAACCCACTTTACTCCAATTTCTTTCTTCTCACTTGGAAGATTTGTAAGCTCCCAAGTATCATTCTTCTCAATGGCATGAATTTCTTCACCCATTGCTTTTATCCAACAATCATCATGAGCAGCATCTTTAAAATCAACTGGGTCACAATCTGCAAATAATGTAAAATTCACAACATCTTCATCAGATAAATCATTATTATCATTACTATTTTCACCCACAACATAATCCTGCAATCGAGCTGGTAATTGTCGTTGCCGTTGTGGTCAACTAAACTGTGCAGGAGTTCTTTGCACACTTGAAGAAGAAGGATCTTGAGATGGTTGTTCAATTTGTTCTTCATGTTGTCCATTTTCTTCTTCTTCTTCTTCAATTAACAAAGGTAATGGTGATTGACCAACTGATGTTGTTGGTTCTTTAGAAGACCAATCCCATGCTTCTTGTTCATCAAAAGTGACATCTCTAATCACAATCATTTTCCCTGTATCAGGATTAAATAACTTATAGCCTTTTGTTTGTAGACTATAACCAACAAAGATGCACTTTTCTGCCTTATCATCCAATTTTTTTCTCAAGGCATCTGGAACATGAGAATATACAAGACAACCAAATACTCTTAAGTGACTGATATTTGGTTTCTTACCAGACCAAACCTCGTATGGAGTAATCCCATGATTACACCTTGTACCACACCTGTTCAAAATATAAACACTAGAAACTGCTTCAGCCCAAAATTCCTTGGGCATAGTATTTGCCAACATCATGGATCTTACCAAATCCATCACTGTTCTATTTTTCCTTTCAGCCACCCCATTTTGTTGAGGAGTGTACCTGGCCATCATTTGATGTTTAATACCATGATTCATCAAAAAACCATCACATACAGTGTATTCTGTACCTCTATCAGTTCTCAAGGTTTTAATGTAGTACCCACTCTGTTTTTCTACATATACCTTGAATTTCTTGAAAACATCACAAGCGTCAGATTTATTCTTCAGAAAATAAACCCATGCTTTCCTGCTAAAATCATCAATAAAGGTGATAAAATACTTACTACCACCATAAGAAGGTACCTCAATAGAGCACAAGTCTGAGTGAACCAGTTCCAACAGATGATTAGCTCTCCAAGCCTTGCCTTTTTGAAAAGAATGTCTGTGTTTCTTTCCCTTAATACAAGACTCACACTGTCTAGGAGAAAAATCAATAGAAGGCAGTCCCAAAACCATATTTTTCTTGGAAAGAAAATCCAAACCACCAAAATTAAAATGGCCAAATCTCATGTGCCACAACCATGCATCATTAGAAACAGTGGAACTAAAGCAAGATGAATCACCATAATTAAGGGATATAGGGAACAGTCTACTCTGGTTCATATTCACTTTTGCAATTAATCCCAATCGTGCATCACTGATCATACAAGTTCCATGTTTAAAATTCAAATCATACCCCTTTTCAAATAACTGTCAAAGACTTAACAGATTATGATAAAGACTGGGCACAAAAAACACATCACCAATAAAACTACTTGACCCATTTTTCAAAGTAATGGGTATATTTCCTTTTCCAAGAACAGGCACAACTGTATTATTCCCAAATTTAACTGTGCTTTTAAACGATTCATCCAAATTAGAAAATAACTCCTTTTTCCCACACATATGATTACTACAACCAAAATCCAAATACCAATTATCATTCTTTGTTTGTTCACATTCAACAGTAGAAAATAAAACAGCCTCTTGTTTATTCTCATTCCTATTAGTTTCAGCAACTTGGACATGCACTTCAGATTTTGCACTCCAACAATTTTTTTTATAATGACCAAATTTTCCACAATTATAGCATTGAATTTTACTCTTTTGGGAATTATTAGACTGTTGAAAATTAAAACCATTATTTTCTCTTTGCTGAAAGAATTGGTTAGCTCTACCGCGACTTCGGTAATTATTTCTACCACGTCCTCTTCCTCTGGAATTCTGGCCATGAGTATTTGTCATAGCAACATTGGAGTTATTCTTTAATTTATCTGTCTGGGCCTGCAATGCCTTCTCCGGAGTCTCCTTTTCCACAAAATTATCCAACTTTCCATTAATTCGTTGTTCATGTAGAATTAATGTTCCTTGTAATTCTTCAATTGTCAATGTGGACAAATCCTTGGTCTCTTGCGTGACAACCACAATATTATCAAATTTTATGGGCAGTGTGTTGAGAACTTTTTCAACAAATATTTCATTTGTTAAGATATGCCCATTTAACTCCATCTCATCTTTAATTGCTGACAGACGAGAAAAATATGACTCTATGGATTCTGTCTTCTCCATTGTGCAAAGCTCAAACTTTCTTTTCAACATCATCAAATTGTTTTGTTTAACTTTGTCAACACCTCTGTAGGTTTTCTCCAAGATATCCCATGCTTTTTTTGCACTTTTGGCCGTTGAAATTTGCCAAATACTGACAGATCAATTGCTTGATAAATTTGGGACAACGCCAAAATTGCCTCCTTCATTGCACTTGTATCAGCATCTTCGGATAATTCCGCTTCAATATATTTGATCAAATCAAAGGATTTCAGATGGGTTTCCATCTGAATTCTCCAATAATTATAATTTTGTTTTCCCGTGAGTTTGGGAACAACACAAATTATATTTCCTGTCATGGTTAATCAATAATAACCAAGCTTTGATACCAATTTGTAGGATCGAATTAACCAAAAAACCCACAAATAAATATGCCCAAACTCTATCAATTAAAAATTGATTTAACGCAAAACTGAACAAACCGGATGGCTTTATTGTCTGAACCAAAACAATGCAATTGTTTAATTTTGATAATCACCACACGCAAATCAAGAAAGAAATATATAGAGGCAATTAACTCTATTTCATTAAAACAAAGACGAAAGGCTTTTTAGAAACTACAACGCACAAAAGCTGTAAACAATGGCGACGGCCCTTTTCTCTAATTTTTCTTATTGTTTTGTTCTACAAAATCCCTTAACCTAATCATGTATTTATAGGTTAAGAAACTAACTAAAACTAATAAGGAATTGACCCATAATCCTTTTACAATTCTGTTTCCTAAAACAAAACAACAACTAATTAAAACACCAATTTAAATAGGATTTAGTTTAATCCTACAGGATCGAGCTTTTGGGGTAGGGTTTGTTGTCTGAAAGATGCTGATGATCATGGATGGACTTGCTCATCTCTCTCCTTGGCACTTGGCAGTTGGAAATAATACAATACAAACCTTTACCTCTCCAAAAAGGGCTGTAAATATATATGTCTCCCTTTAGTGTAGCATGCGGTTGGGGTTGTGACTTTGTGAAGTCTCTCTGATGAACAAGTAATGAAAAAGAAAAATTAATGTCTCCTTCCAGCATACACCTTGATTATTATGTTATCAAATTAAATCTGGTCTTCTTCTTCTTCACTTCTTCTAACAACTTTAATTTCTTGCATATGAGATCAATGTCAATAATCTAGTTTAAAGTGTCGCAGATTAATAGTTGAGGAGAAAGTATTGCGTGATTAATCACTACCAGCTCATCTATTGAGTTGGTGGGTAAGACTTAATATTTTTTAGGGTGCTGTAATTGCCAGAGCAAAATTAGATTCCAGAGCAATAAATTACACATCTTCCAAATTTATCCTTAACTAATTAATCAACTCTTTTATCTTTTATCTATTTATCATTACAATTTATCTTTATCTTCTTTTTATCTTATCATTACAACTTATAACATCTTTTCATAACTTCTACTTTCCTAACATTTATTTTCACCCTCAAATTATAAGAAAAAAATTATATAAAATAATATGACACTTATTTCTATTAATAACTTTTATTGTTCTCTCAATTAAATTATAAAATATTTACCAATATATACTTAAAAAAATTTAGGCTCCATTTGTTTACTGTTGTTTTAGTACTTTATTTCACAAATTCAATTTGATTTATTTGTTTTGTCCATTTTTTATCAAATTTTTTAAATTAAAAAAATAATATTACAGTAATTATTTTTATACAATATTTTTTATATTTTAATAAATAAATTATTAAATTTAAATTTGACTTTTAAATTTTTAATAATAAAAAATTCTTCCTAAGACATTTTTATACTAAAATAAACTCATAAAATATTAACTCAAATTTAAATTTTAAATTTTATTAATAAAAAATTATCAAATATAAATGCCCACCAAAACAAATTCATCAATCCAAACACCTCCAAAATATTTATTTCTTATAACAAATCTCAAGAAAAAAAATCCTACTATAAAACTAAAAAAATACTCTATCCAAAGCAAGTTAGATGTTTTTGTTAAAATACTAATATATAAACATATGGCAGCTATAAATTATTATTTTTGTTTCTAATAACATTGCTCATACTAATATTTTATCAACACAATTCCCATAAGTTAAAACTTAAAAGGAAGACACCACCACTATATATATAATAGAAATCTTAATTTCATGTATTTTTTTATGCTACAATTTAATTCATAAATCTTAAATAATAAAAAGGCAACAAATTTTACTTTATAATTTTGATGCATATATTTACTTCCATTTATACTCCCAGCAATTGTTTTCCTTGTGATCTACTAACATTTTAAAATGTTAATTTGCTCATAATATAATTAAGCCAGGAAGAATTTCTAATTATTAAAAATTTAAAATTCAAATTTGAATTAATATTATATGAGTTTATTTTGGTAAAAAATGTCTTAGGAAGATTTTTTATTATTAAAAATTAAAAAGTCAAATTTAAATTTAATAATTTATTTATAAAAATATAAAAATATTATAGAAAAAATAATTACTATAACATTATTATTTTTTATTTACAAATTTTGATAGAAAAAATGGATAACAGAAATAAATCAAATTGAATTTGTCAAATAAAATACTACGATAGCGGTAAACAAATGGAGCCTAAATTTTTTAAATATATATTGGTAAATATTTTATAATTTAATTGAGAGAACAATAAAAGTTATTAATAGAAATAAGTGTCATATTATTTTTATATAATTTTTTTCTTATAATTTGAGGGTGAAAATAAATGTTATATTAATAAAAATTTGGAAAAAATATCAGTGTAAAGGAGAAGAAAACAAAAGTAGCAGGAAAATATTCTTTATAAGTTTTAATGATAAGGTAGAAAGAAGATAAAGATAAGTTGTAATGATAAATGGAGAAAAATAAAAGAGTTGATTGATTAAGGGTAAATTTGGAAGATATGTGATTTATTGCTCTGGAAGCTAATTGTTGCTCTGTCAATAACAGCAACCTATTTTTTATTATTCATATGTAGACAATGATCTACTATTATGTAGGGTTGACTTTTTACGTAACTCTACATAATAGTGATTAAAGGGCTGGCCGTGGTCTACAAGAGTACTCATGTACCTTTCTTTTCCTGTTGATTAATATTGTTAATTTGTTCTCACAATTTCTGTTTGCAGCATGAAGACATATCAACGTATATATTGGCTACATACATAGCATAAATAAGGGATCAGTTATAATAGTGAAAAGATTAATCAGATCCTAATTATTAGTTAAGCTTTCTTCACACATTAACAAGACTTTATGAAAATTAATGTGATGATGGATGTAATGAAAATGATGTCCAAAGTCCAAATTAATTAAACTAAGAAAGAAAGAAAGTAGATGAGGTATGTGAAAGCTCACCGTGCAGGCTGCATCTATATATATATATATAATATAACTAGTTTTGGTTTCTTAATTAATTAAGGTAATTAATGGTATATTGGAGTCTATATATTGGCACAATCCTCAATGGATCGAAACCCAAATTTCTCAAACGACTTCTAGGTTTGTACTTACTAGTCTTTCCCGTAATTAATTACATTTCATTTGCTTTTGTTTAGCAACTCATACATGCGATATCCTACGCAACTCTCTATTTTTCAAAATTTTGTACATGTAACATACCACTTCAGAAAATGATAGATAGTGCGTTTATATATAAATTACAAAATAATGATGGGGTGAAAAATTAGAGTGAAAACGCAAAGTGACTGACGTGGCACTTATAAAAAGACAAAATTATTCATTATCCATTAGAGTTCACTCATCATTTGGTTAGGGTATTAGTTTGTATTTTTATAATAGCCACGTTAGTCACTTTGCGTTTTCACTCTAATTTTTCACTCCCCCTATCATTACTCAAATTAAAAGTACAATACATACATACATATATATATATATATATATATATATATGTTTGGTAATTATTGTCAACAAATGGCTAATTATCCCGTATATTAATATTATAAATGTAAATTCATCTATAATTCCAACATATATAATAATGGATTGTGTCTTGTCTCAACGTTTATTAAAATTATCATAACCAAGATAAAATTTTGTTAATGGTAATAATGCGTGTGTGATTTGGTTTTTTAGTCAAATAAATAAATACACGCCAACTTTTAAAATGGTAAAATAAGAAATCAAAGAACAACTCTCACAAACAGTTTTTGGCTGACGATCATGGGGTTTAGGGGAAGCTAAAAAAAAGAGTAAAGGAATGCAAAGGAGAGAAATTATGTAAAGAGCTCTACTTTTTTCATTTTTTTTTCCATTTTAAAGTAAATGGTAGTAATTTCATGCATCATCAACATCTTTCTTTTTAGCTTTAGGGCAGTAAAAAAAATTGCTTCTTGATAGTGTTAGATTATATATTTTTCTCTTCATCCTTGCATTAGCTAAAAAAAATTGCTTCTTGATAGTGTTAGATTATATATTTTTCTCTTCATCCTTGCATTAGCTAAAGAGGCATCAAATAATATTGCAACAGTCGACCATTCTAGGGGTACCAAATTAGAGTTTTCCTAAAATTGCACCATGGATGTTTTTTTTTATTTAATACCTTAAGAAATATAATAATCTAAGAAAAAAAGGATGATCAGGACTAGCACTAGTACAGAAATAGCTTGTTACACCGGTTAAATTCGCCTTTTTACACCGGTTATTTTAAAACTGAACCGGTGTATATATAGGCGAGGTAAAATGTTCATTTTTTTACACCGGTTAATAAAACTGGTCTAAATTTATTTTTTTACACCGGTTATTTTTCAACCGGTGTAAAATGTTTTAATTAACACCGGTTGAAAAATAACCGGTGTTATATGTATTGCATTTTTTTACACCGGTTTCATGAACCGGTGTAATATGTGTTTCTTACATCGGTTATTTTTTAACCGGTGTAATATGTATTAACCAGTGTAATATGTATTAGGTTGCATTTTTTTACACCGGTTAATAAAACCGGTGTAAAAGGCATTTTCTACACCGGTTATTTTTCAACCGGTGTAATATGTATTTACATTTACATCGGTTTTTTTATATCCGGTTTAATATGTGTTCTTTCTACCATGCATTCACAGAACAAAACAAAACAACCCAAAATACAGATAGTTTATAAACATACCAATCCAAAATACATATTGAACACAATGCATTCAACAATTGCCATTAAAGTTAACTAAAATTTTGAATGAACTTATATTTACAAATATTGATTGTACAACTCAAAAGTATTGCATATACATATATTTACATATACATATCTATATAATGTCCTAAGAAAATAATGAATCAACTCTATATGTCAGTTTGTACCCCTCAACTCTTGGAGCTCATGCTTCATTACATAAGTGGCTCATGCTTGTCGAACAATATTCAAATCTATTTTTGTTAATGCTTTCACATCCTTTTTGAAGTACTGAAACATTCAAAAAAAGTCATTATATTATTACTAAATCATATAACGAAATAAAAAAAAGGATTTGAGTAGCGAAATACTATGATAATGAAATAATAAAACAAAACCCAATAACCTTCTTGAAATCCTTCTGCTCTATGACTTCTCGGAGTATGATCATTCGCATGTACCACATGACATAATACCCACATTCCCAATTTGAGTCCTGCCTCTTGTGCTACAATTAAATAATAATTGTCATAAAAAAATAACATTGTTTACATTAGAACATTAAGTCGAGCAATTGAACAAGCTTACATTTATCTCTATCCATTGAATGGTTTTATGCATCGACGAGTGCTCCCCTTCAATTTCTGACTGATACACCCTCGATGCACTGTAAAAGACAACATTTAAAAGCTTATACATAAGAATTAGCAAATAAACATGTGATACTATCATTAATATAATATTTGAAAAGTTATGAATAAATATAAATACGTGTTTATCAAATTCGTGGCATCATCTCGTGGGCTTGAATGTACTGGATCAAACCAGTACACAGTCATGTCCTGTGGTCTTATTGCCATTAGCATCTAGTGTGCACTGAAAGGGAGGGTTAACATAAAAAATTCCAACTTAACAATGAATAAACCTATTGAAACTGCGGTTAAAATAGTAAAGCTATTTGAAATTTAATTACTTTAGAAAATACGGCGCTAGGTAGATTCCCG
The DNA here is from genome assembly GCA_016586305.1 of Ophiorrhiza pumila. Classification (NCBI taxonomy): domain Eukaryota; kingdom Viridiplantae; phylum Streptophyta; class Magnoliopsida; order Gentianales; family Rubiaceae; genus Ophiorrhiza; species Ophiorrhiza pumila. The sequence goes on along the minus strand of BLIW01000003.1, from coordinate 23,268,350 downwards.
AACTGTTGTATATGGTGTGGTGATAGGAACCCTATCCCAGTTTGACCCGTTTCTGTACATAGTGCATACATTGTCCTACAACATTGAAAGAAAAATATAAGGACACGCTTGATTAGTTGAACAATATTGCAAATTACTCAAAAAAATAAAATAAAGTTGAAACTTTAAAAATATATACAAACTTATTTTATGAACATTTGCATGCAATCACCCGTCACCATATCAAATGACAAGAAATCCCTTAGGCTCTCATTAGTAAGGTATACCAAAAACTCATTGCCCACTATTCCTTCCGTCATATTGATTGGGTACAGATAGTCAGTCGAATGGTTGCTCACCAATATGCACAATTGTCGTAACAATCCATCGAGTTGAGATAATAATGGATTATCCGTTTCTCGCTGTTGTGCCACCACTTTTGTTTTCTTTTGTTGAGTGGATTTCTTTAACTCTTTAGAACCTTTCGTGTTCTGTACCTTTAAAAAATAACTCAGTAATTAGAGATGTTTATTAATAAATTTATAAGAAAAAGACACAAAGAATCATATATAATTACACCTGCAAATCCGGATAGGTACAAATCTCAACCAATGACCTTGGCCACTGTAACAGAGTCCCAAATCCTGTACCAACTGTCGTGGCCTAATCATCCGGTAACGGCAATGGAGCATCGTCTTCGATCGAGGTAATGATATTGACCTTCACTTTGTCCCGCATTACCTCTTTCTCGTGATGCATGTGTAAATTATAAAGCCTCCCGGTAGCTACAAGACGCCTCCCTTTAATAGGATCAATCACAAATCGGCGGCATCCTGTTCCGTCCTATGAATGTTATACAAATGTAGTATATATTAATAATTGAGTTAAATGAACTAATTTTAAAAGAAAATAATTATAATTTGTTACCTCGAATCTCCCAATAAATCTGGGAGTCCAGAACCAGAGCATACCGGTACGTGATCCGCCACGACTTCCCTGCTGACAGTCTCTGGATGCTTTAACTCTTGTTGCTTCAAGGTTGATTCCGTACTAGGAACACTTGAGTCATGTCTCGTTGGAAAAACTGGAACTGGTTTGGCCAAAGCTCTGTAGAGGTCCTTCAGTGCTTCAGACAAGAACCTAATTTCCTCCCTGCATTGAGCGTGACTATCTGCATTCGTAGTCCGACCAGACGATGAGGCTCCAAAAACTTGAGACATCCTCATCCGACCCCAACATCCCTTATGCGACCAGGGTGATCTTTCTTTCCCGTAACAATGACAAGAATGTCTTGATGGCCCTCTTCAAGGGACTCTCCTTGACTCTCGCGATTGGTCAAATCGTCATTCCAAATGTACCCAATATTATTCTTAGTATAATTCACATTATTAACTATATTAATAGAAATTTTATTTAATTTAATAAATTATACTTACAATTGTCATGCTAACATCTCTAGCCGCATCGGTTGAAAAGTCACCCTGCCTATTTTTGTGACCTTCCTTGAAGAGAAGATGACGGAGAATTGGTGACGGGGGAGAGGTTGTTCCACGGGCCTCCTCTTCTGTCATACCAGAGTCAATCTTCCTTTGTATTTTTGCCTGAAATTTGTCGTGCATCATCCGTTGCTTCAGCTTTGAATATCCACCACGAGACATTGTGTGATGGAGTTTGTTCTTGTTCGAACTCTCTTGGCTGGCAACACGCTTTGCCTATTTCTTGAAAAAAATGAATTACATATCATTTAAATTGTTAACTTTACCTTAAATGAATAAAAATTTGATAAAATAAATATATTACCTGCCATTCTTCGGTTAATCGATTTTTGCGGAACATCTCCCATGTATCCCTACTAAGATACGGATATGTAGCACATGGGTCCTCATTCTTTAGGCTTCCAAATATATACCGATTCAAGCTTGTCTTCCAGCGCTGCCAACGTTCCCCAGCTTGAACTAACCACTTCTTCTTCAATTTTGGGGTGGACTCAAACTCAAAGGTATTCTGATAAAAAAAGACCTCCAACATTAGTATAGTTGTTAATTTACTATAAATTGAAAGAAAATATGTCACAACAAAATGAAAAGGACCATTAAAATATTGCACATACCATTACTTCATCACAAATCATGTCCTTAATTTTCGCATCGACTTCAGACCATGCTTTAAATTGCACAACATTAACTTTACTGCGCGCCATCAACGCAATGAAATTAATCCAGTCATTATGTGCCTTTTCAGTCGTAGGCTCACCATTATCATCGAAGAAAATAGGAGTCCTTAATCCTCTTGCCCTCCTTTCCAAAATCTCGCGACATTTGGTTCCTTTTCTTCCATAATGTACATGGGTTTGATCATCGCCATCCCCGTTGCGTGATCGTCGTTTATTAGCCATGAGAAACCTTTGTATTACACAAAATTTAAAGAAAGGATATTTAAAATGTAAACAAAACTAAAGAAACTACAATTCAACCATTCTGAGAATATTCAAATCCAAATCATTCCATTAATGGTTGATTTATTTCTTAAAAATAAGAATATTCAAATCCAAATTCAACAAATTAATTACCCATTTATTGTCCATAATATATATGAATGCTGTTTTTGGAAATGTAGCTTTCAAAATAATAAATCTGTAGCACCAACACACAACACCCAAACTATTAGATTATCGAAATCCTCTTGAATCATCTTAAGCACAATAAGATATCTGTCAAATGAGTAATCAAGTGACAACCAAGAATTCTCAAAAATCTGAAAACAACATAAACATTAAATAGGAAAATAGCTAAAATAGCTTCATATTGGTTATCTAGCACACACAACACCCAAAATTCAGTTGTTGAATCCAACACACAACACCAAAACTCTAATATTATCGAAATCCTCTTGAATCATCATACGCATAATAAGATAATTGTCAACTGAGTATTCAAGTCACAACCAAGAATTCTCAAAATTCTGAAAACAACATAAGCATGAAAGATTAAAAATAGCTAACATTGCTTTATATTGGTTATCTAGCACTAATTCCAGCCTCATATTTACTTACAAAACAACCTAGATAATAAATATTAGAGCTTTGAAATGGTATTACCTTTAAAGAGTAGCCACAGATTGAATTTCTTTAAAAGACCAGATGAAACTGCTGAATAACTGAGCTTATTGGCAAATACGTATAAAAAAAAGCAAATCAAATAAAACCCAAATGCTATGAGTAAACTACTGAAATTAGGTTACAACGTTGCACATTCCATCATTAGAAAGCAGAAAATAAAGTTAAAAAATAATCCCTACTCGAACCTTTTTCAAGCGGCTCGAGAGAATAAAACCTCCTTAGCTATGTTCTCTATAATGCCGATGACGAAGCTTGACTTGCCTCCTGTAGTGTCCAAGTCCGCTGTACCTATTTCTGCAATGAGATGGATTTATTATCAAAAGGGTGGAGGTGAAAATGGATGTTGAGGTGAAGGTGAAAAATGGAGATAGAGGTGGAGGCTATTCAAGTGTTTTGGAAGGAAAAATTAGGATACGACGCCAGGGCATTTTAGTTTAAAAAACAGTTTCTACACCGGTTATTGTTTTAACCGGTGTAGAATGTTTGTTTTCTACACCGGTTATTAAAATAACCAATGTAGAAAAGCCTTTATACACCGGTTATTATTAACCAGTGTAAGAAAAACTTTACACACCGGTTATTAATAACCGGTGTAACAAGTAAAGACATTCAGTTAAAATTATGAAATGAATAAAATTTTACTTTTCATTCCACACAAAATAGTAATTACCCATTCCACAAGATTTAAAAACCATACGATTTTATTATAATATGATGTTTTTTATTTTTTTTGTAGCTTTCTTGACTATTTAGTTAATTGTTGGTATATAAAATATAAAATCCAATCATAATTAGAATATAATTAATATGTTGGTGTTTTAATTTTTGGAGCATAAATCCTACAAAAAGATTTCTTAATTAAATAATTCTTCGAATATAAAATATACGAATATAAAAAAAATTAGAATATAATTTTGAACAACGAATAATTGAAATTATATGGTGATAGTTTAAGTGTTATAATAACCGGTGTAGAAAGTATGTTTTTAACACCGGTTAATTACAATAACCGGTGTAAAAACATACTTTATACACCGGTTATTATTAACCGGTGTAACAAATATGTTTACTTTAAGTTAAAATTATGAAATGCATAAAATTGTACTTTTCATTCTACAAGATTTAAAAAACATGCGAGTTGTCAATAATCTGCTTTTTTGGTACTTTTCTTGACTATTTAATTAATTGTTGGTATATAAAATATAAAATCTAATCATAATACGAAATATAATTAATATTTTATAGAAAATAACTTTTGGTCTTTAATTCCTATGAAAAAGTTTTCTTAATAGTAATCAAAATATACAAATATAATCAAAATGAGAACATAATAAAATTGTAGTTTTCATTCCACAAGATTTAAAAACCTTAAGAGTTTTTTATAATATGATGTTTTTGACTTTTTTTTTTAACTTTCTTGACTACGAAAATTTGTCTTAATTAAATAATTCTTCGAATATAAAATATACGATTAATCGAAAAATTAGAATATAATTTCGGACAACGAATAATTGAAATTATTTGGTGATGGTTAAAGTGTTACTTACACCGGTTAATAATAACCGGTGTAAATTACAACTTTCTACACCGGTTAATAATAACCGGTGTATAAAGTATGTTTTTTACACCAGTTAATTACAATAACCGGTGTAAAAACATACTTTATACACCTGTTATAATTAACCGGTGTAAAAAACATATTTACTTGAAGTTAAAATTATGAAATGCATAAATTTGTGCTTTCATTGTAAAAAGTTTTGGATCATTTGGAAATTTTCCCATAATATTAAACCAACTGACATGCTTTTCGAAGAAAAATAATCTGCATGGTATCCCCTGTAAATAGAGCAAACTCCCTGTCAACAACGAGTTTAAATTTATACAACTTTAAACCACAATAAATATCGATCACTAATATTAACAAGCCTAAGTTAACAGATAAGATTAAGTTGAGACACCATCGTACATTGAATCAACTTAGTAAAACAAAATAAATGCCCTAAGTAGCCATAAGTAAAGCTTCTGTTGCTTGAAACTCATCATATAAGCGATCCAGGACATCCATCTGTACCAAAGTTAACAAAAACAATAAACAAATTAAGCCACAAAAGTTATTGAAGCCTAAAACTATCCAAATCTTGTAATAAACTAAATAATAAACACAATGAAAAATCTAAATACACAAACTTGAATAGTACCGTATAGACTATATCTCAAGCCAAGGTATTTCTTTTATTTGACAAAAGATCATCAACCCATATGCCTTCCACGTGATCAGTGCGGAGAATGAATGCATCCATATTGCGGTTCTCTTCAATTGTGCTCAGTGGAGGAAAACCTGAGGAGAACGGCGGCACATCCTGATTATTGTCACTATCAATTTCATCACCGACATGCAATTTTTTCCCTTGTAGGACAATGGACCATTTTTTGTCAATGGGATCAGAGGCATAAAATACTTGTTTTGCCTGGGAAGCAAGTATGAATAGTTCCCCTTTGAAATCTTCCCGAGTCAAATCCACTAGCGTAAATCCCAATTCGTCAGTTCGAACGCCATTGTTGTTGTCAACCCATTTGCATTTGAAAATTGGGACTTTGAATTTAACATAGTCAACCTCCCAAATCTCCTCAATCACCCCATAATAAGACATATTGGCATACACTGGATTTCTATCTCTCGAACTAGACACATGTAAAGCCTCAGAAACTAATGTGACCCCACTATCTTGCGTCGTGCTCCTGTCATCTTGAGTCTTAGTAGCAAATGAAAATCCATTTATGTCATAGCCCGAATATGATAGCACAACGTGACTCGGCTTATAAGCTCACCACTTTAATGTCTCTGTAACGGTTTGGTCCCCAACTGCATCATTGAACCAATTCACAAATGTTCGGTTGTGTTCATTAAGTACATATATGTCAGTCCAACCACGATGACTTTCCTTTATTTCACAAATATGAGAATTCACATAAGGTTGTACTTTAGAATTGCGCAAGATATATAGATGCGCATTTTGTAATTCACCAATAGATGGGGTAAACAACTTACCAGCCGATGTCCCTTTTCCTCTGATCCGTTCATCATGGAAAGGCTTTGGTAGTCCAATAGCATTGGTATCAGACAAGTACCCAGTGCAAAACTCAATAACCTCTTCAGCTATATACCTTTCAACAATGCTTGCATCGGGACGATAGCGATTTTTCACATAACCCTTGAACACTTTCATATATCGTTTGAATGGATACATCCAGTGCAAATATACAGGCCCACAAATCTTTATCTCCCTAACCAAATAAACCACCAAGTGCACCATAATGTCAAAAAAGGCAGGTGGAAAATACATCTCAAGTTGGTACAAAACTACAACAATTTCAGCTTGTAGCTCATCAAGTTTATAAAGATCAACTACCTTGTTACATATCGCATTAAAAAAGAAACAAAGTCTAGTTATGCTGTGTCTGACATGGTTTGGCAAGATAGATCGAATAGCAATAGGTAAGAACTGCTGCATCAACACATGACAGTCATGGGATTTCAAGCCAACCAATTTAAAATCTCCCATCGAAACAAGTCGACTTACATTTGAAGAATACCCTGATAGGACATTGATGCTCTGGAGACTCTCACACAAACTCTGTTTCTCTTTCCGTGACAATGTATAACAAGAGGGGGGCAAGTACGTGCGCTTTCCTCGAATCTCAGGTGCTAAATTCGCCCTAATACCCATGTCAACCAAATCAAGTCTCGCTTTATAACCATCTTTTGTTTTTTCAGGTATATTCAAAATAGTACCCAACAAACTGTCACATATATTTTTTTCAATATGCATCACATCGAGACAGTGTCTAACATCTAGTGTCTCCCAATATAGAAGATTAAAAAAGATTAATTTTTTCTTCCAACAGCTTTTATCAGACTTGCGAGTCTTTTTATGCTTTCCAAATTCCACATTGATATCCTTCACACGATCTTGAACTTCCTTTCCACTCAAGGAAATTGGAGCACTTCTGAACTCCTGTTTCCCATTGAAAGCTCTTTTTATTCGACGATATGAATGGAAATCGGGAAGAAATCTACGATGTCCAAGATAGACCGTCTTGCTCCCATATACAAGCTGACAAGAATCTGTATTCTCCTCACATATAGGACATGATTGGTGTCCTTTAACAGAAAATCCAGATAAATTACCATATGCAGGAAAGTCATTTATAGTACAGAATAGTATGGCACGCAATGTGAATGACTCCTGACGATGTGCATCAAACATCAACTCCCCTTCATCCCACAACTTCTTCAAGTCTTCAATTAGGGGCGCTAAATAAACATCTATGTCATTTCCTGGTTGGCGTGGACCTGAAATCATTAATGACATCAAAATATACTTGCGCTTCATACAAAAGTAAGGAGGTAGATTGTAAATAACCAACATTACTGGCCAAGAGCTATGTGTATTACTTAGACTACCATAAGGATTCATTCCATCCGTACACAATCCTAATCTCAAATTTCTTACATCTCTACCAAATAAGGGGTAAACCGAATCAATTTTTTTCCACTGATCAGAATCTGCAGGATGCCTTATCATCTTGTCCTCTTGGGAAATATTTCGAGTTGCATACCATGTCAAATTTTTAGCATCTCAAGAATTGGCAAACAATTGCTTGAATCTCGGTATTATAGGGATATACCATAACATTTTCACCGGTGATGATTTCTTCTTCGCATCGATATAATCTTCAACGTCATCACCAATTTGCTTCTTTTTGAAACGAGAAACATGAGATTTAGGACAATACAATGAATCTTCGTATTCATTCCTATATAGTATGCAATCGTTTGGGCAAGCATCTATTTTCTTATACTCTATACCCATAGGACACAAGATTTTTTTAGCCTCATAAATGCGATTCGGAAGTACATTACCTTCTGGCAAAACATCCTTCAGTAAATTCAACAGTGCTGTAAAACTAGTATCAGTCCACCCATGTGTCGCTTTCAAATTTTACAGTTTTAAAGTAACCGATAACCGTGTGTACTTAATACACCCAGGATATAGAGGCTTTTCGCTATCATTCAACAACGAAGCAAGGACAGCAGGCTTATCGGCAAAACTACCGACCATATCCTCAACCATATCATCCAATCTATCATTTTTAATCGCAACATCATCTTCTACTTATATTCTTCTAGTTTCGATGAAGTTTCACTCTTGCCGTGCCATTTCCCATATTTTATAAGCAGGATCAAATCCCCTCCGATACAAATGTCTCTTATAGTGTCCAGGGTCGTCGAACACCGCAAAATTCTTACAATCCTTACATGGACAATAGATGTACTTGGCATTTTATAAGCATATTTAATAAATTTCTCAACCTCTCTTCATACGCAGCTGTTGTCTGATCACACCAAATATAATATCATTACGATCCATGATTCTCGCTCCCTTTAAATTATACAAAAAATAGTTATAATAAGTTAACCAACAAAATAAATCGCAATGATGCTTTAAGATGATAATATACATAAATTAAAATCTTTTAAAGGCTAATACAATCACAAAAGCATTTTAGAAGCGCACGACATACGTTCATATGCGCATCAAAAGCTAGCAACTAACAAGGAAAAATAAGGGTGTAAAAAAGGCCACATGACAGATTACGAAGGCACATGATAAAACTTATACATGATTACACCAATTTCTGATTAGAAAAATTTCGGATACATAATCTTCAGCATAGTAATGATAACTTTTTGCATCTCTGGGTCGGCATGTAGCTCTCCTTCAGCAAAGTGTATTTTATTCAAATCAAGTCCAGAATCAATATGAAGATTGATGTTTTCTTTTTGGTCATTTGCTTCTATTGATTCTTGAGAGAAAGAAGTTTTTTGAGTTTTCACTGCTTCGGAAGAAGTTTTTTTGGCATCTATCGTCAATTGCTATTGAAGCATTTTTCATGGTTGCGTACAATATGAAAAGAAGAAAAACTAATTAATTACCAAACAGATGGTGGTTAACTTTAATTATAAATACCATAAATAATTACGATCCATGACTATCGCACCCTTTAAATTATACAAAAAATAATTATAACAAGTTAACCAAAAGAATAAATGCATCAATTGAGTCTGTCATAATATTACATCATATAAATTAAATAACAAAATCTGTTTTTAATTTTAATTAAAATAGACATATGCAAAATTTTTACTTCCAGAAATTAAATGAAGGACAAAATTAAATCATTAATAATTAATAAATTTGAATTATGCAAATGTATCAAAAAACCTAAAACATATACATATTAACGCCATAAATAAAATAACAAAGCATCATTTTAATTACATTTATTACAAATATAAAGCATATATATTGAAAGCTACAGTTTTAAAACTTTGTTAAACATGAAATGCAGATCTTTATTTATATGTCAATGCTCTGACGAATTAGAAGAAAAATTATATTAAAGTTATCAGTTTATATAGAACTAGCTAACCTCAGATGGTTGAGTTGAATGATTAATTGTAATTTGTAGATTCTGATTTGGCCTTCAAAGAGATTTCGTGCGCAGCTTTTGAAAAAATTCGTAGAGCTTACGATAGAGATAATGTTTAGTTAAGCTGGAGCAGAAGGAAAATGGGTGGTGTTCACTTAAAAAACAACACAATTTACGCCGATTTTTAAAAAACCAGTGTAATATTAACATATTTACACCGGTTATGACAAAACCGGTGTAATATTTACACCGGTTATGTCAAAACCGGTGTAATATATACAATATTTATACCGGTTTTCTAATAACCGGGTGTAAATTGTTCTCCTTCTTATTTAATATTACGATAATGCCACCGCATTTTTAGAAATTACACCGGATTATGTTTTAACCGCTATAAAAAGGGAGGTTTAAAATGGCCATTTTGTAGTAGTGTAGAGGCCCCTTCAAATTTAATGGCTTAATTAAGCTAAGAAAAGTCTCCTACAGTAATGTATAATATGTATATGAAATAATTAAACTTGCACAGTGATCATATTTGAAGCTTAACTAAAAATACGGAGCAAATATTTTTTCAATACTAGGATTATCAACTAGTCTTCTAAGTCATCCAAAGTTGCAAGTTATATATATAAATCAAATAAATAAAGTCAACTATCTTTCAAGGATTTAGTCCTGATGAGCAAACCGAATCTTGAGACATATCTAAGTAGCCGTGAAATTTTGCACAACCTGATGATGATCAAATTGAATTGTGTTGAACGTACATTTGTGGAAATTGTCTTGTATTTTTCTTTGTCAAGCTGTTTCCGAATGATCAAAGAAATGCTTAAGGAAATGAGATTAGAAAAAGAAAGAAATTAAAAAGACTGATGTTGAATTTGTTTTCCTGCAGCTGAGTTCGAAGATGGCCAAAGCAATGTAGCTGGAGAATGGAGATGAGAGATTACATTTCCTTGCACTTTGTGGCCATTTTCCGTCACTGACTATCTTTTAATCGTTCAATTCTATATATAGCACATGCATTAGTCGTCATTATGTGAATGTACAATAATCATATATATGATATATCTGATCATAGAAAAAGGAAAATCATTGAATCATAAGTTTCATAATATAATGTAGTAATGCCTTGTAATAACTTTGATTACATAATTAAGTTTCATATGAAAGGTTATTTTATTTGTATATAGAACTTTCCACCACATTTTTTCATACTTCTCTTAAGTCTTAACTGATGGTATGCAGTGGATATTGTAGATACATGAATCATGGGAAATACAAATTTGTTCCACACATTCCAGAACCACTAAGTGGGCAGTTGATGGCCCTTTGAGCCTTTCCATCATAGTATATGATTACTTCTACCAATACAGGCAATCCTTGACCGGGAGGATTTGGAAGAAGTACTTGAGGCACACACTTTATATGTGGTTGCTTTCCAATGGCTTGCTGGATGGTATTTTTTACCTGTGTAAATGTATAGACTTGGCCTGGAGAGATGCCTCCACTTTGGAGAATGCTTAAAAGATTAAATCGATTTTTCAGCTGGATAGCAAGATGAAAATATTGGTCCTGGTTGTACACGATTTCTGAACATCTCCCATGCTTCACCTATTCGTGTTTCCAAAATGTTTGTGTACTGTTGTGGACCTTTGGAGCGGGAGAGAGAAGGTTTGGCCATACGCGGTCTAGTTCCCAAAAAATAGGCGATTCTTGATTGCTTTAAATGCCACAATTCCTGTACATTGGTCATGAATGCTTCGAGTGAAGTTTGTTGGCCATAGTCCATGGATCGTGAAGTTGGGCTGGTAGAGGCAGTCTTCGGGCATATTGGTTATTTTGCAAAGCCGGCTGGCCCATCTTCGACCATTTTCAAATAATCATAAGTAGTGGGAGTCCACGAGAAATGGAGAAATTATTGTAATGATGAAAAGTAGTAAGAGAAGTTGTGTCGCATTCATGGTCATCATGGCCATAATTCAAAGAGCTTTTAAGTGACACAAAAATGAGAGTAATTGATACTAAACTCAAATGATCCGATTTGAGCATTTATAAAATCTTTCAAGGACATTAGTAGGCAAAAATCAACAAACACAAATTAATCTGCTTAACTCAAATATTCCAAATATCATAATCATGTTTTGGCAAGGCCAAATCATAACTTTAAATTATTTGTTAGAAATTAGTATTCAACTAACAATGACCAAAATAAATCTTATACATTAATTGTTTGTGAAATTTCTTATAAAACTGATTTATACACAATTATTTGGTACGGGTTTGAAAGATTTATATCTTTCTTACTGTTTCTTAATTAGATTCAAATGGAAAGTCATACATCCATTTCTCTGCAGAAGTTTTCATTTGCAAAGGATTGGTTGGATTTATGCGAGTTTTAGAATCCGTAATAGGTTTAAATCTCCAAAAGGATACTTGGGAACACGCAATTCGGGGTCTCTAAGGATACAGATTTTTAAGTAAATACATTGAATTTGAAGATGCAACCGGGAAATCATAGACCCGATTGTACGGAAACATCTATGAGAAGTAATTCTGCGATTTGGTTCACACTCGAGTAAACTGCCTATGCAGAATTAGACAAGATCTTTGGCTGAAAATTCATTGCAACGTTCATACAACCTTTACTTTGACTATGCCAGATTTGTTTGTGGCAAGGCGGTGCATTGATTCTAGAGCTTTCTATACAGAGAGGCTACATAAAACGCTGTGCACTCAACCACTTGAAAGTTCTGCAGTTCCAAGTTATGCCAAATTTTAAGGCAAATCTGCCAATGCTGTGGAAGAGTCGAAAGATGATCTTGAACAAAAGGAGAAAAGGATTCAGCGAGCTACATGTGTTTTTGAAAGAGCCCTTGGCTGCTTCAGAACAACCTCTGATCATCAGCAGTTGAAAGAGGAAAGGGCAATGCTACTCGAAGAATGGTTAAACTTGGAGAGTAGCTTTGGAGAGCTTGGGAATGTTGATTTGGTCTGTATTAGATTATCTATCCAATATTTCTTAGTTGAGTTCTTTATCAAGCTAAGATTGTTTTGTAAAAACTTTCTAAGTCTAGGATTCTTTTTAGGTGGGGTTCTAAAACTATGAACTTGCATTCACCAAATGCGAAGTATGTGAATAAAATATTAAAAAATTATTAAAATAATAATTTAAATATAATAAAATTAAATAAAAACAAAATTAAATTAATTTTTAAAACTATCTGGACGTCTGGACTCACATCCGAAAAAAAAAAGTGAATCCGGACGAGACAACACTCGTCCGGATGTATTTTAATGGAACTCGCATTCACCAAATGCGAGTTCCAATTTTTTAAAAACATTAACCATATCCGGACGCCTCATCCGGACGACAAGGAATGCGTCTGGATGTGGAGTTCGGATAAAAAGTTGAGCATCCGGACGATACAAGAGGCGTCTGGTACTTGCGTCCAGATAATAATTATAATAATATATTTTAAAAATATTTTTTTTGTGAACAAAGTTTATGTCTCGCGATTCCGATAGGTCACTCTCTACTTTTCTTCTCTTTCTCCACCATCATTCACAATTTCTCTTCCAATATCAGAACCCTCACTCTATTGCTCTCAAATTTCATTCCATTGCTCTCAAACTGATCGGATCCTACGGCACACGATTTCTCTCATCGATTAAATCTAACCCTCACTGGCACTGGGAAGTGGCAGAAGCAATTTGGGTACTCTTAAAATTCCTGCAACACGTTCAAGCTTCGGATCTAAGTATGTATTATGAGTTCTTCTTCAGTTGAAGTTAGAGAATGTTACTATGTTGGATCTTTCCATATTGACCTGCTCGTGATTTTTTTTAATTTTAATTTTTTTTAATGTTTTTTTTATTTTTTTCCATATTGACTTGGTATAATGCGTTTTTTTCACTTGAAAAAATAATAATATCGGGATTTATTATTTAACTAGATGTAAATTTGGTTGAGGAAAAAATGGTTGATTGTAAGTGATGAATGTTTGTCAAGAAATTAAACAATAGGGAGAGGACGACCGAACATCTAGAGTAATTAATTTGGAGTCATTCGATATATCATTTGGATTATTAATTTTTCACCCAACTTGTTTGATGGATATTAATTATTTATGCAATTAATTGTTAACTATGTGCATATCCAACATAGGGATAGAAGATCGCGACATGCCTCCTAAAAGCTTGTTTGCGATAAGTCTATATTGGGGAGAAAAAATCATTCACTCATTGTTATCGGTATCGTATGATCCTCCACATGCAAAACAAACATTTAAGGTGCACACTAGGATTCAGTATTTTGAGTTGGTTGATAGAATCTATGATATTATGGGAGTTGACAAGAATTCAGTGACCCTTACCATCTTGCTTAAACAACCACATTGTTATACCGAAGGCGAGCTAAGATATTACAAAACTGAAATATATGATGATGAGTCGTTTGAGTTTGTTTACGATGCTGCAGAGCTACCACATTACACTGCTAAGTTATACATTATACAGAATGTAATTGAACCTACTTACAAAATGCAAACCATAGTTGGGATGCATGGCCCTGGTTCAATGGTGTCTTTATTGAATAGTTTTTCAGACCCAAAGGCAATTGTCAACCGGGGAAAAAGTACTATTCAAGAAACACATTTGTACCCATGTTTGAACCAAGTAGTAGAAGTGGCAACATCATCTCGAAGTGTTGGTAAACATTCACCCCATGGTTTTGAAATATCTCATTGCATAGGACTCGCTGATTATATTCCTGGTTTTCATGCCATCCCGGAATCAGGCCCGGCCAACTCTCCATGCCTCTCTCCGAATATTATATTGATATGGATGAGGATGATGAATTCATTCCAAGTATTGTCAAGGGCTAGTTGAAATGATAGTCTGAGTCTGGAATTATACTGTGGGCGCGACCATTTCAGAATGATGTAGTTGGTTGTCGGTTGGTGGTGATGATGAATATACATCACTATTACTGGTGCATACAAACTTGATCAAACACATACAAAATCATACACCCACCACTCAGGTAGTTTGAATTCTTAAATGATGTTGTTTCACAGGGTGATGATCCTAGCTGATAGATGCGAATCATGGACAGTATAGACATTTGGACGGAAAAAGGTAAACCAACGATATCCGAATTAGGAATGAGATCTTGAAAGTAAAAACAACTGAAGAAGGCAATTACTTTGTATCTATACAACTAAATAGGCGAGTTCATAGTTGTTGAGAGCAAAGGAAATACTTGGGTCGCTAAATGTAGGGGGCACATTTGAACACTGTTGGGGAAGATATGCCACGAGAATCTGTAAATTGCGACTGGTATATTCGGGCACGGCAAAAGACCACGCACAAAATGTGGCAAATCACAAAGTGGGTGAAAGATCACAATTGCGATGGGTCAACTCTTTCAAACAACAACAACAATTTGAGTGTTGCGGTCATAGCTAGCTATATTTTACACTCAATTGAAGGTGATCCTACATATAAGGTTAAATACATTCAATTGGATGAAAAGAATGCTCTTCGTGTTGATATATCGTACAAGAAACCATGGTATGCTCGAAGAAAAGCTATTGAACTTGCTTTTGGAAATTGGGAGTTCTCATTCGCTGAATTGCCCCGATATGTAGAGGCATTGTATGATTCAAATCCAGGGACTGTGATCCAATGGCGGCACCATCGAAGTAGTTCTACCACCATGAAAACTTTCAAATATGTATTTTGGGCATTCAGTCCTACAATCGATGTATTTCATTAATTCAGACCTGTAATTAGCATTGATGGCACCCACTTACATGGTGAATACAAAGGTAAACTACTAACAGCTGTTACAGTGGATGCAAATAACAAGACATTACCTCTTGCATATGCAATCGTTGATGAGGAAACCATCGAGAGTTGGTGATGGGTTTTTGAGCAGTTTAGAATCTATGTTGCACACGATCGGTATCCCATATGTGTATTGTCTGACAGACACAAAGGGATAATTCATGCTATGACAAATATGAATGATTGGAAGGAACCAGCAGCATTTCATAGATTTTGCTTGAGACACATCCGGAGCAATTTCATGTCAAAGTACAAAACATATCATTTGAAAAAGTTGTACTGGTCTTTGGGTTCAACTCATCAAAAACGAAAGTGGATAAGACTTTGAAATGAGATTAGGAGTATTGATGCTGAGGCTTGAAATTACTTAAATGGTATTGATAGGAGTAGTTGGTGTCTTGCATATGACAAATGTCATCGTTGGGGTAATTTGACTACGAATCTATCTGAGAGTTTTAATAATGTCTTAAGGGGTGCTAGACATTTGAACATAAAGGCATGTATTGATTTGACATGACATCGGACTGTGCAGAGGTTTAGAGACAACACCGAGGCTGCTAAACATTCTCGTTATCCACTGACAGAGACTGCGTGGAAAAAATTTAAGAAAATTGAAAAAGTTGCGCAAGGTCATCAAGTAGTTGAATTTGACTATTCATCCGGTGTGTACAAAATAGTTACAGCTCGTCGGGTTGATGGAAAGGGGGAAACGTCCAAATTGTTAGGTATAATAAGAAGAAATGTTCATGTGGCAAATGTAAAATGTACAGATTTTCATGTTCAAATACAATGGTAGTTTGCAGACATAGAGGGGATGACCCGATGATGATAATAGATGTTGTATACCAAAATCGCACTTTTATGCAACAATATTCGGGAATATTCCACCCAATGTCACATGAAGAATATTGGCGAGTTCCAAATTGGCATATTATACCGGATATGAGTCGCTTTCATAATCGTCGTTCGGGCCGAACTCGAGTGAGTCGTATTCATAATAAGATGGATGTTCGACACCACGATGAACCTCGCAAGTGCTCACATTGTCACCAACCTGGGCATAATAAGAGGAATTGCACTAATAATAAACGTAGAGTTTAATTTTCATTGGTGTCCAATGTCGGGTCATCATTATCTTTTTATATATGTAATAGTAGTTTGTACTTAATGTATGAAACCTGTGTTATTTTAGCTATTTCTTTAGTATATGTTTGATGCATTAATGTTAATGTAAATTGACATTTATAATGCGAGTATTTGACACACATATGTATTTGTGCTTTTTGGGTGTTATATAATATGATTTATTGCAATGGGAGATGAAATGTCGACATATGTATATACAGGTGCAACATATCATGTCATCTCATTTGTGACAGAACATATGATACGAAACCCGGATCGATTCGCTCCAAACCCTGGCTTGTATGTCACGGAAGCAATTGCAGGACCTTCGAATAAAACCAATGAACAAGAACAATCTACAAGTAGATTGGAATTTACGCTCCCATTGATAAAGCCGCTTAGCGCAAACTAATCAATTCTCAAGATTTGTTAGCTTGAAAACCCTTCGCTTGAAATCAAATTCACAAAGATAAAACAATTGCTATTTTATTTCTCAATTCAAAATTCTTCTCCATTAAAAACGTATGGAGTGTGCCCTTTAAATAGGCTACAAGAAGTGTTAATGTTTGGTATTTTCCCGATGTGGGATAATTGCCAATCATGTTTCCTAAAAACTACCCTTAATGAATTAAAGATCCATTAAGCCCATTACATGCCATTTATCATGTAAGATAAATTGGGCCATGTAATTAACTAATTAATCACGAAATTAATTAGCCCATAATTAACGTTTGGACTTAATCTTATTAAAACACAAAAAAACTAAAAACTAAAAATCTCGAAATTGTCCGCTTCATGACGTGATGTTCAACTTCACGGCATGTTTTCACCTTGATCCCGTCAGAAGCTGGAAAAATGCAAAACATCAAAGTTTTTCTGGATCTTAGCTTTGCTAATGCCGCTGGAATCAACGCATTCCGAATTACGGTGAGAGAGATATGGCCCGATTACTAAAACGTGGCAGAATCTCTCAGCAAACAATATTTGACGCCTCTTGTCATGATTTCATTTGTTATCCCATTTTTGAGTCTCGAATCTCGTTGGGACCAACATGAGGCTTATTCTACATCCTATTCCAGGCCTCCATACATGAGATTCATCTTTAACAATTGGAATAAGTACCTTGGAGTTTTTGGAACATGTGATCACACATGATTTTATATCATTCCTTTCCACTTGCAGCCCGGCACATCATCACAGTTTCGTACCCCAATGGACATGACACCAAATGTAGAATCCTCCATAGCTGCCAACAATGCATACCGTGATAATTCTACATTTCCATTCCCTGCTCTTGATTACAATGAGATCAACGATGTCGACATTAATATGAACGTTCATGTCGAAGAAGTTGAAGAACATTTAAATGCGGTAGAAGTTACATGAAGTTGTTGAATATGTAGTTGAAGTTCCTGAACATGTATATGTAAGACTCCGTAGATCAAAAAGAATTCCACGTCGTCCGACATGTGGTACACACGGCCATTTGGAAGGACATTGAATGTACACAAAGCGATATTATGTGTAAAATATTTTTACAATGTATTTGTATTTCTGTCCGGTGCCTTAACTACTATATGAATATTAACTATTTTATTACGAATTTTTCCAAAACATTTTATATGTGCCTATTACTATATGAAATTTTCGTAAAACAACTACAAAACCAGCTATATTTTTTGGAACCAACTATATATTACGAATATTTTGGAATCAACTATTAAAAATTGTTCTCAAACCAACATTACATTTTTACATGGATTTTCTTGAAAAAAATACATTTTCAATCAGTTGGTATCTGGACGCACATCCGGACGAGACAACCCTCGTCCGAATATGCATCTGGATACCATCTGGTTGAACCGAACGCCACATCCGAACGATAAAACAGTCGTCCGATTGTTTTAAAAGAACTAGCATTCGGTGAATGCGACTTTATTTTTTTTACCGGACGACACATCCAGACGAGGGTTGCCTCGTCCGGATGTGGCATCCGGATACCAACAGTTGGTAACCAGAAGCACATACGGACGAGGGTTGCCTCATTCAAATGTCACGCTCGGATACCAACAGTTGGTAACCGGACACACATCCGGACGAGGGTTGCCTCGTCTCGATGTCGCGCTCGGATACCAGCAGTTGGGATCTGGACTCCAAATTTGGACGAGACAACCCTCGTCCAGATGTGTCGTCCGGTAAAAAAAACAGTCGCATTCACGAAATGCGAGTTCTTTTAAAACAACAGGACGAATGTTTTATCGTCCGGATGTGGCGTCCGGTTCAACCAGATGGTATTCGGACGCACATCCGGACGAGGCTTGTCTCTTCCAGATGTGGCTGGTGACGAGCTGTCGCGGCTCCCCAATTTAACCCAAATTTACCAAACTAATGTAGTAGCGGCAAGTGGGATCGTATCCAACAGGGAGAGGATGTTTGTTAAGAGCTATTGCAATGATAGAATATAAAAGTGATAAAACAGTACAAGTAGGCGCAGTGAATGAGATACGGGAAAGTCAATAGAGATGAATGTGTTGCCTCAAGGGGGTAATGTGTATGGACCTTTCTCTTGATATCACTGACGGACTCGTGTGGACATATGTGACGGGACTTTACACTGCTAGTGAACTGGGATTGATCAACTTGGTAGTTTTCACAACCCAGACTCACAATAATCCCCGAACTTCCCTTGGTAGGGCAAGCCCTGGGCACGAGTCAGGCTCTCCCAGATCCCTATTCTAAGACAAGAACAATCTTAGACCTTCGCTAAAGATTGACATTGACTGTCAGTGGGTACCGCACAATCAAAATCGCAACGTCTCACAGGACCTAAGAACTCACATATGCATGTTTACAATCAGATTATGTCATGGTTGATTGCCAAAGGAATATTCACACCGACCTCAGTGGGTACCGCAGACCTAAATGTGAAGTTAATCTAGATTGCAAATCATCAAACACAACTAATGCGGAAATGTAAACATGAAATTCACACTCAAAAGATAAATTCTCGACAAATGTCTCAAGCAAGATTGAATCCATACAATTGACCCCTCAAAGCAACACTGAGAACTTAGCCGATCATATTGATCGGCTGATATCCCATAATTACAGAATAGAAATTATGCCCTAGGACTCTCAGAATTCCTCTCAGTGAATTGATTTCTCTTCCTGATTCCGCTCTCTCGTTCCCCTCCAAAAGCCCCCTTTTCTCCTTGTCTCCAGCTCCTTTTATAGATTTGCTTCACCGTGCAAGTTTCCAGGAACCTTTCTTTGTTTGCGGAGATTTTGCCACGTGTATCTACAAATGTAAATCAAAACAGAAGTGAGGACACGTGTTTAATGAAAGACTTAACAAGTAAGGAAATTCATCACATTTCATCAAACACTTGGAGCACGTGACAAGGACGTGTTAAATGCTTTTGCTTGTGAGCTTAATATGTGTATGCTAAATGCTACTGTGGGAACAAGATTGCATGAGTGGTGTTTGTGCAAGTGTGCAGGTGAGAAGTAACCGAAAACGTATAAAAACATGAGTGGATGACAAATGCATAGGAAAAGGAAAAACAATGCAAATGTGCACAGTGTGTGTGGCGGCCTCATGGTGCGGCCGCCGTGTGCGTGAGTGCATGGTGCGGCCGCACCGTGTAATTGTGTGTGATGCGGCCGCACCGTGTTGTGTGTGTGAGGTGCGGCCGCATGGTGCGGCCGCACCGTGTAGAGTGGGTGTGTGCAAGTGTGGTGTGTTAGTGTGTGTTTGTGAGGTGTGTGTTGAGAGTTTGTGAGGTGCAAGAGTTGTGAGGTCATGTGAGTGTGAGTTGTGTGCGTGACTTTCATGAATCGTGACTTTCGTGAGGAGTGAATTGTGACTTGAGTGAATAAATGCAACACTTTGTAACTAAATTCGCACCACTCAAGTCAGTCTCCATAACACTCAATTGTAACCAATTATAACACAAAAGTCACGTAATCAAGCATCGATTCACAAGTTATTCCAGGCAAGAGATTAACAAAACAGAGCAAATAAGTCGGCACAATACCGACTTATCAGTGGCGTCCGGATACCAACTGGTTGAAAGTGCATTTTAACACATGGGAACACTCCGGGGTCCAATGATCATGCGAACTCAACTTTTTTTTGCTTATTTAACATTTACAAGGGATCAATTTTTTTTAACACATGGGAACTCAACTTTAACATTTAACACATGTTTGTTTTTGTATATCTTAAAAACCAATTGATTTATATTTCTCCTTTATTTTGCTTTCTCTTCAGGATTACTAATGTACTTCAATCTAGTGTATTTTTGTATTGGATTTGCTGAGTTGGAAGCAGTTCTTGGATTGCCTTGACAGATTAGTTTTCTTCCCTGACTCAGGAAAATCTTGTTATAATGATGACTACTCATCCAGTTCCTCAAAGGGTGAAGCTCTTGAACTTGCTCCTTCCTTGGACTCACTCACTTTACATGATCACCCAAGCAATCTCAAACCTGGATCTCCAACAATTTCAACTTCATGCATCAAAATTTGTGATTCAAAATAAATACACTATATACACATAAAAAGGGCAAAACACAGACATTAGCAGTATGATACAATCTTTCTAAAACGTAGAAGGAACAACCAATAAATTACAAGCTTTGACATTCACTAAGAAATGTGCTCACTAAATGTACTGCTGCAAATGAATTATTAGTGAACTACAACTTATCATTTTTCTTTTTCGCTCTCACTTCCGATGCATCATCATCTTCTTCGTCTTCATCTTCTTCATCTTCCTCTTGCTCCTCTTCATCTTCTTCTGCCTTATCTTCATCTTCATATTGCGCTCATATTTCTATCCTCCGGGTCCTTACGTGCATCCATGAAAGCTGTGAATGAAGCCTTCTGCTTTTTCGTCATAATGTGATCAATCTTCTCATTGCAGAGGTTGATTTTCTTTTTCATCTTGGCCATCATTTTGTCCATTTTGTCAAATCGTGACAACATCACAGTCATGAATCCTTCATCCACTCTTCTGATACCTTCACCACTGCTTGGCCCGACTTCAGTTTCTCCTCCCCGACTAGCACTACTTCTACGAACTCTCCCAATGTTATCATATATATAGTCTCCAATATCAGACAGTATATCAACACCATAATAACGAAATTTGGATTTTCTATACATCCACTTATTCCCACTATGGATCATGTGCATACGCCTAAAGCATTAAGCATCTATTATGTCAAAGCTAGTGGGAGTACTAAGCTGCTCAGTATCCAATGTAACTTTATAGTCAACAAGGATTAAAGTGATTATCCTTCCAAAACACAATCCATGCTGTGATTTTTTCTTGCAGTACATCAAGTATTTAATGAAAAATGCACCATAATTTATCGGTATTTTTCGCATTATTGCATAAAAAAGATGAAGACTCACATGAGATATATCGGTTTTATGACCCTGGGTTGGGGCAAGAATACTAGTGACTATGTGATATAAAACTCGATGACATGGGGTAAAATATGTCATCTTCAACTTGTTCATCCCACGCTTAATTTCAACATCTGGAAAAAACTCCTTTAAATCACTTTTCACTATGATGGGACTCCATTTAGTAGGAACAAATTCTTCACTACCCTCATTTGGACACCCCAACAATTTATTAATCCATGATGCATCAAAACTTATTCTAACACCTTTAACCACGGTAAGCAAAAGTCCTTCAGTTTCTCGCATATTGGAGAAAAACTCCCTGACTAAATTTTCATAGTAGTTACTAGAAATTACTAAAAGTTTAGACCAACCCAAGGCTTTAAAATTTTCTTTAATCAATTGAAAACCATTGACAAATTCTGAAGTGTTGCACAATTTACCTCCACATATAGCTTTATTGGAGGACTTTTAGTAAAAATCAACGGCCTCATCATTAGTAAAAAATACATCTTCGAATTCTATAAATGTATCTCCGTGTTCGGAGGAGGCTGACTCATCTACCGCCAGCTCTACCCTGACCTCCTCTACCACCAGCTGTACCCTGACGACCTCCACGCGTTTTGGCCATATACTCGCGCTAGGTAGGTTGTTTGATGAAGTGTCTAGATCTGCATAAACACAAAAAGTAAAAAGGCAATGAGTTTTTAGTTCATATGCATGTATTGCAAATTTTTAAGTCAAATAACTGCTTAGCAGTTCACATATATACAAGTGTAAATATATATACTTTTCTTCCACTATTCAGTTACTCAAAAGGTTTCGGATGGACACATCTATCTACAAATTCACATACAACATTCCACTTAAAGCACTATTGTCAACCTGCCTCAAATAATAAAAAACATTCATGCTTTCTTTTAGGATAAAACTAGTTTAGTTTGAAAGCCAAAATTATCATTCTAGGTAGTAATGTGAGGGCAATGAAACCTGAACTTTTTTTGTCATACAAGTCTTATCCAAATCTATAATGACATAAAGCTAATTCAAACAAACATATAGCTAATTCAAAGCATAATTCACATACAAAGCAGACAAAGGACAAAACTTTACAACATACACAAAATTCAAAATTAACTACATCCAATAAGAATACTGATATAAAAGCCCAAAAAGCAAGGAATACGTTACTATATGTTATAGATGAAGTCAACAAAAAGCAAAAAAGCAACTAAGTCACTTGAAACTAAAGATCTTTTAGAAGTGGTGGTCTAACGTACTATTGATGAAAACTTTAAACTAGTTTATATTTGGAACATAAATGTCACCATAGATTTTCAAAATATGAATTTATCCATAAAATGTTATTCTCCTGATACACAAGGATGGCAGGGATCAACTACAAATGCAAACCACTTGATATTTAACCATATTACAAGTGAATCAGCTTTTAATTACCAACAGCCAAGTAAACTTGGTATAAACTAAAGATCAGAGGAACACTAAAAAGAACATTGCACCAGCTTGCAATCCTCAAGAGGTAAGGAACTACATGCTCACTCGATAAGCATTAGGATGAAGAATCCCTCCATGATCCAAAGCACAACCCAAACTAACAATTTCGGCTATATGATCACCATAGAAAGACTGGAACTTTTTATCAAAGAAACCAACTTTATGTTCTCCAAGTTCTTCACCTTCTTTCAAAAGTTCTTGCAATTGCCAATTTTTTATTTAACCCTAACTTGCCAATCATCAAATCCAAACACACACAGACACAATCACACATATTGAAAGACATTCACATCATTTCAAATTTTGGAACAAAGTAGAAAACATTAAATCTTTATAACTAAACTAAATCAAATACATGAAAAAGAGATCTTTTCAAAACAGGATTTTGGATTAGGATTTGTCTGGCTTGTTGATGATTCTGTTCAATCAATTGCTGCACAAACGCACCAATCCATCACTAGATATCAATAACCCGAAAAATCACAAAAAATCAAATTAGCTAAGATGTTTAAACCACCCCGAAAAATTAATCAAAGACTAAAGGCTAAAGCTACAATTTTTATCCCAAAAAAAAGAAAGGGGCTAAAACAAATATAAACCCACTAAATCTGATAAACCGATCCTAACTTCAAATTCAGCAATCGAGTGCAGTTATATTAAAAAAAACAATCTAGGGTTGTAAAAATTCGATATTTTTCATTTAAAAAAAAATACATACCGACGTGAATCCACAATCGAGATACTGCTCCTTTCACGGAAATGACAAATCAATCGCACAAAGTTAACTGAGAGAAAAAGAAATTGAGAGAAAGAGTAATGGAATTGCACCATTTTGCCTCAACTTTATGAGAGAAATCGTGTGAGCTTTAGGTTTAATCGATCGATCGATGAGAGAAATCGTGTGACTTAGTAAATTCAGTGAAGGTTCGAATTTGGGAAGAGAAATTGTGAAGGAGAGTGGAGAAAAAATTAAGAGTGTGTCCGGACTTAACTACAAATGTGGAGAAAAAAATTAAGAGTAGAGTAAAAATATAGGTTTTTCTGATGGAGTTAAATTATTTTTTAAGTTATAATTTACATCCGGACGCCTCTTGTATTGTCTGGATGCTCTCGTTCGGATGCGCAATTTTTTATCCGGACTACACAACCGGACGCATTTCTTGTCGTTCGGATGAGGCGTCCGGATGTGGTTAATTTTTTTTAAAAAATGGAACTCGCATTTGGCAATTGCGAGTTTCTTTAAAATAACTCCGGACGGCTGTTGTTTCGTCCGGATTCTCTTTTTTTTCGGATGTAAGTTCGGACGTCCGGATACGTTTAAAAAATAATTAAATTAATTATATAATTACTTTTTATTATTTTTAATTTAATTTTATTATATTTAAATTATTATTTTAATAATTTTTTAATATTTTATTCACATACTTCGCATTTGGTGAATGCGAGTTCACAGTTTTAGAACCCCACTTAAAAAGAATCCTAGACTTAGAAACTTTTTTATAAAACAATCCTAGTTTGAGAAAAAACTCTTTCTTAGTTCTATTCTGCCCCACACATAAAAAGAGTCAAAGATTCACTAAAACCATAACTAAAGTCTAAAATATAAATATCACCAAAATCAAATTTTCAAAATTTTACTTGTTTTCCATTCAGTCAAAAATAAAAAACATACCATTAAAAGCATGCATGAATATTTCTAAAAATGGTCATTCTCATGAGAGATCGTCTCAGGTATAAAATTTACGTTTGAATTTCACTTTAGCACATAAAGTATATAAAATTAGCGTAAATAATATCAAAAGTTAACGTATAAAATATAAAAAATTAGGGTATTAGCGTATAAAGTATCAAATATTAGCGTATAAAGTATAAAAAATTAACATATAAGGTATAATTTGCGTATCACGTCGACGGTATGCGTTTGGAACATCACTATTTTCTCAAACCTAAAACTATAACCCAAAAAAACTAATATTTTTTTAAACATTTTACTTTTTGTATTTTTCACTATAATATATTGATTTGCATGTTTCCAATTTAGTTAAAAAAAAAAGGATTGCCAAAAAGCATTCATACATAGTTTTTAAGAAATTGTATTTTACTCCGAAATATCAAAGGCTATATTCGACAAAAATTGTATTTTGAACGCTGTACAGATGTACTTGTCTGGCCGAATGGACGTTCTACATGGCTAATTGAGTATGGTGCCAAGAAACAAAGGCCTTCAATGATATATATTATCGATTCCATAGACTGAAAGTGGAGCTACAATTAATCCTATTGCTCCTGCAACTAAAGCGTCATTGCTGCATGGCTGCTTGGGATTTTAGTCCAAAAAGAATTTGTTCCTCTTTCTCGATTAGTAAAAATAGTAGCCTATGCAACAGCTCAATTCTCGGGGTTTCTGCTGCAACCCGATGGATGGTCGTTTCTTTGCAGTGGGTTTTGGCATAATTTATTTGACTGCAAAGATGGCGTGCATCTCAATTGGCAATTTATAGATAGTTCATCATGAGTGCATGCCAATGCCAATGCACGTATTATTAAATTCTCTTATGATTTGCTTTGTACAGCCTTGAATCTCTAGACTACAGAAACTGATCTTATATATGTTGCTTCCATTAATTGCGTGACTTTTAGTAAAGCAATAATAAATAATGGAAAGATAAAGTAAAAAAGAAAGGAATAAAGTGATTGTTGTGCAATCAGTGGATTATGCTTTAGTTGTTAAAATATTACTCAAATGCAAACATCACAGCATTACAGTGCCTGCAAAGTTGTGTAAGAGTTTCTTGCTATTTGCATTGCGACCGACCCTTGCTATTACTCATACAAACCAGACTTGTTCTTGTTCTCATCTATACCAATAGCAATAATACTATAACCTTTGGATATTAAAAAATGGCCGAATTAGCTGAGCCTGTTGTATCTTTCCTTTTGGAAAGAATCAGTAATTTGTTGATTGAAGAAGGAAAGTTCTTGCATGGCGTGAGAGATCAAGC
Organism: Ophiorrhiza pumila; assembly: GCA_016586305.1. Taxonomy (NCBI): domain Eukaryota; kingdom Viridiplantae; phylum Streptophyta; class Magnoliopsida; order Gentianales; family Rubiaceae; genus Ophiorrhiza; species Ophiorrhiza pumila. The sequence continues at coordinate 23,241,854 of BLIW01000003.1, read as the reverse complement.
CAGACAACTTCAGGTAGAACTGAAATTGATGCGGTCGTTACTACAAGATGCTGATGCAAGGCAACACGAGTCTGCTCTTGTCAAGGAGTGGATTTCACAGAGCAAAGATCTTGCTTATGAAGCTGAAAATGTTCTTGAAATCTATGCTTTCAAAATTTCATTAAGAAGAAGAAACGGCGTCTTCAACCACTACTACATAATATATAATTTAAAAAGGTCTATTTAAAACGGTTATTAATAACCCGTTTTAGATAATTGGGGCGGTGTCATTTTTGTAATAAGAATTAGGAAAATGAAAACTTTCTAAAACGGTTACATTATAACCGTGTTAGAAAGTCTCTTGATGTCAGTTTCTAAAACGGTTCGGGAGACAACCGTTTTAGAAACTGTTATCATCTCCGTTTTAAGAACGGTTTCTAACTAACCGTTTTAGAAAATGTACCGATAAAAATCTCCCTCAGCATTTTCTTCTCCTGTAGAACAGATCTATATATAGATTGATGTGCAAGTCTGAAGAAGTAAAAACCGAGCGGTTTGGTAGTGTTGGATAGAATTATTTTGTTTTATTCTTATAACTTTGCTGAATTATTTCGGCGTTTTACTATTCTTCAGGCTGCAAGGAAGTCTGCACCTACCACCGGTGGTGTGAAGAAGCCTCACCGTTACAGCTCTGGAACCGTTGCTCTCCGGTAATATACCCTTCCCCAGTCGCAGTTAATTAAGTAATCCTTCCTTGGATAGTTGAATTAATTCTTATGTTTTCTTTCTTTTGAATCTTAAAAACAGTGAAATCCGAAATTACCAGAAGAGCACGGAACTTCTGATCCGCAAGTTGCCTTTCCAGCGCCTCGTCTGAGAAATTGCTCAATATTTTAAGGTAATTTAATGGGTTTTTAGATCGAATCATAGCACTAATAACTAGTGATGATTGTGATTGTTTCTTAATGGATGGTTTGAAAATTGCAGACAGATTTGAGGTTCCAAAGTCATGCTGTACTGGCGCTGCAGGAAGCTGCGGAGGCTTACCTGGTGGGTCTTTTTGAGGACACAAACTTGTGTGCCATTCATGCTAAAAGGGTTACAATCATGCCTAAAGATATCCAGCTCGCCAGGCGAATTGGTGGAGAACGTGCTTAGAATATATAGATCATTTTAATTTTTAGGAGAAACTTGTTGGGGTTTATTTATTGGTTTTTGATTGGTTAGGTATTTTTGTTGAATTTTAAAGAACTTAACTTTCTGTAAATCTATACAGTTTCTAGTTAAGGACAAGGATATATATTGTTGTTCAATTCCATTCTAGCCTATTATGTTTGTTGCAATTTCGTGATTTTGTGTGATGTTGTGGTTATCTTTAGAGTATAATTTGGGTAAGGATGAGTATGCGGATGTTGTTTGAAATTCAAATGGCATTGTGGATTCTTATATCTAGAACGGTTATAAACCGTTGTAAAAAATAGTATTAAGAACGGTTTCTTAACCCGTTGTAAAAAATAGTATTAAGAACGGTTTCTTAACCCGTTGTAAAAAATAGTATTAAGAACGGTTTCTTAACCTGTTGTAAAAAATAGTATTAAGAACGGTTTCTTAACCGTTTTAAAAAATGTAGGACTTTCTAGTCCGCCCATATCTAAAACGGTTTGGAAAATCTAAAACCCGTTTTAAATAACTACTTTTAACCGTTTTATAAAGTGAATTCTGTAGTAGTGAACGTTCTCAAGCGATACAGTTGCATCTTGAATGAATGCTACACGCATCACAATTTCGGACTAGAGGTTCAAAGTCTCAATAATAGGGTCTCTAATCTTACAAGACGTTTTCAAGAGTATGGAATAAAAGTTATGACAGAGGAAGAAGGACCGAGTTCTAGGCGGCAACAGTTGAGGCGCACATATTCCCATGTTGAGGAGGATGATTTTGTTGGGTTGGAGAGCGAGGTTGACATGCTTGCGGAGCAATTGGTGAATGAAAATATGATAGGCCAATTTAGAGTTGTTTCCATCTCCGGCATGGGAGGTTTAGGTAAGACCACCGTTGCTAGAAAGGTATACAATCATCCAAGTATAAGTCGTCAGTTTGAAAGTTTTGCTTGGGTTTGTATATCCCAACAATGGCGAAAAGAAGAGATTTTGAAAGGGATACTGATTAAAATGACTCCTGAAAAAAGACAAGAGATTGAGAAGCTGAGAGATGAGGAGTTAGTCAGAAAACTTTTTGACATCCAACAACATAGAAGGTGTTTGATAGCCCTTGATGACATTTGGTCAATAGATGCTTGGGAATCCATAAAGCATGCTTTCTCAACCAGAGAGAATGGTAGTAAAATATTGCTTACCACCCGTAACAAGGATGTGGCAATCCACATTGATCCGCATGGTTTTCACCATGAACTGCGACTTTTGAATGAGGATGAAAGCTGGGAACTGCTTCAGAAGAAGGCATTGAGAGGAAGAATTGTGCAAGGTATGATATGATTGTTCCTAAATACACTAAGTGAAACTAGTTATATTCATTCCTTTTCTTGATATTAATTTTCTCTCATTAGGCAGGCATTCTTCGAATTTGCTTAAACTTAACACGAGAAATCTGAAAAAGAATGGCATTGAATTTAAGGAAATTATTTTTATGGTTGGAAATTCTTATTCGAGAATAGCAGACCTTATTTTTTTTAATGAAGCAACCAATCAAAATGATGATATTTCATCTCGTACAAATTTGTTAGCTAATTAAGATGAATGGATGGTTTAGTAGACCTACACATCCACTCCTTGGTTTGTCCTTGTCATGATTCTAGATGAGTGCTGATTAAGTCGAGAAGAGCATGACATGTTTTGGTCTAATTCTAGAAAATAGTTTTGAATGTTACACAAAACATCACAGTAAATGTACAGTGTATATAAATATGGTAAACTCATGTTGAATTCTTTTGTCATAAAAATTTGTTTTGCGAAGGCACTAATCAGTTCTTTCTTTTCCTCCATAGAAAGTGAACATATCCATGAATTGGAGAAGTTAGGGCGAGAAATGGTTAAATCTTGCGGGGGTCTTCCATTAGCAGTGATAGTACTTGGAGGTATTCTTGCAACAAAACAAGGCACCCATGAGTGGAACATTGTGTGCAAAAATGTCAAATCTCAGCTACAAAGGGGAAGTATTGGACAACATCATGAAGAAGTCCAAAGGATATTAGCTTTGAGTTATGATGATTTACCATATCAACTAAAGCCCTGCTTTTTGAATTTGAGCATGTTTTTAGAAGGTGAAGAAATACGTGCACCAACATTGTATCAGATGTGGATGGCTGAAGGAATGGTTGCGCTAGAAGACAGAGAAGAGGGAGAGTCAGCACTGGACGTAGCACAACGTTATTTAGAAGAATTGGCAAACCGGTGCGTGGTTCAAGTAGAGGTAGAAGTACTTGGTACATTCAAAAGATTCGGAAAATGTCGGCTTCATGACTTAATGAGAGAGATGTGCTTGCTCAAGGCACAAGAGGAAAATTTCTCAATGGTGATGGACTATCGAAACCGAGGAAGTAATGATGAATTAGCAAACTCTAGCAAAATTCGTGGACTTGTCGTACAATTGGATGCACGAGACGTTCCCAATTACGTTGCTCCCGAAAAAGAAGTGAGTATGCAAATTCGATCCCTTAGATTTTCCATTTCAGAAGGCTACACTGAAAGGTTAGCAAGGCCCATAAAAAGTCTGTACAAAAATTTCAAGATGCTTAGAAGTTTGACAATAGAAGGCTTGCTTTTTAACAGAGGAAAGGACAACTTTAAGTTACCAAAGGCCATAGGGAAACTTATTCACCTCAGATATTTTTGTTTAAGAGATAGTATGTTTATAACATTACCGTCATCTATTGGAAACTGGCAACATTTGGAAACCTTTGATTTAAGAGATTCCAAGGTTTTGATCCCGGATGTGCTATCGAAGATGAAACGATTGAGATATCTGTATCTTCCAAAATCTCTGTATACGACGGGCAAGCTCAGATTGAGTGGCTTGAGCAACCTTTAGCTAATTTTCAACTTCAGGGATGATGTCATTGATGTTAAAGATCTATACGGATTAACTAATCTTCAGAGCTTGGTTGCCGTTGTAAGTGAGTATGAGAATGCTATAGAAATCATCCACTACTTATCAAACTCAAGCAAGTTAGAGATAGGGAATGTGGACGTTTGTGCTTTTGAATCCAGTCAGCCAGAGAAAGCACGCACTCTTATAAGAAAACTGTTGCTTTGTGGCAATCTTCATTTCTTGAAACTAGAAGGTCCGTTGGGAAAATTGCCGGAGTATCAGCCTGAGTTTTTTAAAAACCTTTCCTGGTTAGTCTTAGACCATTCTTTGTTTGAGGATGACCCAATGGAGACACTAGAGAAGCTTCCATGTTTGTTGTCTCTTGGTTTGCACAAGGAATCCTATATAGGGCAACAAATGGTTTGCCATGCAATGGGGTTTCCTAGGCTAAAATATCTTTATATCGATGGTTTGAACAACTTAAAGAAGTGGATGGTGGATGAAGGAGCGATGCCTAATCTTCGCAAACTTGGGATTAACATGTGCAAGGAACTAGAGGAGATGATTCCAGATGGATTGAGATTCCTTAGTTGCCTGGAAGTAGTGAAAATATGGAACATGCCTCAAGAATTCAATAACAGGTTAAAAGAAGGAGAGGATTTCAACAAAGTTTGTCACGTCCCTTCCGTTACTTTCCATGTTTATGATGAAGAAGAAGAGTAAGACTATGGATCATTGTAATCGGCTACATTTGGATTATCTCTCAAACTTTGTTCAGTTGTAGTCTGCACTTTTTATTAAGTTGCTTCCCTGCTAGCTACTCAGTATTGATTGCTGCTGCTTTCAATAAGCTTATTATAATCCAAAAAAAAAGTGTGCAAAAATGACTTGTTTTTTACCAAAAAAAACGTGTTATAATTCATAAAAAATTGGGAGTGGGAGTTTTTTAAAGATTTGAGTCACTCTCTTTTTTTCATCGATCAATAAATTGCATGTTCTTAATTGATATGGCGCAAAAATGGTTTTTTTTTACCAAAAAATGTGTGCTATAAATAAGGAAAAATTGTGATTTTTTTGAAAAAATTGAGTCACTCTCTTTTTTCATCAGTCATGAAATTTCATGTTCCTAATTGATATGGGTGAAAAAAATGGTTCGTTTTCACCCAAAAACATGTGTAATAACTCACGAAAAGTTGTGATTTTTCAAAAAAATTGAGTCACTCTCTTTTTTTCATCAGTCAATAAATTGCATGTTTCTTATTGAAATGGGTGCAAAAACGGCTCGTTTTTACAAAAGAAAATTGTGCTATAACTCACGAAAAGTTGCGATTTTTCAAAAACTTTAAGTCATTCTATTCTTTTCATCAATCAATAAATTGCATGATCCTAATTGACATGGGTGAAAAAACGGTTCATTTTTACCAAAAAACGTTTTCTATAACTCATGAAATTTTGTTATTTAAAAAAATAATCACTCTCTTTTTTACATGAGTTAATAGATTGCATGTTTATAATTGATGTGTGCAAAAACGACTCATTTTTTACTAAAACAACGTGTGCTATAATTCACGAAAAATTGTGATTTTTTTAAAACAATTAGTCACTCTATTTTTTCATTAGTCTATAAATTGCATGTTACTAATTGATATTATTGCAAAACGGCTTGTTTTTTATGAAAAAAACATGTGCTATTACTCACGAAAAGTTGTGATTTTTCAAAAAATTTGAGTCGCTCTCTTTTTTTATCAGTCACCAAATTGCATGTTCCTAATTGATATGGGTGAAAAAACAGTTCGATTTTTACCAAAAAATGTGTGCTTCACGAAAAGTTGTGATTTTTCAAAAAATTTGAGTCACTCTTTTTCTTTCATCAGCCATCAAATTTCATGTTCCTAATTGATATGAATGAAAAAAATGGCTTATTTTTTACCCAAAAAAAAACATGTGCTATAACTCACAAAAAGTTGTGATTTTTCAAAAAAATTGAGTTACTCTATTTTTTTCACCAGTTAATAAATTGCATGTTCCTTATTGATATGGGTGCAAAAATGGTTTGTTTTTACAAAAAAAAAACGTGTGCTTTAACTCTTTAAAAGTTGCGATTTTACAAAAATTTAAATCACTCTATTTTGTTCATCAGTTAATAAATTTCATGTTCCGAATTGATATGGGTACAAAATGGTTCATTTTTTACAAAAAAAACGAAACTAAACTCCCCATTCTCTCTCTCAGATGCAGGAAAGGGATGAGCTCAAATGCTGGACCGAGTGCACAAAATAAGATAGAAACGTTAGCATAACTTCTGACATAGGAGAGAGCTGTGTGCATTCTAATCGTAAACACTTATTCTTGTATTTCGAGTGCATAATCTATTGAAGACACACACGAACACAAACTGTTTGAAATTATGCGAATTTGAAAGAAAAAGCCAGCAGGCGAATAAAGTGAAAAAATAGCCACAAAACCCTGGCAGCCAAGCACCAAAGTGCGGCATGAATCTCAATAAGCACCAATGTGCATGTTAAGCTTTGTTATGATTTAGTGTTCGTGTGTGTGGACAAAGGATTGTGGTGCAAGAATTTTTATCTAAGTGTCTACTTGAGTACTTTGCATAGACAATGCGAGGGATTATAAGAAACTCTCAGCACACACTGCACGCTGGCGGTTTGGTCTTTATTCATTTCACTTTACCCGTTAAATTGTATAAATCGAGTGTACTGTAAACTTAACAAAGTAAATGTTCATGCATGCGAAAGATTTGAAAATGGATTGATAATGATATTGTGAGTGTTTGAATGTGGAGTGGACAAGGGCTTAGTTTTCATTTTCCTTTGCTCGGGACTAGCAAAGATTCAAGTGTGGGGGGTTGATAAGTCGGAGTTGTACTGACTTATTTGTCTTGCATACTCACCCTTTTTATATAGAAATGGAGTGAAAGGAATGCTTTGTGAATGGCTTGTGCATATTATTGTTCATGAACTTACAACTGATGAAAATGGCTAAGTGTGGAGAATGTGTGTTGAGTTTGATGCGATTATGGAAAATATGCACATACTCTCCTTAGCCTCACAAGTCACTCACAACTCACAACACTCACAAGTCACTCACGTCGCACACAAACCACTCACACATCACACACATCACTCACAACACACAGCGGGTGCCTAGCGCGCCCGCCCACTACACACGCACACACGGGGCGGGCGCGCCACTCAAGCACTACTAGGAGCCCGCCCCCTCTCACTCGCACACACACGGGCAGGCGCGCCTACACACGCTACACCCACACACGCACACGGCGGGCGCCTAGCGCACCCGCCCACCCTCACGCACACACTCACTCACATTCACTTGCACACTTGCACAGTTTTATTATTTGCATACACCTCACCGCACTCGTGCCCCCGCACACATTCTGCGCATGCTATCAGGCACTCACTCACGTTCACTTTTGGACACCAACTATTTGAGAAAATGCATCGAAAATCCTTAACGGTTAAGTCTCGAGTGAACCACGTGACCTCACTTTACCTTTGCTGATTTAATTGCAGACACGTGGTAGACTCTCCGAAAAAGACGGAAATTTCCAGGAAGGTCACTAGGCCAGCCCAGCAAGGGAAAAGTATAAAAGGAGCTGAAAGAGAAAGAGAAAGGGGAGATCGGGAGATTGAGGATCAAGAATAGAAAAGAAAATTCCAGAAAGGGAGAAGAGCTTGAGAAATTGCCCATTTCAATTCACTCTTGTAATCATGAATTCTGAGCCGATCAAAATGATCGGCTAGACATAGAGTGTTGCCTTGAGGGGTTATATGTATGGATTTGATCTTGTTTGAGACATTTGATTAAGAATTTTATCTGTGTTATTTATGTTCATCATTATGTACTCGTTGTGTTTGATGTTTTGCATTAGCTTAAATTCATATTAAATCTGCGGTGACCACTGAGATTTGAGTGAACATGCCTAAGGAAATTAATCATAACTTGTGCTGATTATGAACATGCTTGTGTGAGTCTTAGTTCCTGCATATCTTGTGATTTCTGCTGTGCGGTGACCACTGACAGTGAATTTCAACCATAGGAAAGGCCTAAGAATATCCTCATATTGTGGGTTTAGGTTATGAATTGGGTAACTGCCCTGACAGGGGAGTTGATCAGGGATTAATCGAGACTTTATTGTAGGAGGATAGGGATCTGGGAGAGTGCCATTCGTACCTAGAGCTTGCCTTGACAAGGGAAGTTAAAGGGGTATTGTGGAATGGATTTGTGAGAACTGACAAGTTGATCAAATCCTAGTTCACTAGCAGAGAAGTCCCCTCACATTTGTTTACACAAGTCCGAGATAATAAGAGAAAGATCCATACTAGTTGTTCCACCCTCAAGGCAACACCTCCCCTTTTATTGAATTTTACGCTATTCAATTCTCCCGCATTTCAATTCATTTGAATATCTGTTTGTGCTACTTTAATTGCTTACATTTTCTATCATAAATCAATACTCGATCATAGTCCTCTTCCTGTGGAGACGATCCCACTCATCACTGCTGCATTTATTGTTGAGTTAGGGTAAAATTGGGGAGCCCGCGACACTCCGCACCAATAATACACGTATTTTGGTAAAAAATTGCAAACTTAAAAAATGTGTCGATTTTGACTTTTCCTCTACTATTTTTTAAACATACCTCAATTGCCAATATGCATTCTAACGAACGGTGTTAAAAAAAAGTGAAAATTATATTTTTCAACAAATTTTCATTTTTCATAAGTTATAATATATATTTTAGCCAAAAATGGCAAAATCCAAAAATTCGTTGATTTTGACTTTTTTTGCATTGGTTTTTTTAATCACCTTGATTGTGAAAATGCATTCTAGAGAATATTGTCAAAAAAAGTGAAAATTAATCTTTTCACCAAAGTTCTATTTTTCATAGGTTATAACACATGAATTTTGTTCAAAAATGGTAAAGTCAAAAACACGTATTGATTTTGGCTTTTCCACTACTGTTTTTTTACACACAATTCAATTGACAACATGCATTCTAATTAACAGTGTTAAAATAAGTGAAATTTAGATTTTTCACCATAATTTCAAATTTCATGGGTTATAATTTGGTTTCTCTATTTCTTAATGTTGATTTAATATTAAATCTAGTATTGGCTATGTGAAACCCCAGAATTTTCATATAAATAAATATTGTATTTTATAGTTTAAAATGTTACTTTTTTTTCGTCATATGAATTTTAGTTTAGAAACGAATATATATTTAAGTGATTCTACCAACGGATAAGAATTTTTATTTAAGATTATTAAATGGGATCATGTGTTAAATGTTACTTGTGGGTTTACAAGTCAATACGAGAAAAATCCTGTAATTTAATTGTAAAATATTTAGGGACTTAATTTAGCTGCTTCATAAAATTACACATCAAATAAGTAAAAAGGAATGATGTGGTTTCTAGTTAATCACTTTAAACTCCAACGACCATGTGGCAACTTAGAAGACTTAAAAAAAAAGAACCAAACAAAGAATTTGGGTCAAAGACGCGTTGCTGTCTTGAGAGCTGAGATAAAGCTCAACTCTGCAATTCCAAGAAGCAATACAAAAGCTCAAAGCCTAAGCAGCTGAACAATTCAGAGTGGCGGCTAAGAAGTCTTGAGGGCAAATGTATGTACATATATTTACATATATGCGTAGGATCCTAATTTGGGACTTTCAAACGAGGAAAAAACATAAGAGCAGATTTAGCTACAGGGCTGTATTTGAGGAAGGAATTACAGTAAAATAAGAGATTTTGTAACAATTTGAGGGAAGCCAAAGAGTAGTGGATTTGGAGGCTTTTGTGGAGGAAGTGACTAGGCAAACAACGCAACTAGACAGAGAAAAGTGTGAGTAAATACAGGACTTTTTTAAAATTGTTCTATACATCCCCATGTCCCTTGTTCTTGTGGCTAAATTACACTTCTTTTTCATATAAATTTATTGTAAAGTGCTTTGATTATTTGCAAGATTTTAAACTGAAAAATTGGTTATGGAATTTTGTGATTGGATTGATTTCGGCTTAGAACCGAGGTGTTACAGTTTTAAACTGTAAATTGGATATGGAATTTTTGGTGATTAGATTAACTTCGCCTTGAAACCTATGTGCTACAGAATTGTTTATGCTCTCTGGGTTTGAAATCTTATTGATGCCTCTAACCTATTCGGTGTAATGCCTAAAGGAAGTGAGAGCTGAACTTTAAAGTTGTGTTCATGATGGAGCTGCATATGTGTAATATTTCAAACTGCTTTTCGACCCAGTTGTATGCATAATTTGAAAATAATTAAAACATAACAGTTTTAGTACTATGAACCTAGTTTAATATGGTTTTGATTTCATCCTATTTGGATATTTGGTTGCCAAGTTATGATTATTTGAAGCATTGCTGCCAGAAACAGAATTCGTGTCAGAAACTTAATGCCTTCAACGATTTTGGTTTGTTTTGTTTTCTACTTTCTAGGCAGAATTCTGAACATTGTATAAAAGAAACAATTTTGTATATTGAGTCTAGTTTAATATGGTTTTGATTTCACACTGTTTAGATTTTTGGTTGCCAAGTTATGGCCAATTGAAGCAACCTTGTCAAGACTGAATTCTGTTAAGGGATTTTACTCTCTTAGCAGGTTTTGCTTTTTTTTAGCACATTATAGACGGAATCTTGGACTTAATAAAACATAAGGATTTCATTATCTTGGGTCTAGTTATATAATATTTTGATTTCATATCATTTGGACTTTTCAACCAAAAGTTATAACCATTTGAAACAATTATGAAAGACTGAAATCTAGATATGGAACTTTTAGTAATTACAGCGACTTTGAACTATTTTTATCCTATCTTGCATATTGAATTTGGAATTCTATAAAACACAAAAGTTCTAGTCTTTTTAATCCACTTTTATACACTTTTGGTTTCACATTATTTCAATCTTTGGTTACAAATTTATGATTATTTGTATTCTATATGGCAGAACTGAAATTTGTTACGAAATTTCAGTCCTATACGAAGTTTGAACAATTTTTACAGTTGTTTGTGGAGTGAATTTGGAGATTGCTAAAACATAAAAGTTTTAATATTATAAATCTAGTTTCATATGCTTTTGATTTCATATTAATTGGAGTTTTGGTGACAAAGTTATGACCTTTTGAAATCACTATGGCCAAACTGAATTTGTTAGAGGATTTCAGCCAATACAACAACTTTGAACAATTTTTACACTAAACAGCAAACTGAATCCAGAATTTCATAAAACATAAAAGTGTTAGAGTTTAAATTAGAGATTTACACAGTGTTGGTTTTATATTATTTGGGCCGTTGATTGAGAAGTTATAGTCATTTGAAATAGACATGGCAGAACTGAATTTCTGTTACCTGATTCTAAATCATTATAGCAATTTTGAACAGTATTTCCAATATGTTGCATACTGAATTCTGAAAATATTGCAACATGTAAATTCGGTTGTTATGAGTCTATTTTCATATACTTTTAGTTTCACCACATTTGGGTATTTGGATATTAGGCTATAAAACTTTGATTAAAACATGTCGGTAATGAAATTTATGACCTAAATCTTAGGTTATCTTTTAGAATGGCTTTGAACAAACCTGGTTTCAAATGGCTTTCACCTCGCATCATTTGGATGTTTTCATATCAAATTTTAGCGGAATGAATTGAATATGATAGAACTGAATCTTTGTTTTGGGACCTTAAAGCCTTTTATATGTTGGTTAGCTCTCCAACGCTTTCAATATAGAATTTGGAAGGTCAGAAAATATAAGAATTTTCTTAATTTGAGTATGGTTTTATTTAGTAATGTATTTATATCGATTGGAAATGACGTTGTCAAGTTACATTGTTTCGAATCAAACAAGGAATCATGAATTCCGCTATAAGAAGTTCAAATTGCATTTTGGAACTATCTATTGAAAGCCTTTCATATTGAGATAGTTTTGTTTTTGTGTCAATTGATAATTGAAGGGCATTGTTTGAATTGTGGACACGCTCTTGTCCTGCATTAAAGAGTGCACTTTTTGATAAATGAGTTTTTCTAGTCATTTGCCATTGGCATATGTTGTAATTGATATGTCGGTGTATATGTGGGACTTCACGTCCATAAATTATGTATTGATAAACTAGGTACGTTGGAACTAAGTGTTGTGCGGAGCTAAGTGCTATGCCACTTTAAAGACGGGAGCCACCTCTAAAGTCCGTACGAGCCACCTCTAGAGTCCAACGTTACCAGCAATTGGTGAATAATTGAGATGTACTTGGTGAAAAGTGATTGTCATATGATTTTTTGGATTTTGTGAACGTGTCATATTTGTATCGTATTTGATTGCATGGCCCCTAGTAGGTGTTGGCTTGGAGAGTTATCGAGATGGCATTGGACCGACGATTACGCCAAGACCACACCGGTGAGCCCCGTCACGTGATTAAGGAGTTTTTAATCCCGTTGACGGGAGTCGGAGTGGCAAATCCGGATGCCACGTTAGCCCCGTCACTGACCACCAGGAAGGATAAGGTAGCTTCTCAAGTCGTGCACGCAACAACGAATTGTTTGGGGATATAAGGTTGGTAAAAGTCAGCAAGGCCAATCGTGAGTGGTACCAATTATATGTCTAATGTTTTATATGGAGTTAACGACAAAGTTATGTGATATATGGCTATGTGCATTGCACAATCTTTTATGTGATATTTGAGACTTTGTCATATGGTTATATGCATTTGGAAATAGGTTGTCATATGGTTATTTGAATTGGAAAAATGTTTAATTGAAATTATACTTTCTTAAAGTTAATTTTCTAAAAATTATTCATTATTCCGTCACTGGGTTTTTTTGAGCTCACCCTTTTATAAAAATATTTTCAGAGCAATGCAAGACAGATTAAATGGTGAATTGGATTTTTTTGGATATTAAAATACGCTGAAGAAATAGGATTGCCGAAGAAATAGAAGTGTAGAAGGTTAAGGTATTGTAATCGTTCAGATTTGGATTGTAATACCGATGATACGCAATTTTTAATCTTTTGAATGGTTTGTCTTATGGAGATGGTGAATATTGTGTTCAAAATTTTATCTGAAATTTTCAGGTTATAATTTATTAATGTTCAAGGTTAGGGCCCAGACGTGAGTCGGGCGTAATCTAACGTTCCCGTCACATTTCCGTTAAGGGATTTGGGCGGGGCGTTACAGGCTAATTCCAATCGGGTTGTGTTAGGATTAGAGAAGTAATTAATTAAGCTAATTTTTGTTAACTACCGATTAACTAAGAAGAAATTGGGTTACGTTGGAGTTGATTATCGGTAGCCTATAGTTGGTTAATTCATGCTATTAATTAATCCTTGAATCTATTATCAGTTGATAATTAGTTAATGTAAATTTACTTATTTTCCATGCTTTTCTATTTTGTGTATTTTTCATAATTTTTCTTATTAATTAGTTTTATTTACTTTCCTTATTTATTAATAATTATTTGTGACATCTTTCCTTGAATTAACTAAGAAAATAATTGTATTTCTATTGCTCGTGGGATCTTATTATATTATTTTCTATTCTTTAAAGTAACTAATTTATTTGGTAGCAAAAACGACTCTACCATCTAGCAAGCAAAGAATTGCTACAATTTTATCTTTAAGCTTTCTTTTGACGGGGACAAAGACAGAAATATGAAGTTTCAAATTTGAGTTTTCTAAATTTTATGTTTAAAATGCATATATACGTGTCCAGTTTTTTACCTCTTCCCACTTATCCATAAAGAAATAAGATACTGTGGCACGTGACTTTCACTGTTCACAATGTGTCTAATTTTTCTAATATTATTATGCAAATATTCTAGTTTTTCCTTCTATGCACATTAAAAACCAGCCATATACAAAGAAACAATACTAATGTTTTTTGCAATTTTTTTATGACACATTATAAAAGGGACACAAATCCAATAAACATGCTAACATCTATATTCAAAGATACAAAAATAAAAAATTACCAATAGAGAAACTAAGAAATAAATACAAATAATCAAGATTCAGTTTAATTTTGTTTTCAATATTTCAAATTTCAAAAGTATTCATAAAACAAAGGGTAAATTGTAAAATACCATGGTGAACAATAATTAAATTGTAATACAATAATAAAATAGCGGAAAACAGTAATAAAATAATAAAATCCAAAAAAAAAAACAATAAAATAGTAAACTACAAAAATTATAGTGACCTATGAGCAAAAAAGAAGAAATCTTTTACTATTTTGAGGAGTATTGAGTGAAAAAGGAGAAAACTCTACTATTTTAAGGAGTATAAGAATGAAAACATTCCATGAATTCATAACAAAGAAAATCTAGAATCTCATTACGGTACCTATATCCCACCATCCTCATATAAAGAGGTTCGGATTCTTATAACATCATCCTTTTTAACCCATACTATGAGAAGCAAGATAGAATCTCAAAACAGGTACTTTTTTTATGGGATTCATTTGAAGTAACTATTACATAAATCCTAATTTATTACATCAATCCTATAGGTTACACTTGGGATCTTGTCCGTTATGGATCTTGTTTGGGTTCTTTCCTATAGGTTACACTTCGAATCTTGTTTGGGTTCTTTGCTGGTGTTTAGCGCTAATTGAAACCAATGCAGGCAAGATTATATACTAATCAGGGCATTCGAGCAAAGGAGAAGGGTAATGCTGTTGAGACGTTCGAACCCCGACCTCTAACCTCAAAAAGTCTTAAGGCTTTTCAAGTGGCCACTAGGGCATAACAGGTACTTAAATCGTATCATTCTCGCATAAAGAGGTTCGGATACTCATTAGCCAACCACCAAATACAAAAAATGTCAAAACAATTCACAAAAGCCCTAAAGGCCCAAACTTGTTAGTTTATTTAACAAAATTTTACTAAATATTCATTTTATAGAAAACAATACCCTAATCAATGTCATGTGTGGGACAAAGAACCTTTTACCAATCAATTAAATATTTGGTTCCCTCAATCAATCTAAAACGGGGAAAAATTCATGTAGAAGAGCAGAGAATGAAATTCAAATTCATTGCTACTGTAGTAATGGTTATCTTGTTTAGAGATCGAAATGGACATGCAAAAGATGATTGTTGCAACCTGTATATATGTAATCAAGACACTAGAACACAACTTGTTATTACTTTCTTTCTTTTCAGACTTATGAATAACGTTTGCTTCTTCCTTTGTTGACCTTGTTAACTGGCCTCTACCTGGAAATGGTCTCAACACAAAGTCATTCTGTCTGAATATGAGAGGAATGCTCTATAGTGTCTGAATATGACTCGGCAAGAATGGCAATATAATAATGGTATCTTACTTAACAACAATCATTGTAGTAATTAGAAAGTTCATGGAATCTTTAAAACTTCAGCAGATCACCTTTTCACATCAGAACTTGCAACATGGCAAGCATTTTGAGTATCCAGGATTCCTTATCCAACAAAACAATGAAATAAAACGAAACTTACAAATTCTCATGACAAGATAGCTTTTAGGTTTCAAGCATCTAACAGCGCAAGGAGAGGTGTAGTGAGTCTTTTAGCCAAAGGTCTGAATTCTAAGGAATCATCTTAAACGACCGACTAGGGGGACTCGTGCTTTCGAAAGGAAACATAAATGGACAGTTGATATTTGGTACTGCAGAGGGTTTTTTCCTGCAAGAACTCCCAACCATTTTCTTGAAACTCATCCTCTTCATCGTGAATAATCTTCTTGCCCCAGAATGGCCTGAATCAATAGGGAAATCCAATTCATTGGTCCTCTAGATACAATCAAATAGAAAACCTTTCCATACTTTGTACCTGGAGTACTTCACTTTGCGATTTTGGGCTTTTGGCAATGTTTATCATGCACTTCCTGGTCATGAGACGCTTGAAATGCCATATTCTAAGAGCCCTACCATATGGATGCAATGAAATATACAATGTTCTTAAAGAAAAAAACAATTTTGCATCAAATACAATATAAACTCGAGTAGAAATAAAGGAAACATCTATAAAGTCAAAGAAAACAGTTGAAAAAACATAATATAGAATGAAAGAAGAGCTTCCTACTGGGTGCTTAAACCT
Organism: Ophiorrhiza pumila; assembly: GCA_016586305.1. Classification (NCBI taxonomy): domain Eukaryota; kingdom Viridiplantae; phylum Streptophyta; class Magnoliopsida; order Gentianales; family Rubiaceae; genus Ophiorrhiza; species Ophiorrhiza pumila. The sequence continues at coordinate 23,225,705 of BLIW01000003.1, read as the reverse complement.
TTAAAATTGAAGCAACTGACAAAACGAGAAGTAGGAACAGAAACAAAGAAATTAAGAATAAAAACTTAGGAAAAGACACACAAAAGATGCTGCAGGCACAACACACAAAATATTGCACAAAAGAAAGGGAAACATTGCCCAGCACAGCCAATTGACAATAAACTATTCAAGTATACAACAACAACAAGAACTAAGCCTATATCCAAGTAATTGGGGTCGGCTATATGGATCACATTTCTATCATGGTTGATCTAAACTCATTTAGCGGGAAGCTTCTTAGTCTTTACATGATTTCTAATATAATCCATATTATAGGGTTTGGCAAAGTTTTACACTAGTTGCCAACCTATTGCAACCATCCTCCTTTTTCCGGGCTTGGAACCGGCTACTTATAGGTAGATAACTTGCTTATAGTTAGGAGGAATTAAACTATGCAACTATCTTCTTCATTAAATCTATTCATCCTGGCTTGCAAACATGAAAGAGACTTGTTGGAAATTAAACTAAGCTTTATTAATTAGAAATTATATTTCTAATAGGATTTACTTATTAGATTGTTTTCCTTTAGGAATTAGAGTTTGTGAGGGATACACTCCCCAAATCCTTGTTAGTTTTAGTTAGTTTCTTAACCTATAAATATATGGGTTGGTTAAGTTATTTTTAGTAGAACAGAAATAATAAGAAAAAAATAGAAAGGCCGACGCCTTTGTTGCTCATTGTTCAGAGTATTGTGGTTTTTTGTTAAAGAAGCCATACGGCTTATTTTCCTTTTGCATCTTTATTGTGTTTTGGTTAATTAAATAAAATCGATCCTACAAATTGGTATCAGAGCCAGGTTATTATCTGTTAGCCATGGCAGAGATGGATTTAATTTGTTTTGTTCCTAAACTTAGGGAAAAACAAAATTATTTTTATTGGAAGGTTATGATGGAAACCCATCTTAAAGCTTTTGGCTTGTTCCAATATATTCAAGGAGACATAACAGAAGATGTTGATGAAGATGCAAAGATGGAAGAAAGATTGGCATTATCCCAAATATACCAGGCGGTTGATATGTCAATTTTTGGGAAAATCTCAATGGCTAAAACATCAAAAGAGGCATGGAATATTTTGGAGAAAACATACATGGGTATCAACCAAGTTCAACAAAATAATTCCTTGATGTTAAAAAGGAGATTTGAACTTTGCATCATGGAGAATAATTTGTTGATGTTACAAAGAAGGTTTGAGATTTGCACAATGGAGAAAACAGAATCCATTGAGTCATATTTTTGTCGTTTGTTAGTGATCAAAGAAGAGATGAAATTAAATGGGCGTCTTTTAACAGATGAGATTTTTGTTGATAAAGCTCTCAACACTTTGTCTGTGAAGTTTGATCAGATTGTGGCCTTTATACAAGAGACCAAAGATTTGTCCACATTGACAATTGAAGAATTACATGATTCATTAATTCTACATGAACAAAGAATTAATGAGAAATTAGATGATCAGGAAAAGAATGCAAAAAATGTGATTGTGAACAAAGACGTCACCTTTGACGAACAGGAAGACTGGGATTGGTCTTCTAAAGAGCCAACAATATTAGTTGGTCAACTACGAATGCATTCCTATATTGAGGAAGAAGACAATAGACAAAATATTGAACAAGTTCAACAATCAATTGCTGATTCTTCATCTTCAAGTATTGAATTCACTTTAGAAATTGAAAATCTCAAGGAAGGAAATTGTGGTTTTGATCATATTATTGAAGTGGTGGATGAAAGAAGTATTGATTCAATTGAAGAAGATGAAGATATTATTTGTTCGGTAGAGCAAGAACAAGAAATTCATGTTGATGAGTATGTGGAGAAAAAAGAAATTGACAATATTGGTGAAAAATATTTGTGTGATTTTGTCGAAGGGATTAATGTTGAATTGAGCAAATACAAGAAAAACAGTGATACAATGAAGCTTCACATTTGTGAAGATGTGGATGAATTTGTTGTTCTTGTGAATAAAGAAGAAAAAGAGGTTGGTGATTTCACTTATGAAGAGAAAGACGAAATCATTAATTTTGAAGAGGAAAAAGAAACCATATCCATGGTTGAAGGTGATAAAAATATCACCAATGATTGTGATATTGTTAAGGTAAACAATATTGAAAAGATTGTTCAAGTTGAACGATACGATTTTTTGATTCTTGGAAATTACATTGGTCATTCTTTGATAGAAGAGAATGTTGGTATATGGAAGTTTTGTACTAAAGGAAAAGAGGCAGAAAACATGTTTGAAGACTTCAAGATCAGGAACTATAAAATTCGTCTCAAGTTACATGTGAAGACGAAGATGAAGATAAAGAAGAAGATCAAATACAAGATCCAAACTGCAATAGAGATTGCAAAAGGAATTCAAGCACGTGATCTTGAAGGTATTGATTATTTATAGAAAGCTTAGTTTAAAGGGGGATTTGTTGGAAATTAAACTAAGCTTTATTAATTAGAAATTATATTTCTAATAGGATTTACTTATTAGATTGTTTTCCTTTAGGAATTAGAGTTTGTGAGGGATACACTCCCCAAATCCTTGTTAGTTTTAGTTAGTTTCTTAACCTATAAATATATGGGTTGGTTAAGTTATTTTTAGTAGAACAGAAATAATAAGAAAAAAATAGAAAGGCCGACGCCTTTGTTGCTCATTGTTCAGAGTATTGTGGTTTTTTGTTAAAGAAGCCATACGGCTTATTTTCCTTTTGCATCTTTATTGTGTTTTGGTTAATTAAATAAAATCGATCCTACAAGACTTGCATAATAACAGCACTTTGAAGCCCAAGATTTTTTTGGTTAAAAAAAAAGAACCAAGCTCAAGGAAGAAATTAAATACTTCATAAAGATGGAAGTACTTGATTCTTTCATTGCTGAAACACAAAAAGAGATCATAGAAAAACATAAAATTTCACAGGTATGAAGATAACAAATCGAGGAAGAAGAAATTCATAAGTCAAAAAAGAGAATGGAACAGTTATAATCATACAAACTAGGCAGTAAGATAAGAATCAGAGGTTAAGGAGAACAAAGTTAATTATAAGAATGAGAAGAAATATTAACAAATAAAGTATCTGAAACAAAATGAAGAAATAGAAGATATCAAATAACAAAATGCACATAAAGTGCAGAGAAAAAATGATTGGGAAAGAAGAGGAAGAAATTTGAAAGAAATCAAATCATTTTTCAACAAACTAATGATGTCAACTTCGACGGTTTGATTAATTCTATTATACATGAATTGAGGGCTATTGTGCTTCATGAAGGGAAAATTTCAAGAACAAAAAAGAATTGGGAGATTGCTATAAAATGGAATTTGGATTTTCAAAATTTTCAATGATTCTTATCCTGAAATAGTTCTGTTCAGGTAGGTAGTGTTCTTGCCTAGAACTTGCGCAAGCTCATTTTCTCCATCAATATAGTATTCTGCTTTTTACCTTTAAAAAAAAATTAAACAAATAATATTAAAAAGAAAAAAGAAAGGCAAAAAACGAAAGAAATCAGCAAACAAACCAATAAAGTAAGCACAAGAGAACGGATATCAAAGAACCTAAATCAAACCAAAAATAAGAATATATAAAGAGAGAACTTTATTTTTTATTTGGCCTAACCTCGTCCATAATGGGAGGCGCCACACCCAATTTTATTTATTAACTTCAAAAGATTGGTGGTAGATATACCCTAACCACCATTACAAGAGGAAAAGCGTTTAAACAAGGAGTAATACTCCCTTACATGAAACCTTAACAAAAAGTAAATGAGGAGGACTTCCTCCTTTACATGTGTGTGAGTTTCGAGACTTTGAGAATAATATGAACATGTTATACCCAAACTCTCGAGTACCTTAACAAAAATAATCTCCCTTAAAATTTCCCAATAATTCTCCATGATAGATGGGGACTAATTATAGAGTGCAATCAGAACACATCATGTCACGCCCCGAATCCGACGTGGCACGGCCACACCCTTGGAATAGTCTTCTCAAGTGTGCGAAGCCTCATTTGACTTTTCAAAGTTTACTATGCCAAAGGATCGTATGTACTAAATAAAAGGAAAAAAAAATCTTTCGCTTGCGTATTCAAGAAAACCATCAAAATCAAGTCGACATCCTTTATATATGATTTATCTTTCCTAACGATTCATAACATAGTTGTACGATTGATTCGGAAAACAAAAATTGAAAATAGCTGAGAAAAATAGGATCAGACGACCTTCTGGACTTTCGGACGTCCGAAAGATAGTTTCGGACGACCTGGTCGTCCGAAACTGTCGTCCGAAAGTCTTGTGAAAATACACCCATTCCGATGAATAGGTTCGGACGGCTCTTGATAGTTTCGGACGTCCGAAACTTAGGATCGGACGACCCTTCAGAGTTTTGGCCGTCCGAAAGTGTCGCGAACTATTTTGGCTCCCCTGCAGTTATTTAGGTTCGGACGACCCTTCATAGTTTCGGTCGTCCGAAATCCCAACATTTCTGCATATACTTCTCTTTTAAAAACCACAAACAAAATCTTAACATCAAAACCAAATGAGACACCATTCCCATAATCCAAAACATTCATTCTACTTATTTATACATCTACGAACATCAATACATCAAGATTTCTTCATTATATACCCAAAAGAGGTAATGGAACACTTAAACGTTGTCCATTACAACAAGATCCAACAATATTCTTTCTTAACTACAAAATTTACACATTAACCCTACATAACTACAAGTATCCACAACTTCAACTCCATCAACTACAAAATACGCAAAACACTCATTCTCCTCCTTTAAGCAATCACTCCAAAATGCATCTAAAACATTCACATCTGCAAAAACTACAACAACTTGTGGTATGAGCAAAACAATTGCTCAGTAAGTGATATTGACATTCCTTTATCGGTTTGAGCATGTCATACACATAATATACTTTCATAAAATCATTTCAACACATGAAAACTCACATTTTGAAACATTTCCAATTCACACACACATATATACAAATAGCAAGTGGCACAATCATTTATCAAATGACATTTACAAATACGTTGTGTATTCAACACTTAGCTCAAGAATGATTCAAGTTACTTTCGGTACACTGGATCCAGTTCCTGACTGTTACTCCCGTCAGGTAGGCCAAATGACAAATGAATTCTAGCTATTTTATCCCGCTAGATGGGCCAAATGACAAATGAGTGGAACATGTTCCTACCTATCATCCCAAGAAACATTCAAGAGCTCAAATAATTCAAATTCATTCATCAAATACTTTGATTTCACAAAAGCCACTGCATATTTTTCATATACATCAAAATCATAAACTAGTACATGCTCAATCCATTTATATATATCACAACATATCAACTTCTAAAAATACCTTCATTAAATCATATTAAAAACATAAAGGAATATCAATCCACTTACTTGAAGTCACTTCCCACTATCACACTTGATTCCCACCACCTATGTATTCACTTCCTATTACAACAAAGATTCAACTTCTTACTACTCTTAAACACTACACAAAGACATGACTCATTAAATAAAGGAAATAGAGAATTCCCTTACCTCAAAAGATTGAAATTGGAGGGAGAATGGTTTCCTTCTTGCTCTTTAATCCACACTAGCTCCTTCTTGCCCTAGTTAGGAGAGGGAAAATGAGTGAAATTGGGGAAGGAAATAAAACCTAGTCTAGGCTACACATGGGTCTTTAAGACTAAGTTTGACAAAATTGCTAATAAGTCCCTCAAGTTTTCCTTATTTATTAATTAGCCCTTAAATTTTGGGTCATGGGTATTATATTCTACCCTCCTTATAAAAAGTTTCGACCTCGAAACTTAAAGTACCTTGTTCTTCAAACAAATGGGGATATTTTTCTTTCACTTCTTCTTCTAATTCCTAAGTCGCCTCACGAGGAGTGTGATTCGACCATTGCACTTTTACATATGGGATTGTCCTTCGCCTTAACACTTGTTCCTTCCGATCAACAATTCGTAAGGGAATCTCTCTATATGACAAATCCTCTTGTACTTGCAAAGGTTCCACTTCTATCTCGTGACTGGGATCGGAGATATACCTTCTTAATTGGGACACGTGGAATACATTGTGAACTCTTGACAAGGATGGCGGCAAGGCAAGTCTATAAGCAAGATCTCCAATCTTTTCTAAGATTTCAAATGGCCCAACATACCGTGGACTTAACTTTCCACTCTTGCCAAAACGCATTACTCCCTTATTAGGCGATACTCGAAGATATACTTTGTCTCCACTTTGAAATTCTAAAGGTCTCCTCTTGGTATCCGCCCAACTCTTTTGTCTATCTTTAGCCGCTTTCAAATGATCTCGAATCAAAGGAACTTTCTCAAGAGTCACCTGTACTAAATCCGGTCCCATAATATTCTTCTCACCAATCTCGTCCCAACAAATAGGTGATCGACATTTCCTCCCATACAAGGCCTCATAAGGTGCCATTCTAATGCTAGCATGGTAGCTGTTGTTGTATGCAAATTCAATAAGGGTCAAATAGTCAACCCAACTACCCTTGAAGTCAAGAACACATGCTCTCAACATGTCCTCAAGAGTGTGAATGGTCCTTTCCGATTGTCCATCTGTCTGTGGATGAAAGGCTGTGCTAAGTGTCACTTTAGTCCCCATTGCTCGATTGAAACTTTCCCAAAACCTAGACACAAACCTTGGATCTCTATCGGAGACAATGCTGACCGGCACACCATGTAAACGGATAATATTGTCCATGTACATATTGACTAATTGCTCCATAGTAGCCGTGGCTCGCATAGGTAAGAAATGAGCTGTCTTAGTCAATCTGTCCACGATTACCCATATGGTATCTTGATTAGTCTTTGTCTTCGGCAAACCACAAACAAAGTCCATAGTCACATGTTCCCATTTCCAAACTGGTATCTCTAATGGCTTCAACAATCCCCCGGGACGTTGATGTTCAACTTTGACTTGTTGACATACCATGCATTTGGAAACAAAGTCCGCAATGTCTCTCTTCATTCCACTCCACCAGAAATTTCTTTTCAAGTCCTTATACATCTTTGTGCTTCCTGGGTGGATGGAAAATTTCGAATTATGTGCTTCCTTCATAACTTCTTTCTTCAAATCGGAATCATTGGATACACATAACCTACTTTGAAACCACAAGCTCCCATCATCATGTAATTGGAAATCCGATTGTTGACCTTCTTTAATCCGCTCTTTCTTATTCTTCAACTCAACATCATTGTCCTGAGCCATTTTAATTTGTTCAAGGAGTGTAGGTTGAGCTACCAAAGCTGCTAAAAATCCATCGGTTGCCTCAATCACCTCAATCTCTAATTTCTCAAATTCAGAAATTAACTGATTCTGTTGGGTCAACAACGATGCCAATACTCCTGAAGACTTTCTACTCAAAGCATCCGCTACTCTATTTGCCTTCCCGGGATGGTACTTAATATCCAAGTCATAATCATTCAACAGTTCTAACCATCGCCGTTGTCTCATATTCAATTCCTTTTGAGTAAACAAATACTTCAAGCTTTTATTATCTGTAAATATTTCACATTTTTCCCCATACAGATAATGTCTCCAAATCTTCAAAGCAAACACCATAGCTGCTAGTTCGAGATCGTGTGTCGGATAGTTCTGTTCATACTTCTTCAATTGGCGAGAAGCATAAGCAATGACTCTTCCATTTTGCATTAACACACATCCCAAACCATTCTTAGAAGCGTCACTGTACACCGTGAATCCTCCTGACTCAGATGGAAGAGTAAGTACTGGTGCAGAAACCAATTTTCTCTTCAACTCTTGGAAACTGTCTTCACAAGCTACAGTCCATTCAAACTTCACCCTTTTCTGAGTCAATTGAGTCAAAGGAATTGCAATGGATGAAAATTCTTCAATGAATTTCCTATAGTACCCGGCCAAACCTAGGAAACTCCGAACCTCCGTCACGTTAGTCGGTTTAGGCCAATCCACAATTGCTTCTATCTTTTTAGGATCCACCATCACACCAACTTCCGATATCACATGACCTAAGAAAGCCACACTCTTTAGCCAAAACTCACATTTGCTAAGCTTGGCGAAGAGTTTCTTTTCTCTCAAGGTTTGCAACACTATCCTCAAATGCTCAACATGCTCTTCTTCCGTTGGAGAATACACTAAAATATCATCAATGAATACCACAACAAATTTGTCAAGTTGAGACCTAAAGACCCTGTTCATCAAATCCATAAAAGCGGCAGGGGCATTTGTTAGTCCAAAAGGCATAACAAGAAATTCATAATGCCCATACCTTGTTCTAAAAGCAGTCTTTGAAACATCCTCTGACTTAATTTTCAACTGATGGTAGCCCGAACGCAAATCAATCTTTGAGAAAACCCTAGCTCCCTTTAGTTGATCAAATAAGTCATCTATCCTTGGTAGGGGATATTTGTTCTTAATGGTAATCCTGTTCAATTCCCGATAATCAATACAAAGTCTCAAACTCCCATCCTTCTTCTTCACAAATAGAACAGGAGCACCCCACGGAGATACACTAGGTCGGATAAATTTAAGATCCAACAATTCTTGCAATTGAATCTTAAGCTCTCGTAGTTCCGCCGGTGCCATTCGATACGGAGTTTTAAAAATTGGTGCCTCCCCCGGCATCACATTAATCTCAAACTCGATTTCTCGATCCGGTGGAAGCCCTGGCAATTCCTCGGGAAACACATCAGGAAAATCCCGGACCACTGGAATGTCGTTCAAGTTCACATTCGATTTCTTGGTGTTAACTATATTTGCCAAATACCCCACACAACCTTTTTGAAGAGCTTTCCAAGCTTGCATGGCCGATATTATCAGAGTTGTACTTTTGACTCGCTTCTCCATACTCCCTTGGAAAGAAAATTCTTCCCTACCCGGAATTTCAAACTTAACTTTCTTACCTCGACAATCCACACAAGCATAGTTGTTGGTTAACCAATCCATTCCTAGAATTACATCAAAATCCTTCATGTTGATTTGAATCAAATTCGCCTTAAGTTCTTGCCCGCCAATTTCCACCAAACAATTTCTATGTACAAGATTTGAGGTAAGGACCTTCCCTCCCGGGGTAGCTACATGGTAGGGCTCTCTAAGGTGTTCTGATTTAGAACTCAATTTAATAGCACATCTCTTAGACATAAAAGAGTGAGAAGCCCCACAATCGAATAAAACCATAACGGGTACTGAATTTATCATTATAGTACCTGTGACGACATCTTCGGACACTTCCGCCTCAGATTGAGTCAATGCGAAGACACGAGCATTGGTAGGTTTGGCTTTGTCTTGTGGAAGAGTGGGACACTCATTGATCCTGTGTCCTGGCTTGCCACACCAAAAGCATGCTCCACTTTTCCATCGACATTCTCCGGAATGCATGCGATGGCAGAATTCACATTCCTTCCTGTTACTCCCTGTTGGATTGGGAGGTCGTGGTAGATTAGGTGGTGGTCCACGTCTCTTATTCATTGGTTGGTTTCCCCACGGTTGCTTTGATCCTTGACCTTGAGAGGGCATTGGTCTAGCTCTCTTGGCACGAAATTCGGCGTCACCTCTCTTGAGATCCGCCTCGATTCCTATGCACCTCTTAAAGGATTCCTCATAGCTACTTGAAGGCATGGAGGACAATCTAGCTCGAACACGTCCAAGTAACCCCTCCTCAAACCTAAGCAATTTAATGCTATCATCTGCCATCACAGTTGGCACATATCGTCCCAAGGAGTTAAACTTCCCAGCGTACTCCACAATGGACATGTTTACCGTTTGCTTCAAATTGAAGAACTGTCTTTGCTTCTCACTACGAATGGAGTCGGGAAAGTAGTGTTTTAAGAAAACACTTTTGAATGATTTTCAGTCCAAGGTTTGTCCTTCACGAACATAAGCCGGGGCCGTTCCTTTCCACCATTGTTCCGCATCTCCGACTAGGAAAGGAATGACTACCTTGGGCTTCACTTCCTCCGGAACCTCCAATACATCAAAGTTGGCTTCCAATTCGTGTAACCACTTCTCCGCCTTCTCAGGATCCGGAGCCCCATCAAAGATAGGCATGTTCGCCTTCTTCAAATTCTCATAGTGGGTTTTACTCCCTGTCAACTGTTGACGTTGACGGCTCTCTTGTTCTTGTTGCCACCGATGTTGGTTTTTCATGATCTGTGCCATCATGCCAAAGGCGGTGGAGAACTCCGGTGGCATTGTCATAGTGGTCGCATTGATCGCCGGTGGATCATGGGATGACTCACCCCCTGTAGCCGTTCTATTGACTAATGGCCGAGGTGTAGGAGTCACCAAATGCTCTCCCGTATGTGCTCATTCGCTATCGCCATCGACATGGCTCTCCACTATCACCACATGGGGAATTTCTTCACTCCCACTATTTTGTGCCATAATCTATCATAAAAGATTAATTAAATCTCCATTAGTTCATATAAGCATAGAAGGAAAGAAAATGAATGGTATTCCTAACAATAATGTACTAAGTCCATCACCTATACATGCACATATTTATCAACTTAGTTATTCTCAGATACCACTTAATGTCACGCCCCGAATCCGACGTGGCACGGCCACACCCTTGGAATAGTCTTCTCAAGTGTGTGAAGCCTCATTTGACTTTTCAAAGTTTACTATGCCAAAGGATCGTATGTACTAAATAAAAGGAAAAAAAAATCTTTCGCTTGCGTATTCAAGAAAACCATCAAAATCAAGTCGACATCCTTTATATATGATTTATCTTTCCTAACGATTCATAACATAGTTGTACGATTGATTCGGAAAACAAAAATTGAAAATAGCTGAGAAAAATAGGATCGGACGACCTTCTGGACTTTCGGACGTCCGAAAGATAGTTTCAGACGACCTGAAAATACACCCATTCCGATGAATAGGTTCGGACGGCTCTTGATAGTTTCGGACGTCCGAAACTTAGGATCGGACGACCCTTCAGAGTTTTGGCCGTCCGAAAGTGTCGCGAACTATTTTGGCTCCCCTGCAGTTATTTAGGTTCGGACGACCCTTCATAGTTTCGGTCGTCCGAAATCCCAACATTTCTGCATATACTTCTCTATGTATTCACTTCCTATTACAACAAAGATTCAACTTCTTACTACTCTTAAACACTACACAAAGACATGACTCATTAAATAAAGGAAATAGAGAATTCCCTTACCTCAAAAGATTGAAATTGGATGGAGAATGGTTTCCTTCTTACTCTTTAATCCACACTAGCTCCTTCTTGCCCTAGTTAGGAGAGGGAAAATGAGTGAAATTGGGGAAGGAAATAAAACCTAGTCTAGGCTACAAATGGGTCTTTAAGACTAAGTTTGACAAAATTGCTAATAAGTCCCTCAAGTTTTCCTTATTTATTAATTAGCCCTTAAATTTTGGGTCATGGGTATTATACATCAGTCCTTCGTACAAAACATAGATTCTCTGTAGATATATCAAGCTTTACAAAAAGCAATGTGCTCACTTACAAGGCAAAATGCAACAGCAAAACTATGGTTAGGACTAAACAAGGAGCATGTAGCTGTAAACAGTTCAAACTCACAATGTTTACCAATACTCTACTTTTATCAGATGAGCTTATAAAAAATGCAGGTGAAAAACCACAAATCATTAAAATCTCCTGGCAGACAACAAAATCAAATTATCATTAAAGCTAATTTCTTCAATTCACTTGAAACCACACAAAACTCAGCAGAATTCAGGCCTGCTTCTACATGCTTTATCATTTTTCAAGATTAGCAGTTTTCACCACACAATGGTTAACACTTACTTTGTATCTTCAGAAAACATACTCTACTGCTTTTAGATTAGCTTATGAAAATTGCAGGTCAACTACATCAAACCATCACAATCCCCACGCAGGCAACAAAATCACCAAGAGCCTTAATAACTGTTGGATATTTAATATAATCCAATAATATGTTCTAATATAAGCCCAATAGATAATGAACCTTTGTAATGGGCCTGACTGGGCAAGAGTCCATTAACTGGTTTTTAACCCTAGTGTATTCCTATATATATGCTAGCTTGAGGCAGCATGCTAGGTATTCCAAACTAGATACCTCGGGTGTAATGCTTCAAGCAATTGCATATTGAATTGCTTGACTTAAAACTCTAACAATCTTGAAGAATTATTTGGTTAGGGTACTGTAGCGGCGCGGTACTGTAGCAGCGAGTTACTGTTCACCGTAACTGTAGCATCACTATTCCGGAAGTACTGTTCATCACTGTAGCAGTACTGTTCATTACTGTAGCAGTACTGTTGATCACTGTTCCGGTACTGTAGCGGGTATTGTAGCGGTACTATTCAAATACTGTAGCGGCACTATTCTGGCACTGTAGCGACACTGTTCAGCAGCAGCTCGTTTTGCTTCCCTCAAAGTTTCCTTCTTTTTTAGCAACTTTTTTGCTCTGGAAGCTCTAGATAGATCTGATGCTAAAGCTACAGGTCTAAATCCATGAAACACAGTATCAGTTCGATTATCACCTAGCACTTTGATGCGTTCAGAAAGAACACTTTTTGATAGCCTTTTCTTAGGTCTGACCTTTTGTTGAATAGTCTCAACAAACAATGTCTCATGCACTACAGGAAAAATTGCATCTACAAAGCCGTCTTGCAATCCTTTAGTTTTATAGATCTGAGAAAGCTTTAACTTTATCTTCCCATTAAGCCACCATTGCTTTGCTGTATTAGAATTCAAGTGAAGTGGTGATTCTGATTCTTTAGGAGGGGAAAGAACAGAAATTGCTTCATCATCTTTCCCTTCTTCAAGAAGAAGTGATGACAAAGCCAACCGAGCATCAACACTATCCTGAAGTTCATCTAAAGCTTTATAGAAGTGATCAATTGATTGCAGTCACTTCCTCCGAAAATGGTAACACTCTGCAATTTTAAGATGCAAGTAGCCATTATTCTTGCCAGTATCTCCCACCAACATCATATAGTACTCTAGAGCAGATTCATAATGCCCATGATTCATCAGTGAATCTCCAACCTCAAAGATCAAGTGGCGCTGATCATGGATGTTCTCATGTCGTAGAACTTGAAAGAGAGTATTTGCTTTCTCCATTTGTCCAAGGTGAACACTACATATCCCAGCTTTAATAACCAGATGCAATGGCATCTCTTTCCCAGAACTACTAACTTTCTCGATTTGCTCCAAAGCTTTTAGATGAGCATTGACTTCCATGTGTAGTGATGCCAACTGATCAATCACACTTAAATCAGCTTCGCTAGGATGATCTCTTAAAAAGTTTTCCAATATACTGACAGCATGCTCATGCTGGTCACATTTCTTATACAGTTGAGCCGCCGTCTTCAGTACCTCTACATTTTGATACGAAATCGATATCATATGTCAAGTTCGAGGAATCCAAAGTACTCATTCCAGTTGTAGAAGACGAGTCATTCATTTGGAGACCTGGAATTGAAGAAACGACGTGGACAGTACGTCACGTCGTGACGTGGGGGTCCTCTGACGTCGAGACGTCCATCCACGTCACGACGTCCATCGTCGCGCGTCGCGACGTCCAGCAGCGACGTATTTTTATTTTTAGGTTTTGTTTCCCGACGTCGCGACGTCGGGCTCTCTCCACGTCGCGACGTGCGGGAATATTTGGCGTTAATTAATTTCTGTTTTTTTGGTAATTTAGGATTTAAGTTATTTTTGAGTTTCCATTTATGAATAAATCGTCTAGGGTTTGTTCTAGGCTTATAAATAGGTCTTTTATTCAGTTGTAACGGGGAGAGAAGAATTTTGAGGTGATTTTTAATAAGATTTCAACGATTGATTTCTTACGTGTGAATTGGTATTCCTGCGAAGGGTTTGCTTGTTTACATTAATTGAGAACAGTTAGTTTGTGCGAAGCGGACTAAATTGTTGGTTCTTTATTTTCCAACTCACGAGTTGTTGGGTTGTTCTTGTTCATCGATTTTTATTCGAAGGTCCTGCGAATTGCTTCCGTGACATACAAGCCGGGGTTTGGAGCGAATCGATCCGGGTTTCGTATCAAGTGGTATCAGAGAACAGTTCTTCGAACAAAAATCAGGTTTTCAATTTTTCCTTATAAAATTGAATTCAAATTGTTTGATATTCGCAAGCCTGTCATAAATTTTATTTTGTGATTGGTGTCAAGCAATTATATCTTTAATTGTGTTGGTTTTGATTTTTGGTGAAAAAGTTTAAAGAAAATTTGGATCTTTGTTGTTCACATCAAGTGGTATTATTGGTATTCTTCTTTACTGCTAATCATGAGTAATCAAGGAGATTCAAGTATGAATCAAAGGCTCGCAAGGTTGATGACAGCCATAGGGGATCAGATGCGCCAAATATCTGCTACCCACCAGCAAATTGAGAGAAAACTTGCACAACTTGGAATAGGTTCGGAATCTATGGTGTCCAAACCATGTGTACTCCAATGTACTATGTGTTCTGACTATGGACATGTTAACAAGGAATGCCCAAATCATTTGGTGGATGTTGATCTTGACGAAGTAATCTTGGAGGCCATTAATAACCATCGAGATGATGAGTTACATCCATTAGAGATGGGTCAAGTTAATGAAATTGTTGACGCAATTGTGGAGACCAATAATGATGATCTTTTGGTGGAGGAAGCTTTGCCTTCAATGAAAGCAATTCAAGGGCAAGAGGTTGATCAAATTACTATTCTTGAAGAACTTTCTCATGATGATTTAAATTCTTGTAATGCTTTATATGATTGTAATTTACTTGCTATTAACGATGCTTATCATGTGAAGCAAGAAAAGGAATTGAAAGATGATTTGAATGACAAAAGTCTTGATGTGAGGGTTGTAGAAAAAGACAAAGAGAGGAAAAATAATGAGCGTGAATCTCCATATATTTTGTATTTTTGCCTTGATGATGTTGCAGATTTTGTGCCGGATTCCCTTGTTAACGATCAACAAGATTTGAGGTCAAATCTTTTTCAAGTGGGAGGGAATGATATGAAATCGATATCATATGTCAAGTTCGAGGAATCCAAAGTACTCATTCCAGTTGTAGAAGACGAGTCATTCATTTGCAGACCTGGAATTGAAGAAACGACGTGGACAGTACGTCACGTCGCGACGTGGGGGTCCTCCGACGTCGCGACGTCCATCCACGTCGCGACGTCCATCGTCGCGCGTCGCGACGTCCAACAGCGGCATATTTTTATTTTTAGGTTTTGTTTCCCGACGTCGCGACGTCGGGCTCTCTCCACGTCGCGACGTGCGGGAATATTTGGGGTTAATTAATTTCTGTTTTTTTGGTAATTTAGGATTTAAGTTATTTTTGAGTTTCTTTTTATGAATAAATCGTCTAGGGTTTGTTCTAGGCTTATAAATAGGTCTTTTATTCAGTTGTAATGGGGAGAGAAGAATTTTGAGTTGATTTTTAATAAGATTTCAGCGATTGATTTCTTACGTGTGAATTGGTATTCCTGCGAAGGGTTTGCTTGTTTACATTAATTGAGAACAGTTAGTTTGTGCGAAGCGGACTAAATTGTTGGTTCTTTATTTTCCAACTCACGAGTTGTTGGGTTGTTCTTGTTCATCGATTTTTATTCGAAGGTCCTGCGAATTGCTTCCGTGACATACAAGCCGGGGTTTGGAGCGAATCGATCCGGGTTTCGTATCACATTTTCTGGACAAAGTTGTGAAATTTGCTCATAAGAATCAGCAGCTTTCAAATAATCTCCCAATTCCACAAAGAGGGAAGCGCGGTGAAATCGAAGATTGATATCTTCTGGATCTGCTGTTATTGCTTTAGAAAGGCAGTATTTGGCTTGTCCTCTATCACCTTGTTCTATGGACCACGTCACAAGAAGCTTCCAGAGAGATGCATCTTTCGGGGTTAAATGTGCAGCAATCATGTACAAGTCCAAAGCTCTCTTCTTATCACCCATCTCATTATAGATAAGCCCAAGCCTATGATATGGATCAGGAAGATTTGGCGAAAGAAGAATCACTTCATAAAACATGCCTATAGCCTACAACTCAAAAAAATTTACAATAATAAAAACGTGGGTAGCAGTAAAGCGTAAACAAAATGGATTAATTGTCCAAATAAAGGATCCCAAAACACAGCCAGATAGTGCCCAAAATTGGACACTCTTGTCACGCTAATCAATTTGTAAAGTGCACTACTCGGAGCATAACATTCTTCTGCTGCTATTTGATCATTCGTACACTACTAGATCAGATTCAGGAACAAGAACTAATCCTACCACAAAGAAATTTTCAACGTAAACCATGCTTCCAGTACTAAACATTGAGAGAAGCGATCGTCATCTAAATGGAATTGCAGTTCTCTAAATAAAACCTTCATCCAAAGTATCTCCAGTGCTACGTATTCTACAAGGTTACATGCTATATGCGCATAAAAATTATCTGCTATCTCTAAGAACTATATCAACTATGCTCCTGAGTAAAAAAAAACATGTTCGGTAGCAAGATTCCCATTTTTCTTCTCATATCTAGTATAAAATCAGGCCTTCAACAGTAAATAATACAATGTGGCCTCAAAGGAATGGAGCAATTAAATGCAAAGCAGGCCAAACAAAATGGCTTCATCATTAATTTGTCATACATAAGGAAAACTCTTCACCAAAGTTCATTGTGGATACCAAAAGAAAAGCATTATGAAAAATAAGGGCTTGTTCCAGACAAAAGAAATGATAAATCAAGTGAAGGTTAAACTACAGAACAAAGTAATGGTAAAACCATACCTCAGCATAGCGGCCAAGGGCATACTGAAGAGTAGCATCACCAAGTTTTCGAGTCACTTCTGGACTAAGCTTATTCCTTGATCCCTTCCGCCTACCTCTTTTCTTGTGCTGCACAAGGAATAAAGCAAGTGGCATGAACAATGGAACCAAAAACAGAAAAGGGTATGCCGCAGAAAGAAGATAAGGTGAAATATAACTCTTAAAAAACATCATTTGCACACTACAAAAGGTTGTTGCTCCTAGAGAAAGGTATAAAGAAATGTCAGAGAACTGAAACCAGAAATTGGGAAGGCAACTTTCTAACATGTTTTCCTTTTTTCTGCCTTAGCCTCAAGACTGGAAGTGAGATCTCACTAGGGTGTTAAGCAATTTGAAAGGACAAGACATGAAAGCATTTGTTCTTGGTAAGGCTACCAAAAGACAAAAATGTTGTAAGAAAGAACTCCATCTGGATAAACAGTGAAGTTGCTAAATGCATAAAAGGCAAGAAAAGTCACTAGTATATACCAGGCCAAGTTGTTGCGCTCAGCTAAGAACAAATTTTTGCATAAAGTAC
Source organism: Ophiorrhiza pumila (assembly GCA_016586305.1). Lineage (NCBI taxonomy): Eukaryota > Viridiplantae > Streptophyta > Magnoliopsida > Gentianales > Rubiaceae > Ophiorrhiza > Ophiorrhiza pumila. The sequence continues at coordinate 23,208,376 of BLIW01000003.1, read as the reverse complement.
CTTCTTTGACAATCTTTTAGAAGCTGATAAGAACAATATGAACACTACTTGCAAGAAACTTTTGTTACTGGTCATGTTTCTTTAGTATATATCGCTCACTCCCTGTTTTCCATGCTATCATTATAAACTTGATTACAAGCTTATTACCACCATGCCACCATGTCAATGAATAGTCTTAGTTTAAGTTAAAGAACTGGAAACCTGCAGTACTTGGTACATCAATGAATAGATGTAGAAAGAGAACTTTTTATTGAATAGTAAGGCTTTTTTTAACAAGATTAAAGACTCGGCCTTAACCTCCAGCCTTTAGGGCACATCTCAACTACTATATTGGTTTGCTCTTAGTTAATGTGTTCATTATCCAAAGGCACAGAATCAAACATATATGCCTAACACAAAAGAAATGATTAATGGACACATTGTATATGTACCTTTCTCGATTTTCTACTCATGCCAAAATTCAGGACTTCCATAATTTCTTCCATTGTTGCCCCTGAAACATCCTCCAGTCTTGGCTTTTTAGCTGGTATTTCCCTGCGTCACAACCATTCAAAGAAAGAAACAAAAGGAAAAACAAATAAGATTATGATCATACCATTCTTACTAGGAAGCTAACAGTTAACAAATACTCTACAAAGAAGGATCAATAAAAGAAATATCATTTCAGAAGCCATAGTTCTTTTTTTCCATTTCACATGATGCCTCTATTAAAAAGGGTGATTGGAAGAAACCCATGTAATATTTTCTGTGACGAACACATTGAGATAAGAAGATTAATTTTTTCTGATGGCGATCAAAGTCATTGCTTTCAGTAATGCTACTTTCATTATTTGAGCTAAAGATTACTAATTTTCTAATTGAGTGGAATATTTGAACACTAGAACTAATTCATCATATATGTGGAACTCAATACTTGTAACTTTTACAAATTATACTAATGCAACAGCAAATTAATTTGACTAAAGAATCTAAGAATTACTGCTCATACTTGTTTTTCCAATCCCCATCCCACCTTCTTACACAACATGAATTTGCAATCCCACTTCTGATCTTACCAAAATTCATCATAAAAACTATTGTTTCCATCAAAATCAGGACTAATTATTAAGCAAACTGTTATGTATATTGTAAGTTAAGAATTCAACATGAATTTGCAATCCCACCTCTAATTGTACAAAAATTCATAACAAAAACTATTCTTTCCATCAAAATCAGAACTAATTATTAAGGAAACTGTTAAGTATAATCCAACCTTGGCCAACCCGCCAAATACGGGTCAGTTAAGAATTACTAGTTTTAATTAGTATACCTATCTTGAGCTTGGGATGATGATTGAGATGGTTCATTGAAATGACGGGCCTTTCTCTTCTTGGCTGCCAAAGCTTCGTATTGGTTCTCTAGGCGCTCAAATTGCTCATAAGGTTGGAATCCTAAAGGGTCCTCTTTGGTGAAAGACAAGGGATCCATACCTTCTGAGAAGGTGAATCTATACCCTTCTTCTTCTTCCTCTACTTCTTCTTCCAAATCATCTCCAGCATCATCATCGTCATCATCATCACCATCATCTTCATCTCTTTCATTATCATTATGATTACGATTATCAGTACTAGTGGTGCTAGCACTGGGAACTTCAACGTTATCATTAACTCCAACTTCGGGTTGCAATTCCAGAGGATGTTTATCACCACCACCAGAAAAAGCTAACGCCCCTACTCCCTCCAACTCCATATTTGCCAGGCACTGCCCCTTCTTCAATGATATTTGTTTTCTCTAGGATTGCTAAAAAATAAAATAAAAATCCTTAAAAATTAGAGGCTGATGTTTTTTATTTCATAATCCAATCTAAAAACTCAGCAACCACCACCCCCAACAACGTTCGGAAATATACTTCCTAGAATTGAAATTGAAATCACCAACCGGGCAGCAAAGCAAGACCGTCAAAGCATCCCCCACTAAAAAAATCACCCCCCAAAGGTCGAATAGAAATTCACACCAGAGAAGATCTCCATCGGCACGATGGTGAATAACAATGTTTGATCACGCCAGCGAGCACCACGATATCGGAGATGGATAGCAATGTCTGATGAGGCCAGCGAGCATCAATCCGCAGTTGAAACCGAAATTGGACAATAAATTGGAAAAAAAAAGTAAGGGTATCCGAAAGGAAAAGAAGACGACTAAATGTACGATATTTGGTTCAAATCAATAACATTAATAGGAACTAGTAGATAACACCGAGCTTGGGCGGTGTGCCCTGAAAAAAAATTGCATGAGTCATTTAGGTTTAGAAAGTAATCTTAAAATTGATAATAAATTATGATTTAATAATGAGTTATTAATATTCTACATTAAATGTTAAACAAACAAAAATGTGTGACAATGTAGTGAATTGTGTACGTACGCATAAAAATGTATAGTTTGTTAAAAATTGTTTAGTAGCTGTAAAAATGTATAGTGTGCATAGTATGTGCTAATATGAATAGTATACAAGAAATTTGTGAACTGTGTATAAATATATAAGGTGTGCCAAAATATGTAAAGTATGTTAAGTATATGTAAAAGATGTACAATATGTAAAGTATATATGAATACGTAATATAAATATATATATATATATATATATGTAAAGTATGTGTAAATATGTATATTATTTGAATAATGTGTGACGTAAATAAAAAAATGTATAGTGTGTGAAATGTGAATAGTATACGTAAAATGTAAACATTGTGAAAATATACGCTATAAGTATAAATATGTATAATGTGAAAAAAAAAACACATTTAGTATGTATAAATATATGGAGTGTATTAAAGTGTATATTTAAAAAGTGTATTGTACGTGTAAATATATAAAATATGTCAAATTGGGTAAATATGCATAGTATGTAAAAATATATATTGTGTTATAATGTATAATGTATGTATTTGAAAATGTAAGTCATATGTGAAAATATGTATAAAAATGTATAGTATGTGAAAACGTATGTAGTATATATAAATATATGTAGTGTGTAAAAAAGTATATAATATATGTAAATATATATAGAGTATAAAAATGTCTAAATATGTATAATGCGTATGAAATGTGCGTTGTAACTATAAATATGTAACTATAAGTATGTATAATATGTATAATATGTAAAAAAGTGTGTAGTATATGTAAAAATATAGTGTATGTAAATATATATATATATATATATTTATATTGAATGAAGATATGTTTACTATTTATAAATATGTATGGTGTGAAAATTTGTAGACATTAATTTATTAATTTTAGGTAAAAGTTTGTGCATAATTAATCTTTAAGTTTATTGTTTAAAATTTTTTATTATGAATATTTTTAAATTGAAATAGCCTAGGAAATAAATTTGTAATGCCCAATATTTTCATTCAATATAATATGCGAGATTAATATAATTATGAATTAAATAAATCCAAGTAAACAGTATAAAAGTGTAAAAATGTTGTATTAATGTTTACGTTTGTGAGAAAAAAGGAATACTTTTGTTAATAAATTTTGTTGATTTGTATTAATTCTTAACTATTTGATTTTCTTCTTAATGAGTTGTCAAACAATGATGGTGTGCGAAAATATATTTACTATGTGCAAATATGTATAAAAATGAATAGTGTTTCAAAATTAGTTTAGCATATATGTAAGCATGTATTGTGAGTGATAATGTGTTAGTATGTATAAATAAATAAATATATATATATATATATATATAGTGTTTAAAAATATGTGTAGTAGATGTAAAAATGTGTTTAGTACGTGAAAATATGTAATTTGTGTGAAAATGTGTAAAGTATATATAAATATGTACAGTGAGTGAAAATGTGTATACTATGTGTAATTATACGTAGTGTACAAAACTGTGTCTAATATGAATGTGTCTAATATGTGTATTATACCTAGTGTGCAAAATTGTGTCTAATATGTTTAATTATACAAAATGTGCAAAAACATGTATAATATTTGTATAGTGTGTGAAAATCTATGTAGTATACATATCTATGTATAATGTGTCAAAATGTATTTAACATGTATGAATATGTATAGTGTGTAAAAATAGGTGTAATATATATAATTGCATAACATTTTTTCAATTTTAAATTTTTTTTAATAAATTAGGATTTATTAGTGAAATTCCCAAACGTATTTGGAGAAGATGAGGTAAAGGTTTATCCCATTATTATTTTTTTATTTTTTATTATTATTATTATTTTTGGTTTATCCCATTATTATTATTATATAAGATTTAAGTTTTTTTTAGATTTATTCAAATTTTATTTTCATGTTTACTGAACATTAAAAATTAAATGATGCAACTGACGATATGGATGATGAGATTTTTTAAAAAAATTATTTTTTTCTTTTGACCATTTTTATAATTTTTGCACTGAGTTTCAAGTATTAAATGTAGCATGCATTTTAAAAAGACTCACGATTTTTTAATTTCATGAATGTTTTCCATTTTACTGAATTATTAGAATTTTGGTGAATTACTCTATCCCAAATATGAAAATAAATGTATTGGTAGGTTAGAGTTATTGCGTCATAATTCCCCTACCAAAAACTTTAAGCTGGCTTTCATTCAATCCATCAGACAAATGGAGAAACTTTGTTCTACTCTCATTTTAATGGAAATGCAGCCAATACACGCACAATTGCACAAACATTTCCTTTTTTTTTTACATTCATGGCATGGAATTCATTTCCCAATTCCATAAAAAAATGAACAATTAATGAAGACATTTGATTAGACATGCTGACCAATACTCAAAGCAGTAAACTATGAAAGATTTTGGTTTGACACTAAATCACCACTTGGAGCATTAAATGGTATGCTAATAGGAATTGAATGAATTGAAACCTTACTACAAATTATACACTTTATCCATTAAAGTAACGAACTGTGGTGCAAAACTGATATATTAAGAGTACTTTATACCAATTGGCAAAGTATATAAAAGTTAATGCAATTCAAAACTGGCATTCTTGATTCTGCTCCTCAAAAGAAATTAATGATAGAATGTTTAATACATAAAGAGAAAAATTATCAAGCATTGAAATTGAAAGTGATAGGAGCAACATTACTCCAAGCACTTCTATAAACATCAAGACTCTAACAGGACAAAACAAGTGTCGAATTTGCAAAGAATAATATAGATACATTTGCATAGATGCAATTAAAAAAATGAACATCTTGTGCAGTTGAAATTTCTAGGTTAGCATTATATTGTTAACCCTCAACATTCTATCATTAGTTATCACTAACCATTTCAGTGATTAATGAATGAAATTCTACCGTTATCAAGCACTGAAATGGTCAGCACTAAAATGTTTAGAAATTAATGAATGAAATTGTACCACATCAATGCCTAAACGACAACATTATATAGTTAGCTCAAGATCTACAAAGAAATTATATGGTCTCAGTCACTTGCCATGGAATCACATTAAAGAATTAGCTATTTCATATGTAAACATAAAACTGCTTATACAATACCGAAAAATACAAAACTTTCATGCATAAGATTTCCTAGAAATTTCTTCATAACCTTAGATTTCTATCATTTTTCCATGCACAAACTTAATTCGGCAAAAAATACATGGCATTCGTTACAATCTCAATATCCACTAATTAAAACAAAAAATATTGAACAAATTCAAAGCCTCTTAAACAAATCTTCGGCACTTCAAACATTAAAAGCTACTAAAATAGGAAAGACACTTTATAGGAAAGTACCGAATCTTCAGCAAGCTACCTGATATGCACCAGCAGTAACCATCTTGAGGATTTGTGCAACTGAATCTCTTCCCACATTTGAAAAGACAAAAGGTAGAAGAATTGACCTGGAAGAATTGTCTTCCTGAGTAATAAATAAGCTTTAAATACGTTAAAGTTGATTACAGATTTCACATTGCATTTGAAGACATGAAGATAAAAAATAACATTACAGTAAAAAATGAACCAAGTATGGGACGCACCCCTTTCCACCTAAAATCACTCCAACACACAATGGTTGTAAAACTCACTGTATTGAGATTGCTTTTGTTGATACAATTCAAACAAGATAAGAAGGTGCCTAGCAAAAAATAATCCAAGGAACATATAATGTCCCCCTTACCAGAACAATTGAAGGATCCCATTCAAGTTGTTTCTAGCTTGAGAATATAATTACAGTAAGATGTGTGTTTTCTATATATGTTGCTGAGTGCAGCAGAGGAATCCCCTAAAATTTTCACATAATGACCAACTAACAAAGCCTCCTAACAGAAGGAAGATTGACATAGTTATCATCCATAAGTTTAAGATTAGATACCGGAAATGATACTTCAAAAAAAAACAACTCATCAGATTTGTGGAATAGAAAATGTGGCATCAATCTCATGGCAATATGAAAATTATTTACAATAAAGAAGACCCTACATAAATAATTGGGCATCTAACATTATATTCCCTATTCTAGATGGGTATTGATCCCATTAAACAAAGTAATTGTTAAAAAGCTTGTTCAGAGTTCCTTACATTTGGTTCAATATATAAAATGGTTTACTTTCTAATCATCAATGAACTAATCATGATCAGTTGAGTTTCAGAAGGTAGATCCAGCTTCCAAACAGGAGCTTCCTGGCTAAAATCCTAAAGCTTCTGATGATGAATCCTAACAAGGTGGCAGTACAAATGAACTTAAGTTTTCAAGAATGACATGTTTAAAATTTCAATAAGGAATTACTTGATGTTACATGCATAAGTACATTTCGATGTGTACAACATACAGAATCTTTTAGCATTATGTTAATAGAGACTAAAACATTTTAAAAAGCATCAGAAAAAAGAAGAGAGGAGTCAAAAGGGAGATCTTAGCAAAGTAATATTAAAAGATGTAAAATGACCAGGGATCTCCATCTTTATGTGCCATTGGTTAGTCATGCTGCTAATTTCTCCCTTTTTTTTAACCCATAGCTATAAAGCAGGAATGACCCTCCTATACAAAATTGATTAATGGATTTACATAATTAATTTGGTGTGATAGTGCAAACCCAAAATTGCGAAATAGATACATCCAGATTCATGAAAGATATCAAAAATATATGAGAAATAAACCCATTACGTACCAATATAATCAGTTTCCTAGTTTAAGTGGAAAAAAAATCATGCAACAATAGGATCAATGAATCATATGTTTCACAATTACACAATTTAAATAAAAAAGAATTCAAGCGGAAAAACATTGGAAAGATTTTCTAGAGGACAATGTTGCTACTGATTTATTGGAAGGGCAGAAAGGCATGAAATGTGGATAAACTATTCCGATAGATATCTAGTTAGCCAACAACAAGTTCAGTCATGCCCATAAAAATCAGAAAAGGTCAAAAGAAGAAAGGGAAAAAGAAATTGCAAGCATTACAAAAAAAAACACCCCATATACCCAAATAAAGAATCCAGAAAAATACTATTTTTAAATAGAAAAACAGCTCTGAATTTAATTAGTACCATGACAGAAAAAAATTTGCTCCATTTTTAACAAACTCTATTTGAAGGCACACTTACACTGTAGTATTATGTCTCATTTCTGTCATGTAGTCTATTCACAGTCCTCCAATTCGACAGAGCTATAAAATCATCACGTTGGCTCTGACTATTCTTTCCCAGTGATCAGCAGTATGATTCCACTGAAAACCTAAACCATCAGAATCATTCAATTGACTTTTAAATTTTTTTATAAGTTTTTAAATCCATAGTTGATAAGAAACCATAACTAAAAACTCACCAAGCAAAAGGATTCTGAATTATGGAACCTCAAGTACTCAGCAGCCAGTTCATCCAAACTTCCTTTGATGTCAATACCAATCCAACATTTATCACTATAAAAAAAAATTATCTTCAGAAGAAAATAATGGTTACACCAATCATATTGTACAGTTCCATACAATGCTTATATGGATATTTAAATTTTTGTAGGCATACTCATCAGTACACAAATATAAAGTACTGTAGAATAAGAAAAGAAAGGAAAGAAAAAATCAAAAAGAAATTTAAAACCTTTTTCTTTAAACTTTTAACCATGTTGATGATTAAAAAAATTAAAAAAACAAAAGCCATAATACTCCAACTACTGAAGGAATTAAGGTTACAGAAGCATGATGCAACACACACTCATTCTAATAAGAGTCTTGTCTACAAAAATAACAACCGAAATATCACAAAACAAAGCCATTTGAAGAAATTAAGAACATAAACTATTACATATTGTCAAATTCAACCCCAAAAGAGGGACAGATAAAAATGGAAAAAAAATAAAAACTTTGTTTAGTCCGATTCACAAATCTAATGAAAATAGCAAACTGAAACAAGAAAAACAACACAAGAGTAACCAAAATTTTCTTTCTCCTTCCAGCAACCCAGCAGGGACGAAACACAAAAAAACCATATCAGCCCTTAAAAAATAAACCCCAACCAAACATTAAAAAGAACACATCTTTTCAGAAATGAAAGTTTGTTCAAATCTTGTACAAATGGCCCAAGCAACGATAATCCATTACCTCATGATTTGGTCAAATCCTGTACAAATGGCCCAAGCAAAGTTTGGTCAAATCCTGTACAAAAAGGCCCAAGCAATCTGAAACAGTGGTACAATGAGTATGGCATCAAACAAAGATAATCCCTCATTTAGTCTGGCCATCTGCAACACGAGAAAACTGAATGAGAATCAGAAGTAGCAGACTCTATTACCTCATGATTTGGTGGGTACTCTTTTGACATTTTAATTCAGGACATAAGAATTTATAATTTTTACCCAGAATCCAGCTATACTAAGAAACAATAAAAGCATGGAGTACATGAACCAGCTACGCAACTGATAGCCACTTGAAATGGACAATCTTAAAAGGCTTGAGCTGGAAAAAGTGAAAGCAGGTAGCATCAGAAACAATAAACAGAACTGGAAAATTCTAGAAAAAAATGGAATGAAAGATTATAAAGAGCAACTCACAGGGATTTAGAAAACAATACTAAACATGATCCTACAGCCCAAGAAACAATAGCGTATGAAAAAAGTAGCAGCATTTGCCAGTATGGTTTAAGGTCTTGGCCAGGGACAGACAGCAGAAACTCTCTCCTGAATTTTCCAAGTTTGATGACAAAAACTGAGGAAAACTATTGTTTCAGTTATTTACTCAGTAAAGAAATAAATATCCAGTGAAAGTACAGGTTAAAAGAATCATAGAGCATTGTACAAAGAACAAACTTCTTGCATTGTTTCTGTAGATATCTCACCTGTACAACGAGTGATGCGACAATACAACAGAGACCAAAATCAAACAGTATAGAAGAAAAGGAATGTTGCTGTACTTCTCTACCAACTGCTCTGGCGTGTATACTGCATGAAAAAGATAGACATATTACAGAACTGAACCAAAATAAGATAACCTCAACTCAGAAGAAGATTGGTTATCAACAATACAAATCTTAATAGAAGTAACACATACTGCTTGTTATCAGCCATTTTCCCAGGCCACTCATCACTCAACCAGTTACCAAAACTTACTTCATTTCCATCTTTATAGCAACTTCTCTTAATGACACAAAAAAATTACCAATTTTCTTTAATTCCTTTCAAAAAAAATTACAACATCAATGAGATTCCAAAAAGATGCCAACTTTATGCAATTAACCCACACGTATTAGTGCATATATGATTTACACAAACAATAGAGAAAAAAAAATAAGAACCCTTAATAAAATAGCAGAAGTACATATACAGTTGCCTATCAAATATACATTGACCGAGAATGAATGAATAATAAGACATCAATAAATTGAAAAAATTCTACTGGAGGGAAACACAGTAGGGAGCCTTCATCATCTTTCTCAGCATCAAAATCCTAATCCTACATAAGGAAATCCACGGGAGATCAAACATTAATCATTGTTCATAAGTTTAGCATACAGGAAACTCCCTTTCCCATGGCTTTCCTCGGAAAATCAGTCCCTCTATTTCGTGTGTGAAGAAAAATGAGGCGAGCGGCGGCATAGAGATAAAAAGCAATGAGAGGAACCCTAAGAGGCAAAGAGCATGAGAGAGTAGAGAGAAAGAAAGCAGTAGCAAGGCTCTTTTCTTCTCTATTTTTTTCCTTATTTTCCTTCTTGGGATAAGCAGAAGGCACGTGAAGTGGCAGAAACCCTACAAATAATTGAGAGCAAGTTTGGATCAGCTTAAATGGCCAGTAAGATCCCACCGACACGCAAGAAGACACATCAGTGGGCCCATCCACACATGCAGAAACGCCAGAAGGGAAAGCCACATCAGCAAGCAGTCGTGGCCAACTAAGGAGCGCAGGACGACGACGACGAAGGTGGGAGCACTCACGTTTAATAAGAATACTCCTAAAGGAGTTACCCTTATTTTAGATAAGTTTTACCCATATGAAATTTGTTTTTTTTTAATTATTATTAATTAGGGAAAATTGCGAAAATTGTCATTGGGCAAAAATATTTATTTTGTCACCCACATTAAAAATGATGCATTTTAATCACTTACATTTGAAAAACGTACCAATTTCATCATCGAACCAAACTCTGTCAAATGTTTTCACAGAAAAATGCACACATGTCATTTATGTAAGGGTAAAATTGGAAAATTATAATTTTGTTAAGAAAAAATTGTCAAAATAATCACCTTCGTTACACAAAAAAAATTATTTCATCATTCACATTAAAAATGATGCATTCTAGAAACTAACATTTAAAAAATGCACCAAATTAGCCACTCAACCAAACTCTATTAACTTTTTTAACAGAAAAAATGCACGCTTACATCACGGATGACTTAATTAAAGAGTAAAAGTGGAAAAAATAAATCAATTTTCTCTTTTACCCATTCACTAATTGGTACATGATGTGAACATGTATTTTTTCTGTTAAAAAATCTAACAAAGTTTGGTTGAGTGGCTAATTTTGTGCGTTTTAAACATTTTCGAACGGTTTACCGAAATCGAATTCTAATTCAAATTCAGTGAATTAAAATTCGGTCGGATATTTGGTTTAACTCGAATATTGCACACCCCTACCACCTATAGAAGATGACGAATGATGAATAAATCATTATATGTAAGGGTTTTGTCTGAAGAATAAATCAATTTTTCACTTTTACTATTTTATTAAGTCGCTCGTATTTTTTCAACCAAATAACGTGTGAGTCAGAAATTTCAAGCTCAAATGCTCTCAAGAATTGAGACCTGCCGGACAGACTAGATCATCTTCCCCAAATTGAATCTAACCCTAGAAGATCTAAACATAATCGGACAACATCCAAGGTTAATCGACAATGGAGACAGCAGCTTCCCCAACATTTAGTACGGAAACACACTATAGAGAAAAGGCTGTAATTTTATCTTCAAAGATGGAAGAAAAGCTAATGGAGCCTTTCAAGCTAGCCTTGATCGGATTCTTTATCAAGAAGAGGCCCCAAACTGGAAAAATTAAGGGTTTTTTTCAAAACAAGAACTTCGAAGGGGAAGTCCAGATCGGTTTGCTAAATCAGAGGAGGATTCTTCTCCGATGCTCCTCGCCGGATGATTACACAAGCCTGAGAGTCAAAGGAACATGGTTCATTGATGGATGCAGAATTCAAATTGCAAAATACTCGATAGAGAACTTTCACAAATCTGAAAACCAAACAGCGCCGTTGTGGATTGAAATGCCAGGACTCCTGGTACACCTTTTCAGCAAGATCTTTCTCAACACGGTGGCCAAGCAGATCGGGGAGCTCATCACACTAGAAAATGCCACAAGTTCAATTACAAGACCAAGCTGTGCACGAATATGTGTGGAATGTCCAATGGGCAGCCCTCTACCAAAAAAACTGTGGATTCAAGAATCGATTGGAGGTTTTTGGCAATTTCTAAAGCATGAAAAAATTCCAGATTTTGCAAGAGATGTTCTAAATTGGGGCACAAAGAAATAGATTGCAGAAAAGAAGTGAAAGTAGCTAGAACAGAGAGCTACTCTGAGCTCACAAAAGCTGTGAATAAGGAAGATAAAACCTCTTTCGAAGAAGACAAGAATTCTGGGACTTTGGTGGTGATACCTGATATTGAGATACAGCAAGCGAGGCCAGAGCCCAACTGTGAAATTACCGTAAAGGAAGCTGAGACAAGATTGCAGAAGGAAGATAAAGGAGGGGCAATTATTATGGCAGATGGTGGGAGACATGATAAGGAGTGGTTCACTGAGGAAATCATCCAATTAGTCCAGAATATGAGCAAGCCTGCATTTTCTGGCGATCTCTACTGAACTGCCTCCTGTCCAATTATTCACAGGGAATGGAAAGGCAACAAGGAGCAAAATTCCAATTGAGAGAATTCTCTTCAGCTAGCTGTTATAGAGGATTCTGGAAAATACGTGGGGATACAGCCTGAGGGGAAGAAAAGTCAGGTTGATTGGAGCTCTCTTCCAGCCATTAATGTGGAAATACAAATTGAGGGACAAGATACTCCGGGTAACAAAAAGATAATCAGGAAGGGAATGATAAAGTATCAAACCAGAGGAGAAGTGCGTAAGAAAAGAGAAAGACAGGAAACCAGGAAAAAGCAAAAAGATTTTGAAAGGAAAGATTATTTGTATGGTTGGGATTCTGATATCCCTCATCATGATTTGTGTTGTTTTTGAAATTGGAATTTAATGTTTTTTATGATTCGTTTTGATTGAGTTAGTAGCTCTCTATTGATATTGGACTGGGTATCTGGAATGGTAATGTGGTTGTGATGACATGGTGTTTGTTTCACTGTTGGATGACATGGTGTGTTGGAAATGCTTGAATAAGTTGAGTGATGGGTAAGTACTTGAAGTGATAAATTAATCTGTTGTGATAAGGGAAGTATGATGTTGAGTCCTGTTGTGTAATGTTGTGGGATAAGGTCTGATTCTGGAGTGTGGTAACAGGTAACTGCTTGGACTTGATTGTGAGCAATTTGGAAGCACTGAGGTTTTTACTTTTGGATCCTTCATGTCTTAGCCAAGATCTTCAGGTGTAAGAATGGAATGATGTTATGTGAAGTAGAATGGAGCTACTGATTTCCTTTAGTGGAAGTGCAATTTGTTTGAATGGGCACAAGTGCAGAATTTTGTGGATAGTGGAGCTATTACTTGTTAACTTGCGCTTAAGGTTCGTGCTATTCATGATCTCATTTTGGACTTGTTGATCAAATTTTGGCTAGTTTCTAATTGAGTATCCTCAACTATGTAACCCACACATGATTTTGATGTGGAAACAAGTGATGAAAATCATTCATGTTTAATCTTAAGGTCATTAACTTATGTTAAGGAGTAGTACTCCTCTTTTAAATGCTTTTAATCATGTAATGGTGGTTTTGGGAATATCCTCCACCTCCTTATGCTCTTAATAAACATATTTTTATTTTAAAAATAATAATAATTAAGTCGCTCGTGATGTGAACGTGTGCTTTTTCTGTTAAAAAAGTTAACAAAGTTTGGTTGAGTGACTAATTTGGTACGTTTTTTAAATGTTAGTGCCTAGAATGCATCACTTTTAATGTGGATGACAAAATAATTTTTTTGGAGTTATGTTAGTGACTATTTTGGCAGTTTTCCCTTAACAAAATTATGATTTTCCAATTTTACCCTTACATAAATGACATGTGTGCAATTCTATGTTAAAAATTTGACAGAGTTTGGTTCGATGATGAAATTAGTGCGTTTTTCAAATGTGAGTCACTAAAATGCATCATTTTTAATGTGGGTGACAAAATAAATATTTTTGCCCAATGTGAGTGACGATTTTCGCAATTTTCCCTAATTGTTATCATTATTAGTATTATTACTATTACTAATTAATAATAATATTATTATTATGATTATTAATTATTAATACTGTTAATATTTTTAATATTATTATTATTTTTTTAATATTCTTAATTATTAGTTATTATCATTATTAATATTATTAATTATTATTATTAATATTATTAATCATTAATATTATTATCATTATTAATTATTAATTATTAATATTAATTATTATTATTAATTACTAATATTATTAATTATTAGTATTGATATTATTATTAATTATTAATAATATTATTATTAATTATTAATAATAATATTATTATTATTAATATTAATATTATTTATTTAATATTATTATTATTAATTATTAATATAATATTAATATTAATATTATTAATATTACTATTACTATTATTATTTTAATTAATAATAATAATAATAATATATTAATATTTTTATTAAAGCACATATTGAAGTAGGGAATTATTTGGTAGAGGTGGGTAAAATTGATTACCCAATACAGGGTAATGGATGATTAATTAGGGGAGACTAGGGAATCATCCATTGACTCATTTAAAGTAATCATTAATGAATAATTATTTCCATTACCCTTTCCCAAACATTAACAATGGCAATCACTTTTGTTAATTACCATTGACCCCTTCTATTCTCCCTTGCCAAACGCCCAATGAATACGTTTTGCATAAAAAATCACGAGAAAGTAATCATCATTTTCGTTAAACCACATGGATTTAATCATCACTTTTTTTAAAATTAAACTAAATTAATAGTTTATTATCTCTTTTTTTAAAATTTAACTAAAAATGCATTAAAATTAAACTAATTTTTGGAAACCATGCTCTCTGAGAGCCAATCTCTATTACTAAGTACGTCTTCCCTAGTTTGGGAGTGTGTTTCTCTCGTATTTACGAGTGTTTTGTCTCATATATTTGGGAGGTTATTCTAAAAAATTCTCAAATTTGTCATGCCCCTCAAATCTCAAGTATATTATGCATCGGATGATGGTGGTGGCCGGAAAGAACCACAGAAGATTTGATGATTTTGTTGGGAAAAACCAAGAGGAAAAAGAGGTATTATTGCATATCTACTGTAGTAGAAAATGAAGAGCAATAACAAAGAAGTAAGAGCAGATCTAACTATGGCACCAAAGATCGAGCCAATATTAATGTTTGTGGATGTTAGGGGTATTCAACCGGTTGGTTAACCAGTTCCGATTTATATCGGTTTTGGCAAATTTTACCATAATCGGTTAACCGACCGGAACCGGTAGCATAACCGGTCGGTTAACCGGTTAAACCAGTTAACCAGATTTTAACTCTTGAAAGTTAAAATAACAAACTAATAACAAATTAACTATAGTTGAAATGTAAAATGCTAAAATTGAATATTTAATTCAACATATTAAAATTCATGTGATGTAAGGATGTGTGGATGTTAAAAAAAATAGTTAGTTAATGTACTAATTACTTACATTAAAGTATTATTTACTTATATAACCTATCAAAATACTTATGTATTTAATTAATGTACTAATTACTTATATTTAGAGTATAATTAACTTATAACCTATAAATATAATGTATTTAATTAATGTACTAATTGCATATATTCATGAACTCATAGTATTATTTAAAATCTAAAATATACTTATTTTAATTACTTGTTATTGTTATTAATTTTAATAATATAAATTACAATATGATAGTATTAATATTTATTTGGTGTCTTCTCACTATTATATCCTATCTTATAATAGTCGTTAATTATAATAGAAATTAAAATAGTTACATATTAAATTTGTAAATCATTAAACCATGTTATTGTTAGCCATAATACTCATGTGTTATAATATATTATTAATATTGTTGGTTTTACATTATATAATATATATTGTTAATTATAATTTATAAATTATAAGTTAATTAATAAATTTAAATAATGAATAACCTAACTATTAAAATAAAAATTACAAATATTACAAATAATAATTTAATTATAAAATATTATTAATTACCAGTTAACCGATTTAAACCGAAAAACCGGTTAACCAATTTATACTAGTTATCCGATTTAACCAATTGGAATAATTTTTCAATTGGAAATTGGACCGGTTAACCGGTAAAACCGGATAACCAAAACCGATAAAATTGGATAATCGGTAATAACCTGTTAACCGATTTTGGTTATCACCGATTCCGATCTGGTTACCAATTTTTTTGAATAGCCCTATTGCGGATCCAGAAAGAAATTTTACCGGGGGCTTACTTAAAATGTTTTTTTGCGATTAAATAAATGTATTCAACAATTAAATTTCTAAAAACAATAATAAAAATGTATAAATACGCATAACTTCACAGCCCCAATATGCAAATTTAATCTTTCTATTGCCTTTTTCCAATTATTAAATCCCGATTTTGTAAAGGCATCCTCTGCATATCGACCTCATTTATTTGATCTTTTAAAAAGATAGCACCAAAAGCAAAATGCCCCATTTTTTATATTCTATACTCTAGCCATACAAACTGTTTAAACCAAATGTCTTGAAAACTTCTTTCTTGAATACCAATTTTTTTTTTTGGATACATATGACCAATTGGTTGGCAATGCCCTCTAGTCAAATACTCTCTTCGAATTTGATCTCGAATAGCAATATCAAACTCTTCAATTGGTTTTCGCAATCCCGGATCACTAACAATATCATCCAAATTTAATTCTATACGAGATTGATTTTTCACATTTTCACTAACATTAGGCTCATTAGAAGATGCACCACTACGAATTCGTTTAGGTTTAAAAAACCTCTCCATAATCTACATAAATAAACAATTGAAAATAAATTCATTACAATCATTAATTCAATTATAATTAATTTATAATTAAATAAATTAATAATTCAATCACAATTCACTATTAATCTATAAAGAAAATTAATTAAACAAACTAGAGTTTCTAACTATGATTTATATCTAAAATATCTTGTCTAAATTCAAAATTCCTAATATTAGTTCATATTAAAAAACCCTAATCTAAATTCCAAATCACTAAATATTTAGTCCGTAAAATTCTTAATAAAATTACCCAAATTAACTTAATAATTAAAATTAACTTACAATTAACAACATTTAAATAACAAAACTCTACATAAAAAAAGAAGAAGTAAAACTAACAAACTAGAGTTTCTAAACTATGATTTATATCTAAAATATCTTGTCTAAATTCAAAATTCCTAATATTAGTTCATATTCAAAAACCCTAATCTAAATTCCAAATCACTAAGGCTCTGTTTGGAAAGTGTGTATTTAGGATTTAATTATAAAAGAAAAATAAATAACGTTTGGACAAATTGTTTACAAAGTTTTTCATTTACAAAACAAAAAGAATTGTACAGTAATAGGTAAATATATTCTGTGCAGTCAAACTGGAACAATGATGTCAAATCTGGATCAATAATGTAATCATTCATCTTTCATTAGGTGGGTCCCACAAATGGGAAGAAAGGAAGGCTTGTATTCATTTTATAGACAGCTTCCACCTTGAAAAAGATGAAAATGCTTTGTATTTACTGATTTCAATGTAAAAGTAGGTCCCAAATATATTTTAAATGAATTATTTAATAATATATAAATTAATTATTATATATATAATAATTATTTTTCTATACAAAATTTTCAATAAATTAACAAAATTTATCTATCCAAACACATCTAATCATTTTATAAATATTCCTTTCTCATAACAAAAATCGAAAAAATCCTTTTACAAATAAAACCCAAAAATACCTTATCCAAGCGGAGCCTAAATATTTAATCCATAAAATTCTTAATAAAATTACCCAAATTAACTTAATAATTAAAATCAACTTACAATTAACAACATTTAAATAACAAAACTCTAAATAAAAAAAAAAGAAGAAGTAAAACTAACCTTTCTTGAATCTTGAATACAAAAAATGGAGATAAAGAAAAATAGACAATGAGGGAAGAAAACAAAAGTTTTTGAAACTTGAGTTTGGAAATTTGGGAGATAGCTAAATTGAAAGGGTTTAGATTTGAAAATAAGATTTGGAAATTTAGAGGAGATGGGAAGGGTTTGGAATTTGGAAAGGAAATATTTGGAAAGGAATTTTGAAAGGAAATGAGTTCTCTGGACTGTCCCGATTCCATATTGCATTTTTTTTATTTTTTTGAAATCACTTAACAAAACGACGATGGGAAGGGTTTGGAATTTGGAAAGGAATATTTGGAAAGGAATTTTGAAAGGAAATGAGATATGTGGACTGTCCCGACTCCATATTACATTTTTTTATTTTTTGAAATCACTTAACAAAACGACGTCGTTTTGTTAAGTGATTTTTTTTTGTGAATAAAACAGTCGTCTCGTCTTCTTCTACTCTTCACTCTTCAGACTTCAGCGACCGACAGGATCAGGTGAGCAGTAGCAGATGCAATGATTTTTTTTTTTAACAAAACAAGTTGTCTTCTTCTACTCCTTCAGACATCAGCGACAGCGGGGGCTCTGGAGCAGCGGCGAACAGGAGGCAGCCCTGCAACAGCGGTAACAAATCTACTACATATCCATAGTTTTTGGCAACCATGGCGGGGGCTTCAGCCTCCTCCAACCCTCGCCTAGATCCACCACTGGCCCTAGTGGATGTTGTGTGTTTTTGGGAATGCCTAATAATGTGGTGGTCATGGGTCTTTTTTTGGTAAAGACATCATGGAGTTGTAGTTGGTGTGGGTTTTTGGAAGTTTTGGAAAGGTGGTGGTCATGGGTTTTTCTTAGCGAAGGCATCACCGTATTCTCCTTTTGTAGTGCTTGTGGCTGTTTAGGATAACAACATCACCGGCCAGGTTTTTTTTTAGGAGTAGGAAATATTGTGGATCAAGTTAGTAGTTACGATTAAGATATTAGCTGTTTCCAATCACTTTCTACATGCTTGATTACAAATTCATCACACAAAAATTCCACTTTGTTAAGAGAAAAACTATAAGCCCAAATGGATGGACGACCACCGAGCGTGAACCAAGCTGCCATCTCGTGAGGATCTTTCAGAACGGACGGCCATGCTGCGACCACGTTGACATTTCTTGCAACGACCGTCCTCTTGCCAAACGACACCGTCGCCACCATCCCACCTACTGCCGCTCTGCTACTGTTTTGTGCCTGTCGCGTCTCATTAATGATACTCTAATTAATGCTCTGTTAGGACACTCAATGTTTGTCAGCATCTCATTAATGCTCTCCTCTCATATCTCACCTCTTCTCCGTCTCTCGTTTCTCAACTATCTCACCTCCCCTGCACTCTCTCCATCTCTCTCACCTCTTCTCCACTCCCAAACATCTCTCATGTATGATATCTGCTTTTCTCCGCCGCATTAATATCGCTTCTTCAAATTCTTGCTGATGGAAAAACTTCTTCCTGGTTTGCTCGATGCCTCTATGTTGCTCGATGAAGCAGAGGTCTTGGATCCTCGGGTTCC
This sequence comes from Ophiorrhiza pumila, assembly GCA_016586305.1. NCBI lineage: Eukaryota > Viridiplantae > Streptophyta > Magnoliopsida > Gentianales > Rubiaceae > Ophiorrhiza > Ophiorrhiza pumila. The sequence continues at coordinate 23,189,056 of BLIW01000003.1, read as the reverse complement.
TCCTACCCTCTGGGCTCTAATAGTCTTTCTCTCTCTGTTGATATCCTTATGTTGCGCTCTCATGCCGTCGAATTTTTACATACTTGCGTTAGTGTCATCTGTCAAATCAACGAATGGGGAGGTCCTCTTCCCTGAATATTTAGTTTTTCTATCCCTTGCTCATACTTTTTTCCCGTTACTGTTCTCATCCTGAATTTTTCTTCTGTTCTCTTTTTTTCTCTGGTTTTTTACTCCTGTATACCTTCTGCCTCCGACTTTCTTCTGCTTGTTTTGGGTTCACCTGGTTATCATCATCGCCGTCTGTAACTTCGTTCCGCTACGGTTGTAATACTCCGGAATCTGAAGATATTCTTGGTCCGAGTTTCTTCTGCTGGTTTGGGGTTCACCTGGTTATCGCCGTTTGTAACTTCGTTCCGCTGCGGTTGTAATACTCCAGAATATAAAGGCATTCCTGTTTTAAACAAATAAGATCTTCCGTGTTGACTACTGCTTTCTTTTGGCTCGTTTATTCCCTGCTACTTTGGTATTTTTACCCTCTGCCCTCGTATACTGAGTGTTTTGTTGTTGTTTCATGCTCCGTGCTGCATCGCGAAGTGCTTTTATTCTGTTTCTTCCTAAAGATCCCAATAGTTTGTGTTTGGTTATTTATTTCTTCAGTCTATTTTCTACAGCCTATCCTTCTATCTTGTTTGTGTTTTGTTCTTCATTGCTGCTGCATATGATGTCTTTGCCTGGTTATTCCGTTACTGTTGTGCTTGTTCTTTGTTTGCCCCACCTGTTTATTTGGTTGCTTTGCTTATCACTGTGTGCGATTTTTATTTTTTCCCCTTTAGCCTTCTTTGTTGTGCACCTCTGATGCGAGGCAAATATGTGTGATAAAATTGCGATCGTGGTTGCTATTCACCCCTAATCAAAAATCAAGCTAAACAATCGCTAAAAGGTGTTAGTATAGCAAGTTCGTTCCCACGAGGAAAGGACTGTGTTGAAATTCTAAAGAAAATATTTTTGGGTTTTTATAATTATCAAACTAAATAATAAGTAAATAAAGAACAAATAACTAAAATAAAGAAGGTGATTTGATTAAAAACTCAAGTTAAGCAAGTGTACTTCCGAGATTATATTTTAGGGTTACATAAAAAGCACACACATACATCCTATCTATGGTCATGCAAAACAAGGGTAAATAACCTATCTCACGCCCTCCTTTGTGGCGAGAGGCAAGGAATGATTTAGGCACTTTACCTATTTAGATATTAACTAATTCATTAAGCCCTCCTTTGTGGCGAGAGGCAATGTTTACTTCCTTAATTAATCCAGAATCTAATGCAACTACCAACTCAACCAAACCCTTAAGTTCAACCGCTCCTTTGTGGCGGAGTCAACGCCCGAACCAGTCATGCTAATGCTAAACTAATCCCCCTAACTCCTCCTTTGTGACGAGAGGCAAGAGTTAAGATAAAATCAATCTAACAAATTCACAACCAACCCACAAAAGATTCCAAACAACCCACTCAAATCCTCCTTTGTGGTGAGAGAAAAGATTAAAGCAAGTTATCTCTAAATATAATTTACTGCACTTTAATAAAATATTTATCATACATAATTAAGGCCTTAAATCATGCATAAATATGAAGAACACAGCAAAACTTACTTCACAAAGACCATAAAATAGAACTTAGTATGTAAATTAAGCACAAAAACCCTTATTCATAATCTCGGGAGCACAATAAGTTTAGCCAAGCATGGCTAAATCAAACATCATCATGATATTAATATTTAAGCACAATATTGAAATCATAAAATAAAAGAGAGATAACACCTTGAATTGTGAATCCGTAGATGAAATCTTTGTCTCTAAATTAATGAAATCAATAATGAATTATGTATGTTCCCAATCCGTACAGCTGCAATTCTCCGTGAATAGCTAAATTGATTGGCTTTGCTGTAAATTAAAAAAAAAGACATAATTCACTTGAATGCACATTTAAAATTAAGATGATTGTAAAAAAACAATACAGAAATAGCCAAAATTGGAACATTTTTGGACATTGTTATTTTCAGCCAAAATACGTGTGCTATAGCCACAAAAAATGGAGCTTTGGTGATAAATATAAAATTCAATTTTTTTTATAAAATTCACTCGAATGCACATTCAAAATTGATATTGGTGTAAAAATAATATAGAAATTGCCAAAATTGCCACGTTTTTGGATATTGTTGTTTTCAGCCAAAATACGTGTGCTATAATCCACATAAAATAAAAGTTTTGTGATAAATATAAGTTTCACTTTTTTTGTCACCATTCAATAGAGTGCATATTCACAGTTGACGTGTATGGAAAAAATAGCACTAGAATGGCAAAAATGGGTACGTTTTTGGATATTGTTCTTTTCGGCCAAAATACATGTACTATAGTCCACAAAAAATGATGGTTTTGTAATAAATATGAGTTTCACTTTTTTATACCGTTCACTAGAATGCATATTTACAAGTGAGGTGGGTGTAAAATATAGCACGAGAATGACAAAAATCGGCTCAGTTGTTGACATTGTCATTTTCAGGCAAAATACGTTTTGAATAGCCCACAAAAAATTGAGATTTTGTGATAAATATGAGTTTCACTTTTTTACACAATTCACTAAAATGCAGATTCACATTTGAGGCAGATGCAAAAAATATCACGAAAATGGCAAAAATCGGCACATTTTTTTACATTGTTCTTTTCGGAAAAAAAGTTTGCTACAGCCCAAAAAAATGGAGGTTTGGTGATAAAAATGAATTTCAATTTTTTGATATAATTCACTAGAATGAACGTTCAAATTTGTGATGGGTGTTAAAAATAATACAAAAACAACCAAAATCGGCACATTTTTTGACATTGTCATTTTTGACTAAAATACTTGTGCTATAGCCACAAAAAATAGAGGCTTGGTGATAAATATGAATTTCACTTTTTTTGACACAATTCACTTGAATGCACGTTAAAAATTAAGACGGTTGTAAAAAATAATACAGAAACGGTCAAAATCGACACTTTTTTAATATTGTCGTTATCGGCCAAAATACGTGTGTTATAACCCACAAAAATGGACGTTTTTTGAAAATATAAGTTTATCTTTTTTTTACATCAATCACTAGAATGCACATTCACAGTTGAGGTGGGTGCAAAAAATAGCATGAAAATAGCCAAAATCGGCACGTTTTTAAACATTGTTATTTTTGGCCAAAATACATGTGTGACAACCCACAAAAAATGGTGATTTTGTGATAAATATGAATTTTACATTTTTTTTACACGATTCACTAGAATGCACGTTCACAATTTAGACGAGTGAAAAAAAAGCACGAGAATGGCAAAAATTGGCACATTTGTTAACATTGCCATTTTCGAGCAAAATACGTGTGAAATATCCCACAAAAATTGAGGTTTTGTGATAAATATGAGTTTCACTTTTTGAAATAATTCACTAAATTGCACGTTCACAATTGAGACGGGTTGAAAAAATAGCACAAAAATTGCCAAAATCGGCACGGTTTTAAACATTGTCCATTTCGGCTAAACTACGTGTGCTATAACATACAAAAAATGAAGGTTTGGTGATAAATATGAGTTTCACTTTTTGTGACACCGTTCACTAGAATGTACGTTCACATTTGAGGCAAGTTAAAAAAATAGCACGAAAATGGCCAAAATCAGCACATTTTTTTACATTGTCATTTTCGGCTAAAATACGTGTGCTATAGACCACAAAAAATGGAGGTTTGGTGATAAATATAAGTTTTAGTTTTTTCACATAATTCACTAGAATGCACTTCAAAATTGTGATGGGTATTAAAAACAATAGAAAAACACCAAAAATTGGCATATTTTTTGACATTGTCATTTTCAGCCAAAATTCTTGTGCTATAGCCACAAAAATAAAAGTTTTGTGATAAATATGAGTTTCACTTTATTTGACACAATTCACTCGAATGCACATTCAAAATTGAGATGGGTGTAAAAAACAATATAGAAACGGTCAAAATCGACACGTTTTGTGATATTGTCGTTATCGACCAAAATGCGTATTATAACCCACAAAAAATGGAGGTTTTGTGATAAATATAAATTTCATTGTTTTTAACTCCGTTCACTAGAATGCATGCTCACAGTTGAGGCGGGTGCAAAAAATAGCACGAAAATAACTAAAATCGCCACGTTTTTTGACATTGTCATTTTCGGCCAAAATACGTGTGCGATAGCCCACAAAAAATGGAGGTTTGTTTATAAATATGAGTTTCACTTTTTTTATACTGTTCACTAGAATGAACGTTCATAATTGAGGCGAGTACAAAAATAGCACGATAATAGTCAAAATTGTGCTATGGCCCACAAAAAATAGAGTTTTGGTGATAAATATAAGTTTCACTTTCTTTTACACAATTCACTCAAATGCACATTCAAAATTGATATGGGTGTAAAAAACAATAAAGAAATGGCCAAAATTTGCACATTTTTAGATATTGTCATTTTCGGCCAAAGTACATGTGTTATAGCCCACAAAAAATGGAGGTTTTGTGATAAATATAAGTTTCACTATTTTTTACAGCGTTCACTAGAGTGCATGTTCACAGTTGAGATGGGTGCAAAACATAGCACGAAAATTGTCAAAATTGGCACGTTTTTAGACATTGTCATTTTCGGCCAGAAAATGTGTGCTATAGCCCACAAAAAATGGTGGTTTGGTGACCAATATGAATTTCACTTTTTTTTACACCGTTCACTAGAATACATGCTCACAATTTAGGCTGGTGCAAAAAATACCACGAGAATGGCAAAAATCAGCACATTTGTTTACATTATCATTTTCGGCCAAAATACGTGTGCAATAGCCCAAAAAAAATTGTAGGTTTTGTGATAAATATGACTTTCACTTTTTTTATACAATTCACTAAAATGCACGTCAACAATTGAGGTAGGTGGAAAAAATAGCACGAAAATAGCCAAAATTGACACGTTTTTAAACATTGTTTTTTCTGCCAAAATACGTGTGCTATAGCACACAAAAAATGAAGGTTGATGATAAATTTGTTTTCCTGGTTCTGGCAGTGCTTTCAAACAATTCTTATTCAACAAATCTCATAGAGGAATTTTACATTTGTCAATAAATGGTAAAAAATAAATAATAACAGTAAATTACATGGAGAAAAAAAAAGGTACTACTAAGTAATGTAGAAATTCTAGAATGATAAACATTTGGAAAGCAATATTGCCTTGTTATAATAAACTCAAACTCCACCAAACCATACCATTTCTCTTGTTATGCATTTATACTTTTTTCAGCCATTGAAAATGATAATTCACCGTCAGTCATTCCTCTAGAAGAGTACATGTCTTCTTCACTCACATAAGAAGAGTAATAGTCCATATCTTCACTATCCCTTTCCTTCAATTCTTGAATTTTGTCAACAGCCTCCTTCAATTCCCACCTCTTTTCAACGTTCTTTTCACAGCAACACATTCCTATTTTCAAGAGTTTAAGCATTTGTCCTTCTCCATTCTTTGTAGAAGTCATTTCCTTGTCAAATACTTCACCAGTCCATTCTTCTCTAACAACAGAATTAACCCATGTTGCCAAATCTGCATTAGCATCCTTACCTTGTCTTAGATAGTTTGCTGGAAAACGTCCTGTTAACAACTCGAGTATCAGAATACCAAGGCTCCACACGTCTGTCTTCCTTGTAACTTGATCGCGTTCCATGATTTCGGGTGATTTGTAAGCCACCATGAATTGCTGAGCATGTTCTCTGTTGATCACTGGTGCTAGAGCATAATCAGCTAGGATGGGTTCAAAATTTTGTCCCAAAAGAACATTGGATGACTTTAAATGACCGTGTGGTAGATTGAATATTGTGGGGAGCTCCTTATGAAGGTAAGCCAAGCCCTTGGCTACTCCTTTGATGATTTTTAGGCGAGTTGGCCAGTCAAGACTAGGTTGGTTGGATCTTCTTTTACCTGATGATCAAGAGATTTTGAACCACTGTGTTAATTTTATGTTTTCAATTGAGACTCTAAATTAACCTTAAGAATTGAAAAAATGGTGTTTCATATATGAGATTTTATATTTTATATTATTTTGTCTTATTCTATCCAATATTCAAAATTATGTAATTTCAGTAAAATGAGAAATTAAAAGCATAAATACTACTAAAATCAAATATACAAATTATTATACCTAATCCATATGTGAATGAATCCTACGACTTGATATTTGCTCAAATTGAGCTTTTTTATTTTGCCCTATCCTAATTAAGATCACCAACATAATTGAGGAAATTCTATACTTGGCTAGGAGTGATATTTCATTACTGAAGTTACTTTGAATTCAATATATAAAATAGAGAGGAAATTTCATTATTAAGGAGGTGAAATCATAGGGTGGAAAGGGATTCTTAAAAATAAAGGTCAAGATGTACATTTGTAATATTCTGGTATAATGCAAAAAGGCAGGCGTAAGATTTTGACGCAACCAAGTCACTAAGGCCATGCCAAGTCAAAATCTTGTAAATGGCAAATATAAATCCAATGTTCCCATTTTTTTATTTGATAACAATGTAGGGCATCATTAATATTGTTCATGAAGTAAGTTTTGACATTATTGCAAAGAAAAAAACAATGTACAACTTAATCAGTAAAATGATTTAATTTGTTGTGCATATATATGTTTTGTGACCTTAATCAAAGTTATATAATTAATTGTAGCATACCATAATCAGTAAAATGATTTAATTTGTTGTGCATATATATGTTTTGTGACCTTAATCAAAGTTCTATAATTAATTGTAGCATACCATAATATACCTAATAGAGTTTCAATCTACGAATATACGTCACGTATATTTAACTCTTATTCCTTAGAATTTACTAATTTTTTGATAGAATTTTAATTAAATATATTTGTTGTGTATTTATAAATTGAAATAGGGATTGAGACAGATAATGTGATAGAAGATCATCAGTGCATACATATGACACAAAAATATTTAGTTAGTTAATTACTTACCATGGAGATGGCTAGCCAAGCTACCAAATTCAGCAAAATCCACGACTAGAAGTTTTTCTTCTTTTGTGTAGTAGAAAGCCACAAGAGGTAGAATATTAGGATGTGACAAATTTCCTAGCCTTCTCATGTGCTCAAAGAATTGTTCCTTTCCAACATTGCTCATGTGTTTAAACCTCTTCACAACCATGGATGGACCATTGAGAAGATCTGCCTTATAAGAGGAACCAAGGTTTCCACTGCCTAATACTTCAGCCGAAGCTCGAAGTAAATTATCCAAGTCAAACTTCTGTCTATCATTATGTAAAAAATACAATTTACCATGCTCATTTTTCTTCAACTTTTCTCCATGTTGTTCAACTGCATGATCACTAACCTGCTTTAGATGAGCTCTATGTGCTGGTTCCCTATCCTCGAGTTGTTCGATTGTTGGCTTCTTCTCATTTGATGGTTTGGCTCGAGATCGGCAGAAGAGAAACAAGAATACAAGGATGGCAAATGATGCAATTGCAACTGCGAGAACAATAAGAATGATTGCGATTTTTGGCATAGACTTCTTTTTTGGGCATGGTTCCATAGGCGGACCACATAAGTTGTTTCCTGTTCAACATAGATTGTGTTGTTTTAGATGGTGGCATAGGAATATCTGAAAAAGTGCAATTGATCATCGTATGTACAGCATTCAAAATTTTGGAAATGTTTTTTAATAATTAATAAATAATCAAGAACAATAAAAACTACTACAATTAATTGGAGAGATGGAAATTATATATAATTTGTTTCAGAGGCTTTTTTTAATCCAATTTTGTGACCAAAAACAAACATTCTTAATCGTTGAATTATATCTAATGGTGGATCCAAAAAGTAAGATTTAGGATCGAAGTTAGATAATATTACTAGTAAAATTATATGTTAAGTTTTAAAGGGAAAAATCTTAATTTTTTTAAATGGTTTCATGGAAAATTTTTAATTCTTTTATAAGTAAAAAAATAAAAAAAAAATCAATTTTTGGCTCTGCCCTAAAGATCTGCCCTTGATTATATCTGATTCTCAATTTTGTTCTAAAGGTACTTTCCCATGTTTTATAAGATGGTGTGATACCTGATAATTGAAGTGAAACATTTGGCACAAAAGAAATTTTATATTGGAACTTTGCTTTTGCCTTTTTTTTTATCAATTTTTTTCAATTGATAACATGCTTATACAATATGACAAAAATAAGCCAGAAAAATAATGAAATCATGTCGTTATATTGAAATTTTAAACAAGTAATGTGAATTATGAATTAAAGATTATAGCATGTAAAAATGGCTCTCAATAGATTCGCATTGCGTTTCCTCAAATTTCATTTTTGCCTTAGAAAACAAAACAAAAAAAATAAAAAATTTTGAAAAAGCTTTTACTGTTAAAGTTTAAGTCACTTGTGTTTCTTCAATATGAATGTACTCCATAGCATTAACATAAAGAGTAATGATAGGCATATCGGTTTTTTCTACTCCACTTGGATAATTATACTTAGTTAGAATTTTATCATTATTCAACAAATTAATATTAATTGTGAATAAATGATGATAAAACTCTACATCATCATATATTAAATAAATATTAATTATGAATAGATAATTGAAAAAGTAATCTCCCTACCTTGAGTTATGCATATGATGTAAGTGTGTGTGAGCAAAAAAATTACGTGTAAAAAAAATATTTCATATCATTACCCTCTCCACAAGTGGCAAACTAGTTAGAACATGCAAGATCTTATTGTATATTAATATTTTGAGGTGTTTTACACAAAAAAAAAAAAATTATGGTCTGAACATTTTCATTAAAAAAATTATCAGAATAGCACATTAATATAGAATAAGAGTATCTGATAATTTCTTCCCCTTTTTTCCCTTCAAACATTTTTCACTATATCTTTTATGTACAAAATATTTTACAACAAGATAATTAATTAAATAGAGATAATTTCATCCACAAAGATCATTATTTAAAGAAAAGTAACAAAACTGAAAAGTTCACCCTCTATCCTAATGTTATTTCATTTTTCTACTTCTTGAATATTTTATTTTTTCCACTTTTTGAACGTCATAAAGTAAAAGTCACACCTTAATTAAAAGTCAATAATGCATAGCGATGGATTGTCAATTTTTTCGTTTGCAAAAGAATTTCTTTTAAATCCCAATACATTTCTAATCAATCAACATTTTGAATTAAAAAAATTAAATTTTCTTATTTATCCTTAAAATCACTTTAGCAAGAAACATAATTACGTGCACTAGTGGATATATGGAGGGGCAAGGAGGGCAATGGATCTTCTATACCACTTTATAAAAATCTAACACGTATACAATGACTTATCCCTTTAAGGTTTACTAATCATTTGGTTAAGATTTTAGTTTAATTTTTAAAAATTAGATAATTAACTAAAAGGACACGTATAAGCTTTTTATAAAGTAATACAGGGAGTGATACATAAAAATGGTATAACAGACCCAAAGCGGGTAGGGAGGAGTAACACCACTTACTAGAATTTAAAATTTTTTATTTTTTTATAAAAGAATTACTTTTTTATTCAATTTTTTAAATATTAGAATTTTAAATCACTTAGAAATTTAAAATATAACTTCTATTGTTAATATTATATATACAATTATGAAATCTAAATTCTACTTTATGACTCTACGATTATATATTCTTTTATAAAGTTAATTTCTTGAAAACAAATCTAATATTATAACGGAGGGAATGGTAAATTGGGAATCAATAAATATATATTAAATAGGGGTTAATAGCATTCTACCCCATAAAGATTACTTTTTGAACCATTTTCCCCCATAAAATATTTTTATTAGCAATTTACACCGGTAAGAATATTATGTTAGTATATTTAACAGAAAAAAAATTATTTTTAATAACCTTTTCATAGTTTGGACAGTTTTACCTTAATTTCAATCCTCAAAATATTGTCCTCCTTATCTTCACTTTGCATTCTTTTTATTTTTTTATTTTTCTTCATATATACTTTAATTAAAAATTTTATTTTACTTTAAATAGTAGACGAATATATTCTTACTAAAAAGATCTAGATTTTGAATACAATTTATTACCTTTTATAATTTTTAACCATTTTTATTTTACTTAGTCAACAAAAACCTTATATGAGTTATGTAATTTCTTATGAACATAATAAAATAATAGATACTTTGTCTCAATTTTTTTAATTCCTCAATAAAATTTTCGTAAACATTTTATTTTACCACTCTAAAATCTGTGAATTTTTAGTTTAGTGTCAATTTATTTTTTATCAGACTTATTAAGTATAAAAGATATCTCTATTAGAACATTTATATTTTAAAATAATTAAATCTATACCTTAAAACTAACAAGAAAATGACTCTTTGATTTATTCAATTTTTTTGTTATTATATGTTATATATTTTATTATGTTGTTTAGATTACTTAAATATGTATAGAAATATCATAAAAAATTTTAAGATAATGAATCAACACTTCGAATCATCAATAATACAAATAAGATAAATAATAATATTACAAAGAGATAACAAACTAATTTGAGTAAAAAAACAACATATTACAAGAAAAATAATGTAAATTAATTAATATAAAAGAAGATGAAATAAAATGAAAACAGAAAAGAAAAGATGGAAAAAAATAAACAAGTACTTACATTTGTTAAAAAATTTGACCAAATATTTTATTAGTCAAATTAATAATATTTATATATTAACACAAAATTATGGAGTATATAAATTTGAAACTAATGTGTAAATATAAGAGGGGGAAAATGTAATCTAGTTTGTTTCTCATTAATGGTTAAAATGGTCATTTTAATTTAATAATTAACCGTGTTATTAATTAGTATATTTGACTGATAATTAATCGCATAAAGTGACTACAAAAATCTAAACAAAGTGTAAAAGTTAGTCTTTTATGAATTGTAATTAATCCTTAAATAGGAAAATGTGCAACATTATATTAACTCGCTCTCAACAAACCATTATTGCCAAATAGAAGAAAGAGGATCACTGAATGATTTCAGCAATCACTTCAAGGTGGGGAACATGCGCAAGTGTAACTAATGCCAACATTATGTGATGTAGTGGACGGTCCTTAGGTTGGTAGGATCGATTGAACTTCTCTCCTAACAATTTCATCGTTCAAAATTTTATCTCAACATCTCTTAAAATATCTCATAATATATTAAAACTTCTATTCTATATACTGTGTAAATGTATGAGGTGTGCAAAAATCAATAGCGGAACCAGAGAAAATTATCTGGGGAGGAAAAGTTATATTTTAATTTTTATAGGGGCAGAATTCTAATTTTTTTTAAGGATCCAATTAAAAATTTGTAATTTTTCAAAGGAATAAGTATATTTTTCAAATTTTAGGGACCAGTAGTGAAAATGAATGTAGTATATGTAGTGCGTGAAAATATATGTAATATGTGTAAACATATGTATTGTGTGAAAATATGTATAATATGAGTAAAATACATTTAGTGTGTGAAAATATATGTAATGTATGAAAATATATGTATTATGTGCAAAATACGTTGTGTATAGTATGTGTAAAACATGTATGTAAAAATATATTTAGTGTGTGGAAATGTTGAAAATATGTGTTTCCATTCTTCTTAAGCTGATAACTAGGTTGGTTTAAAAGCAATAAATCTATTTATAAGTAATAAATTCCAAATCTAGAAAAAAATAAAGTTTGTTTTAGTTTGACCGTTTGTATAAAATTTTGTAACACACATAATATGAATCATTTAAAAAACTATGTAAAATTTAGGAAGCTCCCTATTTTGTGAACTGCTTGGCATTGTTCCATTGTGAAGTACTGGCGAACACTGTTGCACATCTCTACGCAAGATTTTGAGTATATTGTTATATTGTAAAATATGCAAGAGTTCTCTACCTTGATATATAAGAGGGATAATAAAGAAAAATGTAAGAAAGTTAAAACTTGTAGAATAGATACTTGGAATATAGAAATTTTAACAAGTAAAGTTATAGAGTTAGCTAGATAAATACTAAGAGAAGAAGACGATAAATATTATACCTCTCCAAGAAACTAAAAGGTGTAAACTTTAGTACTGTAGAAATTGTACAAGTAGAAATTGAGTAGGTATTAGTATAGACTTGTCATTAACAGGGAAAGTGATAGGTGTAGTTAGAAAGGGAGAAAAAACTAAAATTCTTTAGAATTATCATATGAAATGAACCTATAAATATAGTTGGTGTATATCCACGACAAATAGGATTAAATAAATCTATTAAAATTAAATTTTAAAAAGAACTAGAAGTTTTAGTCAAGGCAAATCCCTCAAAATGAAACAACCGTTATAAGTGAAAATATAAACGAGCATATAACGGAGGTTAATGAAGAGTATAATAGGATTTATAGGGGTTATGATTTTGGGTTAAGAAGTAATGAAGGTAAAATCATTTTAAATTTTACACTAAGTTATGATTTAGTTATGGACAATACTTGTATAAAAAGAGAGATAAACTCTAAATTACATTTGGAAGCATTTTTTACAAGGGTAAGTTCAACTTTATTCCCCTATCGTTTGGACGAGGGATACTTTGCCACCCTGTGGTTTTATATTACATGAATGGTTGCTGTTATTGCCAGAGCAACAATTAGCTTCCAGAGCAATAAATCACATATCTTCCAAATTTACCCTTAATCAATCGACTCTTTTATTTTTCTTCATTTATCATTATAACTTATCATTATCTTCTTTCTACCTTATCATTAAAACTTATCAATTCTTTATAATATTTTCCCGCAACTTCTATTTTCTTCTCCTTTACACTGATTTTTCTCCCAAATTGTTATTAATATAACATTTATTTTCACCCTCAAATTATAAGAAAAAAATTATGTAAAAATAATATGACAGTTATTTCTATTAATAACTTTTATTGTTCTCTTAATTAAATTATAAAATATTTACCAATATATATTTAAAAAATTTAGGCTCCATTTGTTTACCGTTGTCTTAGTGTTTTATTTCACAAATTCAATTTGATTTATTTGTGTTATCCATTTTTTCTATCAAAATTTGTAAATAAAAAAAATAATGTTACAGTAGTTATTTTTGCTATAATAATTTTTATATTTTTATAAATAAATTATTAAATTTAAATTTGACTTTTAGATTTTTAATAATAAAAAATTCTTCCTAAGACATTTTTTTACCAAAATAAACTCATAAAATATTAATTCAAATTTGAATTTTAAACTTTTAATAATTAGAAATTCTTCATGGCTTAATTATATTATGAGCAAATTAACATTTCAAAATGTTAGTAGATCACAAGGAAAAAAATTGCTAGGAGTATAAATGGAAGTAAATATACGCATCCAAATTATAAAGTAAAATTTGTTGCCTTTTTATTATTTAAAATTTATGAATTAAATTGTAGAATAAAAAAAATACATGAAATTAAGATTTCTATTATATATATAGTGATGGTGTCTTCCTTTTAAGTTTTAATTTAAGGAATTATGTTGATAAAATATAAGTATGAGCATTGTTATTAGAAACAAAAATAATAATTTATAGCTGCCATATGTTTATGTATTAGTATTTTAACAAAAAAAAATATAACTCGCTTTGGATAGAGTATTTTTTTAGTTTTATAGTAGGATTTTTTTTTCTTGAGATTTGTTAAAAGAAATAAATATTTTGGAGGTATTTGGATTGATGAGTTTGTTTCTGTGGGCATAATTTTTTATTAATAAAATTTAAAATTTAAATTTGAGTTAATATTTTATGAGTTTATTTTAGTATAAAAATGTCTTAGGAAGAATTTTTTATTATTAAAAATTTAAAAGTAAAATTTAAATTTAAAAATTTATTTATTAAAATATAGAAAATGTTGTATAAAAAATAATTATTGTAATATTATTTTTTTAAAAAAAATTGATAAAAAATGGACAAAACAAATATATCAAATTGAATTTGTGAAATAAAATACTAAAACAACCGTAAACAAATGGAGCCTAAATTTTTTGAAGTATATATTGGTATATATTTTATAATTTAATTGAGAGAACAATAAAAGCTATTAATATAAATAAGTGTCATATTATTTATGTAATTTCTTTCTTATAATTTGAGGGTGAAAATAAATGTTAGGAAAGTAGAAGTTACGGAAAGATATTATAAGTTGATAAGGTAAAATAAGATAAAGATAAGTTGTAATGATAAATGGATAAAAGATAAAAGAATTAATTGATTAAGGATAAATTTGGAATATGTATAATTTATTGCTCTGGAAGCTAATTGTTGCTCTGGCAATAACAACTTCATGGTTTAAACTATTGTGGAAAATAGGTGAAAATCGTCTAAATTGATGAGTGTATTGTACACACACTGGAATCTACAAGTAAGATTTAAAAATTTTTGCAAAAACTTATAGATAATGAGTTCATATATGAAACGTGATTCATATATAAAATGGATAATTAATGACGCACGTCTACACACACATTTATACACTTCTGCCTTTTTTTTAAACTTTTACAATGGAAAATGTTATTTTTTGTATTAATACTAATAGTTTTAGAATCAAGAGTGATACTTTTGGACTAAAAATTGATACATGAAAATTGGTATTTGTTGAGTAGTGATACTTTTGAACTGAAAAACAATACATAAAAATTGATACTTGTTAAGGAGTAATAGTTTTGAACTGAAAAGGAATACGTGAAAATTGATACTTATTGAACCTGCATCACAGACAAGAAGGGTGACTATTTCAATATATATTTTTTTAATATATGTTTTATTTTAAAAATTGAAAAAAGAAAGAGATTTCGACTATCGTTTTAGAAAAGAAATATTTTTGAATTGACAATTAATTGTTAGGATTGATAAGTTTTTTTATTGGTTTTTGTGCTAGAAAATTATTTTATTAATTAAAGTTTAAAATAAGAAATATATTTTTAAAAAAATTGGGATTGATCCGCAGTGATTAACAGTTGACTACCTCCAATCAACACAACATATTTTTGTAGTACAAAATGTTAAAAAATATAAAAAGACTAAAATGCTCTTATTCCTTTATTAAAAAAGTCGAAATGTTTTCTTTTCAAATTTGGTGATAAACAAACATGCTATTTTGAGATGAAGTGAGATTTTGCTAAAACAATAGCTATCCAAACACCACAGCGTGTCTGTTTGGACAAATGTTTTATTTTAAAAATTGGAAAAAATGAGATTTTAAGTTGCATTTTAGAAAAAGAATATTTTTGAACTGATAATTGAGTGTTTAGATTGATAAATTTTCTTTTTGTTGATTTTTGTGCTGGATAATTATTTTATTAATTAAAGTTTAAAATTAGAAATATTTTTTAAAAGATTGGGATTGATCGGCCACAGTCAAAAGTTGACTATCGCCGCCAAAACAACAAATTTTTTTAATAAAAATGTTAAAAAAAATATAAAAATACTAAAATGCTCCTATTTCCTTTATTTATAGCAAAGTTAAAAAAAATTGTTTTAAGCTTTGGTCATAAACAAACAGGCTATTTTCAAACGATATAAGATTTTATAAAAAAAAAAAAAGCTTTCCCAATACCTCCCTCACATCTTTAATCGGTTGGACATTGCGTGTTTGACTTCATCCCTTTACTCTTTCCTTGTATGACATTTTTAATTATACCCCATTCTTTTATATAGTGGATTGCATGTCATTTTGTACATCTATGGACGGCAAATAAAATTATTAACTATATAGATATAGTAATATGGTGACCACACAAGACAAAATTGAACTCTAACTTAAGATTAAGCGAGAGTTTTAAAAAAAAAAAAAAGGAGAGAGAGACTATCTCAATCTAAGAAAATGAAAAAAAAGAAGTCAACGCTTTAATTTTGATGATTTTATAATGATTCCATATATGTGTGTATGTATTATTAGTATCTATTTAAATAAAAAAAAACTTTTTGGAAAACACAAAAACTATGATGAAACGGGTTCATATATGAAACGAACAATTCATGGCCGTTGAGATTGTAATTCTAATTTTCTATTATTTTTATTGTTCGTTAAAATCACCATTAACTCTCGTTTCATATATGAACCCGCTTCACAGAATACCAATACTTTAATCATACTAGAATGAGGAGTTTTTTTTTTCTCTTTTTTGAGATAATTTGTCTCCATTTTTGGAGTTTTTGTTTAAAATTAGAAAAAAGAAAAAAAGGGAGAGCTAAATCCATCTCCAGGTAATCCACTCATGGCAAGCAATGTAAAGGTTTCTCCTCCACTAAAACTTTCTTTTGATAGTTAAAGAACCATTGAATTTGGACCTTGGTGTTTCAAAGATGTGATGGTTTAGCAAAAGTTATAGGAGAAATTGAGATATTGGTATCGTTTAGGTTTAGCTACTATGGATGAAAAATACTCCGATTCAACCCTACTATTATGGAGAAGAATCACTCCAGTTTTAACTCTACTACTAGAGAGATGATAACACTCTAATTTTAGCTCAGTTGCTAGAAAGGATATCAAAATCCAGTTTTAACTTTCGACCATATTAATATTTGTTGTGGATTTTGATTTTCTTATACCATATCTGTTGAATTGATTGCTTGTAATGCATTGAATTTATAAATTTAAACAACTTAACTCATTGTGCTTAACTTCATCGAGTTAACTGTGTATGCATATGTTATTTTCATCTTGGGTAAATTACAAGAAACCTCCCTTAGTTTTGAAAATTTTTAAATTACCTCTCTAAGGTTTAAAAACCTATAATTACCTCCATATGGTTTGTTTGTTTGTTTTTTAAAAATACACACAAAAATATATATTTAAAGTACTTATTTTGTAAATGTATCTTGTCCAATATATAGACATAGCTTTCTATTTATGATTTGAAGTAAATTAAACTTTGTATTTTTCAAAAATCATTGATTTTTTTTAACATTAAAAAAAAGGGTTAAAAGCACCTACCCCCTCCAACTCATATATTAGTTGCGTTATACCCCCTTAATGAAATCAATAGGCACTTTCCCTCTCTTCTAACAAATTATGTTAATGGCTTTAACAATTAATTACATATTTAAAGATATTTGGACAAAACTGCACATACATTAATTTCTCTATAATCATCTTTAATTTCTTTGATAATATTTTATTTGATTTTTTTATTTATAAAAAAAGTGCTATAATTTCTTCTCATATTTTTTTTTAATATTTTGGTATTATGGTTATGAAATTTTTATTTATAAAATTTATAATAATTAGTCATCTAAAATGTTGATTTTATATATAATTTCTTCTTACAACTTATTTTCACTCATCAATCATTTGGCAAAAAGATTAATTTCTTGTTTTTATATTTGATAATTGATAATTGATAATTGATAAATTTGTGTTTCTCTCTTTGGCATATACTAGTTACCTTGTGTTTCTCTTTATATATATATATATATATATATATATAATAATAATAATAATATTCAAACCCTTTCTTAATAAAATACATTCTTATTGCTTTTCTGATTTATTTAATATTAATAACAATTTAATATTTAATGTCATTATAGTAAATATAAAAATGAGAAGTGTTTAACCCTTAATTCAATGTCAAATTTATCAAATATAAAAATAAAAAATTTATCTTTTTGCCAAATGATTGATGAGTGAAAAGAAATTGTAAGAAGAAGTTATATATAAAACTAATATTTTATGATTAATTATTAAAAAATTTATAAATATAAATTCCATAACCATAATACCAAAATATTCAAAAATATGAGAAGAAATTATAGCACTTGGTTTATAAATAAGAAATAAAATAAATATTATCAAAACAATTAGAGAGGATTATAGAGAAATTGATGTATGTGCATTCTTGTCTAAATATCTTTAAATATGTAGTTAATTGTTAAAACCATTAATAGAATTTGTTAGAAAGGGTAAAGTGTTTATTTATTTCATTGAGGGGGTATAGTGCAACTAATGTATGAGTTGGAGGGGGTTAAGTATTTTTAACCCAAAAAAACAAACCACAAGAAGATAATTTGTAGCTTTTTAAACTATAGGGAGGCAATTTAAAAATTCTTCAAAAAAACAAACCACAAGAAGATAATTTGCAGCTTTTTAAACTATAGGAGGCAATTTAAAAATTCTTAAAACCACCTAGAGGTTTCTTGTAATTTACCCTACATCTTTAATAAAATTATTGCTTTGACTTAAAAAAAAATATATAATGAGCCAACAAACGTCTCCCAAATCCAAGTCCGCGAATTAAGCCCGTCTTTATCATAAATTGCGGTTCATAATAAAATTTTCGTATTATCCAAAGAAGAAAAAGAACCGGAAAGTTGTAGGTATGCATGATTCTCTACTACTCTAAGCTGGAAATAAAAACAGTAGTGTTTTCTTGAAATTATCTTTTCATTAACAAATGCTTTACAAAAACCTTTTCAATTCTATGTAATATTGTCGAAATGTGTGTTTAAAATTTGATGCGCATAATTTACACTAGATCATAAACAACAAATTAACCGTAAAAAAAAAACTTCAAATTAACTTTTGAAATGGTTGAAAATGGGATTATTGTCACTTCCAAATGTTGATAATTGGAACTTAGGTAGCAATCACTTTAATTAAATTATATCAATGTGAAAGATTTTAACTTTGACAATTTCAACTCTTTTTTTTTTGTAATATAGAAAATAAGAAATAAAATTAACTATTTCCTTTCATATTTTTCTTTCCTTCTTATTTTACTCCCCAAATTCAAATCTCTATAGTCACCTCCAAGTGGGAATTTTTTAGCCAGGTAAAATCTCATTATTATTATCCTCTTAAACACAAAAACTCTCGTAAAACCGGTTCATATATAAAACGTAATTTATATATGAAACAGACCATTCATTGATATTGAAATTATTATTATAATTTTCTACTATTTTTATTATGCGTTAAAATCACAATTAATTAATCTATTTTATATATGAACTCACTTCACAGAGACCGCCAACTCCTATCTAAGGTTGAGTGAGTTAGATTAGTTTTCTTTTTGCTTTTCATTTAAAAAAAAAAAAGTAACAACTGGATATGAAAATAAAAAGAAAACTGAATAATCAAAATTTAAAACTTCAGTTAAAATTAACTTACCTTGAAAAGAAGTAGAATTCATTTTTTCCAAGTGTGATGGTATTGCACCTTCAAGTTTATTGTTTGCCAGGTTCAATACTAAACCATTCTGCAGAAAATGCGGTATTTCACCATCAAATTGATTGTTCTGCAGCTGCAACTCCACAAGCCTTGGCAATTTCGTTAGGGATGATGGAATTTTACCCTTCAAATTATTGTTCGCGATTATGATTCTCCGGATTGAATTCATGCCTGCAAAAGCATCATCTGGAATCTCACCCGAAAAATTATTGAACGATAAATATAAACCCCGTAAACGGCCAAGTTTTTTCACATCTGGAACTGCACCCGAAAAACTATTGTTCATCACACTTAATGCCCGCAAATTTGGTAGCTGTGAAAGCCCATCGACATCCATGGAACCATAGAGTCCCATGTCTTCGAGTTTCAACACCGCGACTTCATTATTTAGACAAACTATACCCTTCCAAAGCGATGAATTTCCATTGCAAACATTTATAGACTTGTCCCAACTATTTAGTTCAGTTGCATTCTTCAGGGTGTCTCTAAATTTCAGTAATATTGCAGCTTGAGGATCTTGTTGAGATAAGACGGTACTGATTTCAATTAGCAAGATATGTACTACCAAGATAAAAAGCCGAAATCGAGTTCGAGTTCTACAGTTTATGGCCACCATAATTTTGATGATCAATGCAGAACTTGTTTCAATTCCTTTCTATATATTTTGGTAAAAATGTTAAAGAAACTGGATGTGAGAAAAGTTGCCGTTTGTTTAATTGGATGTTTGAAAGGGCTGAGAATTGTAGGACAACTCTAACAATTTTGATGAATATGATATGTTGAAAACGAGGAAGCCATGATGTTTTTGAAGACAAAATGGAGAGATTGGGTGAAGAGATTGACGAAGTCCACTAGAATTAGCTGTAGCTCTGGCCGGCTATTTGTTTTGTGTCTTTTTCAGTTTGTTTGGTGCCAATATATTGTTCTGAAGCATTCTTTTCACTTGGTTTTGTTTTTTTGGTTGCCAAACGTTATTCCTATTTTTAAAATTTTTATATTTGTCAATTTGTTATATAATCTCTTTAATCAACTGTTTCAATCTTCATAACTAGTCAGGCAAAAAAAAATCAAATGCATTTCGTAATCTCATCATTGTATCATGTAGAGAATTAAGATTTAGTAAACTAAATTTGGTAAAATATCCTAAGGTTAAATGGCTTTATCAGGTCATTCAACTCGAGAGTAAGTATAGTTTTAGTCATATTTTTAAAAAGGTTATAAAATGATCTTTTAACTTAAATTTTGTATTGTGATCTATTCTCGAACCATTTTCTATTTAACTATTGCTTTTATTTTTTAATATAAAATATTTCATTTCAAATGTTAAACGGTGTCATACGATAAATGAAATTCTTGTTAAAATTCATTCATACAACAAAATTGAACAAGTTGAAAAATTATTGTAATTTTTTTAAAAAATAGAAATTTAAACGATATTGACGTCTAAATTGATGAATATTAAAATCATTTACCTAGGCATGACTACAATTCACGAAAAGAAAATTTAGAACAATTTAGATTTGTGAACTAACTGTTCACAGTTATACCAAAGGTGGATTTAGAACCGAGTATTTTTTGGACGGTTACAATTATGGTTCTGATTTTGGTTATGATTTTTTATACGATTTTTCATGTTTTGAGTTATTTAAGTAAAATTAAAAAAAAAAAGAATAATTGAGAGCGTGAAATATGTTCACCGTAAATATAATGTTTTACTTGTTTTTATAAGATTTTCATGCAATACTTGAACAAGCCGTACTAAGAATTGGGAACTGGAAACAAGCCAATGCATTACATTACATGATAGGTGAAGACATCTTTCTATTAAAATAAATTTTTGATGCATGTGTTCTTACTAGAATTAATGGGAAATACAATTCTGGAAGTTTATTTTAGTACTTTGTCACGCCCTCGGAGCCGACAGCTAACCGACCGGCGTGTCAAACCTTGCCAACGCTGTACTATGGTTTTCCATTGCCATACTATGGTATTTTTTTTGCGGCAACCCACACATTGTAATGAATGATATAGAGAAATAAGATTAGTAAACTAAATTTTGGTAAAATAATCCTAAGGTTAAATCATAAATGGCTTTATCAGGTCATTCAACTCTAGAGTAAATACCGTTTTAGTCATATTTTTGAAAAGGTTATATGATGCTCGATCTTTCAACTTAAATTTTGTGTGATCGTTCTCAACCCATTTTCCATTTAACTATTATGTTTCTCGTTTTAATAGAAAATGTATCATTTCAAATGTTAAACGGTGTCACACGATAAATGGAATTCTTGTTAAGATTCATTCATACTACAAAATTGAACAAGTTGAAAAATTATTGTGTAACCTTTTTAAAATGAAAATTAAAATAATATCTATCGATAAATTGATGAATATTAAATCATTTACCTAAGCATATGCATGATCACGGTTCATGAACACACAGTTTCGATTCGTGAACTAATTGTTCATAGTTACAACTAAGGTGGAATTGGAACCGACCAATTTTTGGACGGCTATGATTACGGTTCTAATTTTGGTTATTATTTTTTTTAACAATTTTTTACGTTTCAAGATTTTTAAATAAAATTTGAAAAAAAATAAGAATAATTTATAAGGTGAAATTTTTTCATCCTAAATATAGTGTTTTAATTATCTTTGTAACACTTTGATGCAATCCTTGAACAAGCCTTGTTGAGAATTGGGAACTGGGAACAAGCCAGCGCATTACATGAGAGGTGAAGACATGTTTCTATTAAAATAACTTTTTGATGCATTTGTTCTTACTAGAATTAATGGGGAATACAATTCTGCAAGTTTATTTTAGTATTTGCTCTTATGGAATTTGCTGGATTAAGGAGAAGCTTTTGAACTAACATAAAAAGTGATAAACAGTAGTAAATTTAATCCTCGTGATAGATGTTGTCCCTTGACAAAACAAAATAAAAATGAAAAGAAAAGAAAAATTATGCAACTAATTAAATTCAACTGAAAATTTTTAATATATAATTATAAAATGAAAGTTCAAACTGCTTGGATTATGAAAATCTAAATGAAGGTATTTGAAGAATAAAGAATGAAAACACAGTAAACTACTGCATGATAGCATATTAGAAGTATATATATGTCATTATAATGTAAAAATCATGCCTCACAAATTAAGTGTTGGACACATTTCAAATTATCCAACCAATTTTATGTTATTGATATAAATAAATCAACTGTTTGAGCCCTGGAATATAATTTTTATTTCCACCATGCATGAATTTCATTCAGAAGTCAAAACATGTGGAAAATTCGATTACTTGTATATTCAGCATTGAGGAAAATTGCATTCAAAATCTTCTATTCCATTCCTTGTTTCAATCTATATTTCAATTTATAAATATATGTCATGTATTATAATACCCTTGACCAAAATGAGGGACCATTTAACAAATAAGTAAAGTTGAAGGGGTTAAATTGCAAAAATATAGAAATTGGTCTTTAAACCCAATTGCTTCCTAGGCTGAAGTCTTCATTGTCTTCTTCACATCTTCTTCTCCTTCCTCTTGTTCATAGTCTTCCCTATTTTCCATCTTGACTAGGGCAAGAAGATGTGGAAAATTGCATTCAGAAGTCAAAACATGTAGAAAATTCGATCACTTGTATATTCAGCATTGAGGAAAATTGCATTCAAAATCTTCTATTCCATTCATTGTTTCAATATATATTTCAATTTATAAATATATGTCATGTATTATAATACCCTTGACCAAAATGAGGGACCATTAACAAATAAGTAAAGTTGAAGGGGTTAAATTGCAAAAATGTAGAAATTGGTCTTTAAACCCAATTGCTTCCTAGGCTGAAGTCTTCATTGTCTTCTTCACATCTTCTTCTCCTTCCTCTTGTTCATAGTCTTCCCTATTTTCCATCTTGACTAGGGCAAGAAGAGAGGGGTGATTAAAGGAAGGAAAGGGACCAATTCTCACTACTACTTCACTCTTGTTAAGGTAAGGAATCCATCTAGTTATTTGTCCAAGTTAATTTCCTTAGTTAATGTTCTATAATGGTTAGGGTTTGAAATTGTGTTATGATAGAATATGGGTTTTGATCCTAGAGGTTCAATAGCATTAATCTAAGGATTTAAGCATTCCATTGAGTTGGTATAGAACATGAATTGATGAATTTAAGTTAAATTATGGGGATAGGTTGTTGAATAAAGTTTATGAGAATGATATGTAAATGGATTTTAGAAAAGAAAGAGAATGGAAACATTCTTACATTAAGAAAGGATTCTAAGAAGTTATCAAATGGGTTTCAAGTGTAGGAAAGTGTGTAAATGGGTTTTAGAATGATAAGAAAAGGAAGTGTTCTTAAACTAGGAATGATGTCTAAATGGTTATTAGGCTTTATTTGATTGTTCTTTTGTATATGTGAATGTTTTATAGGAAAAGTGAAGTAATTAAGTGGTGGAAATCGTATATCAAGTGCGAAATTGGAGAGTGGTTTAAGGTAAGTGGTTTTGATATCCTTTATGTTTTACAAACATTTTGATGAAATGTATTTTGAGAAATTGATTATGTTATTATATCAAAATGGTTTGAGCATGAATAAGATTATGAATTTTGATGAATATGAAATGTATGCAATGGTTTTTGAATATGAAGTGTTTTTGTGAATGATTGAAATGAATTGAAATGTTTTGAGCTCTTGAATGTTTAATGAACGATTGGGGGGAACATGTTCCAACTTATTGTTATGACCCACCTAGCGGGGTTAAAGCTAGGAACCTATTGTTATGACCCACCTAGCGGGGTTAAAGCTAGGGTTGGATCCAGTATTATGACCCAAGAGTGAATTGAATGATTCATGAGCTAAATGATGACAAATACATGTTGTATTTGTGCATGTTTGATCAATGATGATGCCATTGCTATGTATATATATATATGTGTGTGTGTGTTTTGATTGGAAAACTTTTCAAATATTGATTTCTGGTGTTAAATGATGTTTTGAGAAAGTATATTATGTATATAACATGCTCATTCCAATAAAGGAATATCTATATCACTTACTGGGCATAGTGTATGCTCATACCACATATATTGTCATTTTTGCAGATACTAAGGTTTCTCATACAGGTTTTGTGGATGTCACGAGGTATAGAAAGACATTTTGTGGTTATTGTAGTTTATGTAAAGATATAGAAAGTTGTAATAGATGTTTTTGGAAGGAATGATATTGGACGTTTGATAACGATGTTAATGTATATAGATTGTAAATGATTTTGAAGGAAAGGTACTCTTGTGAACTTGAATGACGTCATTGTGTTATAAGTCTTATATATAATACTCTGTGGACGGTTATGTGTCATATATTAAAGATATAGGTTTGAATGATATATATATATATACATCGAAGATGTAAATTTGAAGTTGTACATATTGGATTTTAGGTAATGTGTGGCCTAATGTATATATGCACCTATAGTTTGGATTGTTAGTATGGAAACAGGAGGCTTCGCACGCTTGGAGTCGGTTCCCAATCGTGTGGCCGTGTCATGTCGGATTTGGGGAGTGACATTTAGTGGTATCAGAGAGAAGTCGATGACAATAGGTACATATAAGAGATGAAATGCAAGGTTGTTAGTTGTAATCTTAAGTGACGTCATTTCGTTATAATTTGTATATATTATCCTTGTTGGAGTAAGGTGTAGGCTTGAATATGATGTGTTAGAATTTTAGCATTGAATTGTGCTAGAAAGATGAATGTTGGAACATATGTGTTCTTTCTTCTGGACATAATGAAAAATCCTTAGAGTGTTGATGTTTTTAGTTTTGAGAATATGTAAAGAAAATAATAATGAAAGTTTGATGTTAATAGAATGATGTTTGTTTTGGTTTTTGGTGTTTTGATTTCAGATTGGTTTTAAAAGAGAAATGTATGCAGATGTAAATGTTTCAGATGTCTTTTGATGTGAATGATTTGAAGAGAAGAATGATTATTTTGTGTATTTTGTAGTTAATAGAAATGAAGTGTGAATCTTGTAGTTATGTATAGGTAATGTTAAATCTTGTTAGAATGATGAACATTGGAGCATTTGTATTTCTTCTTTTGATTATAGTGAAGATTCGTATCATCACGATGTTGTAAGTTTGTGAATATGTAAAGCGAAGATTAATGAATGTTTGTGTTATTGGAACTACGTTTCATTTGGTTGGGCGCATGGATTTTATGATAGTTTGAGAAGAGTATATAAGATTGAAAGAAGAAAAAGAAAGAATAATGTGCGAATATTAGATTTGATGTCAATATGCATATTTATAAGTGATTTGGATGTCAATATGTATGATGGGATTGTGTTGGAATTGTTGATGTTAGAGCATGATGTCCAATCTTTTGATAATAGTGAAGATTCGTAGTGTAATGATGTTGTTGATGTGTGAATGTGTATCATGAATTATAATGAATGTTTGGGAGATTGGAATGATGTATATACAGCTTTGATGTATAGAAATGGTGTAGTTTTGAAAAAGTGATGAGTTGGAAGGAAAAAGAATGAGAAGATTTACACCCTTATGAGAAATTCTCACCATGAAACATCGAATGCTATGTGAACTAGTCAATGTGCAACAATTGATGGTGTAATAGATTTACATGTTTGGGAGATTTTTGAAGAATGAATGAGAGCTAAAAGGATAACAATGAAAGAGAAGACTTTTACACATTAAAGTATATGTCAAAGAAGAATATAGAATTTGGAGGAAGGATATAGTGGCTTAGAGATATGATCAAATATGGCTCGAGGTATCTATATATATGTTTGGTTTTAAAAGTTAAAGAGTTGATGTCGAATGAAATTATATTATTGGTGACTAAGGCAATTAACTGATGCTTACAACTAATACGAAGTGATTGTTTAAGGAAATAATTTCATTTGACAATACCATGTATTGCGGAAATAAAGGTAGGAATGATATATGTGATACGAAAAATTTAAGTACATTCGATCTAGAGAAATTCCACTGGTTAAGGTTATTCAAAAGAATCATGATGTTGAGAAAGTTACATGGGAAAAAGAAAATCGAGGACCCATTTTAGCTTTCTTTTGGCCCTTAAGGTGTAAGTGTCTAAGTTCGTTATAATTTGTTTCCCCATTAATTGAAAGGGAAGTGCATGGTTTAGGTCTCTGTGAGGAAGTTATTTCAGTTTGTTCTGAGAAAGTGAATTGTTGAAGTCCATTATTTGCCCGAACAATACTGGGCAGAAGAAAAAAAAGAAGAGAATGAAAATTCTGCAATATTGTGAGAATTTGTGTTGTTTGCCTAAACTTTGGCAGGAAAAAGAAAGAACAGCAACAGTAGAAAAAGAAGCGAAATGATGAAAAATATGTGAAAAAACACGTAAAAAAATGATTGTTGTGGTGGAATAATTTTGAGTTGTTTTGAAAATCAAAAGTTGAGATTTGGTTCAAGATAAGTGTGGGGATGTTCTTTATTGTGTTGCTTACACCTTGGTTTTGTTTTTAGCCTTTTATTCCTCTTAAATCCTACCTTGTAAACCCCAGCCCCATTACAACCCATTGAAAGACCTTTTGATTTTTGTTTAGTTTCAATGTTATGATTATCTGTTGACATATTTGCAAGCTCATAATAAGTTTTCCATGTGCGATTAATTGAGTGGTTGAACCCAATTTCATACATTTATGAGTGCTTGGAGTGATCTTGGAGAGTTACTTAGAACTTTGTATTTTGACTTGGAGGACTTGATTTTGCATAAGATTTTTACTTGAACTAAGCATGAATTTTTAAAAGAGTTTCTCAGTTTGGCTGAACTAGTGTTTGTTTAGTGAAATGGTTTAGTTATTTGTTGGTTTGATGTTTGTAATTTTTTGTTTGAATGCTGAGGGACCAGCATAGTCTAAGTGTGGGGATCTATATTCCAAGAATCATGAATGTTTTACTATTTGAAATCTAGTTCTATATAGTTTTGGTTTTACATCATTTTGACTCTTGGCTATAAGGTTTAGCTATTTGAAACCACATTGGCAAGGTTGGAACTAGTTACAACTTTTATGACCATGATCGGAGACTAATGTAAATGCTTTCATGACAAATTTTGAGGATTTATAAAACACAATACATTGTGGGATTTAAGTTTAGCTTGTGAGATACCAAACCTAAGTTTATCCGATTCGTTCCCATCACGTGTGAAAGGGAAGAAGGAGTTTCATTGGGAATCATGATGAATTGTGAAGGTTTTATTAGATTAAGGATTGACAAGATTCTTATGCATGAACATGTAATAGTTTATGGTGATATTTGTCTTACTTATGTTTTAAGATGGAATTCATGGAACAGGTCTCCATTTATGGTTTTATGGACAATTATTTTGCTCCCAAATCTTGTATATTGAATTCATGGGAATAAATATGGACTAGGCATGCGAGACTTGTGTATTAATAGTACATGGCTGAAGCTTAACTCCCTTGAAATTGAATTTCCTATATGGATCTTCACTGGATTCAATTGCTTACCCAATGATGTTGGAAGAGCGTGTCGTGTGAGATATGCTTGAGGAATATGAACTGAGTTTTTGTGGTTTGATCACACGTGAGTCTTGATGAAATTTAGGGCAGAGTTGAGAATTTGAAGATGGTATAATTTGTTTGACTGTATTCACACCTCTAGCGAGGCAGCTTGGGAGTTGGGAGAGGAGGTAAAAGAAAATATCCACACTTGTTTGAGAAACAAGATACGTTAAGTTTCAAGGCCGAAACTTTTTATAAGGAGGGTAGAATATAATACCCTTGACCAAAATGAGGGACCATTAACAAATAAGTAAAGTTGAAGGGGTTAAATTGCAAAAATGTAGAAATTGGTCTTTAAACCCAATTGCTTCCTAGGCTGAAGTCTTCATTGTCTTCTTCACATCTTCTTCTCCTTCCTCTTGTTCATAGTCTTCCCTATTTTCCATCTTGACTAGGGCAAGAAGAGAGGGGTGATTAAAGGAAGGAAAGGGACCAATTCTCACTACTACTTCACTCTTGTTAAGGTAAGGAATCCATCTAGTTATTTGTCCAAGTTAATTTCCTTAGTTAATGTTCTATAATGGTTAGGGTTTGAAATTGTGTTATGATAGAATATGGGTTTTGATCCTAGAGGTTCAATAGCATTAATCTAAGGATTTAAGCATTCCATTGAGTTGGTATAGAACATGAATTGATGAATTTAAGTTAAATTATGGGGATAGGTTGTTGAATAAAGTTTATGAGAATGATATGTAAATGGATTTTAGAAAAGAAAGAGAATGGAAACATTCTTACATTAAGAAAGGATTCTAAGAAGTTATCAAATGGGTTTCAAGTGTAGGAAAGTGTGTAAATGGGTTTTAGAATGATAAGAAAAGGAAGTGTTCTTAAACTAGGAATGATGTCTAAATGGTTATTAGGCTTTATTTGATTGTTCTTTTGTATATGTGAATGTTTTATAGGAAAAGTGAAGTAATTAAGTGGTGGAAATCGTTTATCAAGTGCGAAATTGGAGAGTGGTTTAAGGTAAGTGGTTTTGATATCCTTTATGTTTTACAAACATTTTGATGAAATGTATTTTGAGAAATTGATTATGTTATTATATCAAAATGGTTTGAGCATGAATAAGATTATGAATTTTGATGAATATGAAATGTATGCACGATTGGGGGGAACATGTTCCAACTTATTATTATGACCCACCTAGCGGGGTTAAAGCTAGGAACCTATTGTTATGACCCACCTAGCGGGGTTAAAGCTAGGATTGGATCCAGTATTATGACCCAAGAGTGAATTGAATGATTCATGAGCTAAATGATGACAAATACATGTTGTATTTGTGCATGTTTGATCAATGATGATGCCATTGCTATGTATATATATATATATGTGTGTGTGTTTTGATTGGAAAACTTTTCAAATATTGATTTCTGGTGTTAAATGATGTTTTGAGAAAGTATATTATGTATATAACATGCTCATTCCAATAAAGGAATATCTATATCACTTACTGGGCATAGTGTATGCTCATACCACATATATTGTCATTTTTGCAGATACTAAGGTTTCTCATACAGGTTTTGTGGATATCACGAGGTATAGAAAGACATTTTGTGGTTATTGTAGTTTATGTAAAGATATAGAAAGTTGTAATAGATGTTTTTGGAAGGAATGATATTGGACGTTTGATAACGATGTTAATGTATATAGATTGTAAATGATTTTGAAGGAAAGGTACTCTTGTGAACTTGAATGACGTCATTGTGTTATAAGTCTTATATATAATACTCTGTGGATGGTTATGTGTCATATATTAAAGATATAGGTTTGAATGATATATATATATATATATACATCGAAGATGTAAATTTGAAGTTGTACATATTGGATTTTAGGTAATGTGTGGCCTAATGTATATATGCACCTATAGTTTGGATTGTTAGTATGGAAACAGGAGGCTTCGCACGCTTGGAGTCGGTTCCCAATCGTGTGGCCGTGTCATGTCGGATTTGGGGCGTGACATGTATATTTAACTAAAACCCTATCAAGTTGTTAGTAAATTTTAAAGAATAAGTGTTAAATACAATTGGCATTTATCTATAAATTGAAACATGGATTGAAACAAGGAATGTAATGTAAGATCCATTGGAAAAATTGGAAACTTTCATATCACCAATGAAATTCAATCCCTACTGTGAAATTTAAACTTCTAGATATTGCCTTTTGAAAAAAAAAATCCCCAAAGAAATACCAAAATGACTCAACATCAACTATCTAGTCATTCCAAGAAATGCAGATAAATGAATTGGACCAGAAATTGAATGAGCATCATGTTGACACGTACGTGAGCTGATTGAGGAAATTAAGCACTGTAGCAAATGTTGTAATTGATTTGTAATTATTTGTGTAGTTATGATAAACATAGTTTTAAGAAATAATTAGTTATAAATAATAGACATTATCTTAGGTGATAATGTTGGTTTTGTATAAAAGCTAATTTAATTCTAAGATTATTATTTATATTTATTGCCAAGGTGATTAGGAACCTAAAGGGTCACACACAATAGAATTACTTCTTGGGTTAAAATGATTTACATAATTATATGATAATTATGACATCTATTATACTCTTGTTCACTTTTGGAAAGTGAATAGAGTTTGGTAATAATTCGTTTCTTGTTTGACAAGACAACCTTTTTAGAAGGCTGTATTATTATATATTTTTTAGAAGGCTGTATTATTATATATAGATGCTTAATGCTAGGTCAAAGACAACACAACTCTCTCAATAAGAAATCACGTAAATAAGAAAAAAGGGTTTTCTTATTAGATTTCTAAGGTGTTGTTTAGAGTGATCTAGCTTATTAACCTAACGTTAAAATCAATCCTTTGAGGATCCCGAAAGTAGTTCATGTGGATTACCGTTAGAGGCCGGACACTTGTGCGGCTTGTCGATTTATTAAACCTCGCTCAAGGATTTCGCTAGCATCTCTCGAGGTATATTTTGTATGGATTATCATTAAGGTCCTATGGAAATCAATTATAATATAATTGCTATATTTTCCGCTGCGTTGTTACTATGTTGATTTCCTTACAGTGGTATCAGAGCCTAATTTGATTTATCTATACGAAATATATCATGTCATGAATAATAAATTGTTTTATGTATGTATATTGGATTTAATTGATGAATTTGAGACATATAAATTTAAAAAAAATTCGTTTTAAATATTATGGGTTAAATATATAAATTTTTGTTTTTATTTAAAAATGATTTTGAATTTTTCAAAAAAAAAAGGAGACGTTGTTGTGAACGACCGGCCAAAAGTTGGCCATAACTGCCAGTTCAAGATTTGGCTGGCACAAAGCCGGATTGGTAAGACCAGTCCGACAGAGAAGCAACAGCAAGATGACCAGAAAAGTTTTGGAAATTTCATCGCCGGAAAATACGAGGTATGATGCTAGAATCAAGCAAGGCTGTTTGTATAATCCGGCGACGTGAAACCCGTTGGCCAAAAGTGTTCTGGATAGAGTTGGGGTAGCTGGACAAGCTTCAGCAATGAAAAAAAAATAAAAAATGGTTGCTGCTGCAAATGTTTGCGGTGAAGAAGATATTCAATCGTTTTGGTTTGATGAAGATGGTGATGACGTCATCTGATGTCAAAATTATAAAAAAAAAAGGGGAAAGCTTCTGAAGACGTGATTTCAAATCACGCCATTTGGGGCTGAAAGGAAAAATGTTTTCCTTAATTTTGATTTCACCCCAAAAGTTTGATTCTTCTTCTGAACAGTTGGCCCTATAGTTTTAGAAACTATATTTTGACCCATAAAAGTTTCGAAAGTTCAATTAAATGATTTCTAATATAATTAGAAATAATGTACATATAGATTCATGACAGAAATATTATATATTCATTTAATATGATTATTTGAATAATACGACACATGTAATTTATATTTGATATAAATTTATTTTATATTCATATAATGTGATTATTTGAATAAGATGACATGTAATTTATATTTGATATGAATCATCATTTAATATGATTATTTGAATAACATGTCATATACAATTTATATTTGATATAAATTTATTATATATTCATTTAATATGATTATTTGAATAACATGTGTTTGATATAAATTTATTGTATATTCATTTAATATGATTATTTGAGTAACATGTGTCATATATGATTTATATGTGATATAAATTTATTGTATATTCATTTAATATGATTATTTGAATAACATGTGTCATATGTGAATTATATTTAATATAAATATATTAAATATTTATTTAATGTGATTATTTGAATAACATGTCATATGTGATTTATATTTGATAAAATAATATATTTATTTAATTGCATATTGTATGTTCAATTAATCAAATAATTTTCACATATGATATGTATATATGATGAGACCTTAAATTAATCCCTTAATTAAATATTAAATCATAATTAGTTGCTTCCATTATTATAGTTTAAACAAATTTTTATTAGAGCAACTTGTTGAGCTACCTCAAGATTGTTTTACTTTAAATACGTTTGTGCTATGAGATAAGATCTCTGAATAATGGGTTTGATTTAACAAAGACTTTTGACTTTTTGAGCTACCTTAAGGTCAAAATGTATTTGAGGCAAAGAGTTAGGGGACATATGAGATATGTGTATCAAGAGTTGATGGGCTAACTATCTAAGAGTTACAATTTGTTGTAATTGGTAGATGTTACCTACTTGTTGAGATTATTTTGACTTATTGAGCTACCTCAAGGTTAAAAATAATTAAAATGAGATCTTAAGAATTTTGTGAAATTCTCGAATCAATTTAAGGGATATTGATTTGAATAAAATAGTGGGAGCAAAACCCAAAAAATTTTCATAAGTCCATATTTATTTATTTTGGTATTGCTTATTGCATAAATATGAAATATTTTTCTATCTTTATTTTCTGTTGTAGAAAATTATCTATAATATATTGTTTGACAATATATTAATTGCTCAAATTTTATGGATTGAATTTTACAATCTAAAAATTCTTTTTAGGTATGAGAAGTTATTTTATGTCCTTAAAATTGATATCGAGTGTCGCACCTCGTCAATTTTAACTCTAAACACTAATGTAGTAGTGGAAGTAGAGATCGTATCCACAGGGAAGGCTTAGGTCAAGCATATTGAGCAAATTGTTCTAAAAGTCTTGTCACAGAATCTAAGTACTAGAAAGAATGTAATTTCAACACAAAAAATGAGAACAGCGGTACAAAAGGTAGCAACAAACAAGGATGAAACAGATATCTCAAGATTCTTGTATTGGATGAACACAGGCTTAATAAATCTATGCTATGCAATCAATAAGCAATTAAACGCCTTGGAGACCTAATTTGCCTAGAAGTTCAAGCTGTGGTTAGCATGGTGACCACACCACATCCTGTACCCCCTGTCACCATCCTCTCCCATGGCGAGGCTCGAGAATGGTGGAATAAGCTCCGCAATGTCTCAACTCTCTCAGCTAACTTCTCTAACATCCAAAATCCTAAGTACTCCTATGGCGAGGCCCAACCTAGGGTTTAGATGTCTTCGTTATTAACATCGAGAGCTTCTTCATCACTATTCCTTTTTTTTTTATTTGGCAACAGACCTTTTGCTAGGGACGCCACTCCCTCTTATATTAATATGAGTTTTGGGTCATGGATTTACCCTAAAATCACCCTTACAAAATGATTTATAGACCTGGTGAACAAAACTCTATTTACATGCCAGAGGCCTAATGGGATCTTGTTCTCCCAGTCTCATTCCTAACCTGTATTTAATCAACTATGGAGTACTACTCCATATACAAAAAGACCAAAAGAAAATGGGGAGTACTACTCCCTTTACAATATCCATACTAGCATACCTTTCTATATAAAAGATTAATTGAAATTGTGCAATGAAGACAGTAGGAGTTTTTAGAGTGCAGCCTTCCAGCTCATTTCCAGCAATGCTGAACCAGTTTATCCCCATGACACAGAGACGGAGCTTTTCATGGGCATGTAGGGGCCATGGCCCCTACAAAAAAAAAAAATTTTATTATATATATTTAATTGGGCATAAAAATTAAAATGGCCCCTCCAAAAGTTAGAATAAAAAACTAAAAGAAAGTAATACTTTAATATTCTAATCTCATTCCCGGTTCCCTCTAACTTTTACTTTATAAATTTTAACTTTTCTTTTCTTTCTTTATAATTTTGTCCATCTTTCTCCAATTCTCCCACTTTCCTCAATTCTCATATTTCTCTTCTCTCGGTTCTGCAGTCCTTCGTGACTTCGTCTCCCGTTCGGCGTTCCACGGTTCCTGTAAGTTTTCTTTGCTAATTGCTATTCTGCAGTTTTTTGTGTGGTGCAAACTAGTAAATTACAAAACCAAACATCAATAACTCTATTCTAATTTCTAAATCTGCTCAGCTATTTGATCGACTAAATGACTGATGCTTCAAGCCTTCAACGATTCAACCTCAGGTCCTGACAACTAATTAAGGTAATTATTTGATAAAAATATTTAAAATAAAATCTTTCATTTTTTAAAAATTGTTTTATTATTTTCTATTGGATTTAATTTCTTCAAAGTTCAAACTATATTGATATCAGATATGGTTGATATCAATCCTATTGTTTTTTTTGCATTATTGTTTCATTGTTTCATTGTTTGATTGTTTCATTAGGTCTTTATTAATTATTATTGTTATTTTAGTGTTAAAATATTTTAAAACAATATCATACAAATTACAATATCATATTTAATTTATGATGAGTAGTTTTAGTTTAGTTTAGTATCAATTGTACCATATTGATTAATTTTAGACTGATATATATATATGCATATTTTTAATTTAGTATCTTCATTCTTATGTGAGTCTATGTCAGTCCGTGTACATTACTACATTTTGTTTACTTCCTAATTTAATTGTCCAAGTCTATGTCAGTCCGTGCACTTAGTTGTTTGATTAAGTTTAGTACTAGTTACTATAAAGTATAAACTAATGTTGGCCCCCCTCATAAATTTGTTGAAGCTCCGTCACTGCCATGACAACATACTCATGCTTGCATTTAAACATTATATGACCCAATTTCATAGTACTACTGCAATACGTAGCCTCAAAAACCATACCAGTCGCTCTTTCAATTTGTACAGAGCCTATCCTAACAATGCATTCACTCTCCACTAATATTCTCCCAGTTACAGCAAAAGTAATACAACAGCAATTAGTCCAACTCATTTTATCAGTTTCCAAAAGGATAAGACCATTTTTGTACACAGGCAAATTGACATACTACTGCTCACAACAGGAGCTTCCAACTTGATAACAACATAACCAATCAGTCAAAGTAAACTGCCCTAACATCAGCAGGCAGAATAAAAAGAAAACCCGGAGATAGGCAAAATGTCCTAACATCAGCAGACAAGAGCCCCAACTGACCACTTTACCTTTTTCATTATCTTTTTGAGGACCTTCAATCCAGATTACTTTTGCTGTACTCCCCATCTAATTCGTTTGACAGTAGGAATGCCTACTTTATCCCTAAGCAAGCATTCCTGAAAGTTCTTTTCATCTGCTGTCTCATTTGCCAGGTTTTTTTGAGCAAGAGCAATGGCAGCCTGATTCTCTTCTGCACAACAGAGGGAGATCCTACATTTTTCTTGGATCTGTACCACTTTCCACCATGCATTTTCCATCATCCAGCAGTCTTCCCTTTTTCCTTTCATTGCTTTACAAAAACCTTCATGATGGGATTCCAGAAGGATCTGCCTCAACCCCCTTTCTCCACAAAATCTGATCCCTTGATAAGCCACTTCCAGTAAAGCATTTTGTGTGATTAAGCCAGCCGGATTATTCCATTCATGAAGTACCAGGAACTTTGTTATGATCTCACTCTTATGATCCCTTAAGATCCCTGCTGCTGCAATAGAATTAGCCTTGATTTTATGAGCCACACTGATCTTCACCCAGCCAAAATTGAATTTGAGTGTCCCCAAAAACATTCTGCAATAGAATTAGGGTTCCATTTGTAGATGACGATTTGATGTCTGGTTCTGTGGTTGGATACCTCTCCCCAAAAACATTCCCAATCCCAACTAATCCAATTACCTTGAGGCCACTTTCTCGATAGTAGAAGAGCAGTAGCATCCATGATATGAGTAACCACCCGTTGCACATCAAATTTCTGCTCCTCAAATACTGAATTATTTCTGCACTTCCAAAGCTCCCAACAAATAATAGATGGAAGAGCTTTCAAGAGGAAACCATGCACAGCATTTTTGGAAGGAGACTCCCACCACTTTTTGCAAAGCTGTCTAATTGAATTTGAGTGTTCATGAATTCCCATTTCTGCAGCAAAGGACCTCCAAATCTGCCTTACATGCATGCAATTCGCAAAAGAATGATTAGAACTTTCCTCAGCTTTAAAGCAAAATTGACATATAAAAGGACCATTAACATTAATCCTATGTAGCAAGTCCCCATAGGAATTCTATCTAGGAGAAGCGTGAACATGAAGAAGGAAATCTTCAACGGCATATGATCCAACCAAACTTTATACCAACCTGGATTTGTAACATTCCTTCTTCTGATTTTTTGATATGCAGTTCTGAGAGAAAATTCTCCATCTTCACAAAGTAACCATTTCAGCTGGTCTTTACCCTCATGCAGACTCGGAGGTTCCTTCGGCAGTTTTTCCTTCAAATTACAGCCATTCCTGCCATCATAGAAGGTTCCCATTCTCCATGATCTATATAATCTCTGAGCATAGTTGTGGTAGAATCCTGTTGTGAAAGTCTTCCACTCCCTAGCCAGTTATCCAGCCACATATGGCAATTTCCTTCCCCCACCATAACTGCCAGATACTGCTCTTCCATATCAGAGTGCCTTACCATTCTCTTCCAAGTAATCGAGTCTCCCCTGTACAGTGTAGCTTGTGAAGGGTGGAATGTTCCACAGTACTTTTTATACATGAATTCTGCCCACAAAGTCTCCCTCTTTCTGAATCTCCACCAGAGTTTCATACTTTGCGCAATGACAATGTCTTCAAGTGCTCTAATACCAATGCCCCCTTCCTCCACTGGATAACACATTTGGTCCCATTTAATCCAATGATATGTTCTTTGCTCCTTATTCTTCTGCCACAAGAATTTTGCAAACACATTTTCCAGTTTATGAAGCACACTTTTAGGAGGATTTATCGCCATTGTAACGTAAATAGGCATGGTGGACAGAACACTTTTGATCAACGTTATTCTCCCACCTTTTGACAAAAAACTTGTATTCCAAACTCCTATTTTGTTCTTTACCTTCTGGATCAACATATCAAAATGCTTGACTTTGAGTTTTCCGTAGTAAAGGGGAATCCCTAAATAATTGATCGGCCATTCACCTCTTTGGAATTTAGTTATCCTGGATACCATAAACTTCTTTTGGCCCGATAACTTATGATGGCATAGAAAGCAGCTCTTTTCATTATTGATTTTTTGCCCCGTCGCTGCCTGATAGTGTTTCAGATCCTCCATGACTCTGTGTAGAGCTTGCTGATTGGCCACTGAGAATATAATTACATCGTCTGCATAGGCTAAGTGAGATATCGTTGGACAATTTCTTGGAACCCCGTAAACTGGCCCTTGTTCCATCGAGTTGTTTAATAGTCTAGAGAGGTAATCAGAACCTATTATGAACAAAAGTGGGGATAGCGGATCACCCTGTCTCAGTCCCCTGGACGTGTTAAACCACCCTTGTGGTGAGCCATTGATGAGTATCGACATCCACACATTCGATACTAATCTCCAGACTACATCAATTAACCTTTCCCCAAAACCCAAAATTCTCAACATCTGCAACAGAAAAGGCCAATGGACCCTATCGTAGGCCTTCTTCATATCTAGTTTAATCGCTATGTTTCCATTTTTTCTTTTTCGGGGTATGGCAGTCACCAACTCACTTGCCAGCAAATAATTATCCAAAATTTGCCTTCCTAACACAAATCCACTCTGATTTCCGCTTATGATAGAAGTCAGAATAGTGCTGAGTCTCACAGCCATCATCTTTGACAAAACTTTGTTGATGTAATTGCATAAGCTAATTGGCCTATAATTTGAAAAGGTTGAGGGATTTGGAATCTTAGGTATTAATGCAATCCACGTTGCTGATATTGCCTTTGGTATTTCTTCTCCATTTAGAAAGCTAATGGCAGCAAGCAGTAAATCTTGTTTGATAATATCCCATACAGATCTAAAGAACTGTCCATTGAATCCATCTGGACCTGGGGCACTGTCTTCCCCTAGGGAAAAAACCGTATTTTTCAGTTCCTCCATTGTAGGATCCATCATTAAAGCTTCATTCCATTCTTGAGAAATCAACATTGGGATTAAGCCTGGTCTAATGTCTTCTGTAACCTGACAAGCCGTGTATAGGCTAGTAAAGTGTTTCACAGCTTCAGTCCCTATTTCTGCATCACTTTCAACCCATTTTCCTTCACTTCCCTTTATTCGATTAATGCTATTTCTGGATTGCCTCTGCTTTACCGTTGCATGGAAAAAAGCTGTATTTTTGTCCCCTTCTTGAAACCACCTTACCTTTGCCTTCTGTGCCCAAAAGCTTTCCTCTCTTCTCAAGGCCAACTTCAATTTTGCTGCAGCTTCATTAACCATCTCCCTAGGTAATGGATTGATAGCATCCTCCTCCTCTATCTTTCCCATGTTTTCCTCTGCCTTCTGAACTGCTGTTAGAATATTCCCAAAAGTATCCTTGTTCCACTGTTTTAAGACTAATTTTGTTTGCTTTAATTTCTCAGCAAAAACCCTCAACGGGCTCCCCTTGATATTCTGCTTCCACACCTTATCAACCACACTAAAAAACTCAGTGTGACTTGTCCAGAAGTTCTGAAAACGAAAGGATTTTGGTCCACTCTCCCTTCTAACTCCTATTTGTAGAATCAAAGGAGCATGATCCGATGGAGCCCTTAATGCATGTTGCACACATATTTGTACATTCAAATTAATAAACTCCAAGTTGATTAAGCAGCGATCCAACCTCTTCCACACTCTTGCAGATCCCCTCCTATTATTGCACCATGTGAACAATGTTCCCATAAACTGTGGTTCCACCAAACCCCTCTGTTCAATGAACTCTGACAACTCCTTGATTTCCTGGCTCCCACAAGGCTTTCCTCCTTTTTTTTCCGAAACTTGGACAATACAGTTCCAATCTCTCCATAACAACCATGGAACTTTCATTTGCTCATACTTGGCAAGCGATGCCCACAACTCCTCCCTACCAGTCGCAGAAGATTTCGCATAAATAGTAGATACAAGCACCTCGTCATTCATTTCTGGATGTCTTAATTTACAAGTGATGTGCTGTTATGTTCTCTCTACAATTTGGCATACAAAAGGTTCCTTGACAAAAATCCAAATCTGAGATATTTCATTAGCTACACATATATCAAAATTCAGTTTCTTTCTTATTTTCTCCATTGAGAATTGGTCTGCAAAACGTTCAGCTATTGCCAAAAAGTTCACTTGATTCTTTCTAACTAGCTTTTTAAGTCTATGCAATTTACCTTTCCCAAGGATTCCCCTTATATTCCAGTATATAAACTTTATCATTTATATAAATGCTTTATTCCAGTTCTTGTACCTGATTGCCGGAGAGTCATCTTTGATTTAACAGTGGCCTTAGACTTGCTCCCAGATGCTGCATATTTTTTCCCAGTAGTGAGCATCTTCACCCTTTTCCCTGCTTTACCCTCTTCTCCTTCTGCTATTCTTTGGAATTCAATTTGTTCTGTCGTCATTGTTTCCCCTTCTGAGTCAGTTACCAGCTCCTTTAAATTAGACCCAGAGTCCACTTTATTAATTCGGCTAGCCTTCACTTCTATCTTTTTTGCCTCTAACTTTTGATTTGTATTCCTCACCTCAACAGCAAACTTCTGTAAGTCAATCTCTATTCCTCCAGGGATATTTCCAGGTAGAGCTTCCATTTTCTCATAAACAGCTAAAGGACGAATCTCTGGATCATTATCCTTCCCCTGTTCCTCACTTTCATAGACCATTAAAGGCATATTCTCTGATGCGTTAAAGAACTCTTCTGCCTCTATGCCTATATTACTAACCTGATTCATTCCTTCCCTTTGATCATGGTTTTGGTTGACCGTCTTATCCTGGCCTCCCTCTACTATTGAAATGGGCTATGCATCATAGGAGGTACATGTCGGTCTACTCTTCTGGCCCGCTTCTTTTGAATTTTCTTGACTTTGGAAGGGATTCAGATCTTCCTCTGCTGTCCCTTTCTGCATACTTGTCTCCATTTCACAAGCTACTTTAGAAGGTCCAGGTTCTTCCGCAACCTTCTTCTCTGGCCTCATTTGTAACTCAATATTTCCTTTACTGTTCTCTCCTTGCTCTATGATTACTCTATCCTCATCCCCTTCCCTGCAAATCTGTGGACAGCTTCCTGGAACCATACCTTTACCTTTGTTAGTACTCTCCTTAACCATCTTTTCCCCACCAACTTCCATTCTATGCCTTTGATTCATTTGAGTGTCCTCCCTTTCCCTGATCTGCAGCCCCTTTGTTCTATTCACCACAGTCCATTCTTTTTAGGATTTTTTTTCTTTTGTTGGAGCAATCATTGCTGGCTTTTTCTGCGTCTTTGTTTGGGGCTGACAATCCTCCACACTATGCCTCAATTTTTTGCACTTGGTGCAATACGACGGTCGTTCCTCTATTTCAAGTTTTTGCCACGTTCCTTGCTCTTTGGATCCGACCCATACCCTTTCCGGGATATTTTTCAACACATCCATTTCGACGCAAACTCTGGCCTCACTTGGACGAGCCAATAGCTTTGCCGACGCCGTTGCTGTATCAAGCTTTAGGGGTTTTCCAGCCACCGATGCCAAAGTGTACAGCTTCTCAGGGTTAAATAAGTGAATCGGAAGCATCGGAAAACTTATCCAGACCGGAGTAACAGACGGTTCAACCTCCGGCCGAAAGTCCTTTGTCCATCTAAACAATCTCGCCTGAAATCCGGCAAAGAACCAAACCTTCCTCAGCCACATTCTCTGAAAATCTGCTTCATTTTCAAATTTAAAGAGGACATGCCTACTATCCAGTAATCCAACATGCACCTCCCCATAAAACGCTGCATTAAGAATCTCTTTCCTGAGGGTATTCATCGCTGGTCTGCCCCAGGAGAATTTGCTTACAAGTGTGTACTGATATTCCTCCGCCAGCTGGTCCTCCTCTTCTGGCGACATAATTAAGGCCGGTTCTCCTTTGAAAAAAGAAAATGGTACCTTCTTGACCTCTGCAAAGGAGATATCGGCCTCATTTCTTGCTTTCTTACCATTGTCAACTGCATCTCAGAAAGTTTTGGAGGATTTGGGGTCCGGAGCTTCCTCCGGTTGACCTGCCATCTACCCCGAAGTTACTCCTTGTACATGAATCTGACGGTTGATAATCTCTGTTGTTATAAATGAAGGGCCACGATTTATTCTATAATAGTACTTAGGTTTATTTATTGACTGAATTGAAATCGCACGCACTCAGTGAGAAATCGCACGCAATCACAATTTAGTTTTGAAGAATCGAAACAGTAGGAATAGTGATGAAATGATCAAATAGAGTAAGTATGAAGACTAAAGCAATCACAATTTAGTTCTCACTTCATGTTTCTCCACTAACATTGGTGAATCACTCCTCAATTTAGCATGTCGACCACAATTGAAGCTTGATCCGTTCAAAAATAGCTAAGAAATATAAAATTCCACAGATTTCTATGATTAATTCCAATGTGATTTCAACATTCAACAATTAGATCAATTGCATAGCATATAATCTACTAATTCACGTATTCATCCATCTAGAATCCTAAGATATCATACACTTAGCCAGGAATCATCTTTCTCATCTCAAAATCAACAAATTGCAACATTGATAAGCTCATTCTCATTTAATTGGAAGAATTTACCGATTTAATCTAGAGAATTGTCGATTCCTTTGTCAATCGAGAATAAGACAGACAAATCCAGTCCAAATTCACAATTGGAATTGAGATCGGAGAAGAAATGTTTAGTGAGAGGAAATAGATCTAGAGAGAGAAAATGAGAATTCCCGCTTTAATTCAAAGATAGTTTCAAAATATGGGATCCTCTCCTATTCTCACTACATCTCCTATATATAGAGAAGTAGAAACGTAACTAATACGCTAACTAAAAATAGCTATAGATATTACATAAGTGTCCTTTAATAGAAAAACCAAAATCAGCCCAAAAAGTGTAAATTTGAAGTTTGAAGAAATATCCAGCATTCCAGCGCCTTCAAGCCAACAATCGCGCGCCTTCAGTCCAGTTCCAGCGCCTTCCAGCTTGTCCAGAGCACGCCTTCACTTCTCAGAATTTCAGGTGAAGAAATCAGACTCGCTTCACGCCTTTGAGTCACGAGGAATCGCGCCTTCAGCACCATGGAAAATCCTCATACGCTCCAGCCTTCAGGAGAACCCGCATTTGCGCCATTGATCATCACGCCTTTAGCTGCCTGGTGAAATATTGAAAATCAGACTTTCAACACTTAGCCAAATTTCCAAAAACCAAAAACAAACTCCTGAAACCATTATGCTATGCAGCACTTTCCAACCAGATTTTGGCCCAGATACATTGTGAATTTGGAAAAACTTAAAACACGAAAGTTGTAACCCTTTGTCTTAGCTCTCCATAGCCATTTGAATCACCCAATTTGATACTAAGACGAGAAAGTTACGACCAAATCAATGCAGTGCAACAAAACTGAAAAACTTCATGGAACAAACCTTCCAACACTTAGCCATTTTTCAGCTTACTCAAAAACACTAGAATTTGCCCACGAGATCTCGTGGGAAAATTTTTCTTCTATTTTTTTACTCCACGAGACTTCGTGGAGTAATTTTTGGCATTTTTCATTTTCTCCACGAGATCTCGTGGAGAAAATTTTGGCATTTTTCTTTCTCCACGAGATCTCGTGGAGAAAATGTGTCAGTTTGCCCGTTTGTTTTCTATGCCAATGTGTGTGCAATCATGTTTAGAGTGTGCAAATGTTGTGCCAAGAATGCATGAGTAGTGTGCCAAGAGTGATGTGCTTGGTGGTATGCCAAAAGTGTGCAAATGGTTTGTATGTGGTGGCTGCTTAAGTGATGTCCATGTCCTAGCTTGGTAGTATGAAAACAAGTGAAATGAGTGTGAAGTAGTAGCTAGTGCCATGAGTTGTGAAGTGATGGTGATGCATGAGTTGTGTGTTGTGTTTCTAAGGCAGAAGGAGTGCAAGGTGTGAGGCTATTGCTATAACATGCAATGAGTTCGTGCTAATCGTATGCCGTGTTGTGCATGATGGTGAGCCAAGGTGTATGAATGGCGTGCCAAGGATGTGCAAGTGTCGTGCCAAAGTGTGCAAATGGTGTGCCAAGGTTGAGTGTTGAAATGGTGTGCCAAGGTTGTGTGTTGAATGCTTGGCAAGGTAAGTGCACGTGTGCGGCAAGGTCGGCAAGGTGTTGGCACAGTATGGCAATGTTGTGTTGGCAAGGCTTGACAAGGTGTGGCAAGGCTCGGCAAAGTATTGGCAAGGCTGGCATGCCGAGCTGACAAGGTGTTGGCAAAATAGGTTGGCCGAGTTGGCAAAGTGTTCATTCCAGCACAACAACCTACTTCCATGCCAAACAAGTGTGTCTTAGCCTCTGAATTAGACCCAATGGTAAACATAAAGGTTCTGGCTAATCCTCTTAACTTTCCACCAGTTCAAGAATCAGCATCATTGGGTACCTGTAGCTCAAGATATACACATTTTGTCAAACTATGGCAATGAACTTTAACA
This sequence comes from Ophiorrhiza pumila, assembly GCA_016586305.1. Classification (NCBI taxonomy): domain Eukaryota; kingdom Viridiplantae; phylum Streptophyta; class Magnoliopsida; order Gentianales; family Rubiaceae; genus Ophiorrhiza; species Ophiorrhiza pumila. The sequence goes on along the minus strand of BLIW01000003.1, from coordinate 23,145,395 downwards.
CAAAAATCCTGAACGTAGCAATCTTAAAGAGGCCCCCGTTTCTCATGCTTACATACAGAATTAGAAACTAGTTAAAACACAAGAAATGTAGTGCACCCAAAGGGCTTTCCAGAACATGCAAGATCTCATCATTCGGACAAGAATTGAAAGAGTTATACTCAAAACAATTTGCACAACAAATCTGCCCAAACCCTAAAACAGCCAATTATGCACTTTTAGTTTCTTAATTCTCATCCTATGTACACTTCTCTTTATTTCCATCATTTTAACCCTTTTTGCACCATTTTTAACATTTTCGGCTAGCAAACACAATTATGCATAAAACACATAAAACTCCACACATTTACATCAAACACAAGACAAAAGCCAAGTGATTTAACACATATAAGTTGGTATAAAACCAACTTATCAAAAATCTTTTTCTTGATGATGATATTGATCAAGTAATCAAAGATAAATGTCAAAAACATAAAGATAATTTTGATAATGTATGTTGTCTTATACTATAAAGCATCCATAAATCTCAATTACAATAGTTGTATGTGAACATGTATGCTTTTACATTATTTCATTAGATGAAATGATTGTACGATATAAGAGTTAAAATTGAAGATATATGATATTTCTCTTACGAACTCATTTAGAGCAAAATGGCAAATAGTCTTTAGTATCATCTAATGTGCTAAAGGTGATTAGTCTCATTGAAAAATTAAATTTTTCAATTTTGTTATGAACAAAGTTGAGATCTAAATATTTGCTTGAATTGCTCAATAAGACAACAAAGGATTCAATCAAGAAGAAAAAGGAAATTGTTTTAATATTTGAGTTATCCAAGAAAGTGAAGTTGGACCCTGATTTTAAGAAAATCAATAAAAAGGGCGCTCAAACTTAACACAAAATAATAAGGACAAAAGTTTATATAGTATTAAATTCTACTATGGTCTATTAAGATAGACATTGGAATTAGAATTAAAAGGTTCATTGAGATTTTGAAGCAGAAGAAACTTGGTGAAGTTTCTACTTCAAATCTGTTTATGATTGAAATAAATGTTTCTGCTTATAAATAAAATCTTGGATATTAGATACCAGATTTGGATCTCATATTTACATAAATATGCAAGATTTAAGGATAAGTAGAAAGTTGGGTAAAGAAAATGTATTCTTATATGTGGTAATTGAATGCGACAAAAGTTGTTACATTAACCATAGGAATATAGGATTTTCTTTGTTCAGAAGATTAATCCTTAATATAAAGGATTGTTATTATCAGTACTTACTAAATATTATTTCTATTTCATGTTTGACATGAATAGATTTACAATAATTCTAAAGAATAAATGTTGTTCTTTTTATTGTGATAATATTTTAATGTGCTGGTTAATTGGATAACAAACTTTATATATTTGATTTGGATAATCTTCTTTTCAAACATAAACACAAAGAAACAAAAATTGATAATTTTTCTCTAACATTGTAGATATGGTTATATAAATGAGAAACGCATAGCCAAATTGCATAAAGATGTTTATTTGGAATCACTTGATTATGAATCATTTGATAAATGTGAATCTTATTTATTAGAATATAACCAATTTACCTTTTACTTAAAAAGGTGAAAGATCTACTGAATTACTAAGTCTAATATATATTGATGTATGTAGACCTATGTTAATAGTAATTAGAGAAAGTTTTTCATACTTCAAATGACTATATTAAATATAGTCATATATGTACTTATTGAAGTATATAACTAAATTCTTTGAAGAGTTCAATGAATATAAAATTGAAGTTGAAAAACAACTTGATAAAAGTATTAAAATATTTCGATTAGATCGAAATAGAGAATACTTGAGTCAAGAATTTATAATTATTTTCATAAAATGAACTTGTTTCTTTATTAAAGTAATAATCAAATTTTATTAGATATTATTCGATTTATAATGAGCCATATAATTCTCTCAAAATTGTTTTGAGAATATACCATAAATATTGTATTTGATCTTTTAAAGTATGTTCCATTTAAACCTATTAATTCTACCTCACATGAGATATGGTATAGGAGAGAACCAAAATGTTTAGGAGTATCCTATATATAGAAGGTAAAATTTGATGAGTTTGATACAAAATTTTCATATATACTATCTTGTGGAATGTCCAAAAGAAAGTTTTGGATATTATTTCTATAATCCCAATAAGCACAAAAATGTTTGCCTCAAAATATGTCATATTTCTAGAAGAATAGTCTATTCTAAAAAAGGCAAGTGGGAGCATATAGAACAGAAACTGTAGTGCTATTTCATTTGGGCATAACGTTCTCAATACTAATCCGATTAGTAAGGTCTTGGATGTTATGGAAAGCTCTTTGAGTGTACTTCATATCTTATGTTTTACCTTTCTTCTAATTCTATGTGTAAGTAGGAGAAACGGGGGCATCTTTATGATTGCTTCTTTAGAGTTTCGCATTGTTGAGCCTTTTGCCACAGTTTGATAGAATGTGCATATCTTGAGCTACAGACCTCCAATTAAGCTGATTCTTGAACCCCATGGAAAGCCCAGAGGACGTTCTACAACTCTTATGTTGACCTCAAGCTCTGATTTGTAAGCAAAAATGGCGAGACCTCGCCGCGAGGTCTCACCATAGAAACTTTTACAAGGCGAGACCTCGCCTTAAAATTTCCAGCTTTGCCACACTTCAGTATTTTGGCCATACCTTTCTTGTCCGAATTCCAAATTGGGTGATTTAAAAGGATGTGGAAAGATAACACATAGGGCTATAATTTGATGTTTTAACTTTTCCCAAATTCACAATGTATCATGGCCAGAATTTGGTTGGATGTTGCTACACATTTGCACATTTTCGAATAAAACTTGCTGCCCACCATTTCACTACATTTTGCATTTTTACATGCACACACATCACTCATATGTGGCGAGCTCACCTCGCCACCACTCTCTCGCACACCCTAGCACACACACACCATGCGGCGAGGTCACCTCGCCGCATGAGAAATTCACACATGCACGCACACACCATGCGGCGAGGTCACCTCGCCGCATGAGAAATTCACTCGCACACAGCTTCACCACAACTCAATAATTTGGACATAACTTTCTCGTCCTAGCTCCGAATTGGGTGATTCAAAGAGCTATGGACAGCTAAGACATAGGGGTACAACTTTCATGTTTTAAGTTTTCCCAAATTCACAATGCATCAGGGTCCTAATTTGGTTGGAAGTTGCTACACAATCACACACTTGCACTCAATGTTGATTTCTTGTGTTAAATGATGTTTTGAGAAAGTATATTATGTATATAACATGCTCATTCCAATAAAGTAATATCTATATCACTTACTGAGCATAGTGTATGCTCATACCATTATTATCGTTATTTTTGCAGATTCTAAGGTTTTCCGTGAAGGTTTTGTGGATGACAAGTAGAGAAAGTCATTTTGTGAACATCATGGTTTTTGTATAGATATTAGGGAGGTGTATAGGAAGGTTTTGGGAAGAATGACGTTTGAACATTAGATTTTGATGTCAATGTGTATAGCTATAAGTTGATTTTGATGTTAATGTTGATACTTTGTATTAAAATGGATAGTTATGATTGTAAGTAGAATCATGTAGTTGTAAGTATGTATATATGTTATAATTGGTTGTTAAAAGATGTAGCAATATTAAAAGATGTACTTATAAGATTGAGAATGTGTGGCCTTAAATAGAGAATATATATATATATATATACTGTTGGTATATTAAACTGTATGAACAGGAGGCTTCGCACGTTTGGAGTCTGCTCCAATCGTGTGGCCGTGTCTCGCGGATTAGGGGCGTGACATTCTTGGTCACAGAAGAGAGAGCTTCCTCCATCTCCTCTCGGATGGATAGAATGGTACTTTGCATCTCCCTTTGAAACCCTTCGTCCCTTGACTCGTGCTTCTTGATGCTATGCCCAACTTGTCAAGTCTGTCGGCCGTGACTAACTCCACCTTGGCTAACTGCTTCTCAAAGTCAGCCATAGGGTTGCTTGGCGCAACAAATTTATCCTTTCTCGAATGAGTGACCTTAACGCCCTATTCAGTCTTCTTCGGTACGTGATCCACCTCGATGTCAGATAGTGTTGCCATTGAAACCTTACTCTAATACTAACTGTCACAGGATGAACATTTGTTTCATACGCCCATGCAACCTTAGACGTTCTGCTAGTCTAAGTAAGCCTTAAAACTCAAACCGAACTAATCAACACTTAGTGAAAAGTGGGAAACGTTTAAAGAACTTAAGGCAAGTAAACAAGTGGAGGTCTTATGGGAAGGAAAGCTTTGTATTAACACTTCGGAGTTTTGCAAGAGATTGCTTGAATATTTTTTCAGTATTGGTTCCAAATGAATCCCCAATGCTCCTTTTATAGGTCAAGCCTTGAGTCTCTAAAGTATCTACACGATATAAAAGAATAAGTCTATCCTAGAGTCTTCTAGAACCTTTTAGAGAGAACTAAGACTAGAAAGACGTGTTTTGTACAAGTCTAGAATGTTTGGCACCATTCTAGGGTGTTTCATCCCAAGCTAGGAGGCTTCATCCCTTTCTAGCACGTTCCGATAAATTTTATCGCTAACTAGCACATTCGGGTACCAACCGGCACGTTCTAGTTATGACCAACCCTTCTAGGCATGCCAAGTCCCTTCTGCGTACGTCCAGTCCATTTTGGTGTGTCATTCCTTTCATCAGTTGGCTAAGGAGGTTGCCATGGTTTGGTAAACCTCTAAAGCAGCAAGTCGGCACATTCTGGTGCATAGTTCGGCATGTCGATGCCTTGTCTTGGCATGGCGTGGTCACGCCAAGACATGCCACTGAAAGACCATAATATGGTATTGGAAAACCATAGTATAGCACTGGCATAGTTTGGCATGCAATCGGCACAATCTGTCACACCGGTCGGTTAGCCGTCGACTCGTCGTGGTCTTGACTGTGACATAAGTTTGTGGTTCAAGATATAGTTGAGTCTTCATGGAAATTGGAATCTAAGGCACCCTTAAGCCCATGCAGTGTTACCGGTGTCAAGAATTTGGACATGTGGTAGCCCAATGCCCCAACAAGTGCGCATTTGTTATCTGTCCAAATGGGATAGTAGTGGAGGAAACAAATATCGATCCCAAAATGTCAGCTCTTAAAGAATTCGAAAAAGTATTTTGTGAGCTAGAAAAATGGGATCTTTTGGTGCTTCGACCTGTTTTGACGACACAACCTATAGTGGAAGAAGAAGACTACAGGCGTACCCAATTATTTCATACCCAAGGGTTAGTTGAAGGAAAAGTTTGTAATGTCGTTGTGTATAGTGGCAGCTGTACCAACATTGTGAGTTCTTTGTTGGTTGATAGGTTACAATTGCCCGTCATTGATGATTCTCGCCCATATAGTTTGCAATGGATGCAGTCCAATGTTTCGTCGACTGTTAATAAATAGGCCTTGATATCATTTACAACCGGGATAAATTGTTATGTGACATGGTTCCCATGACAGTTAGTTGCATTCTCTTGGGGAGGCAGTGGATGTACGATCGTGCAATTTTGCATTATGGGCATGACAATGTTTATGCTTTTGAAATTGATGGTCATAAATTTGTTTTAATTTATTTGCATCCATCGGAGGTTTACAAGGATCAGTGCAAGATTTTGCTGGATCTGAAAAATTAGGAGGTCGATAAAGGAGTTTCTTGTAGCCTTTATGCTTGTTCTTCCTTGTATTTTGTAGATTTTGCAGTTCCAAATAGTGGCACACAAGATTTGAGGACAAATCTTTTTCAAATGGATAGGACTGATAGGAATTTGGAGGTGATTGACGTAGACAGCAATCCACGTCGCGACGTAGAGGTATTACACAACGCGATGTAGAGCTTTTGCACGTCGCGACATGGCTCACTGGAGCATTTTTATTTTTTGCAAAATAAGCCCGACATCACGACGTCTAGTTTCGTACGTCACGACATCCAGGATTTTAGTTTTTATTTTTTAGGGTTTTCCCCGACGTCGCGACATCTGGGTAGTTTGGCATTTTTTTTTTATTAGTTTTTATTAAATTACATAATTATTTTAATTGCCAATTAGGGTATTTGGTGTAAGCCTATTTAAAGGCTTCTTTTTTAGTTAAAATAGGAGAGAATGATTTTGAGACTTTTGATAATAAAATTTCAACGATTGATTTCTTACATTGTGAAATTTGTTTTCTGCGAAGCGATTCAGACTAATAAATCTTGAGAATTGGTTAGTTTGCTCGAAACAGCTTGTAAATTGGGTTTTACAACCAATCTACTTCGTTAGATTGTTTCACATCCTTGGATTTTTATTCAAAAAGGTCCTGCGGATTTTGCTTGCATGACATACCAAGACAGGGTTTGAGCAATTCGATCCAATTTTGCTATCATAAGGGTACATCCAAGAGTTTATCAAAGAGGTGTGTAGGAAAAAAGAAGGGGCTAGAAGGTGGTAGGACCACAGAAGAGCACACGACACAGATAATAAGGGCCTTCAAAAAAAATAAACCCCCCATGGAGGACAACAAAGTTGTTATGGGTGAAGTCCATGCTATTTTTGGCATGTTACCTGGGATGGACAGCAACGCTGCTTGGAAATCCAAGTAACGTAGCGCACCTACTAAGGAACCTACCCACAAGCACTTCAAAATGTCGGAAGTCAATAGTTTTTCGAAAGAAGATGTTGTTTCTTCCCGATTCCCTTATTCGGACGCTCTAGTCATCAAGGCAAAAATGGCTAACAAGCTGGTCTATAGAGTGTACGCTGACGACAGAAGATCTGCATATGTGATGTTTTTCAAGGCTTATCAAAAGTTGGGGTTGGACTCAGCTAGGCTAGTGCCTTGCAAGACCTCATTAGTAAGGTTTGCAGGAGAAATTGTACAGTTGGTCAGCATGACCACCCTTCCAGTGACCCTGAGGAAACCCTAGGAGAAGCTTATTCTAGTGGATTTCTTGGTGGTTAAAGCCCACTCGCCCTATAATGTCATCCTTAGGCGACCCACCATGGTAGAATTGAAAGTCATCTGGTCCCTTTACCACCTTGTAATGAAATTTCCCACAAAGAACGGGATAGCAACTATCCGAGGTGACCAAAATGTGACGAGAGAGTGTCACATGATAGCACTGAAAGGAAACAACAAGCTCATGTGGGATGCACATAAGATCAATTATATTGATGGGGATTTCCCAAAGGAGGTTGGAGTAGCGACAAGGACACAACCTCCTGATGCCTCAGGAACCCGCAACGAGCAAGGCCGTCCTTGAGAACTTCTAGTTTTTATATTACCCATTGACTTTATAACAAAAAATATATCATTACAAGAGCAAGGTTATAGCTAATAAAAACTTTTTTCAAAAAAAAAAAAAATTACTTTTCCCTTTGGTCACAGTTTAATAATTTACATGCTTCCATTGAGTCCAAAATAAAAATGAACCACTAAAATTACGTGTATAGACTTTATTTGTTTGAAGTTTCATCATGCTTTATTAATTTATATGTTTGCTATTGATTTGAGAATAGAAAGCAAATTGAGAAAAGTACGAATGTGTTGTTTTCTAAAAAGCATATTGAACAATGAAATATAACTAAAATAATTATTACATTTAGAAAAATAAATGACAAAAAGAGCTAAAGCAAATTTTTAGTATTATAAGTGAAAATATGAAGTAATTATTAAAAATTTATGAATTAATTTATGCATGATTTTATTAATCTCAAACAAATTTATGAACTATTTTCTATTTTGCACAACAAATGGAAAAAGAATTTGAAAGATTTGGGTTATTATTTTATATTTTTTATTTTATGAATAAAATTTTAGTATTATTTATTGTGGACTAATATTCACTATGCAATTTTTAAGTTTTAAAGACTATAAATGTTACCTATTCTGAAATATAAATAATTTATTTTGAAAACCATTTATAGACAACGTACAACCGAGCACATGCTTATTACTTTTCTAACAAAAAAAAATTGAATAAGAAAACCACCAAAGCACTTTAGAAAAGTGAACTAAGAATTAAATAAAAAATAATGAAAAATAGATATAAAATAAACTATAAGTAGATATCAATTACTTATAGTTTTGCAATTCTTGATGCTAAAAATTAAAAATTAAAAATCTTTAAGAGACAAAAATAAAGGGATTTAAAGTAGGAATTAGAGGAGGTATTAGAGTTTAGTTGAATTAGAGGAGGTATTAGAGTTTAGTTACATTAAGTATGAGTGAATAAGATAGATGATCCGCCATCTTTTTTAAATTCCTTCATTTTCACCCTTTGATCATCTTTTTGAAATTCTTACATTTTCACCCTTGAAAGAATTTTTAAAATAAATAACCCATATGTTTCACAATTTGACAATAAGAAATTGTATTATTGTAGGCGTTAAATAATAAAATCGAATAAATACAAATACTTTCCTAAATATTTAGGGAAAAAATTACTTTAATTGATTTTTAAACTTTTAATGGTTTAATATTATTATATAATTAGATAAATCAATACGTTTCAAACAAGGATTTTTTTTAAATCAATTAACTCTGCAGTTTTAATAGTTTAACCCAATTATAAATTTATTTTAAAAATTAAGTAGATTCAATCAAAACTTTCGTAAAATAATTTCTATTCTTAATATAGCTGAAGTAATATAATAATTATAAATAACTATAACATACCAACTAATTCAATATCGAATGATATAACAAGATAAAGAAATAGAGTTCACCTACTTTTTCATATTTAAAAATAAAAACTTAGTAGAAAACTTTCAAATTTTATTCAAATTAAAAACTAAAAGATAAAATTTAGTTATACTTATTCGAACAACAATTTTTGCTCTATATCTTTCAAGACTGTACCTCATGAAAATTGAAAATTTTTATTTTGTAGTTTTGTTTTGCTGTATTTTTTACCGTTTACATGTTTTCTATTGAGTTGGATAGCAAAAAAGGGACCATAAAAATCATGTGCATAAAGGATACTTATTGTTCAATTATAAATGATTTGAAAATAAAATGTATTTTAATAAAGTGTTAGTTGAATTTATTTGATTACAAAAAAGTATAATGATAATAGAGTTAAACCAGTCAACTCGCCAAATGCGTTTAGGAGGAGTGCTTATTAAATTTATGACCAAATTATGGAAAAATATGAACATGTAAACATTTTCGAAAATTTTAATTTCATGCATTATAAAGTTGATTTTTTTTTTTTTTTGAAAATTAGGATTTTCTAAAAAACTGTATTCTTATGCTTTTAATAGCTTTTGTTGTACGACTCAATAAAAAATATGTAAATTGGTAGATTACGATAAAATAATAATAGTAAAATAAAATTTTTTAATTTTTCTGAGTTATGACCTCGTTTTAGATAAAAAAAAGATTATGTATACATGCTTTTAACAATTGTTTTTTGGGTAAAATACAGTAAATTCTCTTATACTATTGCTTCGTTCCACAATCACCCCTTATAGTTTTAATTGAAATATTAACCCCCTTGATTTTCTAATTTTAGAATAATTAGTCTAATATATTAATTGTACTTAAATAATTAAATGAAATTGAACACATGTCTTTATTATAAGATAATAAAATAACAAGATTAACTTCAAAACAAAGAATTATTTAATAAAAGTAATTAATAACTGAAAATCTAAAATTCTAACAAAAGAATAAGAATGAATCTTTTTATGTTTTTCTAAGGAAGAAATCATAACAAACATTGTAGGATATATCTTAAAAAATCACTTTCATTACTGGTGAGTTTCATATCAATTTATTATATTTTATATTTTTTACAATTTAATTGGGTGTTTTAAATATTGAACAATTCTGATAGGAATACAATTAATGTCGTAGGTATTAAACAATTCTAATAAGGTTTAAATTATATTTACGTTGGCTCTATTAATTTTTTTTTATAAATTAATTGGTTATCGTATGTATTAAAGAGTTTTAGTCGGGTTAAAATTATCTTTTCATGACTATATTTAACGTTGTTATTGATTTTTTTTAACTTGAAAAGTTAAGAGAATTAATTAATTAAAACTATAAGAGATAAAGGTGGAATAAAGCAATAGAATAAGGGGGTTTACTTTATTTTACCCTTATTTTTTGTTCTTAACTCATGAAAAAATCTTTATTAACCCATAGATTATGGTAATGAAAGATCAAGATTAGATACGTGGTGTTCTAATGTGATGGAACACCAGGTGTGACACCGATAATAAAAGCAGTAATGGACAATAATAAAATGCGGAAAGTAAAGAGACAGGTGAAGAAGCGAAATAAACCATCAAAGCTCCACACGATTCACACCAATTTTCACGTCTTGCTCACTTGAAAATACATGTGGTAGAAAGATCATATAGGCACACAAATCCTTCCCAAGTTTATCTCCAAATCTTCCCATATTTATCTCCAAGATTATTTCCATATAATTCAAATGGAAAGATGAAAAACCTTATGCTTTCAATGCTTATCTTTTCCAAAGATAGATAACTTCCAAGAATACCAAGATAAGCTCCCATAAATATCAAGATAGCATTAATCTTCAAATCAATCTTCCTTTGATTTATGCTTCCAATAAGATCTTTCTTTATCTTTACCAAAAACTCAATGCCAATTAATAATAATGCCAACGTGCGCATTAACAATCTCCCCCTTTGGCATTTTTTGGCAAAATCCAAAATCCCCATGTATTCTGAACAGAAGTTCGATGAAGCTTCCCCTGAATAAGAACTTCCAAAAAAAATCATTGCACAAAACATTGCGCATGACCCATCAAAACACATCAAGATTCGAACTCCCCCTGCATCGGATCTTACCAACAAAACATCACTGCACAAGACACTGTGCATGACACATCAAGAGACACAAATATCCCAGCATACAATTGTTTAAGGGATTACAAAACAAATACCCAAATTACCAAAATTACTCCCCCTTTTTACCACAAAAAGACAAAAAGGCACAAAAACAACAATAAAACATAAAAATTGTCTTAAGAAGAGTAAAATAAACAATCATCAGAGTCATATTACTCAGAATCCTCTGCAGCATCAAGCACAAGACCAACTGAATCTGCTAGCAATTGAACACCAGTAGTAGCTTCTGGAACTCTTACATCTGAACCAGCAGAAAACCCACCAGATTGGGTGCTGAAAGGAGGCATAACTGTCTGTGACACCTAGAGTTACACCAGAAACAGCAGAAGGAACAGGAGTTTCCTTTGCAACAACTTCCTCAGCAGAATCAGAGTCAACATTTTCTTCAATAATAGGATTGTCTAGATTCATTTCAGACTCTGTAATAACAGGAGATAAATTTTGAAGAATACTTGTTGTAACATCCTGAGTGACATCAGGTGAAATACCTGAAGAACCAGCTCCAATAATCAGCTGCATATTCAACTTTAGCATCAAACTGCTTCTTCCTTTCAGCAGCCTCAACAGCAATATCCTTAGCATTCTTTCCAGCAACAAAATCATCAAGTAATGCAGAGACTTCAATCAATTCATCTTCCAGCACCTTAATTGTGCGTGATAGCAAGACTGAATTCCCCAGCTCTTCTTTGTCAGAGTCAGAAACATCATCAGTGACATCCGCCATATCATTGACATGATCACCCTCCAACAGCTATTCTACCATACTTTTGTGTTTTTCATATTTTTCTATTATTGTAAATAAATAAATAAATAAAACTTACAAAACTGAAGAACCTCTTCACATGACACAAAGGCTTAGGGCAGACCTTAGTTCTTCTTGCATAGCACCAATCCAATACTCATCTAGTAAGGTTTCTTTCACATTTTTGGGTTCAATAGATGAAGTAAAACATGCCATTTGAATCATATCTCGATAGTTCACTCTTGGCTTTTCTCTTGTCCGAACACCATTATCCAGATTTCCTATAACTTCCTCAGTAGGATGATTCTTCTGAACACGAGTGGATGGCTGCCTGTGAGGTGAGATGGCATCTTCCATATTATCATCCTCGGTACTCTGATCAGTGACACCACTTGTGACACTGGGTGAAACACTGCCTGAAACACTGGAACTTACTTCATGTGAAGATCCTGTAACATCTTCATGAGAAACAGGAATTACTTTCAGAGAGTCATCGACTTGAATATTTACAGATTCTATAACATTTCCTTGACCCAACTTTCGATACACAATATTCTTCAAAAAAATTTCTTCACCAGTCATGTGTTTAGAACACCCACTGTCAAGATACCACTCATCATTTGTGACAGCTTTGAAATGAGTATACATAAAATTGCACTTCAAATTGGATTTTTTTATCCATCTCTGTTGTTAATCTCTGCAAGAAGAAAACTTTCTAGCAGTACCTTGTCTCAATTCAGCAAGATAAGTAAAACATCTAGGGCGAATATGACCGCGACGATTGCAATAATGGCAAATTGGAATAAATCTGTTACCTCTTCCATTAGGAGCATGATAAGAATAATGAGGATTTGCCTTATTTGCGTTTTTTGTAGTATTCAAAGCAACTTGCTTCGCTTTGGTAGTATCCACTGGTAGTGACACTGATTGTGACACTGGTTGTGACGCTGGTTGTGACACTGGTTGTGACACTGAGCTTTCTCCTTTATACCCCAGTCCTGAGTTATCACCACTAGATTGACCAGTCTTAAGAATTGCATCCAATTTGGAAGAACCTGAATTTAACATTTTGACATTTTTCTTTATGTGATTTAGCTCATTAGTCAGATTCTTCACTTCCTCCTGGCTTGCTCTCAGATTGGCTTCCAATTCTTCAGCAGAGTTTTGAAGATTTAGCTTCTCATCTCTCAAACCCCCAATTTTAGTACGAAGATGCCGAATTACTCTAACAAATTCAATACATTTCTCAGAAAGGATCTTGTATTCAACAAGAATATCTTCTTCCGTGATTTCATCTTCGTCTTCGTCACTATAAGTCGACATATTTTCGGTGACACTACGTGTAACATTCTTGACAACACCAGTGTCTGATTGTTCAATTTTCGAAGCAAGAGACACATGATTATTATGAAATTCATCTTCTCTATCTGATTCATCTTCACTCCAGAATGTGTTGAGAAAATTCTTCTTTTTCTTCAATGTATTAGCACATTCCGCTTAAACATACCTAAAGCCATCACATTCTCTACATCGAATTCCCTTGCTGTTGAAAGGTTGGTCAGATGCATGATTTTCTTCCCTGTACTTCTTATTGCTAGGTAATCCACTTTTGATGTTGCTAACACTAGTCTTGACACCTTGAATATTTCTGCCCAATCCCTTCATAACTCTGCTAAGGTAATAAGACAGCAGTGCTAGAGATTCCTCAAGGTTATATTCACCATGATTATACATCCTTTGCATTTCTGCTTTTAGAGCCATCTCTTTATCCTTCTTTGCTTTCAAGTCCACTCCAAGATTCATCTCAAACGTTCTAAGAGATCCCATCAATTCTTCTAGCTTCATCTTGGAGACATTTTTCGTTTCTTCAATGGCTGTGACTTTATAATCAAAACGTTGGGGCAGAGATCGTAGAGTTTTCCTCACCAATTTTTCTTCGGAAAAACTTTCACCAAGAACGAACGCCTCATTGGCGATGTCACAAAGTTTGGCATTGAACTCTGCAATACTTTCATCTTCATGCATTCTTAGGCTCTCAAATTTTGAAGTTAGCATCTGCATTTTTGATAACTTTACAGCCGACGTCCCTTCATAAGTGATCTGAAGAATTTCCCATACCCTTCTGGCTGACTCACATGTGGAAATGAGTCTGAACGGACTGGGATCAACACCATTGAAAATAGCATTAAGAGCCTTTGAATTACTATTTGACAATGCATTTTCCTTAGCGGACCAACTTTCTTCAGGCTTGGGAGATGTGACACCCTCTGTGTCGGTAATCATTGGAGAGTCCCATCCAGTCAGAATTGATTTCCAAGCCTTCTCATTGATAGCTTTGATGAAGGCTCTCATTCTGGCCTTCCAATAAGCATAGTTGCTGCCATCCAATAAAGGTGGACGCATTGTTGAACCTCCTTCCTTCATAGAGTCCATTACACAAAACCAAGATCAAGTCCTGCGGATCTCGCCTAAGAAACAAAGACGACCCTCTCTGATACCAATTGAAAGATCAAGGTTAGATACGTGGTGTTCTAGTGTGATGGAACACTAGGTGTGACACCGATAATAAAAGCAGTAATGGACAATAATAAAATGCGGAAAGTAAAGAGACAGGTGAAGAAGCGAAATAAACCATCAAAGCTCCACACGATTCACACCAATTTTCACGTCTTGCTCACTTGAAAATACGTGTGGTAGAAAGATCATATAGGCACACAAATCCTTACCAAGTTTATCTCCAAATCTTCCCATATTTATCTCCAAGATTATTTCCATATAATTCAAATGGAAAGATGGAAAACCTTATGCTTTCAATGCTTATCTTTTCCAAAGATAGATAACTTCTAAGAATACCAAGATAAGCTCCCATAAATATCAAGATAGCATTAATCTTCAAATCAATCTTCCTTTGATTTATGCTTCCAATAAGATCTTTCCTTATCTTTGCCAAAAAATCAATGCCAATTAATAATAATGCCAACGTGCGCATTAACAGTAAAGAAATACAAAAATAAAAATTTGAAGAGTTTTTTTTTTGGCTACAATTATAGTTTTTGGGATTAAAAATTCATAGTTTTCTGACAGAACTATGTTCATGTGTTTTTAACTTGTTTCTGATTTAATGAGAAATATCTAAACTAATAGATAATTTCTTATTTTTGTGAGTTATAATGTTGCTTTTTCATTCTCCATTTTTTACTATATTTTTAATAGAAAATATATAAACTAATAGATTATAACAAAATAATAAAAAAAATAAAAAAATAAATAAAAGAATTATATTTATAGGTAAAAAAGAAGCAACTCAAAGGATCCACTATTGGTTATATTTTTTATTATAGTAATATAGTCCGTGTATCAATATGTCAACATGATATTTTATTTCAATTTTATAAGTTTATTGCCTACTCATGAAACTCACCTTTTTTTTAATGATATGTTAACCTATATTCTAATTTGAATATTTTAAATATTTTTTTAAAATAAATTAGTATTAATCACGTGAATATATATTATCTATAAATAGTGATCACAATAAATAGTTTACACTTTAAAATAAGTTTATGTTTTATAAATAAAATATTTATTTTAAACTATTGTTTGACTATATTAATGTTTTTTAGTAAACAAAATCTTATTATAGAATAGATATTACTATTCACTTATCTAATTTGATAAGTAAATAATTTATTTTAGAGTTGTAATAAAATCAATTTTGCTGAATTTATTAACATAACATTAACGGATTTTCAACCAACATTAATTAGTTTTCTAATTTAAATATTAAAAAATATTCGCAATATTAAAGTTGCTAATATTGTTTGTGATACTCATGTGAATAGATCAAATAGTTTATATAAAGGTCACGGGTTCGAGTCATCAAGTGACAGGTGGAGTGCTACTACATCCGAATTATACAACTATGACACAATCAAACCCGAACGAACAAAATGTTGAATTGATGGGGGTTATTACTCATTTTTGTACTTGCTGTTTTATTTTCCAATTATTTCTTCAATCTTGTAACCATTGATGGGATAGTCCAAGAACAATCAACATGGGTTTGAATGGTCAAATAACAACCAACATATCCAAATCTATATACCTTGAAATATGCAACAACGTCCTGTGCATGAAACATATGTTATGATTATTTAATTGCACTGTTGGTATATACTATATCGGGGTTTTTACCAAAATAATGTTATTTTTAATAAAATTTACATAAATATTGTTGTTTTATTTTGCTTCCAAAACTAACTAAAATGGGATTGCCAATCTCAACTTTAAAGTCGAGATTTCCAATATCAACTTTAAAGTCAAGATTGAGAAACTCAACTTCAAAGTCAAGGTTGCCAATATCGACTTCAAAGTCGAGTTTCTTAATCTCAACTTTAAAGTTGATATTGGAAATCTCGACTTTGAAATTGAGATTGGTAATTCCACTTTTTTATTGACACCTTTCCCACGTGAAAATTCATATAATTAATTTATTTTCTATCATCAACAAAATAATTTTTCAAATTATATTCAAATTTGAATCTCAACTTTGAAGTTGAAATTCGCAATCCCACCTTTTTTATATACACCTTTCTTATGTAAAAATTCATATAATTAATTCATTTTCTATCATCAACAAAATAATTTTTAATTTTATATTCAAAACCATTATAATCAAATGTGATAAGTATACAAGTTCATCATCATTAAATTAAAATTAAATTAGTGAAATTACATTTTAACGTTCATTTGATCACGAAACTCTTATATTAAATTATTAAAATTTGTTAAGTATAAAATTTTGATAATAATTAATCCAAACTTTAAACTAAATTATACCAAATAAACTTCTTTTTAATGGTAAGAATTTAATTTATACTCCTTACAATTTGAGTGTAAGGATTAGGTGCTATATCAGTGCAAAACTTATAAATATGATTAAGTATATAGAATTTTGAAAATTTTTGACCGAGTGTCCTCTATTTTTCAGCTATTTTTCAACTGCCAACATCACAATGTGTGCACAAAAATATTCAATTTATAATATAACATAATACTTACACAAAAAAAAGACAAAATAATATATAATATAAAATATATACATGAGAGCATTAAAATGATATTGTTTTAATAAAAAGTACATTAGCAGTACTAAGTTCCACAAGGAGGATGTCTTGCCTTTCTGCGAGGCTACCGTCTAGGTGGTGGAATCTCTTTATGTCTCTTCACCGATATTAGAGTAAAGAGGTACACTAGCTCTCTCGTCTTCTAGAAAATCTTCTTGAAAGTAATCATTTTCTTCACTTTCAATTTCGGTTGATTCGTGACTATCCACAAAATGATTTGGAACAATTTCATCATTGTGTTCTTGTGGAATAATTGGCTCTAGCATTGAGGTCCTTACATGCGTGTTTTGGTTACTAGGTCCCTCATGAGATGCACAAAGATTTCTAGATTACTAGGCCCCAACAATATCATATCATTTTCTATGACCGCCCATAATGATGACAAACATGTCTAAGAATTCTGGATCCAAGTTTCTTAGTCGTTAACTGTGTGTTTGACCCAATATTAGTTTTAGGGACTAATGACATATTATCCCCGTCATCTCCCGTACCTATAAAGGGTTCTTGAACTATGTATAGTTCAAATGCACTCAATATGGGAATTTTTTGGGAATAAACAACACTTGGCTTAACAATTCATCATCCTCAATATGTAGATGCGTATAATATATTGGATTGATAACTGTTAATATATACCGAACAATCAAACTTATTTTGAACTTTGTAGTCTATCTTAGTTCTTTGACATATTATCCACAATAATTCTTTTAATTTGGTACTACGATATACAAAAACACAACTTTGCGGATTTGAATCATATTGTGAACCGTTGACACCACTTATCATTTGTCCACCCAGATATAATATAGGCCCTACCTTGTGACATAGGATCTTCTGTCCAAAATTTTATCTATTTTACTCTGTCTTAATAAAAACTACGTCATATGGTTCACTAATCTCCTGGTTAGGGTCTAATAATTGTAAAGTAATTTTAGTGATATTTATGCATTTAATCCCTACTTTTAATGAAACTACGTCATTTTGAACGTTAGACAGAATAAGACAAGATAAATATTGGACAGAGGATCTGGTCTCCTACCTTATTATTATCTATGTATGCCTTCTATAATAAAATAATAAAAATAAATAAATATTTTAGCAAGAGAATTTTAAATCATCCCAAAATTCTATTTAATAAATTCACAAAATGACAAAGAAAAATGAAATTAATTTCAATAAGTTGACACATCAACTATGACTTATATGTTCATGCATACAACATGGGATTCAAAAAAAATGAACTAGAGTATTAATAAAATGCTAAATGAAGCTATACATGTTCGCCTTTACTATAGTAGAATACATTCATAGTATAATCACTCCTTATATAATTTTATTCATAATCACATTCTCTACAATTGGTTCTACTATACTTATGAAAATAGTTTATTTGAAGCTTGGATTTCAACTTGCATTGGTACACTTTGTACTTATTACAAGGGAAAATTGTAATACCTGTGAATAAAATTAAGGGCCATTTAGTAAATAAGAGAAACCATAGGGGTTATTTTGCAAATTGTGAAAAATTGGACTTTAAACCCCTTTATTGCCAAGACTTGGTCTTCATTTTCTTTTCATAATTTCCTCTTTTCTCTCTACCTAGGGCAAGAAGAGAGAGTGGATTAAAGGAGGAACAAGGAAGTTTTCTCACTCAAATTCCATTCAAAGCAAGGTAAGGAAGCTCTCTAGTTATTTATTCCTATGAATATCTTTAGTTAGTGTCTTAGATTAGCAAAAAGGTTGGAATTTTAATGTAATAGGATATGGGTTTGATCATGAAAGCTCAAGAACACCTATCCAAGGATTGTAACATCCATTTGATTAGGAATAGAACATGAATAGGTGAATTTAAGTCAAATTGAGATGATACTTTTGTTGAAGAAAGTTTATGAGAATGATATATAAATGGGCTTTAGAATTGAAAGGAAATGAGGTGTTCTTAGATTAAGAAAAGTGTTCAAAAGTTATTAGGCTTTATTTGATTGTTCTTTTGTATATATGTATGTTTTATAGGAAAGTGGAGTGAATAGGTGGTGGAAATCCTAAGAATCGAGGACTATAGTGGATATTGGCTTAGGGTAAGTGGTTATGATATCCTTTATGATTTATAAACATTTGATGAAACTCATTATTGAGAATTTGTTTATGTTCTTATATTAAAATGGCTTGAGCATGAATAAGATTGTGACTTTTATGACTATGAAATGTATGCAGTGGCCTTTGTGAATGTAAAGCATTTGTGGAATGATTTGAACGAATTTGAACTGTTTTGAGCTCTTGAATATTTAATGATCGATTGGTAGGAACATGTTCCTCCCTAGCGGGTTATAATAGCTAGGAACCCCTCGGTTCTGGCCTACCTGACGGGTTATAAAAGTCAGGGCTGGATCTAGTTATTGTACCGAAAGTGATTTGAATTATTCTTGAGCTAAATGATGACAAGTAATCAACGTACTTGAGAATGTTTGATAAATGATGATGCCATTGCTATGTATATGTATGTGTGTGTGTTTTGAGTTGAAACACTTTCAAATGTTGATTTTCATGTGTGAAACAATGTTTTGAGAAAATATATTATATATAACATGCTCAATTCAATAAAGGAATGTCTTAATTACTTACTGGGCATAGTGTATGCTCATACCACGAATGTTATTATGTTTTGCAGATTCTAAGGTTTCCTGTACAGGTTACGTGGACAAATAGAAGTGGAGGGAGTTATTTTGTGGACATTGTAATGAGGTATATGTAATAGGGAGTTGTAATGAATGTTTTGGATGAAACGATATTGGAACGTTTGATTTTGACGTTGATTTTTATAGTATATAATGGACATTGAAAGAAATTGTAAAGTTTTGATCTTAAGTGACGTCATTTTGTTATCAGTCGTGTATATCATGCTTTATTGATAAAAAATGTGCAGGATATTGAAAATATAGGTTTGAATTTAGGGGATGTACATTTGAGGCGAGTACATATTGTTTATTAGTTCATGTGTGGCCTATATGAAAATGTATATACTGTTGGTAGATTCAATATTGTGAACAGGAGGCTTCATGCTATTGGAACGGTTCCCAATGGTGCGGCCGTGTCATGTCGAATTCGGGGCGTGACATTTAGTGGTATCAAAGACTAAGATGATAACAATAAGTACATATGAGAAATGAAATAGGTTTAAAGCATTGCAAGTTCGAAAACTAGTCGTTAGGTTAAAATTGGAGTTTCGGACTCTCCTTAGGACTCCTAGAGCCGTCCGAACCTTTTCTACTGAAAGCATGTTAAATTGGTCACGATAGTTTCGGACGGCCGAAACTCCCCTGTGCCGTCCGAACCTATTTTACAGAGAGGCTGTATTTTGCACAAGCTTCGGACGGTCATTTCACAAAGAGAGGGTCGTCCGATCCTAAGTTTCGGACGGCCGAAAGTTTAAGGAGGTCGTCCGAACCTAGTTTTTAGAGTTGATGCATTTTTCACAAACTTTCGGACGCTAGGGGGTCGTCCGAACCTAAGTTTCATACGTCCGAAAGTTTAAATAGTGCGTCCGATCCTATTTTTGCTCAACTTGTTTTCAATTTTGTTTTCCAAAATATTTGTGCTGTTACGTATAACATTGTGCAAGTGTGAAATGAATATTGATTGATCTTTTATGATAGGATTATAGCACAAAACAGTGGGAGTGAAGAGAATCCCAATATTGTGATAGTAGATAGCCATGTTGATGGTGACAGTGAAGGAGCAAATACGGGGGAACATTTGATGACTCGTACGACTCAGCCCTTAACTAATAGAATGGCTACAGGGGGTGAGTCATCCAATGATCCACCTGCGACGGGTACGACCACTTTGGCAATGCCACCGGAGTTCACTGCTGCCTTTGGCATGATGGCTCAAATCATGCAAAACCAACACCGGTTGCAACAAGAACAAGAGAGCCGTCAATGCCAACAAATAACCGGTAGCAAAACTCACTACGAGAACTTGAAGAAGGCAAACATGCCAATCTTTGATGGTGGTCCGAATCCAGAGAAAGCAGAGAAGTGGCTTCACAAATTAGAGGCCAACTTTGATGTCTTGGAGGTCCCTGAGGAGGTGAAGCCAAAAGTCGTCATTCCTTTCCTTGTTGGAGATGCAGAGTTGTGGTGGAAAGGAACTGCCCCGACTTATACTCGTGAGGGACAACCCTTAGATTGGAAAACATTCAAAAGTGTTTTCTTAAAGCACTACTTTCCAGATTCTATCCGTAGTGAGAAACAGAGACAATTCTTCCACTTGAAACAAACGGAGAATATGTCTGTGGTGGAATATGCTGGGAAGTTCAATGCACTGGGGCGTTATGTGCCAACAGTGATGGCGGATGATAGCCTAAAGTTACTTAGGTTTCAGGAAGGCTTACAAGGGCGCATCCGAACTAGATTGTCCTCTGTCCCCTCCAATAGTTATGAAGATTCTTTCAAGAGATGCATTGGGATTGAGGCGGACATCAAAAGAGGTGATGCCGAGTATAGTGCAAAGAGATCTAGACCAATATTAAGCCAAGGTAAAGGATCGAGACAACCCGGCGGGAGTCAATTCATGAACAAAAGACGTGGACCACCACAACCACCAATTCAAACAGGGTTCAAGAAGAAAGAATGTGATTTTTGCCACCGTGTTCATGTAGGAGAGTGTCGATGGAATTCTGGAGCATGTTTCAGGTGTGGCAAGTTTGGACACAAGATTAATGAGTATCCCACTCCTCAACGAGACCAAACCAAACCCGCCAACGCTCGTGTCTTTGCATTGACTCAATCAGAGGCGGAAGCGTCAGAGGAGGTGGTCACAGGTACTATTATGATCAATTCAGTACCTGTTGTGGTTTTATTTGATTGTGGGGCTTCTCATTCTTTCATATCGAAAAGATGTGCTAGTAAATTGAACTCTAAGCCAGAATATCTTAGAGAATCTTACCGTGTAGCTACCCCAGGAGGGAAGGTTATTAGTTCAAATCTTGTACATAGAAATTGTCATGTAAGAATTGATGGGCAAGAACTTAAGGCGAATCTAATCCAAATTAACATGAAGGATTTTGATGTAATCTTGGGTATGGAATGGTTAACAAACAACTATGCTTGTGTGGATTATCAGGGTAAGAAGGTTAAGTTTTGTATTCCGGGAAAAGAGGAATTCTCATTTCAAGGGGGCATGCAGAAGCAAGTTAAATGTACAATTCCAGTAATATCCGCTATGCAAGCTTGGAAAGCTCTTCAAAAAGGTTGTGTGGGTTATTTGGCAAATGTAATTGACACCAAGAAAGTGGGAGTGAACTTGAAGGACATCCCAGTAGTTCAAGAATTTCCCGATGTATTTCCTGAGGAATTACCAAAGCTCCCACCGGATCGTGAAATTGAGTTTGAAATTAATGTGATACCTGGAGAAGCACCAATCTCTAAAACTCCGTATCGAATGGCTCCGGCAGAATTACGAGAGCTTAAAGTTCAACTACAAGAGCTATTGGACCTTAAGTTTATCCGACCTAGTGTGTCTCCATGGGGTGCCCCGGTGTTATTTGTGAAGAAGGAGGATGGGAGTTTGAAACTTTGCATTGATTATCGGGAGTTAAATAAGATTACTATCAAGAATAAGTACCCACTACCGAGAATGGATGACTTATTTGATCAACTTAAAAGAGCCCGAGTCTTCTCGAAGATTGATTTGCGTTCAGGGTACCACCAGTTGAAAATTAAGTCAGGAGATATCTCAAAGATTGCTTTTAGAAGAAGGTATGGGCATTATGAATTTCTTGTTATACCTTTTGGACTAACAAATGCCCCTGCCGCTTTCATGGATTTGATGAACATGGTTTTTAGGTCTCAACTTGACAAATTTGTGGTGGTGTTTATTGATGATATCTGGGTCTATTCTCAAACTGAGGAAGAGCACGTTGAGCACTTGAGGATAGTATTGCGAATCTTAAGGGAGAAGAAACTTTTTGCCAAATTTAGTAAGTGTGAATTTTGGCTAAACAGTGTTGCTTTCTTGGGTCATGTGATAACACAAGATGGTGTAACAGTGGATCCGAGAAAAGTGGAAGCAATTGTAGACTGGCCTAGACCAACCAATGTAACAGAGGTTCGGAGTTTTATGGGTTTGGCCGGATACTACAGAAAATTCGTTGAGGGATTCTCATCTATTGCTATACCTTTGACTCGGTTGACCCAGAAAAGAGTGAAGTTTGAATGGACAACAGCTTGTGAGGATAGTTTTCAAGAGTTGAAAAGGAAGTTGATTTCTACACCGGTACTTACACTTCTATCTGAGTCAGGAGGGTTCACAGTGTATAGTGATGCTTCTAAACATGCCTTGGGATGTGTGTTAATGCAAAATGGTTGAGTTATTGCATATGCCTCTCGTCAATTGAAGAAGTATGAACAAAACTACCCGACCCATGATCTTGAATTGGCGGCTGTGGTGTTTGCTTTGAAAATCTGGAGACATTATCTGTATGGAGAAAAATGTGAGATATTTACAGATAATAAGAGTTTGAAGTATTTGTTTACTCAAAAGGAGTTGAATATGAGACAACGGCGATGGTTAGAATTGTTGAATGATTACGATTTAGATATTAAATACCATCCCGGGAAGGCAAATAGGGTAGCAGATACTTTGAGTAGAAAGTCTTCAGGAACCCTAGCATCATTGTTGACTCAACAAAATCAATTGATTTCGGAATTTGAGAAACTAGAGATGGAGGTGATAGAGTCAACCGATGGGTTTCTGACGGCTTTAGTAGCACAACCTTCACTATTTGAGTGAATTAAAGTTGCTCAGCCCAATGATGTTGAATTGAAAAAGAAGAAAGATCAGACTAAGGAAGGCCAACAATCTGATTTTCAATTACATGAGGATGGAAGTTTGTGGTTTCGAGGTGGATTATGTGTACCCAATGATTTAGATGTGAAGAATGAAGTTTTAAAGGAAGCACATAACTCGAAGTTTTCCATTCATCCAGGTAGCACAAAAATGTACCAAGACTTGAAAAGAAATTTTTGGTTGAGTGGTATGAAGAAAGAAGTTGCTGAGTTTGTTTCCAAGTGTTTGGTATGTCAACAAGTCAAAGCTGAACATCTACGCCCTGAGGAACTGTTGAAACCCTTGGAAATACCAGTTTGGAAATGGGAACATGTGACTATGGACTTTGTTTGTGGCTTACCAAAGACAAAGACGAGTCAAGACACTATATGGGTAATTGTGGACAGACTGACTAAGAGTGCTCATTTCTTACCCATGCGATCGACCGCTACCATGGATCAATTAGTCAGTATGTACATGGATAATATTATCCGTTTGCATGGTGTGCCTGTCAGTATTGTCTCAGATAGGGATCCAAGATTTGTGTCTAGATTCTGGGAGAGTTTTAATCGAGCAATGGGAACTAAAGTGACGCCTAGCACAGCCTTTCATCCACAGACAGATGGTCAATCAGAAAGAACCATCCAAACACTAGAAGATATGTTGAGAGCCTGTGTACTGGACTTCAAAGGTAGTTGGGTTGACTATTTGACGCTCATTGAATTTGCCTATAACAATAGTTTCCATGCTAGTATTGGGATGGCACCTTATGAAGCATTGTATGGGAGGAAATATATATCACCTATCTGTTGGGATGAAATTGGTGAGAAAAACATTATGGGACCAGATTTAGTGCAAGTAACAATTGAAAAGGTTCCATTGATTCGAAGTCATTTGAAGGCTGCCCAGGATAGGCAAAAGAGTTGGGCCGATACCAAGAGAAGGCCTTTAGAGTTTCAATATGGAGATAAGCTTATCTTCGCGTATCACCTAGCAAAGGAGTTATGCGTTTTTGCAAAAGTAGAAAGTTGAGTCCGAGATATGTTGGACCGTTTGAGATTTTGGAAAGAATTGGAGATCTTGCATATAGACTCGCTTTGCCACCATCCTTGCCAAGAGTACATAATGTCTTCCACGTGTCGCAACTAAGGCGATATGTTTCGGATCCCAATCATGAGATAGAATTGGAACCATTAGAAGTGCAAGAGGGTTTATCATATCAGGAATTTCCCCTCCGGATTGTGGATCGAAAGGAACAAGTGTTGAGACGGAGAACGGATATGTGAAAGTACAGTGGTCGAATCACACCCCTCGTAAGGCAACTTGGGAGTTGGAAGAAGAAGTGAAAGAAAAATATCCACATTTGTTTGAAGAACAAGGTACTTTAAGTTTCGAGGCCGAAACTTCCTATAAGGAGGGTAGAATGTAATACCTGTGAATAAAATTAAGGGCTATTTAGTAAATAAGAGAAACCATAGGGGTTATTTTGCAAATTGTGAAAAATTGGTCTTTAAACCCCTTTATTGCCAAGACTTGGTCTTCATTTTCTTTTCATAATTTCCTCTTTTCTCGCTACCTAGGGCAAGAAGAGAGAGTGGATTAAAGGAGGAACAAGGAAGTTTTCTCACTCAAATTCCATTCAAAGCAAGGTAAGGAAGCTCTCTAGTTATTTATTCATATGAATATCTTTAGTTAGTGTCTTAGATTAGCAAAAAGGTTGGAATTTTAATGTAATAGGATATGGGTTTGATCATGAAAGCTCAAGAACACCTATCCAAGGATTGTAACATCCATTTGATTAGGAATAGAACATTAATAGGTGAATTTAAGTCAAATTGAGATGATACTTTTGTTGAAGAAAGTTTATGAGACTGATATATAAATGGGCTTTAGAATTAAAAGGAAATGAGGTGTTCTTAGATTAAGAAAAGTGTTCAAAACTTATTAGGCTTTATTTGATTGTTATTTTGTATATATGTATGTTTTATAGGAAAGTGGAGTGAATAGGTGGTGGAAATCCTAAGAATCGAAGACTATAGTGGATATTGGCTTAAGGTAAGTGGTTATGATATCCTTTATGATTTATAAACATTTGATGAAACTCATTATTGAGAATTTGGTTATGTTCTTATATTAAAATGGCTTGAGCATGAATAAGATTGTGACTTTTATGACTATGAAATGTATGCAGTGGCCTTTATGAATGTAAAGCATTTTGTGGAATGATTTGAACGAATTTGAACTGTTTTGAGCTCTTGAATGTTTAATGATCGATTGGTAGGAACATGTTCCACCTATCTGTTCTGACCTCCCTAGCGGGTTATAATGGCTAAGAACCCCTCTGTTCTGGCCTACCTGACAGGTTATAAAAGTCAGGGCTGGATCCAGTTATTGTACCGAAAGTGATTTGAATTATTCTTGAGCTAAATGATGACAAGTACGTTGAGTACTTGAGAATGTTTGATAAATGATGATGTCATTGCTATGTATATGTATGTGTGTGTGTTTTGAGTTGAAACACTTTCAAATGTTGATTTTCATATGTGAAACAATGTTTTGAGAAAATATATTATATATAACATGCTCAATTCAATAAAGGAATGTCTTAATTACTTACTGGGCATAGTGTATGCTCATACCACGAATGTTATTATGTTTTGCAGATTCTAAGGTTTCCTGTACAGGTTACGTGGACAAATAGAAGTGGAGGGAGTTATTTTGTGGACATTGTAGTGAGGTATATGTAATAGGGAGTTGTAATGAATGTTTTGGATGAAACGATATTGGAACGTTTGATTTTGACGTTGATTTTTATAGTATATAATAGACATTGATCATTTTGTTATCAGTCGTGTATATCATGTTTTGTTGATAAAGGATGTGCAGGATATTGAAATAATAGGTTTGAATTTCTTTGTAGGGGGTGTACATTTGAGGCGAGTACATATTGTTTATTAGTTCATGTGTGGCCTATATGAAAATGTATATACTGTTGGTAGATTCAATATTGTGAACAGGAGGCTTCGTGCTATTGGAACGGTTCCCAATGGTGCGGCCGTGTCATGTCGAATTTGGGGCGTGACAAAAATGACCCTAGAAGTCTCTTATATTTCAGAAAAATAATTTGTTTAATCCTTCACATTTAAAACAAGACAAAATGGTACATTACATTTCAAAAGTGTAAACTTTTGGTCCTTCATGACGGATTTGATACAAAATCTGTTAAATGAAGTCACAAGCTCATCATGTGACCCATTTTCCAAGGGTAAAAAAGGCAATACATTTCATAACCCCTTTCTTCTCCGTCTTCCTCTCACCTTCTCCATGACGAGTCAACACCACCAATGGTGAGAACCTCGCAATTAACATAAGTATGATATATTATTGACTATGACTATAACATCAAGAAGCATCGGTAAAAGAAACCTCCAAATATTTTAGGCTAGGTTTGTACATATATAATAAGAAATAAAGCCAAAGCAAGGCAATGGTGTTGAATCTTGATTTGCAGACCATGTTTTACGCCATCATTTATTCATTAAATGAATAACGTTGAGAAAAGGCCAATCATCATATTGAAAACTGTTAGCCCTACGTGGAACCTAAGGGGGGGAGTGAATTACGTTATCCAATTAAAATCCTATTCAAAATTTATTTTTCCTAAATCAAGACTTCGTAGTGAAATTCAATTACAATTGAATTCACAATCAAACAATTCAATTTACAATAATTGAAATCAAATATGCACAATATCAATTCCAACAACACAAGATAAGTATTCAAATTACAATGATCACAAGAACATTCAATAATTGATTATGCACAATTATAAAGCAATTAAAGATATAGCTTTAAAGGAATTAATACAAGATTTATAATGGTTCAAGTCTCCCCTTGAAGCACTCTACATCCACTACCTAAGCCCTCATGCTTAGGATTTCAACAATCCACTAAAATTGATCTCTTCACTAAAAGTGAGATCCAAACCTTTTACAAACCTTAAAGGTTAACCAATCTTACTAGCAACCATGCTATAAGATGATGTGGTTTTACTCTCTCTCTTGAAGAAACCTTTCAAGCTTCCTAATGTTTGAAGATTACAACTCTTGAAAGCCCTCTTAATAGGGTGAATGATGCAATTTAAGCTCTCTCAAATTCTCTCTCAAATAATGTTTTACAAGGAGAGAAATATTGGCTCAAGAAGATGAAGAACAAGATTAAAGCTCAAGATTTTTTATCCTTTTGATTGATTTTCAAATCTCTTTTCTTAGATGTTTTAGAGATTGTTTTTTTGACAAGATTTGGCTCAAGAATCATTACTTAATCATTATACAAGTCTAAGGTATTTATATAAAAGATTTGTGAGGCAAAATAAACAAAAAATGGATTTTTCAGAAAATTAGCCGTTACTCACAATTTGGGAAGTTCTGACGGCTGAAACTCCCAGGGGGTATCCGAATGTACTTTAATTTGGACGGCCGAAACTCCCAAGGGGTGTCCAAATTTACTTTTCAAAATTAGCCGTTAAAACGACACTTTCCGATGGCTGAAACTCAAATAGGCCATCCGAATCTATTTTCCAGGAGCTTTTCCAAAAGTTTCAAGGGCAAGGTTCAGAAGGCCAAAACTCAAAGAGGTCATCTGAATCTCTTTTCAGAAATCTTTCCAAAACATTTAAAACCAAGGTTCGGACGGCCGAAATCCTTAGGGGTCGTCCGAATCTATCTTTTTCTTAAATTTCTGATTTTTCATTTTCTTGAAACATTTTGATAAAAATGAAAAACAACTTTTGTAAAATACTTTATTTACAAAAAGACACATTTTCAACTTTTATTTTTGATTTGTTTTACTTGAGCTTTTAAATGATTCAATCAATTTATTAACCAATGTACAATTAGGGTTAGGGTTGGGAAATTTACCCTAATTTACCTCATTTCTATTTCTTTAATTTCTTCAACGCTTTAAACTTCTTCAGGGTTGGGGTTGGGGAATTTACCCTAATTTATCTAGTTTCTATTTCGTCAACGCTTTATACTTCTCCTTTTCCAATTTGCATTCCTATAATCTCAAGAAACTTGTTGAAACATTAGTATACATAATTGTTTGTTAATCATCAAAACACAAAGTAGATTTAAGACACTAGGTCTCTCAAAAACTACTTTTAACTAAGTATATGCACCTTTAAGGCTTTAATCAAATTAGATTGCAACTAATTTCACACTAATACTGAAAAAAATTCACAACCGTCCTGAACAAAGAAAGGAACACAAAAAGAGAACTAATTATAACCAGAATTAATAAAAAAAAAAAAAAGATTTCCAAAGAGCCACTCCCCCCTCCCCCCCCCCCACCCCCCCCCCCCCCCCCCCAAAAAAAAAAAAAGGGAAATTGCATCATTATAACTAAAGAAAGGATACAAGTAATGATATTTCCTCAAGTTCTGAGCCAAGTGGATGCTGAAACACTTGAACTAATAATGATAACAATTAACATGGAAGCCTTCTATAGTGTCCAAGCATAATAATGCGAGATGGATTCTCTTGATAGCCCAGAAACATTGGAATGCTTCATCACCAAATATAATATAGTAACATGTTCTCCATAATTTGTAGGTCATCTAGAATATGAATCTAAAAAGAAGCAGGTTTGATATTGTGAAAACAAAAAATACACTTTATCACCACTTACCTAATTGCGGATTTCCGTACATATCATAGCGATGAAGCAGGAAATTTTTTTGGACATTAGCTAATATTAAGAATTAATATTGTTGAGAATTTAGAAAATTGACCTAAATTAAACTTTGAACTCACAGAAATCAGTTTGTCACAAAATCAAACAGCTATGTTGCTACGACTCCAATAAGACTGTAAGGAATATAGGAATGATGGTTGAAAAAGACCAAAAAAACTTCAAATGGGAGCACTGCCATTGTTACGCTGCCACCGCTGCCATTACTATGTTGACATCGCCACCACTGCTAGGGTTGCCAGCTAGCCACCAATAGAATTACCACTAAAGCTTACTAGGGTTGCCACAAGATTCAATGTTGCCGCTTTTGGAGTTGTTGATTTGGTGAGAAAAGTTGAGGATATAATATGTCGATTTAAAGAGATTTTTGAGAATTTGTGTGAGAAGAGTTGTTTTAAATTGAAGCTTCGTTTGTCTCTTAAGCACTCTATTGATGAGATGGAGCAATAAGAAAGTGAACCGAAGTCCATTTTTTGAATCTCGACATTAAAGTCAATAATCTCAATAGCGATATCTGTAATTCTGGAAGGTCAATAAAAGTCACAATATTTTTATAAATTTAGCCTAAATTAACAATATTTTGCTAAAACATCCATACTACTATTATACCCTTACTATTAAATTTAAAAAATAAACCATTAAAAACATTATATATAAAATTTTAAAAAATTACAATTCGTTTCTTTAAAAAAATCAAACACTCAAACAAATTAAAGAAAATTGATATGTTTTAAATTTTCTTATTTTTAATCTTTTTAACACCAATATTCACAAATTATCTTTTTTTTCTAACTAACACATTAAACATTTCATCAAATATTATAAAAATAAATTACCAATATTAATTAATCATAAAACACGTGCAGAGCGTGCTTGATTTCTAGTATTTAAAAAAAAAACCAGAACTTAAACGCCATTTTGCCTCGCTTCACCTTAGATCAAATCCGCGACTTCAGAGCATTCAAATTCAAACTCTTCACTCACCATTAACACTGCAACTCAACTACAAATCAATCAATCGTCATTCAAACGCCCAGGGCAGCTACAAGAAAATAAAAATCCAACCAATTTCAACAAAGCCCAACAAAGACACTTCAAAGATTAAGGTAAGTTCCTACACTTTAACTTTAGTTTCGTGGATTTCTAGTGCTTTTAATTCGTTTATGGTGCAAGATTAATGGGTTGTGGCTGTTGTTTGTTGAAATGGGTGGTGCGAATAGTTTGAAGTTGTTTTGGTTTCTTGAATGGTTAAGAACACCATATGCCCACTAGGTGTTTGTGAAAAAGACTAAGTGACGAATTTGTGTCAATTTGATCAATACTTTGATTTCTCTTGATGCTAATTCGTTTCATGAGAATAAGCATGCTAGCCCACACCCTTTGAGCATTCAATTCACATTCTTTTGCACATAGGGCTCTCCAAGGTTATACATGACTAGTTGGTTCTTAAATGTAGCAACATGTGCTTTGTTGAGCTTTTTTGTGACAAAACAAGTGTTTACATGTTAGTATGATTATTTGAAAATGTAAATTCAGTTGAATAACATGCCAAATATGACGGTCTACATGTGGGGCTTTGTTGAAGGCAATAGATATGGGCAATGTGGATGCAATTTCAGGCTTGGGCTAGGTTTAGAGAGTTTTACTTGGTTACTATGGACAGATGGGAGCATCTAATATGGGTGTGAGCTCTTTTGTGTAAGTATTTAGAGTTATACCCATGTCTTTAGGTGCTAGTTCATTCATTTAAAGCATGTTTACCCAAGCTTATTCATGTTGAATTGGGGTGTGATATTGGTGACATGTATGTCATTGTGCTTCTTTGTTGCCATAACAAGCATGTTTATGCTAGTATGATTAATGAAGACAAGTACACGCTAGACATGAAACATTATCATTGAACATTAAGCACCTATGCAAACTTTTGTGCTTAAAAGTCCTGTGATGCCTACTCTGTTTTTGGGTGAAAGATGCTATGCTTTGGAAGCAACTGTAGGAGGGTACTTTGTTCATTTGGTTTATGTAGTCCGGAGGTGTACTGGAAGATGCAAGGAGTCCAGTTTGAAATTCTGTGGAGGTGCGCTTTGGCATTGACTGATATGGTATCAGAATTGTCCTCAATTTTGTGTTGGAAAGGAAGGCTTATTAGAGTCTCTTTGTTGAAACGTGTGGTCTGCATTGAATGTTTGAGTTGCTGTTGGTTTTGTGTATAGATGTTTAATTGACTCTATTTTGGAAGTTTTTGCCTTTGGATTGAATACTGTAGGGACTTGAGAACAATGTGGATAGCAAGAATATGTTGGGTCTGAATTTTGATTGCTCTGTGACTCAAAGAGGATAGCTCTCGTCGGCGAATGCTTATGGTTGGTTGGGAGCCGGTGCCTAGCCTTAACAGTGTTTTTGTGGTCTTTGTAAAGGGGATTGAAACTATTTTTTGGTTTCTCAATTACATCACAAATTCTCTACTTAGAAATCTTATGTAAGGTAACTCCTTTTGGTGGGGAGGTAGAAATTGTCTACTTTGATTTGTCCAAAGTAGAGTTTTTCTTCTTCCCTTTTGATAGTTAGAAGATACATATAATGGAGTTGTACTTCAAAGTTACGGCACTTAATCGGTATACATGTAATGGAGTAGTACTCCAAATTTACTGCTCTTACACGTGTAACAGTGTGTTTGGGTATATCCAACACCGTCTTTTGCCTAATATTAATATAAGTTCAGTTAAAAAAAATAAAAAAAAAAAAGCACCTATGCAATACTAGTTGTGTCTACTTTACCTTCTTGGACTTTTCCATGTGCATGGATATTGATGTGTGGGGTACATATACATTGTGTTAGTGAAGAATCTTGGTTGGTGATCATTGCATATTGAAGCACATTAGGGAGCACAAGTGGTATACTTGAGTTTCCATACAACATTATTTGATTTAGCACTTTTTGTTTGGTTTTTGAAGTTTGTGATATTTTTCTTTTGATATGTAGCAAAGTTGCAAAACAAGCTTTGTGCTTTTTTTTTCAGAGTGGAAATGTCACTCTTTAACTCCCTGTATTTCTGTTGCTGTTTTTGTTTCCTGGGACCTACCATTTCATGGGATCTTTGGTGATTAGATGAAGTTTTGAATGTAACCCTCAAAAGGAAAACTTCTTCCTAGCCTTTTATTGAAGATAAATTGAACTTTTCTTGTTTTTAGTTTTCTTTCTTGAAGATAGTTAGCTAATATGTTCCTTGCTCTTTTGCATGTATAATCACATTGGTTTAGAAACTTTTTGGATATCTAATGCTTGCTAATTTACTGATTATTGTTGGTTGTGGTATGATTTGATAGTTGTTCCGATGAAAAGATGATAGGAATCATTAAATGACTAATTTCTTGGTCTGCTGGGATTTTGCAGGGCTAACAATCAGACACACGTTGTTGCATTTCTTCATTATCTTCTATGTTTTGCAGCATTACTAGGAAGAACATACTTCTCTTACCGATAAACCACGACATTTTCCATGTTACTTTCAGAAATTGCCTTCAGTATTTTTCCACACTGTCTAGTCTTTCAGCTGTGAAGGAGTGCCACTACACTTGTGAAAATAATTTTGATCCTAGCCAAAAATGTAGAAATTTGGAAAGGGAATCTGATCTTGATCTTCTTGTTGGTAAAGTTTCTGCTAGAAGCAGTGAGGATGAGGTTTATCAATTTCTCATGCAAGACCCTACTTGTGACGCTGTAAAGATAACTCATGAACTTATAGATAAGTTGCTGCATAGGTTCAAAGATGATTGGAAGTCTACATTGGGTGTTTTCAGATGGGCGGCATCGCATCGGGGTTATAAGCCGTTACCGGAGTTTTATGATAAAGTGGTGGACACTTTGGGAAAAATGAAACAGATGGAAAAGATGCATTTGTTTGTAGAAGAAATGATAAGGGATCAACTTGTCTCGCTTAATACCATAGCTAAGGTGATGAGAAGAGTTGCTGGTGCAGGAGAGTGGAAAGTTGCAGTGTCGACATTTGATGTGTTGGAAAAGTTCGGGTTAGAGAAGAATACAGAATCCATGAATTTGTTACTTGATACACTGTGCAAAGAGAACAAAGTTGAGGAGGCTCGTGCAATATTCTTGAAGCTTAAATCTCACATTCCCCCAAATGCACACACTTTTAACATCTTTATTCATGGTTGGTGCAAGATTAATAGGGTCGAGGAGGCACACTGGACAATTCAAGAGATGAAAGGGCATGGTTGTCACCCTAGTGTCATCAGCTACTCAACTATTATTGAATTCTACTGTCGTAAGTTCAACTTCCGTAGGGTATATGAGTTGCTTGATGAGATGCAAGATCAAAAGTGCACCCCAAATATTGTG
Organism: Ophiorrhiza pumila; assembly: GCA_016586305.1. Taxonomy (NCBI): domain Eukaryota; kingdom Viridiplantae; phylum Streptophyta; class Magnoliopsida; order Gentianales; family Rubiaceae; genus Ophiorrhiza; species Ophiorrhiza pumila. Next base: position 23,111,667 of record BLIW01000003.1, on the reverse strand, counting down.
ACATACACTATAATCATGCATTCCTTGACAGAGTCAAATGCATTTCAGGAATCCTTGCAAATAGCTGAAAGAATGAAATTAGCTGGTTGTAAACCTGACACACTTTTTTACAATATTTTGCTTCATACATTAGGCAGGGCTGGTCGAGTACGCGAGGCTATTCATAATTTTAAGTTGGAAATGCCCAAGATGGGGGTTGCCCCGAATACTTCGACGTACAATACGATGATTGCAATGTTTTGTCATCATAAACAAGAAGAAGTAGCTTTGGAGTTTCTCCGGGATATGGAAAATACACCGCATTGTAAGCCTGATCTTCAGACATACTCTCCCCTGCTCAAGTCATGCTTTAGAGCTGGAAAAAATGATGATTGCTTTAGTAGATTGCTGAATCATATGTCTAGTAAGCATCATCTGAGTTTTGATTTGTCAACTTATGCACTTCTGATTCATGGGTTGTGCAAAGCTAACAAAGCTGAAGAGGCATATGATCTCTTCATGAAAATGGTAGCTCAAGGCATAACACCTCGATATATTACATGTCGTTTGCTCCTGGAGAAAATTAAACAAAAAAACATGTATGATGCTGCTAAGAGGGTTGAGGAATTCATGAAGAGAATGAAGTCCTCTTGAAGATAAACTGCTTTTTGAAGGTCTTGTTACAGTGGTTAAGGGTGCTTAGTCGGCATGATTATTTTCCATTGATGAGGTTATGTAAAAGAGAGGACTGAAAAGGGATTATTTTGCACCAAAGATTATTTGTTTGCAAACTTTCTTTTGCAGTTAGAATTTGAACTTTTTATTCCAAAATGATCTTGAAGATTGCACTGCAAAATTCAAGCTGGGATTTCCCGGCTAAAGGAGTCAGAGATGTCCCTTCACTCATGTATGTGCAGGTTTTCTCTTTTTTCTTTTTGGGACGAAGCCGGTGGGGGAGGGGGTGGTGGGAAGGGTGGGGCGATTCTCCATTTTCATACTTTAGTTGAGAATTAACTTTTTAGCATGGCATGGTTTGACGTTGTTTGAGTCCTTGCACCAACAAACAAGTAGAAAGGATTGAGTTTGATGTGAAAATTCTGATTTTAGGTCAACATGTTGGTGAAAGATAGTTATGGTTATGTTGTTTGTGGTTATTCTATTACTTGGTGGGAACTCACATTATATAGAGATGGGACCCAAAACGGTAAATCACCAAAACGTGATGATGGAGGGTGTTTTCGTCCATTTTTTAAAAACCTGCTAGCGAAAATGGAGTTTTCTTGTTGCCATGTTGGTTCTCTTTACAGCTCTATTTTGTTTGATGGGAATGGTATCTTGAAGGACAAACGTGAGGGACCTAGGATTGTATTTGTGAATTTCCCATGTTAAACACATGTTCTTGGATTTTTTTTCCAGAATAGTTTCTGCATTATGCATTGGGACGTACTGCTCTTTGTCTAAGCTCATATGAGCAATGCTTACCCTATTTCTTGGAGAGTTTAGTTTGTCATTTCTGTATCCCAAAAAGTCTAGATGGGCTTGTTCTGCTTGACATTTTTTGAGGGATTTCTGTTGGTGCGAATTGTCATTGTAAATTTTCTCTCAGGAGAAAGTCTCATGATGTTGTAAAAGTAAGCTGAAACATCAAAGAAAACTTGTGTGTGGCTTGAAAAAGAAATCTCTATGGTCTAAAAGCTTGGAAGAGGTACTTGAATAATGTCAAGTGTGTCATATGTTTTACTGAATTCCATGTTAAGGGACTTATTTTAAATGAACCTGATGTTTCTTCTTAAGTGCTTTAAGCTACATCTTCTTGACTTTCAATGAACTTAAGATCAGCTGTTCTTTCTTGCATAGATAATAGTGGACTTTCTACATGTTTATAAATATATCCTATATTGCTATTACTGAATAAGGGTTAAGTTACTTGGTAATTAAGTGCATTTCTATTTGTCCTGTATTTTACATCTGTAGGTTGTGGAGAAAATGGTGGATGTAGTTACATTTATTCATTAAGAGATTACAGAGGCATTTGAATATAATGGTCTGAGAAATCTATTGATCCTCGTCTAACTTCTAAGAATAAACCTCTTCTTTCCCCACCTTGGCTGTCCTCGCGCGACCCCCCCACTCCCCCATGGAATTGTGTTCTTTTCTCCGTGCAAGTCGCAATCCCTAAGGTATTTGCTATCCAATTAGACACCAGGGTTTTCCTCTTTTTCTTTTTCCTACGAATGGAAGCATCTTTAGACATTAGGGTTTCCTTCTATTTTTTGTTTTCCTAACGAACGACAGCATCTTTAGGCATTAGGGTTTACTTCTATTTTTCCATTTTCTAACGAACGGCGGCCTTCAACAGTCGAAAGTCTTGAACTCTTTTTGTGTTTTTACGAACCCTAACCGCTTTTCCCTTTGCTTCATCTCTTTGTTTCCCTTTTCTACCAAGTTTTACTTTCTGTCTCTGGCTGACAATAGTTTACTTTTGACTAGGCCTTGATTACGAGTTATTTATCAAAGTTGATTATGGAACTGTCAAGGAAATTGCGCAATTTGTGGTGAAGGTAGTCTTTTTATTTCACCTGTTTGGCCTTCTATTGGTCATAGAAAGAATTTATGTCAAGTATGGTTGCTTTCCATGGGAAATTCATCTTCCAAAGCATTTTCGTTTTTCCTCTAAAATGTTGCAAATGATTTGTTTTCAGATTGGATTATTTACTGGAGTTTTATTAGCTGCTCAAGTACTAAAAATAGTTGCAGCTGGGGCACTGGTATGCTTTTTATTTGGTTATTGATTTGGTTGTATTTGGCTTTTTTTTATTAGTTCTCTTTTTTGGTTTGTGAATGTGTATGTACTGCTTGCAGTTCACTGGTGCTAAATTATGAAAATTTATGCAGTTTGTCAGTGGCAGTCAACCTATAAATGCTTTGGCATTTATTTTTTATGGGCTCCATTACGGTGTTTTGGACTTCCCTTACGCTGCTCGTTCATTGGCATGATAATATTGTTTTTTTCCACTAGTCCTCGTAAGTGTAGACAGGATAGTGTTAATGTGCTTTGTGATTAAATCATAGACGGTGGTTGGGGTCATATCTTGTGCATTCTTGCTAAATGCTCTGATTTTTGCTCTCCCTGGCATCTGGTCAGGCTTGAATCTTTTCATGAGATTGCGCATGATGGCTGGATTTATCAGGGAAACTGTTTGGTTCAAGAACATGGAGTTTCTGCAGTGAAGTGGTAAAATTGTAAAAAAAACAAAAGCTTTTCCTTAAGGTCTTCTCTCGTATTCATATTAATGAAGTGAGTTGTGGTTTCAGAATAACTTCGAAAGAGAGCCCATGGTGGTGTCTGCATGGTGACCTTAACAGAGCCAAGGTTAGCTACTCCAAATTCTTTCTATTCCTTGTATTGACCTGACCGACTGCATATTTAATTTTTTTGGGATCAAAAGTAGTTTATCCCTGCAACATAAAATCTCTTGTCCATTGTTTGGATTAATGCACTCCAAGCGATTCTTGTGAAACTATATATTCTCAAAAGTCAAAACACAGTGCGTTTGCTTTGCTTGGATTTTGACCTAAACTTGGAATATTTTCAGATTGGTGGTGCTGTATGAGATTATTAGATAATTAATAAGATTTGCAATCTACTTTATATTTCAGAAGGGTTATAAGAACAAATTGTTAACCTGCTAACTTTCGAAATGTTATAACAATCTGTAAAACCAAGGAGATTAACTCTGTTCTTTTATAGTAGCATCTTCGTGATACAACTTATACTAATTATTGTAGTTTTAATTGGACCTTTCCTTGTTAGTCTGTAGAGGCCGACTTCAATAAAGGTGTTTGACTAATGGTTGCTATGCTTGCAGGTTAAGCAGGATGGATACTTTCCTGCTGATGATATGTTGTTCCTTGCTAGCACAAATCCTGATGGGCTCTGTTACATTGAGGTATTACTTGTTTAATGCAGATGATTTTTCCTTTGAATTTATTTTGGGACTAAACTTTGAAAATCTTTGAATTGCCAAAGAAGGACATCGTGACTGTTATGTATTTTCTCTCTCTTTACACACACATATTCAAATACATGTAAGTGTGTGCCTGTCTGTTCTTTAGTTGCTTTTTTTGTTTGACAGACTGCAAATCTGGACTGCGAAACAAATTTAAAGATCAGGAAAGCTTTAACGAAGACGTGGTATTATGTGACTCTTGAGAAAGTCTCTGAATTCAAAGGTTCCGTCTCCGTCTTTTGACAGCAGTTTAACTGGTAAAATTTCATTATTGATACCATGAAGAAATGTGTTTAATTGCACTTGGTTGGTGTAGTCATGGAGATAAAAAGATTTTTAACAGCATCATGTGATGCGACCAAGCTGTGTGTAACATAAGCAGTTAAATTTTATTATAATTATCACTAGCATTAATGCAATATATGATGACGAGTAATCATTTTGCTATTCTTTGTTAGCCTTATTCGAATTTTTCTCCAAGCTGCAGGTGAAGTGTAATGCGATCAACCTAACAATTTATTGTACACATTTATTGGCAATCTGATAATTCAAAAGCAAACTTTGCCCGAGTCCAAATCAGATTTTATTAATGGTTTGACCTTCTCACTCTTACATGGCTTTGATTGCCTTTAATATAATTGGAATCACGATCAGTTTACGGTTGTGCAAATTATTTTTTCTTGTAAATAACTTCTTTTTTATTGAGTTTGTAATTTTCAGCCTTGATCATCTATTTTACAGTTTGATATGTGCTCATTTTGGTGCTTGACCGTCTGAACAAATTTCTTTTTGTTGGTACCAGCGTGTTTTCTTTTACGGCCGTATATCTTTCCTTCTTAGTTTGCCTGGTTATCTATGTAGGTTAAGTTGGTTTTCAGTTTACTTACTGACTTGCTTTAAATTTTTATACGGATGTAGTCTGTGGAACACTGAAAGTGTGGTTGGGGCTGTCATATTTACTGAGCACAAGATGAAGGTACACTTTTGTGCATGTTAACACAATGAATTTTTTTTTTATGTTTGCTTCTCTTCTTCGTTAAGTAATATGTGAGAACATTGTGCACCAGTGGTAGTCTACTTTAAGAACTTTAGGAATGTTTTAGAATTTTGTGCCACAATATTAGTTGCTTTAGATGTTCTCTATGAGCCATCTTTCATTGCATGCACAACATGTCTTTTTCTTTTTGTTCCATTTGTATATTTCGTTTTCTCATCATCCCGACTGCTCATGCTTAGTATGTGACGCTCTATGGCCACCTTGGTCTGATTGTAGGTTATGATGAATGCCAGGAAAATTCCCTCAAAACGGAGTACTCCGGAAAAGAAACTTGACAAACTTATTCTCACCCTTTTCTGTGTTCTTTTCTGCATGTGTCCTTTGGGCGCTATCGGCAGGCAAGCTACTGTTTCCCAATATGTTCTGCGTAATATTACAACTTAACAATAGATTTGCGGTAATGCAGAGCTTTTATATATGGGCTTTCTGTTCTTTATATTGCCATTCAGTAAGTCATGTTGGTGAAACGACACCGTTTCCTGTTGTGGATTTTCTGAATTCCTGCTTTCTTTGCAAGAAGCAGCTTCATGGGCTGGACATTTTCATGTACAGGTACAAATTTTGAATGAATAAGAAAACAATATTGAATCCTTTAGTATTTGAATGAATAATATTTTTCCATCTTGCTTTTGGGCATAACTGGATTGGTATGTGTGTTTCTGTTTTTTACTTTTTCCTTTGGAATGTATTTGTTTTGGTGATTCTGAAATCAGGGAGATGGTTAATAATTTGATTGGATGGCTTTATTTATTTTTATTTTTTTGGGTTGGTTAATTGGCTTTGAGATATACTGTTTGAGGACTTTAGCTACTGAACTGGGAAGACTTTTGATTGTTTTCTGTCTTTTAATTGTTGATTCCTTACAAATTTTGGTACATTGAGAGATGTTGTAATTGACTAATTTTGGTACTTTTTCTTCCTTTTTTTTTAATTTGCTAATAGGAATTATAACTTTTTTAAAGCTTGGTGATTGTGTTTGTGACCCACTACGAATCATTTTCCAATACAAAGTTCAAGGGTTAAGTGAAATATGATCTGGAAACTTCATTAGTTTTCAGAGAAACTCAGTTAATTCTTTTATTTAAGTAATTAAAGAGTTTGATATTTGCATACAAGTGTTGCATCAAAAAATAATACCCTCATATTATTGATTGGTTTGTGGTATGAGTTGACTAACCATGCAATTTGCATTGATGCTTGAATTATACGAAAAACTAGACATTATAACCACATTCACTTTCGTCCCAAGTTCTCATGTTGTGAATGTTTTTGCCATTTGGAACATTAACGGGTCCGTTTGTTTTATGGTTTTCATTTGTTGATAAATTTGGCAATTAATCATTGTATTTAGTTTGAATGACTGAAATGTGATTGCATACTTCTCCATGGTCATCAATAATTGCAGCTTATATTTTGGCAACAAACTGTCCACTATGTTGGAGACGAATTGACGAGGCGGTAAAGACATTCCGTCGTTGAGTTGCCTTTGCTGGCTGCAGTAGGCATGAAAGAACTGATTTGATAAACTGTTGCACTCTCAAGAGTTTTGATGGATAGGATGTCTTTGTTTCATCACTGTGCTGTGGATTCAAATGCTTGTTGGGGTTCTAAAAGTTTAGGCTCTGTTTGGGACCTACTTTTTTAGCATTTGTGTATAAAACAAAAATTAATCATGTTTGGATAATTAATTTGCAAAATATGTCATTTACAATATAAATATGAGTGCAGATTCACATAATTTGGGTTCAAAAAAGGGCTAATTATCAGGAACCCCTTGTGGTTTACCGAAAATCCTTATAACCCCATGTTTTATAAAAAGGTATCGAGTACCTCCATGTGCTTTGAGGTGAAATAGAAAATGGACGGAAAACAGGTCCAATGACTGCACTGTTAATTATTCCAATAATACCCTCTTCTTCGTTTTCAAATTTAAACGGTAAATTTTAAAAAAATTAAAATTTTAGGGTTAAAGTTTAAATTATCAAACTTTTGAGGTAAAAATATGAAGTAAAAAAAATCTCTTTCTTTCTAACGTGTGTTCTCAATTTTTTTTTCTTCATTTTTTTTGTTCTTGTCTCCAACAAAATCCATTTTCTACCAAAAATTTCTCTTTTTCATCCTCTACTTTTCTATTTTAAACAACTTACATATTTTCTCTTAAATTAGTTCTACAAAATAAATTTTCTTAATTTTATCTTTTTTTCTTCTTCTTCAACAATTTCTTCCCAAATTATCAAATTACCCTATCTTTAGGGAGAGAGAAAAATGAAAAAAATGGAAAAATTGGAGAGCTGCAACAATGGAAATCGAAATTCATCAATCCAAAAGTCAAATCCATCTAAGGATTTAGAGAGAGAAAGAATTGCAACAATGGTAATTAAGAGAATCAAAACTATCAATCTTCACATCAAAAACTCTAAAAAAAATGTTCCAAATTCACTACAAAAGCATCTTCAAGTTTGGAGAAAGCAACTTAGATAAATTACAGTAATTCTCTAAAGTATTAAATATCATCAATCACTTCAAAAAGTTATCAACATCTTGTCCCAGTGCTGTAATTTTCTGCTAAAAGTGTACTGCCCTTGTATCATTTACACTATACTTCCGCTCAAACCAATCAACCAATGTTAATTGTTTCAACAAAAAACTTCTTATGGAGTTCTTTCTCTTCAAAACTAGTTCATCATCCACTTTGGGTCGAATTCGGCAGTTATAGAAGATTGCCAAAACGCCAATAAAAACTTCAAATTCTTGGAAAGCCACATCAGTGAGTTGTTCTTTTCAAGACCTTCTAGTAGATTTGAATTTGAAAAAAATGAGTTTGTATTTGGACTCATCCAACTTTATCAAAGGGGGAAAAAAAAAGCAATGGCCTCTTGGATGCGATCAAGATAGATTTTACAAAAAAAAAAAAGGTTTATAGATCTGGTTGGAAAGGAAAAAAAAAGAAAAGAAAAAAATCGCAACTGTAGTCTTCTTCCCTGAAAGGATAAAAAAAAAGAAAGAAAGGAAAAAAATTGTAACTGTAATCTTCTTCCATAAAAGGAGAAAAATAAGAACGGGAGAAAGGATGAGAGAGAGAAGAAGAAAGGTATTTAAGGAAGAATGAGATTTTAAAAAATTGTAACTGTAATCTTCTTCCATGAAAGGAGAAAAATAAGAACGGGAGAAAGGATGAGAGAGAGAAGAAGAAAGGTATTTAAGGAAGAATGAGATTTTTAAGTGTAATTTAATTGTAAAAAGATAAGGTTGGTATTAAAAGATAAGGTGTGTGTTAAAAGATAAGGTTTGAGTTAAAAAATAAGGGTAATTTAGGAAAAAAAAAAATATTTCATTGATGGACGAATATTACACGCCTATTAGGCGCGTTTCATACACTCTCGGTTAACAGAGGTATTTTCTATCCAATTTCTAGTCCACCCCAAAACACATGGGGGTATTCGATACCTTTTTATAAAACATGGGGTTATAGGGATTTTCGGCAAACCACATGGGAGTTCCTGGTAATTAGCCCTTCAGAAAACATTGCTAAACGAGTCAACTCACATAGGGAGAAGGTGGACCCTACCGATGGAAGTGATGGGAGTGTTGTATTTACATTTGAAGTGGGCTTCATATATTACATTGAAAAATAGAGTACTTGACTGATTTTTATATAAAGTAGGTCCTATATTATTAAAAAATTATTTATTTAATAATTTATAATTCAATCATTATACACACAATAATCATTTCTCATATACATAATTTTTAATAAATTAACAAAATTTATCTATCCAAACACATCTAATCATTTTATAAATATTTATTTCTCATAACAAAACCCGAGAAAATCTTTTTGTAAATAAAACCAAAAAATACCTTGTCTAAACGGAGCCTTAACATTAAAATTGAGAGCATTGTTGTAGTCAGAATCATAATAGAATGTAACTATTAAGTTAGATAGAAGTTAATTAAGTCCAATTTCCCAACTGATGGCTGTATACATGCGATTTTCTTTACATATCTGAAATTGTAAATATAATTTGGCGGTTCTTATAAAACTGATTTGATTTGTGCTGCAAATATATGAAACTTTCTTGTTTTCTTTCTGTTTATAATTCAAGGTTATGTTTGGAATATCTTATCTTAGAAGCAGTGGCGGAAGGAGGGTCGCCCCCCCCCCCCCCCTTCGTTTTGGGGAGCAAGGGGGTGGTATATACAAACCACCCCCTAGCACCTGCTGGCTGCTGGCTGCTGTACCGCTGTCCGTCCTCCGCCTAGGCCCAACTAAAGGTTGAGAAGAATTAGAAGATGGAAGATGAACTGAGGAAGACGATGTTGACAAATGGTATCAAAGCCAATCAATTATTGGCCTGAATCTCTTCACCTCTTCTCTAATTCTTCCTCTTTCTCTAAATTCTCCATTCTCTGCTTCTTCTCTGAACTCTCTATTTCATTTCTTTGATTCTGTAACTTTTTTTCTTTCCTCTCATTCTTCTCTCAAGAAATTCTCCCAAATTCTTTATTTCTGTTTCTTGCAATTTCTAATTCTTTTCTACTCCAATTCGGAATTCTAAATTCGCTATTTTAAGTTTTGAATTTAAAGTTTTCAACATGGATAATGAGAATCACAATGTACACACGAGTAAATTTAATGCTATCCTTGATAATATTGAAACTAAATTTGATATCTTGCTAAAGCTGCTTTCAGAGAGGTTTACGGTGGAGGATAACATTGGAGAATTTGAAAACAATTCTTTTAAGATTCTAGAGACACGCACTCCTGTTGTTATGACAACCAGCTTTGATGAGGAAAGTGTTTTTGATGGTGGAAGAGAGTTTAAAGAAGATGAACAACATCTGTTTGATAAAAGTACTCAATGGTCAAATTTTGGTAAGGAAGAGCTTTTGAAGAATTATGTGGAGCCAATGGTGATGGATGATTTAAAAACGGCTGAAACTGATTTCAATTATATTGAAACAGAGTTTCTAGAAGGTGAGTCTGAACAAAAATCTCAAGAAATTGTTGAACGAGTATAAAAAAAATCTCAAGAAATTGTTGAACAAGTATCAAAAAGACAAACTTTGGTTGCTTGTATGATTAATGACAAAGTTTGCTTAGTCTCATATCAAGCTTTACAACTACAGTGCTTTGAATTCTTGATTCTCCAAAAAGGGATTTGTCTAGAAAAAGTTGGCCATGGGACATACTTCAATAAAGCTTATCATCTTGATGGAATTGACCTCACTTTTCTTTCTGGCCAAATTGGTAAAATGATGGTTTCTTCATACGCAATTCTTTCTCTTGAAAATTATATTGTGACTGACAAAAAATTGGAGACATCTTTTGGCAGAATTATCAATTCCCTTGTCTTTCTTTATTTTTTCCTATTTTCTCTCTATATTTTCTTTGCTTTCCTTCATGATCTTTATGAATTACAGAGTTAGATCATGACAAATGGTATCATCGTTTTACTTAAGTGTAAAAAAAAATTGAATTAATAAACGTTAGTGTCCAATCCAGTCGGTAGTCTCATTCTCTTATTTGAATCAAGTCTTCAACCTAACAAACTCTTAAAGAAACTTCTTCTTCCTCAGCTCCTCTTGCTGCCGCCTGTCGCCGATCAAGTGCGAATTTTTTTTCTAAATACAGTTAAGCCCCCCGTCAAAATTAGTTCTAGTTCCGCTACTGCTTAGAAGGACTTTGAGGTGATGTTTAAGTTATAATTAACGACCATATTTATGTGTTCTGAAACTCCGTCATCCATCAATACTACTCACAATTATTATATATTATCGAATTATTAATTCTTCTTATCATTGTTTGTTTGGCTTTGAATTTTAAAGCCATTGGTTTGAAGCGGAATATGGCAATGGGCAAGGCTACTTGGGTTGGGGTGAAATATTGTAAAGTTACTAAGGCTCCGTTTGGATGAGGTATTATTTTATTTTATCATGAAATTTTTTTTCTTGAGATTTGTTATGAGAAAAGAATATTTTTGGAGTGTTTGGAATGAATGATTTTGTTTTGTTGGGATTTATATTGAATATTTTTTATTAATAAAGTTTGAAATTTAAATTTGAATTAATATTTTATTAATTTATTTTGGTGGGAATTGTGTTAGAAAGAAATGTTTATTATTAAAATTTAAATTCAAATTTAATATTTTATTTATAAAAAACACTGTAGCAAAAATAATTACTGTAGCATTATTTTTGTTTTTAAAAATTTTGATGAAAAAATTGAACAAAACAAACAATTCATTTTGCATTTGTTAAATAAATCACTAATTTTAGTGCATCCAAACATAGCCAAGTTTGTTAGCATTATATGTTGGAGTGATTGGAGGGAAAAATTTTGGTGGAGTATTAAGCAATGTTTTGAAAATTGGATTGGATTGTGAACCAACCTAGCTAAGGGGTCGATAGGTCAATCCGATCGGACCGATCAAAAAATCATAGCTTCATAAATAAATTTAAATTATAAATATATGAGTAATTAAAAAATTATATCTAAACACAAATATTTATTAAATTATAATTAAAATACATAATATTAATGGAATACCATTATTTCATTTAAAAATTAGATATTATTTAATATCAAACATAATAATTTTAAAATGAAAGAAAAAAATATAAATGTTTTAAAGTTTGTGAGTTTTTTTTTCTTTTATATCAGCATTTAATCTATCAAAAAATTACTCAAAATGGTAGTATATTAAATATTTATTATTTATTTTAGGTGATTTAAAAAATGGATATATATAATAAAAAACAGGTTCACATACAAATGTATTGAGATTGGATTTAACATTCAAAATCTGAAGATGAAATTTAAAAACTTAAAATTAACATTTGAAAATGTATTGAGATTGGATTTAACATTCAAAATCAAAAGATAAATTTAAAAACTTAAAATTAACATTAGACCCAAAATGTATTGTTATTGTACTAAAATTAAAAACTAACTAAAAGCCCAAAACTTAAAATCCAAAATTCAAAACTAAAACTAATAAAAAAAAGACAGTGTCACGGTCAAAACCGAAATTGACCGATTAAATCCGAGTTTTGACCGATTTTTGTAAAAACGATTTTATGAAGAAAGATACGACCAATTCAATCCAATACCTAAAACACTGGTATTAAGGGTTGTATTTATCTTTATATTAACCAAAAAGTAAATAAACATGGCTGTAAAACATGTGAAGACAATGATAATGCCAAAGGGTGGTTCTATCTCAAGATTTTCTAATCACCTTGAAAGCTGGTTTGTTTAGCAAGGAATTGTTAATAAAATTAAGGTTTCAGTGCTTTGAAGTTTGAACCCATTTGAGTCTTTTGACTTACCCGAGCAGAATTCGGATTTCAGTGCTTTGAACCCATTTGACTATAAGAGGGATTATTGGATTATTTCCAACCTTATCTTCAAACTTCAAGTGAAACTTGAAACTTCTTTTAAAATTTTTTAGTCGTGCAATTAATTTCTATGGGAGTGCATATTACATTAAATGAAAATGTTTGCCCAACAACCATTAATGTGATGCAAGAACGTCGGAGTTGTAATAGACTACTCCCTCCGTTCTTTTTTAAATGTCGCTTGAGTCAAGTTCACATTTATTAAGAAAATGGATAAATTATCTTATTTACACTTACTTGTATTAGTAATCCTTATCTATTCTTTTATTACTAATCCTAATATCTTCTTCTACAACTATCAATAACCAATAATACGGAGAGAGAGAGTATCCTCTTTTTTCTACTCCAACTTTATAACCCAATTAATTATAATTGTGCTAGAGAATCGATGGAGAACTTTCATTGCCAAAATTGCAAGAATACAAAAAGTTTTTTCATATCAGGATAGAGGGAGCCATTTCAAACATGAAATTTCATTTTTTTTATTTCATTTTTCATTGGCGCATTTTTTTAAATTTTCAAACTTTTTCCTCTTTAAATTTCTTTATAAAGTTCGATCTCTTCAAATTAATAAAACACAATTAAAATAAACATTACAAGATGATTCAAAGCTTAGTTCATCCATCATCTTCTCATTATCCTACAATTGAAGAGTTTGACTTTAATGCTCCATATTGGGTTAATTTGAAGAGTTTATTTAATTCCTTATGGGAAAATGAATAAGTATCTAATTAATATCATCATATCATAAAGATGAATGGAACAGAGGGTAAACTTGGTACTATATAGATTTTTTATATTGAAATCTGTAAAATGACACTTATTTAAGAACAGAAAAAGTTAGTCCAAACGACATTTATAAAAGAACGGAGGGAGTATCTCATTAACTCTCTAAGATTAACACTACAAATATAAATATTATTGTTGTTACAATGTAAAATGCATATAGTTTTATAATTTTTAAAAAATTAACGCTGTTTGTTTATGATTATTCATTCTAATAAAAGAATTTTTTATTTTACCAAAATTAACATTTAAAATATATTATTGCGCAAAATAAAGTTAATCCATATTTGTCTTACAATACACAAAATAAGTTCTAATTCATTTCTTTTAGAACTTTTCCCTTCTCAAAAAAAGTTGGTATGCATTTAGTTATTTTAGTACAATAATGTTAAAAATAATCAACTTTATTTCTATATGTAATGTGTTTTTGTAATAACCGCAACAATATTTTTTTTAAAATTGCTGACATATATGTATATCTTTGACTATCCATTTTTTATTTACACTTAATATGAGTGTTTCTTTCATTTATGATTACTAGGTATGTTTGGATGACCTTATTTTTTTGATTTATTTCACAATTGCAAAATGAGTTGTTTGTTTTGTTCAACTTTTTCATCAAAATTTTTAAAATACAAAACAATGCTACAATAATTATTTTTGCTACAGTATTTTTTATAAATAAAATATTGAATTTTAAATTTTAATAATAAACAATTCTTCCTAACACAATTCCTACCAAAATAAACTAATAAAATACTAATTCAAATTTAAATTTCAAACTTTTATTAATAAAAATATTTTCAATGCAAATCTCAACAAAATAAAATCATTCATTCCAAACACTCTCAAAATATTCTTTTCTCATAACAAATCCCAATAAAAAAAATTTCATGATATAATCTAAAAATAACTCGGAGCCTAAGTATTACACAAGTTTACTTGGTAATACAAAGATTAATTATTGTGTGATTATTTACGATGATATTGTGTAACAAATTGAATCCAATTTCACGTTTTCAGAATGAGTGGGTCAAGAAAAGAAAGAAAGATTAGAGAGAAAGAACTCAGTGGGAAAGACAAATTACCAATTACACAATAATCCCCCATTTTACACATCAGATTGGCTTTATATTTAGCCTAACCTTCTAATCATCATTAATGGAATGTAGTACCTTGTTAGTGGGCTTAATCTCCAAGACCCAACCCATTTACTATTTTAGTCCAACCTAGAGCCCAATCATGACATATTGCTGAAAGAAAAAAATTAAAGAAATAATGTCAATTATATTTTTCTTTCTCAAATAAGGAAGTTGCAATTTAAAAATCTTTGTTTAAATATTTTTTTTAGTTTTATAATGGATATTTTTTTAAATTTAAATTTGAATTAATATTTAATGAGTTTGTTTTGGTTGAAAATTTTGTTAGAAAGAATTATTTATTATTAAAATTTTAAAATTCAAATTATAATTTAATATATTTTATTTATATGAAATATTATAGCAACAATAATTATTGCAATCAAATAAACTATTTTACATTTATTAAATAAATCATTAACAATTTATTTATTATAACCTATAAAAGAAAACATTAACACAATTGACCGAACGTCAAATAATTGGTCCCACTTTACCTGTTCCCACCATAAAGTTACAAAAACGTTAAAATCCCTTTTTTCTTCATTTCCCCGCCATCCCCTCCATTTTCTGATTTCTCACCCCCCACTTCCATCGCAACAAAACCGCGAAAAAAAAATCCCAAAATTAATCTGAGTAAAAAGAAAAAAAAAAACACAAGCGAAAATGGAGATGAACAGAAACAATCAAAACGACGACGTAAAATTGAAAACCTGTGTAGTTTTAGGAGGCCGTGGTTTGATAGGAAGATCACTAGTGGCTAGGCTTTTGAGACTCGATCATTGGATCGTCCGCGTCGCCGATTCAACTCGATCGATTCAACTCGGTAGCTCACTCAACGACGATGACTCGGTTCTTTCTCAAGCTTTGGATTCTGGTCGGGCTTTGTATTCCCATGTCGATGTTAGAAACAAAGACGAAGTCATCAAAGGTACAACTTGTAATCCGCAATGTACAATTGTTTGGGTGAATTTTTTTTATTGATGTACAATCACCCAAGCACGGGGTACCATTTTACTGATTTAGTACATTTTCCTTTAACGGTTTCTTGTTTATTTATTTATTTTCTGGATGGATTTTTTTAAGAATGTACAACCACCAAGGCGTAATGTGCAACTTTGTTTATTTGCATGTAATTTTTATAGGATTAGAGGCATTATTATGTTTATGTTTCTTCTTTGCAATATTTTTTTGAGTTCTTGAATTCTTTTTTGTTCCTTAATTTTTTTTCAACGTACAACAATCAGAGAATAATGTATCACTCTGTGTGAGTGTTAATTATTTAATGTCGAAAAAAAGAAAAAAAAAATCCCGTGCAATTTCTATAGGGCAGTGTTATTAGTGTGATTTTTCTCAATTGCAATATACTGCAACGTAGTTGGTATTTTTTTTGGTGGTTGTTGAAGTGAGTTTTCTTGATTGTTTTTGTAATGAGGTAATCACCCGAAGGATTGTGTACTACTTAATTGGTGAATGAGTGTCAACATTTTGAAAAATGTATCATATAAAATTTCTAATAGTGACCTTTTTGTGTTTTTCGAACAATTTGGGATGTGTTTTTTAGGAAGAGAATTATACGTATGTATGTACATGTATTGTCTCAGTGAGCGCTTGTTATACGAGGAGCGAGAAAGGGGTTGTTGTAGCAATTTGACCAAAGAAGCATAGGGGCTATTGAAAACTAAGAGAATTGGAACTCCTGTGTGTTTCATAGATGTACTTAATGGGAGTAATGATTTCTATGCTTAGTAAGTGTTAAATTTATGTATTTCTGGTAGAGCCTTGTTATGGTCCTGCTATCCTTTCCTCGTTTGCTTGTGGGAAATTTCGAAGAAAAAGGATTTCTGCTGATGTCTTGGGATTTAGTTTTTTCAGTGACAGTGTTTGATAGGCAAATTTCTAACTATTTGATGCAAGCAACATTCCTGTGCATGTCTAGATGTATAAATACATGTATGTAAGTAGTATCACAGACCTAATGTACATGCCCATTTAGTTTTCGTACTCGTAATTTTTGTTTCATTAGACTATTTTGAATGGCAGGAAAATTAGGAGTTGTAAGTCAGTGGTGATAGGATGATATAATTGGATCTTCTTCTCTATTATTTTACTTTGGCATATTGACTGAGTTAAAGGAACACTTAATTTATTTGCATCTTTTGATTTTGTTCTTGAATTTCTTTTATTAGATTGCTCATGGAGTTAACCTTAGTATGCTACTTTATTTTGGTTTAAGTTCGGCTTAGTGTGATCATTACAATTACCTCTGTGTACATCAACATTACAATGGGAAAGAAAAACAAAGAAAGCAAAAGAAAGAGAAGGTTAATCATTTGCAAGTCAAGTGGAGCTTAAGTTAGAACAGGACTATCTCAGTTGGATGCTGTCATTTCAAAACATGGATATAGTTGTGGAAAGGACTAGCTTCAGCTAGATTTGCAAAGCAAGTTAATTCAGTTCCGTGGACATTGGAAAGGGTTCATGGTTTGAACTGGAAAGCTTCTTCCTAAAATATACGAATTATGCATTTAAATGATAGGGGCTTCTGTTTTAACTTTCATGTGCTCCTGTAAAAATGAAATGTTGTATGTTTAAGTTGATCATCCAGATTAACAGTAACGCATTCAGTTATTTCAAATAGTGCTTTTTTCTACTTGCATCCATCTTTGTTGAGCTATATGCTACGATTATCACGTGGTAATAAAAGGTTAACTAACTGCCTTTTAGTCTAATTTTGTAGTTGTCACTTCCATTTGTTTCTTCTGTCAAATTATGCATGACTATGGAGTTTCTATAAACAAATGGTCTGAATTAAGCCTTTGAATAAAGTGATTTAAGATATCTGAAGTATGCCTCTCAGTTTAAGTTGATGTTGTCAAAGCCTTTATTTGTCTGCATAAAAGCATCTTCTTTCTAGGGCATTGAGATACGTGAAGGCAAGATATATAGTGACCGTGTGACCAAACTGCTAACATTTATAATCCTCTTTTATAGCAGTACCTTTTTCTGGCCACTTTCCTGTCGGAATTATTTGCAATATGATTTTCTCCACTTTTTTTGTCCGACTTCCATTGCTCTTAGAACTACTATGAACATAGGTCTTCAAATATCACAATTAACATTTTAATTTTGTTAGGGAAGGGGTTGGAGGAGATCCCGATGACTGACTTTAATAGTATGCCTACAAAACCATTTTCTTATGTTTGCTTCTTGGATATCTTGTCTGGAATAAAAGTTTTGGCATTTCATTTGAAATGTAGTCTTTGTTACACTTTTAAAAATGAAGTTGTCTTGCGTGTGCACTATTTTTCTGTTTATATCATTTTATCACATCTGTAGTTTTCTATGACAGTAAAAGATTTGGATCTTGTATAACTAATCCCATGAGTTATTTCTATAAATTTTTTTTGGCAGCTGTTGAAGGGGCATTTGTCGTGTTTTATGCTGATACAATGGAGTCTTGTACTCGTGATTTCTACTTTAATTACACAGTCATTGTTGAAGGTAGCTTATTTCAATTGTCTATGATAATCTTTTGAGTCAATTCTTTTTTACTCAATATTTTGTAGGAGCAATGTAACTCAAAAATGTGCTCTGCTGTTCAGGTGCCAAAAATGTAATCGATGCTTGTCAAGAATGTAAAGTGAAACAGCTGATATATAACAGTCCTGCTGATATAGTTTTTGAAAATGAACGTGACATAGACAATGGAGACGAATCATTGCCGTACACGGGCAAAGTAAGTATTTCTTGTAATCAGCTCTTAAATGACCTATTTGACAGCTCATTACTTCTTGAGAATCTGTGTTTCTTTCTCATTTTCCCTCTATCCATTCTCCCTTCCCTGCTGATGTGTCCACATTACAGTTTGGCAGCATTATGACTGATCTTAAGGCTCAAGCAGAAGCATTAATCTTACTTGCTAATGACATTGATGGCCTTTTAACTTGCGCAATTCGTTCTAGCAATGTCTTTGGACCTGGAGATAAGCAGCTTGTGCCATTGTTGGTGCATATGGCAAAATCTGGCTGGTCCAAGGTTTGTAGCTACTCGTGTTCATTTTCTGGTTCACTTATCTTTAAGGTAGTAACGTTGAAGACGCATACGTCTAATTGAACATCAGCATTCAGCAGAACTGCATGAAGTTTAGTGTATTGCCAATGAAGCTCTGCACTGAGAAACATCCTGTTTTGGCAATTTGCTTATTTGTCTCTTCATCTTCCAACACTTTTGCCAGCCATTATGTTCAGTTTGGGTTATAAAGTGTGAGCATTGCTGCATTTGTGTATTATTCTCTTGGAATAAGTAATAGGCTTTCTCATTTCAGTTTATTATAGGAAGTGGAAAGAATGTGACTGAGTTTACCTATGTGGAAAATGTTTCCCATGCCAATATCTGTGCAGAAGAGGCTCTAACTTCAAGGATGGCTTCGGTATCTGGAAAGGTATTCGTAGTTTTTAAACCTATTTTTATACTCTTTCTCCTTTCCAATTCAAGTGTAAGTTGTCTTGGGAAATAAAAATAATGGAACTATTGCAGGCTTTTTTTATCACGAATCTTGAACCCATGAAATTTTGGGAATTTGACTCCAGTGTGCTGGATGGCCTTGGATATCAGAGGTATTGATTTGTGGAGTTTCATGGCACTTAATGAGCTCATATTGCAACATCAGTACTATTACTATCTTTTTACTTGTCCATAACAAATTACTAAAACTTGAATGTCGTAAACTTTTTCATTTGATCATCTTCCTGTGGGCTATCATTGTTGTTGAACCCTTCTGATCTGTAGGATAACTGGTATTGTGCACACACATGCATGCAGACACGCACATGCGCACACACTGAACAGGCTTCATCCATTCCTCAATAGCTAGAACAAATGCATCAAAAGCTGAATCAGACATTATTCATTCACCTGTAATCTATGATGTGAAAAACCTCTCTAGTGACACTTAGTGTCCTTATAATAACATTATCAAGCTTACTTTGCCCAAATCTTTTACTGTTTATTTGGCATATGTTCTTTGCTATAATATTAGCTTGTTGAAGTGATATTTAAATTGAAGTTTTATGGCACCAGTTCTCGTCCTGTATATAGGAAGTCCTTAAGAAAAGCTTTCTACTCAGTGGGCATTAATTCCAAAAATATTTGGCAGACACCCAAAGAGTTGGCATTCCTTCATTGGTGAAATAATACAACAACTAAGCATTTATCCCGCTATGTGGAGTCGGATACATGGATCATACTTCACCATCATATTCTATCTATACACATCTTTTCATCTTTTGGTGAAATAATAATTGCAAAAATAAATGCACTTGTTAGACAGTATATTGACTTGAAAAAAAGAGGATATCCTTTTTGTGATTAAATTTAGAGAGGTTCCGATATCTCTTCATAAGGGATATTTGATATCTTATTCTGGAATCCATCACACGTTTGATGCTTTTCGTGCTTATTTAAGTATACTGGGCAATAATGCGGTGGGAATTAAATTGAGTATATTGCCACTTGAAACAAGTTTCACCTTTTGGTTGTTTTATTTTCTCCGAGGGGTTGTGAAAATATACTGGAGTATTCTCTGGATAATTTGACTCTTCACTTACATACTTGTCTACTTCCCTGTGGTTTTCTGCTTTCACATTCATTGGTATGGTGGCAATACAATAAGTGGTACTGCAAGCATTTTCCCCTATTCGGAGTTCCATATAGCTGGTTTCATTATTTTTTCTTGTTTGGGAATTTTGGTTTTGCATAAGAGGTGATGGGAAAACTGATGAATTGATTATATGGCTTGAGGAGATTCATTGCCTTTAATTGTAGTTCTAGTTTTTACTAACCCCTCCATTTTCTGTATGACTTTGCTCTCAGTATGATCTGTGCTTGTGTTGCTAATAGTTTCTTCCATAATTCATTCCCAAGTAAGATTTTGTGTGCATTAGTGCTTAGGCATTACTTTTATGTTGTGGAGAATGCACACTTCACTGGTGTAAGAAATTTAAGGCTTCTTTTGGTTGCCACCCCATGGTTTACTGTCTGCTGTTCTTGTCCGACATCATTTTCTTTCTGATTGCAGGCCCATGATTAGGCTTCCTGCTATTGTGGTCAAATATTTCATTTTTCTTGGAAAACTGATGCATTTGAAGATGGATTTTACATCAGTCCAAAATGTGATTGATTTAAGTTCATGCACTAGGACACTGAACTGCTCTGCAGCTCAGAAACATATTGGATACTCACCAATTGTTTCACTTGAAGTAAGTACCTTAGCCAGGTTTTCATGCTTATTGAAGAGGTCTAGTCTGCTTTCATTTCTTTCCTCATTGAAAACTTTATCATACTGATAGTGTAGTTAAGACTGCAAGACGCTTGAAGTATACTAGGAGGCATGAAATTCATAGTGATATTCAACTCCTATCTCAGTTTCTTTATCACAAAGAACATATAGTATGCTTTCATTTGTAAGGTTTCTTACCTAACAGGAAAGTTCTTAATTGGTTTGTATTAGCAGAAAAGTTGATCTGCAACTTGAAGTTCTGGACGTGGAGAGTGGCCGTGTTACTATGTTAGTTACATTGAATATCCAGCTTCTCCTTAGCTCGATTTTTTTTTTGAAATTGATTTTTACTCCAACTGAATCAGAGTTTTATCCAACTTCAGTCATGTTGGGGCCTCATTATCCAGTTACAAAGGAAAAACTTAAGCAATCTATTATTTATTATTTATTATTTTTATTTTTGTTGAAAGCTTAAGGAAATAAATTTTAGCATCAGATGTGGAAACTGGTAGCTTTAGAGTTTGTATGCAATATAGAATGAAGATTTAATGGTGAAGCTTGGCTGGTTTTCGGATAGACGACCCTCAGTTTGGCACAAGTTTGCCTTATCTGGAATAAGCTAGATAATTATATTATCAGCAGTCAGAAAATTGAACAATTGACTGGATTCTGTTCATCCTCTTGATTCTTTCAAAACTTTTTTCCCTTGTTTTACTTTTTTGTTAGGCATCTGCAGTCCTACATCTCCACAATCAATCTTGGGCTAGTTGTCACCTTATATTTAGTGCTTCTCTTATGACATTATGGTGTAGAAGTGAACTCAAATGAACAAATGGTCCTATGCTCTTACTTTTAATTATGCCAAATATTTCTGAGGCTTATGCTTGAAAGATGATGTTACGCGGCGTTCAGAACCAGTCTTGAATATATTGCTATGATTAACATCCGGTTACCAATATGTTGTTCATTTGTTTAATTTTGCTATTTTTTCTGATGCTGTGGATATACAGGAAGGAATTACGTTAACGGTTGAATCATTCTCCCATTTAGCTCAAGCGTCAATTATGATGAGATGCAGGGATTTTGGTGAACAATCAAAAGCAAATAAGCTTCTGGGGAGTGGGAAAGGTGGTTTCTCTTTTCAATTTATGCTTTTTTATATTTTAACTTGAGTAGTATATACCCTACAGGCTTTATGATAAAATTATGACCGGGTAACTGAGAAGATGTTTCTCCACATTTTATATGATTTAGGGATTTAATTTCAAATGCTAGCTTCAGTTGAACTTGTATTGCTGGTACATGTGGGAGGGAAAGCCTTTTGACACTGATCACTAACGATAAATTCCATTGAATTTTGTGTATGTGCATCCTCTTACTTTTATTCATATATTTATTTTTCTAATGTTCATTACCTTTATTGATGGGTGTGACTATTAAATATTGTCTTTCCTCATAACAAAATGGGTGAAATTTTTTGTCCACTTAGATATATAAACGCACAAGATTTATGAAGTATATATAGTTAGTTAGATTTATGTGCAATTTTATCTCTATTGACAAGCATCCTTGTTTTGCCTGTGTTAATACTTACAATTCATTTTATTCTTCTTCGAGTTTTTTCTTAAATTATTCATTTGGTTTTTGTGGAGGAAATTGACACGGGTTGAAGAGGGGAGTGGAATTGAACTGTTATGATTAGCTTTTTAATAATCCATTATTGGTCTTACTTTTGAATGACATTGCATCATGTCATTGCAGTTGCAGATATTTTGCTCTGGAGGGATGAGAAGAAAACATTTACTTATTTCCTGTCTTTGGTTCTGTTCTACTACTGGTTTTTCCTTAGTGGAAGAACTTTCATCTCATCTGTTGCTGCGCTTCTGCTACTTATTACCATTTTGCTCTCTTCATATGGTCTTCTGTCATCAAATGTGTAAGTATGACAATATTTAGTTTTCTTATGTGGGATTGTGATCTTGATGTCATTTTATCTCTGTTATTCTTCTTCTGGATAGATTAAAAAAATAAGGGCAAAAAACTTCTGGGACCGTTAAATATTCCAATCATATACTTGTGACCACTAATTTTTTTTGGATTCCAATTCATACACTCATCTGACAAAAATAGTATAATAGTGGTAATTCCATCCGATGACACTGTTACCTGTTATTTTTTTCCTTTGAGTTCAAATCTGTTTAGGACATAATTTTAGTCTTCCTGCTTGGATGTATGAAATATTTTCTCCAATTTCCAGTGTCAATAATCTGCCTGCACAGAGACCTCCAACTTGATTTCATCCTTGATAAATCTTACAAACATGTGCACATTCCAGATCAGATGAAGTTAGGATTACTTTTGGAAATTGGCTGGGTTGTGGGGAGGAGAGAAAGGGAAAGAAGTGTTGTTAATCAAGGTTATTTGTGGTGGGATTGGTGGTGCTTTGCAGGCAGTCGGAGTGGTGTATGAGGAAAAAATTTTCAACTGTTCTGTTTTGGCAATTAACAGAAGAAAACTTTTAGAAAAATTAAAATCTTCCTGGAAACAAATTTCTTGGAAAATGTCTTCCCATGTTAAATCTTTTAGTTGAAACAAACAGAATCGTAATCAAGGTTATTTGTGGTGGGATTGGTGGTGCTTTGCAGGCAGTCGGAGTGGTGTATGAGGAAAAAATTTTCAACTGTTCTGTTTTGGCAATTAACAGAAGAAAACTTTTAGAAAAATTAAAATCTTCCTGGAAACAAATTTCTTGGAAAATGTATTCCCATGTTAAATCTTTTAGTTGAAACAAACAGAATCGTAATATTCATGGAATTAGTCATTTTGAAATAAAAATATTTAATTTCATGCAAACATAATTGTAGTACTGATTGAAATGGAGGCTTTCTAATGAACTCTTTATTGGGACGTATTATCTCCACAGAATTAGGTCCTCAATTTTGGGACATATTTTCTATAAAGTTCCAAATTTCTTGACTGACATGCCTTTGCAACAGTTCTGGCGTGTCAATTCCAAGAATTCCATCATCTTGTTTCGAGATATCACAAGCAACTGTGAGAAACACTTTTTCTGCAATGGGATCCACATGGAATAGCGGCTGCCATCTGATGGAGTCATTTGCTCAGGGAGAAGATTGGCATACTTTCCTCACGGTGCGCACTGTCTGGTAGCTTGTTTCAGATTTTCAGTTGTGATTTTGATCCACAATAATACTCAGTCCATTTATATGATATGTGAAATTTTATTAATGCTCTATATTATTATTGTTTCCTGTCCCTCTACTCCAAGTTTTGTATTGACAGGTACTTTTTCTGATGTATTTTTTAGTTAAAATTTATTTCATTAGTTTTAAATCCTTTATCTCATTATTTTAAACCTGGCCAAAGCTTGAATGTGGAGACATGCTAGCTTGACTGATTCTTCACAACAGTAATATAGGAAAATTTTGAAAGGGATCTACCAAATACTGTCAAGTGTCAATGAATAGTTTTATGTACTACTGTTTTAGTTACTCAGCACAGTGTTCATAAATGGAAATATTGTTGTAGCTTTTGCTTCTTTGGATTTCTAGAGTTTTCAGTTCTCTGTTAACGATTTTGTGGAGGCTTTTTTTGGCTAGGGAGGGGAAGGGAGAGACCAAAAAAGAATTGGAAAGAAACGATAAAAAAAGATATGATATACTTAAATATAAATGAAAAAATGTGTATAGATAGAATACGATTACGAAGTATGATCCATGTTGCCGATCCCAAATAGTGGGACAAAGGCTTAGTTGCTATTGTTGGTTGGGGAAGGGGTTGAGGGTTTTTGAAAGCAAGAAGATACTTTGAGGTCTTTTCATAGTTGTCATTTTCCCAGCTTAGTTAGCAGAAGATGTACATGCTCTTTTCCGTATGTTTATGACAGTTAATACAACATTTGAAATTATAATCTTTTATTGTTGTCACCTGGAAAGATTTGCATTTCCCGATTGCTCTCATAGCAAAGATTACTATGACAAATAAAGCAGAATTGTTTTAGTTGTTTAAATGTTCTATTGGTGCCCTTCTCCTGATGTGCAGATAGCAGCTTTGCTGTACTCCTTTAAGATTATTGTATCTCACTCCTTGACTCTGGCAATTGGTGTTGGTACGTACTATTTACCCTGTATTCTTTGCATCGATTTGAGGTTGATGCTTATGGAAATTTCTTAGGGGCCGAATTCAACATATGCTACATATTCAGCACACACTTGCACTACTACCAATTGAACTTTTTATGCTGCTATGGTGTTCACCACATTACTACCATTCAATCTATAATAACACATGGTAGTAGCATTGTGAACTGAGGTATTAGTAAGAAAGCTGATTGGATAGTAGTACAAGTAACCGGGTTAATAATTCAGCATATACCAAATTTGGCACTCAAGAAACTCCTGAGCTTATTTGAGCATTCTTGTGTGACATTTTTACGTTAATGCAGCACTGGCACTTGCATTCAACGCATTCTTCATGTATGAGCAATATGAAGAGGAAATTGATGGGGCTGCCATGTGTGCGCTCATCCAAGCAAGAACAGCTGGGAAGTGGTTGTTGATGAATCTGCCTAGCCCTTTAGCGTCATTGCTTTCTGACCATAGGATATCTGTTGAGAAACAATGCTATACCGAAAAGACCCAATGATAACAGCTGAACCAGATACTGAGTTTGCTCCCTACTACTGTACTTATACTTTCCACATTCCATGTGTAAATAGCTAGTTTTTCACTTTGCAAGTATCAAAGGCCTCTCATGCGATAGACGGTACGTGTTGAGTTGACCCCTAGAAGAAAGAAAAGTTGGAGGAAGAAAGTTGCTTGGGTACATTTTGTGGGTTTTCGTCTTCTTCACGATGAACTACAATGTGCCTCAGTATTGGAGCAACTGTGTTACAATGTGATTGTTCTAGTGCAGTTATTTGCAGAATACCTGCTCCAGTTAGTTTCTCAGCTTAAAAGAGTTCTGATGTTTTGTTTGCTTGTCCTTTTTTCCTTCCAAGAGTTTATAATACCTTTCTTTAAAATTGAAAATGGCTTACAAGATAATAAGTAACGCTACTGTGAAATTGCAGAACTTACAACCCTTGGGGATAAAAAATGCATTGGCCGATGGTTGAAATTTGAATGTGTAAGGAGAGTTTAAAAGAAGAAAATGGCTAGACGAGTTTAGGTGAAGGAATAATTGAAAATGATTCGAATTGAATTCCTGTTTAAATGAGCTATTGCTGTTTGTTTTGTTTATTTTTTCTATCAAGATTTTTAAAACATTTTTTCTATTGTATTTTTTATAAATAAAATATTGAATTTAAATTTTATTTAATAATAAATAATTCTTTTTTTAAAACAATTCTTACAAAAACAAACTCAAAAAATACTAATTCAAATTTAAAATTTAAAATTATATTAATAAAAAATTCTCTGATACAAATCTCTACAAAACAAAATCATCCCTCCAAACGCTTTCAAAATATTTTTTTATTATAAAAAATTTCAATAAAAAAAATTTCATCATAAAATAAAAAAATATCGTGTCCAAACGGATTATTTTCATACCTTTAATTATAAATATTTTAAAATTGTCTTGGCGATCAGATCCTCTGTCCAATATTTATCCTGTTTTATTCGAGATGAAATCATTTGTCCAAAATTATCTATGTCTTATTATGTTCAAGATTAAACTACGTGATACGATTCACTCATTCATTGATTAGGGTCTAATAATTGTAGAGTGATTTTAGTGATATTTATGTTTTTAGTCCATAATTTTAGTTAAACTACGTCGTTTTGAACATTGTACATAATAGGACATAAATAATTTTGGACAGAGGATCTGATCTCGTTTTATTCTGTCTAATGTTTAAAACGATGTAGTTTCACTAAAACTAGGGACTAAATACATAAATATCACTAAAATTAATTTACAATTATTAGACCATAACCAATAGATGAGTGAATTCTATAACGTAGTTGTAATTAAGACAGAATAAGATAGGAAAAATTTTGGACAGAAGATTTTGTGTCAAGGTATAGAGCATACCTTGAATGTGACCAGATCCTCTATCCAATATTATAGTGTCTTATTATATTTAATGTTTAAAACGACATAATTTCATTAAAACTGTGGATTAAAAGCGTAAATATCACCAAAATTACTTTACCATCATTAAACCGAGAGATGAGTGAACCTAGGCATCTCTCAAAGAATATCTCGTCTCACCTTGAATATAAATTTTCCCCCAATAAAATAACCAATTATTAAATTTATCCTAATCATATCAAGATTTGAGTTATTCAATCTCCAGAAAATAAGAACAATTGGTTTCTTGTCTTCGTTACTCACCATGGTTGGATCAAAAACATGTCTACAAAATCATACTCGATTTAGATTTATTTAGGAAAAATTAAACATTAAGAAAAATTAAAAAAACTTGAATCCAATAGAATTTTGAACGAGACAGAGTAAAAAAAATACTTTCAAGCGTGAATTTTGTAATTAACTCTACTATTAATTATTATTATTATTTTTAAAAATCCTAATTAATTCGTTCCTATTAAATCCCATTCCTCTCCCTCCCACCGCTCCTTATCATCATCGTCCATTCCTTTCCTCCCTCACCCTCTCAAAAAAAAAAAAAGAAGCTATTAATAGGGTTTTCTTTTATTTTTTTTTATCTGTCTCGCACACAGTCACACACAGCCCATACAAATTCCCTCTATCCTATTCCTAACCAAAAGTTTTTCTATTTATTAGGGTTTTGTTTTCCTTTCATCTTTCTCTCACACACAGTCACACACTTCGCATACAAATTCACCAACTTTCCTAATTTCTCTCGCAATTTTCGGAAAATTAGTTTTAATAAATTTTTTTTCTAGGGTTTAGATTTTTTTAATTGTCAATCAGTAACTAATAATGCCGCCGCCGATGAGCAAGATGTCGTTGTTTTCCACCGAATTGGAGGCGCCGCCGACGAATAATCTCTGGATCGGTAATTTATCCGCCGAAGTTAGCGATTCAGATTTAATGGCGTTATTTGAAAAGCACGGGCCAATCGATAGCATAACAAATTACTCGGCACGAAGCTACGCTTTTGTGTATTTTAAGAAAATTGACGATGCCAAAGCCGCCAAAGAAAAGCCTTCCAGGGGCACATAATCTCCATCAGGTTAAGGACCTCGAAATGCAATGATCGAGTTTTGCTGAGAAGCCCGGTTCGTCTTCTTTTTGCATTCGTAGTTGTGAAAATCGTAAAATTAATGATGATAATTGTTTTCGCGTTTTTTGTTTAATGGATTATTCGGTTTGTTTACAATCTTTGCGGAGTTTTTTTTTTAATTTTTTTTGAACGAAGATTTTGAATTAATTCCAATTGGAGTCCAAAATACTGCATAATCGGGCCAAATATTATTACCAATTAAGAGAAGATGATGATTTTTGAATTTTTGGTGCGTTTAAATTTTGATGATTCACAATCACGGCAGAAAATCTTTTGAGACAAATCCTGGAAAGACATGAAGAAGAAATTAAGAAATTAAAAATTATGTGAAATTTTTGAAAAATACAATGGTTTGAATTTGGTTCTAAACTGGGCAAATCTCTGCGTAATTTCTGTTCTCGTCAAGACTTTTTTTTTTTTTTTTAAATTTTCTGGACAGTTGATATTCATTCATTCATTCGTTATTATCAATGGTTATTCACTAAAATTGGGCAATTCACCAATTTATTGGAACCGTGGTTGCTGTCTGGGGTTGAGAACGGGGAACAGATTAGGCACCAAAGAAACAAATTGGGAAATTGGGATTCCATTCTACCGAATGGATCGACTCAGTTTATGTGATTTGTTGTAGGCGAGGTATCAAATCAATGTTTGAATTCAGATCAAACTTTAACTTCGATTATTGAGACAATGTGATTTGTTGTATGCAAGGTATCAAATCAATGTTTGATGAAATACAGATCAAACTTTTAACTTCGAATATTGAGACAAGTGATTTGTTGTATGCAAGGTATCAAATCAATGTTTGGATACAGATCAAACTTTAACTTCGATAATTGAGACAAGAATTGGCATTTTTAGGCATAAAAATTCGGTTGTTTAGGCATTAAATGTTCAAAAGAAGTGGAACTATGCACTTTTCAAAGGTTACAAGAAGCTATTTATTGTTTGAATGTGTGGGACAAAAACTAAGCATATCAACAATTTCCAGTTTCAGAGAAACAATTGTTATGAACTTTACATGAGCTTAGATTGACTTCTAAACGTCAGGCTATCTAACAATGGAGTTAGCAAATGATCCACTAGATTGCCACTCTAACTAGAATACAATCTCAACATACTCCGAGTGGTAAAAGAATTACTTAGTTTCATAGTGTTCTTTTGGCTAATGGATATTTTTAACTGTCTCATTGTACTTGGTATGAAGGGTTTATGTTTGGAAAAAAATGACATTAACTAGTAGTTGGCACAGTAAAAATAATGTAAATGCAGTTGTCTTCGAACAAGGAGTTATCCTGCCCAAAAATCTTGGAATAAAGAACAAGTGATAGCACAACTTGGGTTTGTAACATAAACTGGAAAAAAAGACAAATAAGATTTTGTTTTGATGCTGATTCTGCTTCTATGCCTAAATGATTTATGGATGGTGGCATGGTAAATGAAAAATTGAACATTATTGGTTTGCAGTGATGAGTTGATTGGCTATCCGCCTAGTTTAAATAGCACACAAAATTGATGCAGTAGATGGGACGCTCTAGTTGGTGTAAATAAAAGAGGTTCCAAAGTCATGTTTTTATGGGATCACTTTGGGAGATCATTTGAGAATACTTTCAAGTTTTTTCATATCCTATGTTTTCCTTTTCATCACCATTTGTCCATTTTTATATGTATTTTATATTCACGGAGAGGGTAATTGCTATAAATTTTGATCATTTGATTTAACATGTTTTTGTCCTTAACATGCAACGATAGAACACAGAAATGCTTATATGCTTCTCTCTTTTACGAGTAAGATTTATTAGTGACTTCGTGCGATGCTAGTACATGCTTGTCTTTTTTTCTCTGTCTTGTAATTATTACTTTTACCATGGGAGGATTGGAGTTCTCAAAGGGTATTTTTATCATGTCTGGTATCACATAAGCATAGAATACAATACTAATAGCACCTCATGCTTGCGGAGTTAAAGGCTGGCATCTGTTTTGCACTTGTATCCTCTTGTCAGATAGCCTGGTTTAGTGTATTGTCATTTTATTTAAGTTAACTGTACTGGATTGTAAACATTGTTGAAACCCTTGGATTTTTCTTTCTTGTCTAATGAGTTCTATGCAGGTTTCAGCCTTTTGTCAAAATGTGAATGTTATCTGTTTCTCTGATGGTCCTAGGTCAATATTGAATTTTGCTTCTTGATTTCTGATTTTTGTTTTCGTAATGCTTATACTTCTAAAGAGCTCACAAGTATGAGCAAACAAGAGCTGCACTGTCATTCATGAGAATATGTGGCTTTAATGCATAGTGGGAACCAGTTTTAAAAGTTCAGTTTTCCCTTTTGTTCCTCCTTTTGGAATTGTTGCACCTTGCAAAAATTGTTGGATATTTGTCTTGAACCGTTCTTTGAGGAAGGCACTGCAAAGAAATAGTTTAATGCTGTGAAATGTTTTCTGTGTTTTCCTTTACTTGGTTGAGTTTCTTTGAAATTTCGCTTTCATTTAAAATTTTATTTTCAGGCTTTCAAATGGTTGTGAGTTATTGCAGAACTATAATAACCTTTTTTTGTTCAATTGAGAATTTTTTTAATCTAATTGATTAATCATCATCATAGTCACGTAAATGTATAGCCATTTTGAAATTTCCAAGTTCTTACACTTGCAGGCTAAGCCATGCAAGAGCCTATGGGTAGCTGGAATAAGCCAATCTGTATCAAAGGAAGAACTGGAAGAAGAATTTATGAAGTTTGGTAAAATCCAGGAATTCAAGTTTCTTAGGGACCGTAGTACAGCATATGTTGACTACTTTAGATTAGAAGACGCATCGCAAGCATTAAAAAATATGAATGGGAAGAGACTTGGTGGTGATCAGATACGTGTGGATTTTCTTCGGTCACAACCTTCTAGAAGAGTAAGTAAATCATTCTACTAGATTGCTTAAACAAGTTTACCTATAGATTATTATTGATGACTTAATTCTAATGTAAATCTTAGTCACCAAAGTCATTGCCTCGTGTGTACTTGTTCTGTATAAAAAGTCTTATGACTCGTGTAAGGATTGTATTGAGGTTACATACCTTGCAGGAGCCGTTACCTGATTTCCGTGATGCAAGGGAAGGACAATTCCCCAACAGGGGCATTGCTACCCCAGATGTGAGGTGGATGGCACAAGATTCTATGAAAGTATTCTCTGAGCCTATCCATGCTGGTTCTAAAAGACATGTAAGTTTTAACACTCTTAACACTTTTTCCTTCTATTTTGAATGGTTTGTCTTTATCGATTTTTTATGGATCTGAATTCCGAAAAGATCTTGTCTTGCTAGCTGATCTCATGCATATCTGGCATTGTATATGGCACAAACCTTTGTAAAGCCAGTTCTCTGTCTATTTTTAGATGTTATGGCCACTTAAGAGCTTATCCGTCCCTCTGTTTTTTGCAGCTGTTCCAGTCTCCAGGAGGGCGAAGGGGAGATGGTCAACCAAGCAAGGTCTTGTGGATAAGTTATCCTCCTTCTGTTCAAATTGATGAAGACATGTTGCATAATGCAATGATTCTGTTTGGCGAGATTGAAAGAATAAAAACTTTTGAAGACAGGAACTATGCATTTGTGCAATTTAGAAGTGTAGATGAAGCACGACTCGCGAAAGAAGGCTTGCAGGGCAAGCTTTTTAGCAATCCTCGGATATCAATTGAGTATTCAAACAGTGAACTTGCACCAAACAAAGATTACTTTGGCAATTATCCTGGAACTGAAGGGCCTAGGCCAGACACATACTTGAATGATGTCCCCTTTCGTCAGGGACAGATAGACATAATTGGTCATAATCCCCAAATGTTGCCACCTCGTGGGCTCCCCGGAGCTGATGTCATGGTGAGACAAGTGGGTCCCCAAGGTGGTTTGGAACCTCAAGGTAGCCATTTGGGGGGGCCGAATTGGAGAAGATCATCTCCTGCACCCGGTTTGCTTTCTTCACCTTCTGCAAGTTTAAATCCGTCAAATAGATCTGCATCTGGTGCATGGGATATTTTTGATGCCAGCCAACTCCAAAGGGAGTCTAAAAGGTCAAGGGTTGATGGAACATCGCAAGTTTTTGATTCTTCATTTCCCCCTAGAAGAACTGACGATCAAGGACTGGGTTTTGATGATCGACATGGGCTTCGTGCTGTTGCTGCAGATCCTCGTTCTAACTTTGAAGGAAGGAATCATCTTAGCCCGGTAGATGTACCGATCTCAACAAGTGGACTAGGAAAGCGCCTTCCAGAGCCTGATTATGTGTGGCGTGGAGTTATTGCAAAAGGTGGATCATCTATTTGTAGGGCTCGTTGTGTTCCTATAGGCAAGGGCATTGAGTCTGAGATGTAAGTATGACTTTAAACAAACTTCATCCTTTGCTCTTAAAAAAAAATTCCAGAAGGTTTGGAGTTGTTTGTATGAAATACTCTCAGTTTCTTCTATAGCTTGATTGGGTTCCCTGTTCCTTAATTTTCTTGCATAGATCTTTCCTAATAGTTTTATTCACCTATGCTTGTGGCTATTTCTTGTTTTATTTTAACGTCTTTTTAGTTTTCTTGATCTTATTGCTTTACTGGAATGGTTAGGAATTTTATTTTGTTTGTGAGTGATCTGATATATGTGTTGCAGGTGTCGTTTTTCTTTGTTTCGTGGTTATTAAGTTGTGTTAGTGGAATCTGTGCCTTAAGTGGAGTTATTTATTATCAATCATCTACTGGAGTATCTTTGAACTGTTACATTTGTCTTAAATGCCTTGTGTTTTATACCATCTATGAAGACTCGCCTATGTTTCATGTTTGGGACTACCATCTCTTGCGGATAGAAGCGCTAAAATTAAGTATAGGTTATCTTCTATCATACTGATGTGTCATTTTCTCTATTTGGTGCTTATGATGGAATAGTCTGA
Organism: Ophiorrhiza pumila; assembly: GCA_016586305.1. Classification (NCBI taxonomy): domain Eukaryota; kingdom Viridiplantae; phylum Streptophyta; class Magnoliopsida; order Gentianales; family Rubiaceae; genus Ophiorrhiza; species Ophiorrhiza pumila. The sequence continues at coordinate 23,078,876 of BLIW01000003.1, read as the reverse complement.
TCAATCCATTGTGTGTTTATGTAGGATTGAGGCATTTGAGTTGCAATTCTTTTATGAATTCTTGGATGTCAATTGTCTTATTGATTTTGAGAAGCGTTTGAGCTATATAATCCCCTCTTAGTGAGCTCTTCTTTCTTTAGATATCTGGTACATCTAATGCTGTGCAATCCCCTTGTTTAATCTTTTGTGAACTTACCATTTTGCAGTCCAGAGGTAGTTAATTGCACAGCCAGAACTGGATTGGACATGTTAACCAAGCATTATTCTGATGCTGTTGGCTTTAGTATCGCATTCTTTTTGCCTGATAGTGAAGCTGATTTTGATTCATACACAGAGTTTCTGAGATACCTGGGTGCTAGAAACCGGGCAGGTGTTGCAAAGTTTGATGATGGGACCACTTTATTCTTGGTTCCTCCATCTGATTTTCTAACCAAGGTTCTGAAGGTTACTGGACCTGCAAGGCTTTATGGAGTTGTTTTAGAATTTCCACCTGCGGCTCCTGATACTTCTTTGATTCGGCCACCATCACTTCAGCAGCAATATGCTGATCCCCAACACCAAACAACTTCTCTTACTGGATACAGTGCAATGCCACAGGATGAAATTGCTTTGCAGATGCATTACAATAGGGCTGGACATGAGGATGTGAAGCCTCCTTTGAAAATGCTGGGCCCTTCTTCCAGTTCTACTCCATCAATGAATAGTGCTGCAGTGTCCCAAGCTGGAGTTACATTAACACCTGAACTGATTGCCACTCTAGCTTCTTTGTTACCGGGAAACAAGTCAACTGCTTCAGAAAGTTCTTCAGTACAATCAGCTTCATCAACATTGGGCCCTGCCCCTATACCTGATAAAGGATTTACACAAGTATGGCCACACGAGCGCAATGTTCAAGAGCAAACTGGTCATCTTATGCAACAGTTCAGTAGTCAGTTACATAGTCAAGCACAATTTATGCCACAAGTTCAAGCATATCCACCAGTCTCAAATCCATCTAATTTTTCTACTCAAGGGGTTATTGGCTATAACCAAATCCCAGATGGTGGTTTCAACTTGCAACAGCAAGGCCTTGTGCCATCAAGGCCAATGACCTCTGCAACCCCTGCAACCCTTTCCCAGGGACAGGTTTCAGCATTGTCACATGTTGGCCAGCAGCATCAAGTTAGAATGCATCAGGAGTCTCTAAGGGGCCACGGAATGGCACATGGCCCAGATTCCTCGAGGCTGTATGGTTCAACTGTTCTTCAGCAACCTGCAAATCTTGTTACATTGGCCAATGAGGTTAATGGTGCTACGGTTCAACAGCCACATGCTCCTTTGCTACAGACTTCTGAATTGAATGTCAACAATCAGACTGCATTGCAAGGAGCAGGCCAGGAGAAAATTGAGACAGAGGATGAAAAGAAGAGGCGCTATCAATCAACTATATTATATGCTGTCAATCTCCTTTCTAAGGTACAACAACCGCCAGGAAGTCAGACTGGGCAAGGATCAGGAAATCAGTGAAGATTTCTCAGAAGGTAATTATATGCTCATTTTGATGTGTTTTATTTTACTTTTTAGTAATAGCTATGCTTCTGTTTTATTGTGGGAGTTTTTAGTTGATTATGGAAGTGTGAGGGCAAAACCTTTGCATGTTTCTTGACGTTTGATGCTGTTATGTGATGGGTGACGACCTGCTGTTTTTTTTGGAATCAGGCTTTTGGATTAGTAGCTTATTTCCCTATTATATCAAATAATACCTGAATCTTGTGGAAGATGAATTTTACAGCTTATTGAGCTTATTTACTTTCCAAGACTCATGAGAAATGGAGTATATGAACTTGGTTTAGCTGGTCACTTGATAGCATTGTCCAGAAGCTTCCATGAGATGATATAATTTACTAGTTCTGAAACTTTCTTGGAGAAACCATAGGCTATAGTTGGGGATTAACTTGGAGTTTATACTGTTCGAATTCTAATGAGAGTTGCATGGAGATTGAAATTTAGTTGGGCCATTGTTGCTTGTTTATAGGAGTTTCAGCTAGTATTCTATTTCACTTGACCTTATTCTGGTTACAATAGTACACTTGAGTTTCGGATTATAGTTCAAATATATAAATCGGTAGGTGGTGGTATGGATAATGCATTCTGTTGCTTAGGAACTAAGTGAGGCTAGAATTTTCTCTGAGCAAGGAAAAACAGCACATTCACTAAAGAAGAATTATAAGAAAGGAAAAGACTTTTCTTTTTATTCAACTTCTGGAAGTTCATGTCACGTATGGTAGGAATAAAACACTCTCCGCACAAGTTGGTTTTGCTAAAAAGCATATTAAAATTTGTTCGTCTTTTCTGTGACACAAGTTTGTTCATATTTATTATGTAATTAAATTTGCCATTTTACAATCTTAAAAGTGTAGGGGTTGTAAATAAAAAGTGTAAATAAAAAGTGTAGGGGTTGTATATGTATGTTACTTTTTAGTGCTTTAGTGTTGCACACTCCTGAATTATTTGGAAAACTTATTCTTTGATTGCCACTCTTAGTCCATTCATTCCTTAGTTGAATATTTTTTTCCCTTGTTTTATTTCACTCAACATTCTGTTGGATTATATATGAATTTTTACGTTTATTTTGGTTCTGTAATTACTGCATACAAGTGTTGAGTCTTTAATAGCCAACTCTTTAATTCCTCTTTAAAACTTGAATCTTTTCTCTTGTAATAATGGTTCACCTCTGTCACTTGATAAATTTTACATGACGCTTAGTTTATGAATAATTTTTTTCCACTGTTTGTTGATCAATAACCCTTTCTAATTATTTAATTATTATGCATGTCCTTGAAATCTTGTATTCCTGTAGTTTTAATTCTTATTTGTCTAGAATTGAGAGGAATTGAGATCTAATGCTTTAGGGCAGTTTGAGTGCTTGTTCAGTTGTTTGCCTTTTTTGCTGACTTGCATGTTAGACAGTCCCGATTTCTTTTTGTCATGTTTCAGTATTAGCTATTATATTCTGTAAAATCTCAAAGTCCTTTCTGCTTTTTGTGGTTATTATGATTTTTGATATTCGGACTTTTTCCGATCTATAGATATTTTGTTTTCATATGTAACATAGAGGATTATGAACATGTAGTCCTACTCTATAACCTTTTCCATTACTTCGTCTATTTCAACTTTTGCTATCTCTCGTGCTATCTCTGTCTATTATTTCCCTCAATAGAGGACAACTGTTAAATGATGATCAATGTCAAGCATATTGGAGTTGGTAGACAGTGTGTTTATGTAGCCTCCCTAACAAAATTAGCATTACCTCTACGCTGCATTAACTTGCAACCCTAAATTTGATCCGAGTTAGGCTCTTGGTTGTGCAACCAATCCAAATAAAGAAAAAAGTGTTCGGGTGAGATACGAAAGAATAAATGCCTTACAGACATCCAGTTAAAAGCATCAGGAAATTACATAATATCATATGCAAAATTTCGGTAAATGACTCAATTTTTTAATCCCTAGTGAAAGAGATGAAGATTGTTTGAGGTTTTCCTGTCAGCTGGGGAAGCAGGTGAGCATGAGAGTAGCAAAATATTGTACAAGAATATAAATCTAATTGTTATCATGCTAAAACCACCCGACATATGAATCAATTCCTTAATCATATGCGATGTGTACTGATTACTTGCAAATAGAACAAAGAAGATAATTGACGCTATAATCTATCTAAAGCTAAAAATTCTGAATCAATTATAAAACTTTTGAAAATTTTGACCGAGTCCCTGGGTTTACTCTATGTTGTGAGCCGAGGTTTTACCCAAATCAACTTATGTTGTAAGCAGAGGTTTTACCCAAATCAAGTTTTCCTCGACTGACCTAAATGTGATGGCTCATTCTTTTCTCCAGCTAATTAACAAGATTGGGACCTGTCTTCCTTTGTCAGCTTATGTCCGATGCTGATTTCATACTTCCTTTATACAAATTTCATAAAATTAAGCTATGTTTGAAATAGTAGACGCGAACAACAATTTTTAGCTCTAAAATAATACAATGATTTAAAAATTGGAAGGAAAAGCCTAAGCCAACTGACTACTGGACTTAAATATATTCTCTGTTGCATCATGTTTATGAATCAGTTTTCTAAATGTCTCCGTCCGCTTCCGGTAGAGATGTGTTGGAGCTAACAAAGCTCGAATGAGGAATGAACAGTTTTCAGTTCAGTGGAAGGCAGTCTTAGGTTGCAGTAGGTTATAACATATTTAGATAATCTGTTAAGTTTATAGGTTTCTGTTGAGTACAGGAAAGAACTTGATTCCTGCAATATTCTTCAAAGCACAGAGTTAATCATTAACAATACTAGGCGACTAGAAGGTTGATGATGGCAACTTTAAATGGTTAGAACGCTTGTACATAAATGACGAATGTTGTCTGGGTAGCGAGTGATTTTAGTTGAGATCAAGTGCTAATGAAGTATTTGGTGATCGTTTCTTCTTTCATGAAGTCCTCCATCATGAACAAAATGTGTCAAATCCATTTTAATGTATTGATTGAAAACATTTTTGTATGATTTCTGGAAAATGTGAATTCCCTAGGACATCTTGCGGTCAAGTTAAACTGGTTCTAATCCATTGTGCTCATTCTTCACAAAACTATTATACTCAAAATAGAAGAAAACAGGCACAATGATGATGAATTGATTGACAGTTGCTTCCTTACGATTACTTAAATATGTTTCCAAGCTTCCATCAGTTAGGTACATACTTTCCAAATGAGCCTACTTTCTAGTCTATAAACGTTAGGAATCAGTCGGTTCATCTTCTATGAATTTCAGAAAACGGCGAAAGAAACCTGGGGGCTAACCTTCCCGTATTTACCTTCTGGAACTCTGGAGTTGTTAGATTCAAGTTTCAACGTTAGTTTTGGAACTTCTACAACTTCAATCACTGAAAAATTGTTCAATGACTTTGACCTGCAGAGTCTATTATGTTACTTCTATTACACCATGAAGAGTAATTCTACTTGTGTTCATGCTTTAGGTGAAGTTTTTGCACTGTCATCATAACCCATCACTATGTGGTTTTAATTGTTATCCTTGAATGCTTTTACTCCGTCGAGTGCCAAATCCTCACAAATGTGTTGTGAATCTTGTAAATGATCTCTTTGCAATGCGGATTTCAACAATAATGCCAAGAAGTTATCCTCGTTCGTTCAATCGGAGGTTCATAACCAAATCCGCTTTCTATTAAGGAAAATTAATAGGGTGAAGCGTTGGATTAGCTCATTCGTCTCAATTGTCCAAAGAGTTCTAGCTTCATAATATTCAATTGGGTTTGTCTTCAAATGGCAAATTCGTTTCTACCAAGTTTGGAATCCTCATTACCAATTCTGTTTTCGCATTTTTGGTGGCTTCCGCTTCATTTTCTAAAAAGGACTTCGTGATAAAATGCTCAACGGTCTCTATTTTATATTGACTCTATTATAGATCTCCATAGGATTCCTATTTGAAAATTAGATTCAGCTACAACTAAATGTAGTTTCTCTTTCCACTGTTTTAATTTCTATCCAAAAGGTGCAGTGTCGTAAAAAAAATTCTTCCAGACTGTACGTTCAAATCATCCTTGTCCAGAATTTAATGCGCTAATATTATTCAAAAACACGATGCCATAGAGCTGTTTTGCCATTTATACAGAAACTTCTATTCTTTTCCTTATAGTTTGTCTTGATTTTCTGTTTTATAATGCAACTTTAAGTTTTCAAATGTGCCATAACCGGTTAGGAATGTACATTTATATGTAATAAATTTGCTGTCCAATTTATGTGTCCTTTTTTATTTTATTATTTTTCGCATTCATTTTCTATTGGGGCATTGGAATACTCTAACAAATGAATAATTAACTTTGCAGCCATATTTGTAGGTTCAATAGGAATGTTACTTAATTTTGCAGTCAAGGATTAGGCAGACGGATTCAGTTGGGCATTTTATGTACATCTGCAACCTATAATGGACAGGACCAATCATAGACGGGAACGAATCAAGGAAGGACTCTTTTTGTGACATTACACCGTATTGCGATTCCTTCCCTCAAAATTGTTTCTTATTGTACGAAATGTATTGGGTCTGTATGGGTTACACAGAACTTTTGTTAGTTTGGATGTTTGAATATTAGAAAACATTTTGATATATATATTTTAAACCTTATTTTCTCTAATAGTTAAGAAATTTTTTGGGGTTTTTCCATTTTGTTTTACTTATTCTCTCTAATTGTCAGGAAATTTCTGCTACGAGATTAGGTGAATAATTAATTGGATCGTTGAGGTGCATCTCTCGTTTATAATACTAATTTTATAAGGGTCAATTACATTTTAGCTTTGTGGTTTGACTAAATTATAAAACAATCTTAAAGGCTTTGTTATATTACAATTTGTTTCTTTGATCAAACATTCATTAGGTGAGGTGGCAAAATAATAAAAAGAAAAACTATAAAACTAAAATTTTGAAAAACTACACGTATCTTCCTTTAGTTGAAGCTTATTATTAGAATATTTATGAGTATTTCAACAATTTCACAATAAAATTTCCGCTAGTCAACCGTTAGTCAACTAAAGATAGAGGTATTTGCTCTATATTTGACATCTAAGTATGAAGTATACGTTATATATTTGAATAGTAGAAGAGAATAGCGGTAATATTCCCAAATGTAGAATACGCATAACTTGTTTTTAAAACATTGTATTTTTTTTCCTTCTAAAATAGCAAAAATTAGAACCCATAAAAGTGGAATAAAAGAAAGCGGACAAATACATAGCAAGATATATTTTTTTGGTACAAATATATACTAAATAGGTTTTTTTGAGTAGAAATACTAAAAATTCGGTATTGGTATATATATGTATACATAAGCAGTGGGATTTTGAACATTTGAACGCGCACATTGTATATGAAATTCCAAATACATAGCCAATAAATGCCTAAAATCGGTTAATCAATTCATGGCAAACATTTGGGATTTTGTAGGCCAAAATGATGATGAAAAGCAAATAATTAAAATTTTGTAATTTTTTTTAAAGAGAAATAGTATTATAGAGCAAACCAAATGTTTCCTCCATTATATTATTTGGCTATTTGCTCTACCAATTACATTTATTATTGTGCCACTTGAGCTCATGCTAACCACAACCTTACATCTTTATAGCTCCATACAAAAACTCAAGTCACTTTCACATTCTCACCCTATTGTAGTTTTAAATTCCCTCGAAGAATTTAGTTATCTTTTTCATATCTAATTACGTGTATATAAGTCGGATTTCACGTATTTTGGCTACGCGTATAAGTTATCATAATTCATAACATAAAATAACGCATTAGACACACATGATCGTGGGTGTATATTTTTCCAATGCATCTTCTATTATGATTCCCGTTTCAATCTAAGTTTCAATGTATAAATACTATCTCTTAACGTTCACTAATAACTTGATAAAATTTTAGTAAAATAAACTTATCCCTTAAGTTTACTAATCACTTAATAGAGTTTTAGTAAAATACACTTATCCCTTATGTTTATTAATCACTTGGTAGGGTTTTAGTAAAATATACGTTATGTGTATTTATAAATTAAAATAGGGATTGAAATAGAAAATGTAACATAAAATCCAAAGTGGTGTATCCTGCATGTCTACACTCTGCATTAGGATAAATTACGTCAATCGTCCCTTAATTTAGGGGTTGATTTTGAATTTGTCCGTTAATTTCAAAATGTTCCATTTTAGTCCCTTATTTTGCATTTTGAGTTTTAAATCGTCATCGATATTGTTTTTGTCTATGTGTAGACAGATTACGCCTCTCACATGCGTGGCACATGACAAAAAAGATGAAGTTAAAGAATAATAACTATGAAATAAATAATATATACCATGAAATAAATAAATGATAAGCAAAATTGATTCATCTTGCCATTCGATTTATCATGTGTCACGTGCGTGAGAGATATAATTTGTCTACAAATGGACGAAAAACAAACCGAGGATGATTTAAAACTTAAAATACAAGACGAATAACTAAAATGAAACGTTTTAAAATTGAAAAACAATTCGAAATCAACCTCTAAATTGAATGACGATGGGTGTAAAGTACTATAGCAATTCCTTTTAATCAACGAGTTTAGTGACCATATAAATCCCAAGAGTGCCACTTTCACATTCTCATCCTATTGTAGTCTTAGAATTCACTTGAAGAAGATCTATCAATCATTCTCAGAAGCCTTTCCATAAACCTATTAGGATTTGGTTCTTATTCAACCAAAAAATTAGTAAAGGGATTGAAACTTTACAATCAACAAATGGTTTCTTCAAACTCAATGACTAGTTATCGTATTAACTATTGACTAAAAAATTGATTATTGTAATAAATATTTTGACAACTCTTAGCACATTATTGTTGACTTTAGTGAACAAAATTTGGTGCCTTACAAACTTCAATCAAACACGCAAGGTTTTCAGCCGCGTGAAATAATGTTCGGTCGCATGAAAAAGGGGATTTTGGCGACGTGATTTTGCTATAACAATCTAACCTTAATATTGCCTATAAATACCAGGCATTTCAGAAGGTCAAAATCATCTCGAAAAGCTCTTAACTTTCTATCCCTATCATTTTTTTTCATTTCTTTTGCATTTAAAAAAAAATTCTTTTGTGTTAGAAAGTGGCCTATTGGTGTTCCACTTTTATAAATTGTCTCCATATATCAGTGAATTTTGGCTTCGCCTCCAACCGTTGACGTGAGTCACATTGACCGAACTATGTAAATCTTTGTGTCATTGTTTTATTTATTTTTCTTGCAACTGTCCTCTATTATTATTTTAAACTATTAGATAAAACATAAAATTCGTTTTTTCCTAACAATTATCTTGAAGGATAATAAAGAATGTGATGCAAAGTTTCCTGTGTTTGCACCCGAAAGACAGTTTTTTTTGTTTCTAGTTCAATCAACGAAACTGAAATATGAATATACAAAAATAAAAGGATTAAATCTCATATTTCAACAAAAAGTGAAAGGACTGTATGTTATAATTCTTTGAAAAATGGTCAAATTTCATTGTTTGATTCATATGCTTGATTTGTATATTCCATTATGCTAATTGAGAGCAAAAAAATTTTCTTTATACTCCTAAATCATTGAAGCCACTTGTTCATCTAATGCTTGCTCTATCAAACAAGTGAGACTTCCTCAGTGAACCAAAGCAAAAGAAATGAACAAAGGCTGCTCTGTACTTGATGGTTGGTTATGCTCAACGACAACATAACTATCATTTCAATACTACCTACTTGTCCCTTTGATTTGAAGAATAAGTATCAAAGCACCAAGATTTATCAGAAACTGCAGATTTAGTTCCAATTTATCACTCAAGGATGAAAAAATAACTAGACTGAAACATATTCATTTCTTCAAAACAAGCTGCCAATCAGCACAGATGTTAAAGTTGTTCTTCTCTCTAAAATTGAATGCTCCTCCTCCTCTCTAAAAAATTCCATCTTTGATTCTTTTCTACTTGTCTCCTAAACCCTACCAAACAGATCCTCCTTAATCGCTGCCACTAAACTCGTTCATCCGCTAAAAGATCGGCCTATCTTCACTTTAGATCCTCATCCTTACAGATAAGAGAACACGAGAGTCCGAGTATCGACATCACCCAAACGGCCGGAGCCACAAACCAATCTTCCTCCATCTCGCCGACAATCAGCAACAAATGAAACAACCTTAACAGCTCCGGTAGTCATGACATCTACATCGATGATTGCGAAGGCCAGACCTGTTACATTGGGCGATTTTTTCCAGGTTCATTTCCCTGCCCTTCAACAGCCCAGTCGATCTCTCCCCCTTTGGCGAACACAGCCGCCAACCTTGAGATTAGGACCTCACACGGACTTTAACTCCAGCAACTCAGCTACCCCACGTCTCAACTGGTTCCCAGCCAAGGACTCCCCTGTCCGGCAAGCTCTAAGGACCTCGCATGGTCTAAAAGGTAAAAATATTGATATCGATGAAGATGAATACCCTCCAATTGCCCACCGGCCAGACCATAATACTCCGGCAGAGAAAGGGCAAAATCGACCTGCTCCGGCAATGACAGCCCAAGGCCAGGCTTCTCCAATTAAATCCTACAGGGAAGCAATTTCATCACAATGGGCTCAGTCCATTGATGTCTCCCTCCCATCGGTACCGACTTCAGCCATTTCAACTTTTATGGGAGAACCGGCGGTCATCATCTCGGAGGAAGAAGAAGTGAGACTCGCCAAGACCTTCCAGTATGCCCTTATTGGTAAGTTCATCCGGGGAAGGCCGTCAATGGCTTCAATCCGAAAGACCACCCGTGCTGCCGGCTTTAAAGGTGAATGTTATGTAGTCCTAATTGATTACCGGCATGTTATATTCCAAATTCAACTGCAAGAGGATTTTCATAGATTATGGTTGAAAAAGTCATGGAATTTCGATGGCTTCACTGCAAAGATTTTTCGATGGACGCCAGATTTCAGTCCTAACAAAGAAGCCTCCATTGTTCCAGTGTGGGTCAATTTCCCTCTTTTACCGTTACACCTCTGCAAGAAAGATATGCTATATACTCTTGGATCGATAGTCGGAACCCCCCTCAAGCTGGACCTGGCAACAGCGGCTATGGAACGGGTTCTCCGTCCGAGTGAAGCAAGGCTTTGTATTGAGGTCGATCTTCTTAAGCCTCTACCGAATCGGATATGGATTGGCACGGAGGGCAAAGGAAAATGGCAACCAATTCTATATGAGAACCTCCCTGAGTACTGCACCAAATGCTCTATGTTGGACCACACAACTGCATCCTGCAAAACTAAGCCCTCTGCCCCCTCGACCAAGGTTTGGGTCCCAAAGAAGCCAACTGCAAATATGGGGAAGGATCCGAATGCCGGCGCTACAAACTCAAGGCCCTCCAGCTCTGGAGAAGACAGGGAGAAGAAGACTGAAGCACAGGTGGTAAACTGCACCCTTGGGGCAAATGTTTTGTCTGAAAACAAAGAAAAAACAGAGATACAAAATATGAATCTGGAACCAGGTAATGAGCCACTGGCCATGGTGGTTCACTCGGTACAAACTAATATGGGGCTAAGCAAATTTGGAAACAATAATCTCAGCCCTTTCATAGTCTATCTTGGTCAACTGCTGGATTTCATCAACAAGGAAAAAAAGATCTTTGAAGAGTTTGAAGAATCTGGGGTTAAGCCCTTAGGGGATGGACACTCTACAGCAGGCTCAAAGGTCTCCACAACTAAAGAGGATGAGAGAAGTAAAAGACTCATTTCGGGAGCGATTAATGTTTCTATAAATTGGGAAAAAGGTGAATCCTCTAATCAGGGTAATGGTAGTTATTTGACAGAAGGTGGCTCCATGACGGAATTGGAAATCATACAAGGCATCCAAACGATCAGGTGGGATGAAGGGGAACTAGCAAAACTGCTCCCTCTAAATATGCCTAGCAAAGTGATTAGGAAACAGGACTCTAATGTCTCTACTTTGTGGGAAGAAGGAGAACTTTCTTCATTACATAGAGTAAACTCGACCCCGGATGCAGCGACTCTCCAATCCATTCCAACTGAAGAGGAAAAAGATGATGAAGGTGAGGACCAATGGACAGAACACAGTTACGAGGAAGAACCAGAAGATGTACTCAGTAGCTTCATTGAAAAAATGGAAAACAGTCGGAAGCCGATCAAGAGAACCAAGTACGTGGAAGCTCTTCTCAGTCCAAAAGCCAATGCCTTATCAGGGAGAAAACTAAGGGATCGCAACCCTCGCGTATGTTACTCTGAAGGCAAGAACTGGACTTTAAGGTAATCTCATTTTGTAACTGGTATGGCCCATGATTACTGAAGTTTACATCATTTGGCCAGAGAACATATTTACATGTTTAGTCAAACTTATTTTGATTCTGGTGTCGGTAATATGGTTTGTAATTTGCTGGGCTGGTAGTCTTGGAGAAATTTTAGTAAGTTAAATGCCCTAGACTTGTGTTTTGCTTGACTGAAGTGTGGAAGTTGCCACAGACTCCTTTTGATTGATGGTTTCAGTGAATTTCTGGGGTATACTTAGTTGGGGAGTGTGGCTTGCTTGCTGTTATGACTAGAGAACTGCTGCTGCAAATTGGACTCTGTTATCATGATTGGCAGTAGGCTTTGCTGATAGGTCTTGCTGCATTTTGAAGTTGCCAGTAGCATTGTTGCATTTGTGCATACTGAAATCTGCAGGAGTGTCATTTTAAATGCTCACTTATCTGTTCGCTTATCTGTTCGCTAACTTTACTATTGGATTATGAAGAGAGGCCTGGTTGTAGTTGCTTTATACGGCCCCTTGCTACCTGTTGATTCTGGAATCCCTTGTTGCCAGCCATGATGTTTCTGTTCATATTTTGCTGTTGGTTGGTGAATATGGAGGCTCTGTTATGAGCCTGTGGGAAGATATTGATATGAAGGCTGAGTGCTGCCCTTGTGTTGGGATGCTGAAAATGAATTTGATTTTTTGTGGGTAAGGTTATGGTTCAAGAGGGATTGCCATGAAGGATGAATCGTCTCTTCTGTGAGATTGTGGAGTCTTCTTTGGGATTGTGGTATTACACTTGATTTGCACCTTGTGATTGGTATTGTACAGGGAGCTTTGGATGTACTTCGAAGACCTTTAGTTTCAAGCTTCAAGAGCTTTTTACATTCTTGACAAATGCTTGAGATTTTTTGGATTGCTCGTGAATTGGCAATTTGATTTATGTACAGGAAGTCTTGACAGTTGCCCGACTACTCATTTTGTCTCTCCCCTTTTGCATGTAATTATTTTTGTTTAGCTATGAAATGTGATCTGACATGTACTAGTAGAGGACTTAGAGTAATACTATTCTTGCACAAGAGTAGTGTTTCCTCTAAGACTCATCTTTATTTTTAGATTTTCCGTGTAATGGAGCTTTCGGGCATAAATTGTATAGGAGTAGTACTCCTCTTCTATAGCTTTCCTTTTGTAACGAGGTATCGGGTATATCCGGCCTCGCCCTTTTATTTTGTTTATGCTATAATAAAACTTTTGTTTAAAAAAAAAAAAAAAAAAAAAAAAGCTGCCAATCAGCACAAATTTTCCTGTATTTCTCTGAATATGAATGAATGATTTAGTTACAAACTTGAAAACACTTAATCAGAATAACTGCTATATTGAAATCAATCCAATACAGAGCATACACAATGCAATAAAATAATAGTCAATTTATTATACAAAATTCAAACGATGTATCCCAATAACTGTCCATGACAGTCCAATTGTACATTGATCCATCTTCTGCAGCCTCTAGAGCCACAAAATGTTAAAGACTCAGACATTTCTGTTGCATCCACATTAAATGGAGCACACAAATTACCTCATCAGCTCATAAGTCACATCCCCACCTTTTCCATCTCCATTTCTAAAGCCTCTTTGGGCTTCCTACATTGAGCAAACCCTGCAACCAAACAATCCTCTCAAGCATTTGCTTAATTCTTTAACTCACCTATATGAAGTCGATGAAATCGAGTCAGAAAAACATATGAAAATCTTATCATAATACTTATAAGCCTCAAACAAAATTTAGTCGTATAAATTTATATTAATCAAAGGTACGTGACGAATTTTGTCATATTCTGCTCCTTCTTGGCCATCGACCACTTGAACCCTTCGTTTGAATTCTTCAGGCATGCTGTTGATTCTCAATTCTTGGAGTGTTGTGATGAATCTCAACCCATCAGGAATCATATCCAATTGGTGACACCCACTAATATCAATATAGGAGAGGTTGGACATTGCTCCTTCATCCACTACCCACTTTTCTAAATTATTCACTCCAAATAAACTAAAAGAGGTGAGTTTTGGAAAAGCATTAGTGTTGAGAAAAAAATGGGTGGGTTGCCCATGGGTTGACCCGACCCGATTTGAAACCTTAATTAAAATAAAAAGGGAAATTAAAGATAAGTCCAAGCGGGAACCGGGTTCACCGCTTGGACACTTTCTAGAGCTATTTAGAAGTTTAAAACGCAGAAAGAAAAAATGGAAGCCTCTTTCCCCTCCAAATATTCTCTCAATCACAAAATCTTTCAAATGGATTTGAGTTGTGAACATTCAGTGTCTTTTCATTTCGTGATTGCACTCAGGACTGCAGAGCTGTAATTCAGCCCAAGAATCCTGTTCTTATCTTTCAAGCTTGTGATTGTAAGGTAAGTGTAAAGTTTGAGGAATACACGTTGATATATGACTTTGATATATGGTATTCCTTCAGTGGTATCAGAGACTTCTATGGCTGAATTCATGCTCTTTATTGTTGTTGTTGAGCTGGAAGTTCATATACGATCAGATTTCTTAGAAATCTTTGGAATGACTCTTATGGCATCTTTGGATATACGTGATTATATCATTTGAAACTCTGAAAACATATTCCTTATGTGAAGAATAACGTGTGTTCAAGTTTTGGTAATTTGTTTCTCACTAGAGTGGGAGTTTACAAATTTTGGAACCGAAACTTTATTGATTTTCTGCAAGTTGTAGAAACAGTTTCAGAGGCTCTCCTTTATATGATCATGTTCTCTTTGTCAAGAGCTTTCCATCGGTATATAGAACTTTAAAAACCGACGACTGGATCATGAGAAATCTAAATTTATAGTTTGAACAAAACATATACAAAGTTATGTTCATGTGTCTGTTTTAAATGGAGAAGATGGCAAGCGTGTCCTTCACGCCCGCGTAGCTCAACATTAATTAAATTTCTGATTTTATTAGATTAAAAGAAATAATTAATTTTGCTTTTGAAAAATCATATAAAACTAATTATAAATAAGAAAAATATGATTATTGCACCAAAATTTTTCTAATTTTGTGCTTAATATGAATATGCAATAATCTGAAATATGTTTAATGACATGAAATATATTTTGGTTTTAATGATTGCATATTATTTAGGATAAAAATGATAAAATTTATGAAAATTAAGTTTTTCTGAAAATTATTTATCCTAATGAAAATATGGCATCTATTGTTGGATGTTTAATTTTATAACATGCCATGACATCAATATAAATATAACACGTGTATTTTATGCCATATTTGTATATGGTAGCATACATATTGGTTGGTTGAGCTGTGACTCCCAACTATAGAAACTTAGCGCATAAGTATATTTGAACAATATTGTTTAGACTTTTCGTGTACATGAGATGATTGGGAGCTTGTGAGCTTTCGATTGTATACCTATTATCTAAAAATTATTGTTTAAATAATATTTTGATGCAAAGTAAAGATTATATATATATATATATATATATTTGTGTATCAGTGCTTATAATTATCTTGTGTTGTGATCTATATGCAGTTTGTTCAAATAGCTGTTGCTACTAAGAACATCATGGCTGATTTGAACAAAGCAGAGAAACTGAATGGTGATAACTTCGACATGTGGCATCGAAAAATTCAGTACATTCTCGAAGAACAAGAATGTCTAGAAACTCTCCGTCATACCATGAAAGAACCAGAACAGGGCAATACTCCTCAACATCAAAGAGATCTTGAAACTTTTCTAGCATGGAAAAGAAAAAATAGCACAGCTCGCATAACGATGCTGAGCATCATGCATGATGATTTGATGGTTGAGTTTGAAGAATTCAATACTACTAAGGAACTTTGGATTGCTTTGAAGAAAAAGTTTGGAGTGATTTCAACCACTAAGCTTAGATAGCTTACAACCACTAAGCTATCTAAGCTTAGTGGTTGAAATCACTAAGCTTAACGATAGCTTACAACCACTAAGCTTAGACAGCTCGCATAACGATAGCTTACAACCAATAAGCTATCTAAGCTTAGTGGTTGAAATCGCTCCAAACTTTTTCTTTAAAGCAATCCAAAGTTCCTTAGCAGTATTGAATTCTTCAAACTCAACCATCAAATCATCCCGCATGCTGCTCAGCATCGTTATGCGAGCTGTACTATTTTTTCTTTTCCATGCTAGAAAAGTTTCAAGATCTCTTTGATGTTGAGGAGTATTGCCCTGCTCTGGTTCTTTCATGGTATGATGGAGAGTTTCTAGACATTCTTGTTCTTCGAGAATGTACTGAATTCTTCGATGCCACATGTCGAAGTTATCACCATTTAGTTTCTCTGCTTTGTTCAAATCAACCACGATGTTCTTACTAGCAACAGCCATTTGAACAAACTGCATATAGATCACAACACAAGATAATTATAAGCACTGATACACAATATATATATATATATATAATCTTTACTTTGCATCAAAATATTATTTAAACAACAATTTTTAGACAATAGGTACACAATCGAAAGTTCGCAAGCTCCCAATCATCTCATATACACAAAAAGTCTAAACAATATTGTTCAAACATATTTATCAGCTAAGTTTCTGTAGTGGGAGTCACAGCTCCTCCAACCAATATGTATGCTCCCACTAGAATAAAGATATACAAATATGGCATAAAATACACATGTTGTATTTATATTGATGTCATGGCATGTTATAAATTTAAACATGCAACAATAGATGCCATATTTTCATTAGGATAAATAATTTTCAGAAAAACTTAATTTTCATGAATTTTATCATTTTTATCCTAAATAATATGCAATCATTAAAACCAAAATATATTTCATGTCATTAAACATATTTCAGATTATTGCATATTCATATTAAGCACAAAATTAAAAAAATTTTGGTGCAAGAATCATATTTTTCTAATTTATAATTAGTTTTATATGATTTTTCAAAAGAAAATTAATTATTGCTTTTAATCTTATAAAATCAGAAATTTAATTAATGTTGAGTTATGCGCGCGGGTGAAGGACACACGGCTCTTCTTCTCCATTTAAAACATAAACTTTGTATGTGTTTTGTTCAAATTGTAAATTTGGATTTCTCATAATCCAGTAGTCCGTTTTTAAAGTTCTATATACCGATGGAGAGCTCTTGACAAGGAGAACATGATCATATAAATGAGAGCCTCTGAAATTGTTTCTACAACTCGCAGAAAATCAATAAAGTTTCAATTCCAAAATTTGTAAACTCGCACTCCAGTGAGAAATAAATTACCAAAAATTAGAACATACGTTTTTCTTCACATAAGGAACATGTTTCCAGAGTTCCAAAGGTTATAATTAAGTATATCCAAAGATGCCATAAGAGCCCTTCCAAAGATTTCCAAGAAATCTAATCGTATATGAACTTCCAGCTCAACAACAACAATAAAGAGCATGAATTCAGCCATAGAAGTCTCTGATACCACTGAAGGAATACCATATATCAAAGTCATGTATCAACGGTATTCCTAAAACTTTACACTTACCTCACAATCACAAACTTGAAAGATAAGAACAGGATCCTTGAGCTGAATTACAGCTCTGCAGCCCTGAGTGCATTCACGAAATGGAAAGACACTCAATATTCACAACTCAGATCCGTTTGAAAAATTTTGTAATTGAGAGAATATTTGGAGAGGAAAGAAGTTTCCCTCTTTTGTTTCTGCGTTCTGAACTTCCAAATAGCTCTAGAAAATGTCCAAGCAGTGAACCGGTTCCCACTTGAACTTATCCTTAATTTCCCTTTTTTTTTAATTAAGGTTTCAAACTGGGTCGGGTCAACCCATCATGGGCGACCCACCCATTTTTTTCTCAACACCTACCTACGATATCTACTTTCACATACAAGCACGAATCTTGTGATTTTGTAAATATGACTTTTTTCCCAGTAACCATGATTTTGGTTTGCTTCATGAATCAAAGAGGCTAAACTAATTTACGGACAAAAATTGATGGTGGGTGCTTCTTGCATATCTCAAGTTAAAGAAACAAAATAAATCGAGCTACCTTTCGCCTCTTTTTTGGTGAATGCCCTCTTTTGAAGTAGCCCAGCCTTCATCCTCACTCAAAAAATTGAGTGGATAGGGAAATTCAACTTCTGCCAGATTTTTGTCCCCTGTTGTAATCAATATTTTGCTATTTGCCTCTGCAAATGGAAATACTCGACTGAGGCATTTCCAATCATCAATGTTCCACAAGTCATCAAGAACAACCAAACATTTTGACTCTTTTTGTACTTTGTAAAGATCCATAACCAGTTCTGTTTCCTCCATCGTCTCGATAGTTTCCTTGCTCCGATCCTGAATAAGCAGCTTCAGAATGAGTCCAAGTACATTCTTAGTGGTGAACTTTTGGCTAATTGAAACCCAAGCAAAGGCTTTGAAAGAACGTGAACCTCAATGTGGTTGTAAATTTTCCTGGCAAGAGTAGGTTTACCCAGTCCACCCATCCAATAAATTGAAATAACTCGATGGGATCTTTCCTCATCAGTCACGAGGGATACAAGCTCCCTTATATCATCTTTCATCCCAACAAAATATTCCTCGACTTGATGGGCATAGGTGGTTCGTCTTTGATATCTTGAGGTTCCTGGATTGGAACAGGATTCAAACCCAAAGTCTCAAAACTCGTCTGAATGTTGTTCAACTTGGTTTTAATATTCTCAATCTCTGAACACCCAAAGTACAAGAACACCTTTTCATGGCACTTTGGATGCTGCCACTCTGTCTGCGGGATACAACTTGGACAGCATAAGTTTCCAATACATTCTCAATTCCGTAAGCCAGACGCCTAGTTTCCTTCGCATAATTCGTGATCCTGTCATCTTTGAATCGTTCACGATCTGCTGCTTTGAATCGTTCACCTTGATTCTTCACTCCCTCCTAAGAACTTGAATTCCTCAACCAGCAAATTCCGAATCGTCTGCAAAGCAATAGAGACAGCTTCGCTTGCCATTTTAATTTAGACGAAATCACTCGCAGAATTTGTTTATTTGAGCAAGGCAAGATGGCCTTCTGTAAATGAAAAGCAACAATGGAATAAAAGTCACCGATGATGGCTTCAGCATTGCTATAATAAATAACAAAAATACACATGCAAGTTGCCAACAATATTATATTTATACAGCTTAAGTGCTGGCCACTGCATCAAAATACTTTTTGACTCCAAGTCTCCAACTAGTGTTTTCTTTAGTAGTGGCAAAAATTAAAATTAATTTGAGACTCCAATGCCGCCAAATAATCAATACTTGCTTTATTGCTTGCATGATGTATCTGTGAGATTTTTTTAAGAAAGATGAGAAAGTTTGTTCCTCTATCCAACACCGACTTGTCCAACTTGTTCAATCCAAACATTTTAAAAGATTTTAAAACATTTTAATACAAATCATTAGAGTGTCAAAAGTTTTGACATTGATCGGCAACCTATCGCCTGATTTGGATAATCAATTAATTTAATAATTTTAAACAATATTTTCGAACGAAAACAAAACAAATTACTTCATTTAGTACTAAATACCAGACTTTGTAATCAAGATCAAATCAAGTTTAATTAGGGCATATTTTATAATGCCATTTAAATTTGAAAATTAACTCATTTAGACATAGTTCAATTAATTTAATTTGATAACTACAAATTGCAAATTTTAGAAAGTTAAAATGATATGAAAGCGAAAGTAAAATTATTTTTAAATTTTAAATAATAAAGTATAAGTTATTGCTTAATTTTAAACAATGTAAAGTTTATCAGGATGATCCTCATAAATTCGTTATGAGGTACCAATAATTTAATTTCATGTAAACCATTTTTTAATGTCACTCTAATAATAACACACCCTACTTATACCATATAATTAACTAAATTAAAATACTAAATTTGTCATAAAAAAATTAAACTGCGCTAAAATTATAAATATCTCTATAGATCATCAAATAAATTAAATTACACTAAGATGATAAATCTCTCTATAACTCCTCGATTATTGGATTCTATTTTAAAAATTATGTTGACTTTATTCTGTCTATCACTAAAATCAAATCTACAATTATTAAACCCTAATTTAGATGTGAGTGAACTCTATGGTGTGATTTTAATCATAGTATTAGTGACATGATGTCATTTTGAGTGTTGGACATTATATAGTATAATTGATGTGTATTATTATTATGGTGGAACATTAAAAAAAGTCTTTCATGGCACTCAATGATGTTGGTTTGTACAAAAATTAATTTAATTATAAAATTATTATTTATATTTATTGCCAAGTGTTTAGAAACCTAAAGGGTCACACAGAATAGAATTACCTTTTGGGTTAAAATGATTTACATAATTATATGATAATTATGACATCTTTTATGCTCTTCAATTCTTTTGGAAGTTGAATGGAGTTTGGTAATAATTCATTTCTTACTTGACATGATAATCTTTTTGGAAGTCTGTATTATTATATATAGATATTTAATATTAGGTCAAGAACAACACAACTCTGTCAATAAGAAATTCCACAAATAAGAAAAATAGTTTTTCTTAATAAATTTCTAAGGTGTTGTTTAGAGGGATCGAGCTTATTAACCTAATATTAAATCAATTATTCGAGGATTTCAAAAGTGTTTTGTGTGGATTACCATTAGAAAACGGACACGTACGTGATTTATTGATTGATTAAATCTCATTCAAGGATTTCGCTAGCATCTCTCGAGGTATAATTTAAAAATATTATCGTTAAAGGTCGTGTGAAAATCAATTATAAAATAATTGTTATATTTTTCGCTACGTTATATACTTTGTTGATTTCCTTAAAGTGGTATGAGAGACTAAATTGATTTATCTATATATTATATACCATGTCATGAATGATAAATATTTGATTTAATTGATAGATTTGAAAATTATTTAATTAAGAAATTCGTTTTTAAATATTATGTGTCAAATATGCAATTTTTGTTTTTATTCGAAACTGACTTTGAATTTTTCAAAAAAAGGGCCCAAAGCAGGATCTGATCTGGCAACACAGCCCAGTTCTCGTCCAAACTGGAGTCATGGGTGTCGTCAGTGAGATCGAACTTCTGATGAAATCGAGCTGCAGTTTCGTCGGGGACTTTGTCTCCCCCGACAAGCTTCTTCCTTGCTATAAAACCGCAAGATACAATCTTGCTGTTAGTGTTATTGTCAAAAAGATTTTTTTTTTGGAAAAAAAAACAGAAAGCAAAGTTTTTCCTGCTTGTGATTTGGAGAAAATGATGATGACGTTATCTGACGTCATCATCTCTCTTATTAAAAAAAGGAAACAAAATGGACATAACAATATCTGAAGCTTGATTTTAAAGACACACTTCCTAATGCAAAAAGAAAAAGTGTTCTTTTAATTATTTTATGGCCCCATTAGTTACTTCTTATTCTAATCAATCGGCCCTGTAATTTTTAAAATTATATTTTAACTCACAAATATTTTAAATAATTCAATTAAATGATTCTAATATAATTAGAAATAGAATATACATTGATAGTCGAGAACAAAGAGTTAAGGAGGCACAATTGTCTGCCTTTATAGGGATAGATCAAAATATTTTTTCTATAGGGGATCAAGTTACCATAAAATTGGGAGTCATGTTAAGGCAGATAAATGAAATAGGGGGATATTTAAATGTCATAGCCAAAAATACCTACTCTCACCACTTTAAGTTGGCCAAATGGCTAGGGAAAATTTCTCTCTCTCAGCAACCACAAGATGAAGGGCAACTGGGGCCATCAACTTCAATGGAGCCACCACCCTCCAGCACTCAAGCAAGTCCTAGCTCCAATGTTGTGCAATTTGCCCCTCCAAAATTCTTGGGAAAGACTCTCTCACCAACCCTTGACTGAATCCCTAATCTTAGGGTTGAGATTGAGAAAGAAAAAATGGAAAAGAAGAAAAGAGTTGCAAGGGAGAAGACAAGTGAGGAGCTATCCAAGCCACCGAAAAAAAAGTGGCAAAGCATAAGCCAAAGGTGGCCAAGAATGTGGAGCCACCAAAAGGCATGCAAAAGGAGGATGCATCAAATAAAGTGCAAGACAAAAGAAATCATCTCCACAATTGATAAGGAGTCACAAACCACTCCATCCCTTGAACAAAATTTGGACACTCAAGTGTCTCGAACACTTTTCAGGGAGTTACTTTACACTTAATCTATTTTCATTCAACCATTCCATGATCGTAAGTGTGAAGGGAGAAGAAGTTTGAAAACAATTGCTTTGGTGTGCTTTCCTTGTATGTTTTCCAAGTTTGAAGTGAAGATGTTTGTTTGTGAAGTGAAGCCATTATGCTTAAAGTGAAGACCTATGCTTAAGATGGTGCTTGTGTTAGGTGTAGTTCTTTTAATTTTAAATAATTGTGTTTAGAGTTGAAACCCTGTAGTTGTTTTAAGTTGTTCATTGTAAAGTAATTATAAATATATGTTATGTATTTGTGTTAATGACTCTTTGGCTTAATTTAGTTTTGAATCATATAAAAGTACACTAATGTGGTTAAGTAGATTTATATACCCAATGTGAAAATTTGGTTTTGACTAAATGTTTAGAGAAGAACTCATAACTAAGTAGTAATTATGGACTCAAGGAGTGGAAAGTTCAAAGTCAAATGAATAAGGGCACTAATTCCATTGACTATGTGAAAAGCACTTGAAGTGGTTTACATAGTACTCTTAAGCTTAAATAGTCATTTCTTTGTTAAGTGTGTTTTGTTTTCTTTTTATTTTACTCTTTTGCTTGAGGATAAGCAAACCTTTAAGTATGAAAGGGTGTAGAGTCTGTCTTATACTACCTCTAATATCTATTTTCTTAGGCTTTTTGCTTTGTTTTTAAGTATGTTTATGGTACTTAAGTGTTTTTTGGGCTCATTTGTAGGATTTATAAGGTGGAGAGCTTAAAGTATTAAAAACGCTTATTTGGAGGCTATTTTGACCAAAAAGTCAACAAGAAGTCAACAAGTCAAAGGAAAATCTACAAGGCAAGGAGGAGAAACCCTAAACCCTAGGATTACGCACTTAGGATTTGAACTCAATTATGCACAAATCATGTTGGATATGAGCTTTGCCCAAGTTAATGCACTCTTTGGGAGGTAAAGGTTAAGATTTGAGTAAAGTGTTTTGGCTTGTGTTTTGCTTTAGGATAGCCACTTTAGCATCACACTCTCTAGGCCAAGGCACATAACTAAGGCCTAAGTTATAAGCACTTAGGGCCAACCACTAGCACCCATGCACAAAACATAGCCGCCATAGCATGCCCAAGGCTAACACTGAGGCAAATAGCCAAGGTCTTAACCTATAACCTAGCACTAGCACATCACACATGCACAAAGCTAGCACACTTAGGCACAAACCCTTAGGCCAACCCAAAACCCTAACACATAAGACCATTTTCAACCTTAGAACACCTTAGAAAACCACTAACCCTTAGAACCCAAACTAGGACAAACCAAGCATACATAACACACAAAACAAGCACACACACACACACAATACACACATACCACACAAGGCATGTTCTACCATGGCATGATTGTCACGGAAAAAATGGCATTCATTTAGGCATTTTTCTCACTTTTCAATCTTTCTCTCTATTTTCATGTACATCTTTGCCTTGACATGATTGTCGCGACAAAGATATACTAGAATCCCTCTATTTCTTTCCCAAACTTCATTTCTTCACTTTCTTAGAATGCCATAGCAATAATACACTAGAATCACACTTTACACACACTTCACTTTAGAACTTAGCTTAGTTTCCTAGGTTTTTAGTACATTTCTACTGTGGCAATCATGCCATTGCAGAACTACACTACACACTCACACACATCACACACAATTCACACAACACACACACATTTTGCACTTTTAACACTTAGGGTTAGGTTTTAATACACTTCTACCGTGGTAATCATGCCACGACAGAACTACACTATTTTTTGCATTTTAGGCATCTTGTTTTATGTGTTGTTAGGTGATAACATATGTAGAAACCATCTCTCTACCTCTAGGTACTTAGAATCTCTCTAAAGAACCTATCTCAAGTTTTAACCTCCCACACCTTTCGCACACCTTTAGAACTAACCCTTAGGACTTCGAACCCAACTCTAGGCTAGAAGTAGAACACTTTAGACCACGTTAGGCTATTATTTCCATGACAATCATGCCACAGGAATAATATACACAAAATCTCACACACTTACCCTAAACCATAAAACCTCCCAAACTTAGGCTATTTCTATTGTGGCATGATTCCATGGCAAAAATGAACACCTAGAGCATGAGGAATAAAGATTAGTGTAGAACTAATTTTTTGTGCTTTGTGAAGTTTGAATTCGTGGTTCCTTAC
Organism: Ophiorrhiza pumila; assembly: GCA_016586305.1. Lineage (NCBI taxonomy): Eukaryota > Viridiplantae > Streptophyta > Magnoliopsida > Gentianales > Rubiaceae > Ophiorrhiza > Ophiorrhiza pumila. The sequence goes on along the minus strand of BLIW01000003.1, from coordinate 23,054,673 downwards.
TTGCAAATTGGTGTTGTAGATCCTTTCTACATGTTTAAGAGATGCTATTCTGTGTGTTTGAACACGAAAGGCATAAAAATGGATAGAATTGGAGATTATGTGCATTTTGAATTTTCAATGCTTGAGTAGTTAATTGTATGATTTTTTGAGTTCTAATTTCCTTGCTAAATAGATATATGTAGTTGCTTGGTTTGCTTGTGAGGTGAGAAGTAATTCAATGTATACAATTTGTTGTTGATCATGAAAACTCATGGTGCTTGAAATTTTGAGCTTGCATCTCAGTTTTACTTGGTTGTAGATAAGCCATTATTATCTTGAATTGTGCAGAAATTTGGTTAAAATGCTTGTGATACCTTATATGGAAATAAACTAAACTTTATTTAGGCATAAGGCACAATATGTTCATTTTCATGGTGAAATTGTGAGTTACACTTTCATGAGCATACCACCCCATTTTGATGACATATATGAAAGACATGATGTGGAAATTATGAAGACGAGTGTTTATAAGTAGGCTAGGGCCTGTAAGTGAAATGTTTCTTTACTAAAAGGTTGATGCCCTATTTTGAATTGTATTTTTTCCAAATGCCTAAGAAAGAGTGAACCATGCTTGTTTAACCCTACCTTGATTGGACAAGTTATTGTTAACTGTTTCAATTGCAATATTCTGTTTATAGCTTACCCAAGTGTTGGTGTTAGAATTATGATTTATGTGTTTTGTAGGTATATAGGGCACCTAAGGGAAAGGGAAAGGTTTTGACCAAGAGTAAACAAGATCATGTCATCTCAAGGGGACAAACTTCTCATGAAGAATCCCCAACAAGAGAAGCCACACCTCCACCTCAAAGTAGGAAACTCACCCTACTTGGAAGCTGTAAAAAAGAGAACACCCCATACAAGAAAGGGGGTTGGTGGTGCAACTCAAGGATTTTAATGATATTATCAAGTTCCATAAGTGGAAAAAGTTTGTTACCCAACCAACTCAAGAGGTAAACATATCCACGATGAGGGAGTTCTACTACAATCTGACAGTAGCGAAGGAATGAGACGTGATGGTGAGGTGAAAGACAGTTCCAATTTCGAGGGATATCATCAACAAGCATTATATACTGTCTACCAATAAGAATAATCAGTACCATAATACTGATTTCTCTAACAAGGAAACAAATATAACAGATATGGCAGTGAGGCTAAAGAAAGCATGGAAGATCAATTAACAAAGGGAGGTGACAAATGTGAAGCAACAATTCCTCAACCTCCCAACCAAGGTGTGGCAGAAATTCATACTATCAAGCTTGTATCCAGGGCAGCATGAGAGAACTTTGAACCTAGCAAGAGCCCTCTTGATCTATTGCATCGACCAAAAGCTAACTATAAATATGGGCAAGCTCATCCTGATGTAGATTCAGTTAGTGCTTAAATCTTAAGAGACAGGGTTTTTCTTTCCCTGCTTGATCACATTCTTGTGCCTAGCAGTTGGTTGCACACAAGAGAAGGAGTATGTGATTGTGAAGCTTACTAGAGCCATCACAGATTCCACAGTGAAGAAGCTCCAAGCAACTATCATAGCCATAGAGGCTAAGGACAAAGCTATGGAGCAAGGGATTTTGACAACTCCCTTGGCTCCATCAATAGGAGAAGCTAAGATGGATGCAATAAAGAAGAAAATGGAATCTGTGGATAAGAATGTCAAGGAGGTCAAGTAGAAAGTGAAGGAAATCAAGAAAGAGGCAAGGAAAATGAAGATAGCATTAGCCATATTCATAGCATGTTTGAGGAGAAATTAGGAAACAAATGAAGGCAACAATTCCTACTAATCTACAGAAAGATGTACCCTCTACATCTCAAGATTAAAGCAAAAAAGTGAGACAACAAGTAATCACAGTAGAGGTGGCAATGCCTGATCAGTTATAAAGTGAAGTCCACCCCACTCATGAGCAAGTGCAAGCTGAAAAGGGAGTTCTATCTCACAAAAAGCAAATACAAGAGGATGCCCAGCATGATCCAAGAAATCTGCAACTAACGGTGATCCAACCCCCATTTGACCTCACAAGTGTGGTGCAAGAGGTGTTGAGGAAGTGTAAGAACCAGTGAATGATTAGGATCACCAGCTAGAAGATAAGATTGAACTAGAGATACAAGAGACTTTGGATGCTATGTCCAAGGAAGTAAAAGAAGAAAAATTAGAGTCAACCAAAGCCCAAGAAGAGAAAGAAAGAAAGCAAGCTTCCTGAGAGTTTAGAGAAGAGCAAGAAGAAGAAAAAGAAGAAGATCAAGCATGCAAAGGAAGCAGCAGCAGCAACAAGTGAAGTACAACCAACTCAAGAAACCAGAAATGAAGAGGAGGTAGCACAAAAGGATCTGGATTCACAACACACCACATAAGGGAGAGGGGTCTTTTCTGTTCCCTTACTCAAGTGCTTGAGGACAAGCACCCCATTAAGTGTAGTAGAGCATGTGCTTTTTATTTTTAAATTTTTGTGGAATTTTTTTGTGGAGTTGTTGTGTTGCTGTTAAAGATGTGCTGCTGATTTTGATGAGTGAATTAAATTAATTTGATGAATTGAATTGGTTGACTTAGTGAATTGATTTGTTGTGTATGTAAATGAATAGTGAAAATAGTTTCTGTTTGAAGTGTTTTTCTTTTATGGGAAGATTGGTATGATTTGAATTTTCTTTGGATTTAATGAGAAAGTGTGATAATTTCTTTTGTATTTGTAAGTTATTTTTAGTTTTTCGTAGAAAGTATTTGTTGTGGGATTAATGTATGCTAGATCCCAATGGTGCTGTGAAAATGTTATGCTTTGATTGATGAATGAAAATACAAACTATTGTGTTGAATTGTCAAGCCATGATGAAATTGTCATTGGTGAAAATGACGAGGGGTAGTGAATAGAAATTGTTTGGTTGCGAACCTTTGTACTAAAAGACATGATACAGAGAACATATAGAAAATATTGGAACTATGAAAGAGAACAAGTTGTGGAATAAGTCATTTTTTAAATTCTAATAAAGCTCACTTTTAGCTAATATACCTTTGAGAACTATGGTGTGAACATACATGCATTGAAGATATGATGTGAACCATAATCATTTATGTGCTCAATGGTGTTCAAAAGAGTGCAAACTTCCAATTTGAGAACTAGACTGCCTTGTAAACATGTGGAAAATGTTTGAATGATATGAGGAACTAGTTTAATTGGAGGTGAGGTATAAACAGCCATAAAACCCTTGGCATGTGGTATTAGTGTGTAATGTTTGCCCATCCTCTATGAAATTGCATAATGAATGGAAACTACATTTGCATATGGAATTCATATGATGGAGTAGAGGTAAAAAGATGCCAAAAACCCAAGGCACATCTATTTGCTTATTTGTGTAGGGAATAACGTTCATTGATCGTCAAACATAATGCACGAGTGTAAGAATGATGTGGGGCTTGTGAGACATAAGTTAAAGGAAGAAGCTAGTTTTCTAACTTAAATTGGTGCTTATTCTTATACTACTTGATTAGTAGTGATAGTTTTGAATATATGGTATCCATGAACATACACTTGCACAAAAAAGGTGCAACTTTACAATTATTGGCATTAATGCACTCTCATCATAGGTAACCTAGGTTTGGGATTGACAATCTAACCATCAACTTATTCTCAACTGAATGACGAAGTTTGAACACAAATTATGCACTGAAGGATGAATATTTCTTTTGGTGCTCATTTCAACTTCTTTAAGATTTAGTTTTTGTGTTATTGCTGGAGGACAAGCAACGTATTAAGTGTAGGGGGTTTGATAAGTTAGTAAATCACCAACTTATTGTCCTTATTTTATCATAAATTTGCTTAAGTTCTCAAGTAAATACAATTATTAATGTTGGATTATGTATTGATTTAGGTGAAAGATCACAAAAGAGCCTAAGAGAATAAGAAATAGTGAAAATACTCAAAAAGGAACAAAAATTCAGAAATCATGGCAGTCAATCAGAGCGCTGCGGGAAGCATGAAAGATCTCACATGGCGTATTGCAATCCACGTCATGAGAAGCAAACAAGCTGGGCGTAACTACACGTAGCCCACGCCGAACTACAGGATCAGTGGGATAAAGGCAGGCGTGTGATAAGGTGACAATTTTCACCTTAGTGGATTCGTTTCACTTATCTTTTGAGCGTTCTTGTAGCATTTTTCTATGTCGTTTTTACGTGTTTTGTAGGACATTGTGGCCAATTATGAGTGAAAAAAGAGCACAAAGAGCTATTTTCTAGCATTTTTAGAGGTTTGGACAGAAGGCTCTAACGCGCCGAGAAAAGTTCTCTGGTGCGCTGCAGAGGATCACGACTGCAACTCAATTTTACCTATTTTGCCCTCTATTTTGAAAGCCACAAAAGGCATTTTGGGAACGTCTGGGACACATACTTTCAACCCTAATCCCTCCCTCATATATTGGGATGTCTTGGAGCCAAGAGGAGGGGAGAAAGAAGAGAGACTAAAATGGGAAAGAAAGGGAGAAAAGAGGGAAGAAGAAGAAATCTAGGCTAGCTTCTTTTAGAACCTCTTGGGGGCACCAACTAGTATTAGATTAGAGTAGATTGTGGTGCCCCCCTCCCCATTTGTGGAAGAAATTCATGTAATACTCATGTGCTTTAAGAGCTTGGAATCAAATGTAAAAGCTTGGATATTTTGCTTGGAATCAACATTTGGAAGGCTTATTTTTGTGTTAAATTAAATGGGTAGTCTCTTTTCCTTGCACTACTTTGCTTATTTCCTTGCTTGTTCATATGTGTTTATGAAGTTCTTATGTGCCATGAGAGGCTAAATTGCTAATACCCTTGGATTGTGGTTATGTGTTATTGATTTAATGTGTTAATGTGTGGTTTTATGCTATGGGTAGCTAGGAATTAAGAAGTACAAGCTAAGTTATTATCTCATCTTAGTAATTCTAATGGTAGACTAGTATGTAGGTGACAAATTAGTAGAGATATCTTAGTCCGTTCTTGCTTCCGCCATAAAGGGGGAATTGATTGGGATATTGAGAGTCCAATGTAGGTTTGATGAACTTGGTAAACATGAACTAGTTTAGTCCTTGCCTTCGCCATAAAAGGGGGAGTAAATTAGGAAGTGATTTTCAAGAGAATGACTCGATTCGACCCTTGCCTCCGCCCATAAAGGAGGGGTTGGATTAGAGAGACATTAGAATTTTGGTTGACATTAGTTAGCTAGTCATTGCCTTCACCATAAAGGGGAAATTGGTTAATTGGTCAATTTTCGGTAAGAGACAATGCATTTAGGTATTTGCCTCCGCCATAAAGGGGGGGACTTAGTTGAATTGGCTCACCCTTAGTCGTAGTGATTCTATAGGATAAACCACACATAACACTCATATTTGAGATAACCAAATCTAATCGTATACTTTAATTACTTGAATCCTCTTCCACATATTTTCATATTTATTTGGTAGTATTAGTATAGTTTAGGTCATTCTTTTGCTTGTTTATACTTCCACTACTACACACACATTTACACTAATTGCATAAACTCATCCCCTTCTTGTAGGAACGATCCCTACTTCCTCTAGCTACACAGCATCGGTGTCTTGATGCACCTTAAATGTCATGAGGATTAGGGTTATAAATGTATTTGATTTAGTTAGGCCTTTGCGACCGTAGCTCCAAAACCGCTATCAGCGTGACCTCATTCAGCCTACATTACATTCAAAAAAGGAGAAAATCATTGCATGGTCAGAGCTTGCCCACGCCAAACTGCAAAACCACTGAAAAGAGAGCTCGCGTGACACGCTGCAAACTACGCCATGTACTCTAAGGCAGGATTTGCATGGCGCAGCCTGGGACACCCTATGTGAGCTGACATGTTACTATACTTGGTGAACTTTTTGTACTTTTTACAGCTTTTACGTTAGTGGTCCTTCTCCCACCTACTTTTTGGGATCCAACATGTATTCCTAAGTTTTTTAGAGGCTTATTTACATTTTTAGAACTTAAAAAGTAGCTAGAAAAGGGGACTTAATTTGTAATTAGTACAACAAGAAACAAGAGGTGGAAAAAAAGACTTGGAGAGAGAACTTCTTCTTCTCCAAGCAAGCTAGAACTACACTAGAGATCCAAGATTAAAGAGGAAGATTGATAGGAAAAGGTGGAACTTTTGGTTGAATTTACAAGAGAAGTTTCATCTTTAACTAAGGGTGACATCATTCTTGTTATTTATGGCTTTTATATCAATTTTTTACATGTTTAATTTGCTTAAAGCTACCATGAGTGGCTAAAACTTGAAGGGTGGCCATGGGGATGACTAGTGGGTCTAGTAAAGCTTGATTTTGTGATGAAATCTTATCTTGGGTATGTTAATGAGAGACCTTGTATGCTTAATTTTACGCTTCCATAGTAATGCACATTTGTTGTCTATTGAAGTCATGGGTGAAATCATTGGTGTAATGAGATAATATAGCTATTAGTGTGACAGGGGGTTGTTTAGGATCCATTCATCTAGCTATTAAGGTAAAGAATTAGAATGTCTTTGCATGGCTTCTAGTAGAAAGGCAAGGAGAATAACCCTAACCAAAATATTACAAAAACATAGAAAAACCCTAAAAATAATAAAAAAACAATTTTATTTCTGTTGTATGCTAGCATCATGACATGGAATGCTGAGCTTATTCAATTAAAAAGAAAAACCTATCTAATGTGCTGCATGCGATGTAGCTTACTATTTGCATCTTCTATCCCAGGCCTCTAAATGTATGATTCATCTTCCACAATAAGAAGGAGCACCTTGGATTTCGTATGCTAACATAACCTACTATCACTTGGTAAACTTGATAGAAATCGGATGAAGGGGTTTTCTTAGGATATTCAGGAGTTAGAAAAGTTTATAGAGTTTAGAAGAAAAGATCCCTAGTTATAGAACAAGTAATTCATGTCATCTTTGATGAAAATAACACAAATAAAAAACTTGAAATTAGTGATAAAGAGGCAAGATTAGAAAAAAAAGGAGAAAATCTATTAAATGAGCTAAATAATAATAAAGATAATAAAAATTCATCAAAACTTAGTGAAATTCCGTAAAATGATGAAATTCAAAAAGAATGTTCAAATATATCAAGTAATGATCAACTTTGAGTTTGGAAGCTCATTTAAAATCATACAAAAGAGTTGATCATAGGAAATCTATCTAGAGGAATAAACACAAGATCATCTATACAAGTTAATCTTTTAAATAACTTGGCATTTTTATCTTAAATTGAACCTAAAAATATAAGTAAAAAGATTTAAAATATTATAATTGGATTGTAGCTATGTAAGAAGATCTAAATCAATTTGAAAGAAGTAAAGTTTGGATTCTAATAAAAAGACCAAAAAACTACTCAATCATAAGAACTAAGTAGGTATTTAGAAACAAAGTGAATTAGGAGTGGTAATGAGAAACAAATCTAGGTTAGTAGCTCAAGGATATAGGCAAGAAGTAAGTATATACTATGATAAAATGTTTGCTCCCATGGCAAGGTTTAAGTCTATAAAGATGTTACTTGTATATGCATGCTTTAAAAGATTTAAATTCTTTCAAATGGATGTTAAAAATGTCTTCCTCAATAGCTATAATAAAAAACAAGCTTATGTTGTGCAACCACCGGCTTTAAAAATAATGAATTTTTAAACAATGTATATAAGATAATTGTAGGTCCTAAGGGCAACCTAAGAGGAGGGAGGGGAGTGAATCAGGTTTCTAAAAATCTTTACTAATTTTTGTCTTAATTCACAAGTGTTCTACACAACTTTTATTTTTATATCAATCAAGAAAATTAAGTGGAATATGTGAATTTACTTTAATACACTAGCACTAGTGATTAAGAGATCAATTTTACCAACACAAATTCACTACTCAATATCAACACAAATGTAAGAACATAAATCAATATTAATCAAGCATAAAGATAAAACAATAATAAAAATGAGACACGATAATTATAGTGGTTCAAGTCTCCCCTTGGAACACTCGACATCCACTGCCTAAGTTTTTTTATTTGGAATTTCACAATTCAATAAATGATTTCTTCAGCAAGGGGTGAGATCCAATCCTCAAATTCCACAATTACAAACAAGGTAAAATCAACTCAATAGCTACACCAAGCTATGAGAATGATATTTTACTCTCCACCTAGGAGAAACCTCTTTGATCTTACCAATATGTTGAATACAAGATGAAATTCCGTCATTTAGGGTAGATGAGACTAATGAATGCACTTCTACTTTTTCTCTCCAAGACACTTGATTACAAACAATAATGTTAGCTCAAAATAAGAAATAAGATAACTTAATGGAAGCTCAATTAAATATGTTGGTTGGAGAATAATTTGCTCTTGATAGAATTGAGAGCATTTTTTGCACTTTGAAATTGCTCAATAAATGTTCTTAGTAAAAACCCTAACATAAAAATTCACTTTTGTATGGCCAATTGAGAATTGTGGTAGGTGGAGCATTAAATGCTCAAAACTATTCGTTATTCACTTTAAAAATGGAATTCAGGCAACCTATATCAGGTTTAGATGTCCAAATGTATCATGGAAAACCCTAATTTTCAAAATTGATGAATTTGGATGTCCGAACCTCCTGGAGATCGCCCGAATACATATTAGAATTTAAATCAACTTTTGGTCAAAAGTACGTTCTAACGTCAGAATCTTAGGGAAGGTCATCCAAACTCATTTTTCACATGAAAATAAGAATGGCTAATTCAGATGTCCAAAATCAGGGGAGGTCATCCAAATACACTTTACAGATTCAAATGAAAAATTTTAAAAGTGAATTCGGGCGTCCGAATTGGACTGGAGGTCGTCCGAATTCATACAAAGTTGATTTTTTTAAATCTTTGATTTTGTTGAAAATATATTTGAAACATATAATGTTGTGCATTGTTTTTTTTTGTATCAAATTCATTTTGTAAAATGCATTTTGTAAATGTTTGAGTTTTCAAATGGTTAATTTATTCATTCGAGCTAACTTACAGCATTTAGTTTTAGGGGTTTGGGAACTTTGAATACTAACACGTCTTCAAGTCTCGTCTATCCTTTGAGTTTTTGCTTTTTCATGTTTTACCCCTAACTTAATCACATGCTCAACAAATCATTAGTATACATAATTATGTTTTTCATTATTAAAATAAATGGATTAAGACATAACATGTCTAACTAATTAAAGCACTATATGATCTAAAACAATCTCCTAGACCTTGATATGAAAGATTTAGTGGAGTCTAATAGAAAAAGGATTTCAAATGGCATAATTGATACTACTTAGTCAATAAATGTTCTAAAAATACTACTTCTTGTACAAATCTATGTTGATAACATAATTTTTGGTGTTACAAATGAAATCTTGTATGATGAATTTTCAAAACTAATGCAATAAGAATTTGAAATAAGTGTGATAGGAATATTAACATTTTTCTTTGTTTGCAAATTAAATAAATGGATGAAGTTATTATAATAAATCAATAAAAATATACTAAGGAGTTGTTAAAAAAAATGTCACGGAAGAGTTTAAACCTATGGGCACACCAGTAAGTACTTCAACTAAATTAGACAACGATGAAAATTGAATAAAAGTTGAAGAAAAATTATACAGGGGGAATGATAAGTAGTTTACTCTACCTAACAACATGTAGGCCATATATCATGTATATCGTGTGTTTGTGTTAGATTCCAATCATGTGCTAATTTAACCAATCACATTTAATAGTGATAAAAAGAATCTTTAGATATCATAAGAGCACATTTGATAATGGAATATAGTATCCTAAATCAAACAAATTTGATTTAGTAGGGTTCACCAATTCAGACTTCCCCAAATGTAAGGTTGATAGAAAAAGTACTAGTGGAACTTGTAATTTTCTATGAAAATTATTAGTTTCATGGTCTAGTAGAAAATAAGCATCCGTTTTCATACTAAATGAAACGACTTTCACTTTCCATAAACAAAATGAAAGAAAATCAACCTCTTCCTGCAATTACGGTTAGTCTCACTCCTAACTTTTTATTACTAAAACATCCTGATACCAGACATCACGCATTAGACTGATTGATCTTTAAGGCTGAAAAAATGACATTCAAGACCTTATTAATTTAGGGAAAATTGAGTCACCAAGGGCAAACAGTCTCGATTAACTACTAATACCTGTGTCCATTGGCGAGAACTAAGATGGTTAGTAGTGCCAGCCAATTATGTCTTGACCCTTGCTAATCCATGAATTCTTCAGACCAAGCTAGGCTTACAGGGATAGTCGAAGAAATTCCTCAGCGCATTGTAACCACTACTTTAACTCTCGATGTCTTTGAGTTCCTATTAGAGAAAGAAAGCTTCCATCACGAGTTTAGATCCTTTTTTAATTCCAGGGATAGGGTCTTAAATTATTCCATTTTGGTTCGAAAACAAGCTTTCGGCAAAACATGTAAAATTTGTGAAAATGTTGCCTAATCTATAGGCAAGGGCAAATTATAGTAATTTGTTCCAACTCGAGACATAAAAAGGGCCGGGATAAGCAAACTCGCTAAAGAAACTGGATACATACATAAAATAAATAAGGAACTCTTTTAACATGAAATGATAAAATACGAAAAAAGCTATATCCATAATTCATTCACGTAAGAATGGACATATAGTTCTCGTAAGAGTACGCATACAATACCAAAAAGAGTTATTCATATTCATGTGAGAATGAATATTAGCGGCCTAAATTGTTATGCTTAAATCTTTTGGATGAAGCAACTTTTTTAAATTTTAGATTAAATTTTGGATGTGTATCCACTAAGTATGATAACACTAGTAATATCAGTCTCACCAAAAATCTCAATCAACATTTTAGAAGTAAGTACACTGATATTAAACACCAATTCATTCGTGATCTAGTGCTCAAATAAAGAAGTTTAAATTTAGTATATTCCAATAAAAGAACAATTAGTAGATATATTCACAAAACTCGTATTAGAAGAGCAATTTATCTTCTTAAGATCACAAATTAGTGTCATAAGTACAGAATTTGGTAACAAAACATCATTTTGGCAAAAATTCTAAATTCAGATAGGTGTTTCAAAAGACCTAGTCGTCTGAATGTACTTATTAATCTTAAAAGGAAGTACGGATGACCTCCTAATGTTTCTTCCATTTGAATTTACTTTTCAAAAAAAATTGAGTTTTTTTTGGAGTTTCAAACGACCCTCTGAGGGTGACCAGTTTGAAACTGTCACGCGTATGTTAAAATATATTCTTTTTCAACAGTTTTTCAAAATAGCTAAGAATAACTTACAAACCTACAAAAAACACTACTCTTCACCTTTCTTAATCTTACATTTTTTTCACTAATTAATTACCAAATTAGCTTTCAAATCTTGTTCTTCATCAACATATGAGCACTTTCACCAATGAAAATTTCTCATTTCATCAAAATCTCTTCACTTGAATCACAAGCCCTATTTTTCACCACAATTTCCATTTCGAGAATCTAGGTGCTTTTGTTCATATTTTGGTCCAAACTTTGAGTGTTTTTAGTCATTATTATAATGATTAGGTTCTAGTTTGGTTAATTTTACTCATCAAGCCACATATTGAAGTTTTTGATTTTCAAGCACTAAGTTAATTCGGGGTTACATTAAATTGGTCAAAATGAGTTCTAGGAATGCTCCAAATAGGATTAAGGTTACCGCTAAACACAACTTCCATCATGGTTCGTCTTCTCGTAGCTTTGATCATGGTAATCCATCTTCTCCTCTTTATTCTCCTTCTCCTCCACCATCTAGGTTTATTAATAATGAGTGTGAAGCTATACATAACAGTTATGTTAGCTCAGATAAATTCATAATTTTCCCTAGGAGTGCTAGATAAGAGGACTTTAGTGATCTCCCTATAGTGCTTGATAAACTTTGTTATCAGAAATTGGTAGATTTTGCAATGGCCAATGAACCGGTGTATAGTGACCTTGTATATAAATTTTATGCAAATCTTCATAGGCCACTAATGAGGGTTGAATTTTACTACAAATATAATAACTCAAAAATAGATTTCTAAAACAACAAGTACTCTTCAGTTCATAGGAGACTAATTCCTTCTTAGCAAGTACTTCTATCACGCATATAAGCTAAGAGTTACAATCCTATTACAACTCTTACGTTACAGCAAACCCTCCTTCAAGGTATGTTATTAGAGTTTCATTACAACTCTAATTCAGGTATGTATTCCATATATACAACCCTTCTCACACATGAGAAGGGCATTCGATACTAGTATTTGGAATTACATGCTAAAAAAGGCTTAAGGTTCATTACTGACTTAGGCATCAGAGTATCTTCCCTGGGACAAATCCTGGGGACTTTTTGCAGATCTTCGGAGTGCTGAGGACGATTAAACGACCTGCCAGTGACGTATCACTGACGTGAGTTTTTCCACACTCATCAATTGGCGCCCACCGTGGGGCTGAAAGCAATATGCCTTCTACTCGATTACAATTGTCAAAGCGTGACCAATAGCCCAAGACGGAACAACCAAGGACGGAACAGTGACCCCAGAATTCTCCAGTTACTGAGCACCAAGGGGAGAATAATCCTTTGATAAGAGAAAACCAAGAAAGTTCATCCACCAAAACCCCTATTCAGGACGGAACGGGCGCTAGTCCTCAGAACCAAGGTGGTAGTTTATCCTATATTTGATTTAGATTCGCTTGATATCCTTAAGTTTCTGATAGAGAATGGAGAACGGGTTAAAACCATGATCGCGAATCGTGCTCCAGTTAATCTAGCTGAACGTCATACCCGTGAAACTCAGCAACGAGAAGAGCGGAATCAAGCTATTCGTGAGCGGGATCTCCGGCAAAGGCTCTGAGATGGGCAGGAACTCAGGACAAGGGCTGAGGAATGCGCTGATAAGAGGAACAGAGATCACATCTCGGTTTCATCTCAACGAAGGGATTCACCGAACAAAAACATACGCCAAGTCCATTATCGTCAGCGTACCAGAGCTGAAGGTTACGTTGGTGATAACCGATATAGGTCGTATGAAACAAGGGATTATAATCTACGATTTGGGGACATCGGTCCATCCGACCTGCCACCCACTTTATTGCCAAAAGATTATAGTGATTCAGACGAGAAATCTCCATTTGTGGATGACGTGGAAAATTACCCTCTTCCACATAAATTCAAAATGCCGAATGTGTTATACTACAACGGAGAAGGAGATCCAGTAGAACATGTGCACCATTACGTGCAGAGCATGAGGATTTATAACTACCCTGACCAGATCATGTGCAAATGTTTTGGGGTAACTCTGATGGGAACTGCACGATTGTGGTATGACAACCTTACACCCAAGATGTTTCGTAAATTCAGTGAAATCAAAGCAGCTTTTAAGAACAGATTTGTGCAACGACAGAAGTTTGTGAAAACCAGTGTTGAGCTACTCAATGTTAAGCAAGGAGATTCAGAGTCCTTAACTCAATACATCGATAGATTTATAAATGAAAGTCTTGAAGTAGGATACAGGTCGGAAAAAGTAGTCATTAGAGCATTCACAAATGGTTTGAGACTTGGGAGGTTATACAAGGATTTTGTAATAGATCCTCCTACCAGCGTCGAAGACATGATAAAACGAGCCTAGAAATTCGCAAAAGGTTAAGATGCGGATAAGCAAAAACGAGACAATGACAGAGGACCTGATAAGAGGAAAGATGATAAAGCAAAAACATCTGGTGGGGGAAATCCAAAGCAGAAGTTCGATAAAGGACAATTCAGCTCGTCCACAACTGGAGAAGACAAGAATTTTACTTTATTGAATAAAACAAGAACCAACATACTGGCTATCTTGGAGAACCGAGGAAACGTGAGGTATCCACAGCGGATGTCAGGTCCGGATAACAAACGGAATAAAAAATTCTTCTGTAAGTTTCATAACCAACATGGGCATGACACAGAACATTGCAAAGACCTCAGAAAATATATTGAGGAATTGATTCAGAACGGTCATTTAAAAGAGTTCGTCCGAGCAAGTAACCCATCTCACCGACCTGATGATATGAAAGATCCAGATATTCCTGATGAAAAAAGGAGAAAGGATAATGGTGGTGATAAAAATCCCGATCTAAACAGAAACATCACGGAAGTAATTCACACCATTATCAGAGGACCCTATGATGGAGATTCGATGAACTCCAAAAAATCGAAGAACAGAAGAGTTCCCGATCAAGAGCCAGTTCACAAACGGTTTAAGCCAACAGATACTATAACCTTTTTAGAAGAAGATGCAGTACCGACCAGATTCCCACATACTGATGCATTGCTAATTAAAGCAGTCATTGCTAATAAGAAAGTCCACAGAATATATGTAGATGATGGCAGTTCGACCGATATTATCTACTACGAAACTTGCCAAAAAATGGGTATCGACAAGAAACAGTTAAAACCTTGTCATTCACACCTAATTGGCTTTTCGGGAGAAACATCTATGCCAATCGGCACGATAAACCTGCCAGTGACATTGGGAGAATATTCCAAGGAAAGACTCATCTACGTTGAGTGCACAGTCCTTAATGTCACATCTCCATACAATGTCATTCTTGGACGACCTGCCATGGTGCAATTGAAGGCTATTTTTGGTCTCCATACCATCTTGTTATGAAATTCCTTACGGAGGCTGGGGTTGCAACGATACGAGACGATCAGAAGTTGGCAAGAGAATGTCATATGATTGCTTTAAAAGGCAGTAAAAAGAAGCAAATAGAAAATGTTAACTGTGTTGAAGCAGAAAAGCGAGCTGAATATGTGATGTTAACTGAAAAGGTAGAAGCTGTCTCATTGGATGAATCAAAAGTAGACAAGACAGTTCTCATCGGATCATCATTTCCTGTGGGGATAAAGAGATCATTAACAAATATCTTATCGAAATTCAAAGATGTCTTTGCTTGGAGTCCAGATGACATGAAAGGAGTATCTGCAGACCTAATGGTTCACAAATTAAACATCGACAAGTCTGCTCAGGTGATCAGACAAACGAAAAAAAAGTATGTTCCAGATCGTAATCGGGCCATATCTGAAGAAGTTGATAAACTGCTGAAGGCAAAGATAATCAAAGAAATTTTTTATCCGACCTGGCTTGCCAATCCTGTTATGGTTCCAAAACCAGATGCTTCATTAAGGATGTGTATAGATTATACAAACCTGAATAAGGCTTGCCCAAAGGATTGTTATCCTTTGCCTATAATAGACCAGAAAGTGGATCGACCTCCGGCTTTGAGGTCTTATATTTTCTGGACGCATACAAAGGATATCATCAAATTCATATGGACGAGGATGATGCAGAAAAGACAGCTTTCATAACTGAGAAGGGTGTGTATTGTTATACTAAAATGCCTTTTGGGTTGAAGAACGCTGGGGCTACATATCAGCGATTGGTGGATAAAATATTCTCCGATCAGATTGGAAGGAACTTGGAAATTTATGTTGATGACATGCTTATCAAAAGCAGAAGAATAGAAACTTTCTTGGACGATGTGAGAGAGACTTTGGAGAAATTGCGTGAAACAGGTCTTAAACTAAACCCAAAGAAATGTATGTTTGGAGTAGGATCGGGAAAATTTCTTGATCACATGGTCTCACATCGGGGAATTGCAGCAAATCAAGAAAAGATCCAGGTGATCTTAGACATGAAGCCTCCCCAAAGCTTAAATGAGGTGCAGAAGCTTACAAGTCGTTAGCTGCATTAAACCGTTTTTTGTCAAGATCGGCTGATCGCAGCTTACCATTCTTCAAGGCATTAAGAAAAGCAAAAAATTTTGAGCGGGACGAAAGCTGCAATAAAGCATTTGAAGTTCTGAAAAGGTACTTTTCAGAAGTGCAAGTGTTCTCCACCCCGATTCACTGTGAAATTTTGTATTTGTACTTGGCAGCAAGCGATTCAGCCATAAGTGCAGTCCTAGTCAGAGACAATCAGGGAACACAAAAACCAGTGTATTACACAAGTCGTGCTTTACAAGGAGCCGAACAGAGATATCCTATGATGGAGAAATTAGCACTCGTTCTCATTAACGCTTCAAGAAGATTGAAATCGTATTTTCAGGCACATGAAATCCATGTCTTAACCGATAAACCACTAAGGCAAATTCTGCAAAAACCTGATTCATCTGGAAGACTTATGAAGTGGGCAATCGAGTTGGGAGAATACGACATCATATTCTCACCTCGAACGGCGATAAAAGGTCAGGCACTTGTTGATTTCATAGTAGAAGTTTCTGGTACAGAAGAGAATTGTTTAAAGGAGGACGATCTGAGAAACCCTTTGGAAGAAAAAGAAGGTTTTTGGATTTTATTTGTCGATGGAGCCTCAAGCGAGTACGGTTCAGTAGCTGGATTGATACTAACAAATCCAAATGGACAGGAATTCACTTATGCTTTACGATTTGAATTCAAAGCAACAAATAATGAAGGATGAAATTAGCTTATCAAATGGGCGTGAAAAGTTACAAGTTTACAGTGATTCTCAGCTCATTGTCAACCAAGTAACTGGGGAGTACGAGGCCCGAGATCTGAATATGAAAAAATATTTGGAGAAAATTGAAGACCTAAAGAAAAAATTTCAAGAGTTTTTGATTGAACGCGTCCCCGAGCTTAGAACAAACGAGCAAACACGCTTAGTAAGTTGGGGTCATCGGCACATGCTCACCTCACAAAGAAGGTTCTGGTTGAAGTCTTGCCAACAAGAAGAATTGAGGAATTGCAAATTCTTGTAGTTGATGACGTGGGCGA
Organism: Ophiorrhiza pumila; assembly: GCA_016586305.1. Classification (NCBI taxonomy): domain Eukaryota; kingdom Viridiplantae; phylum Streptophyta; class Magnoliopsida; order Gentianales; family Rubiaceae; genus Ophiorrhiza; species Ophiorrhiza pumila. The sequence continues at coordinate 23,037,882 of BLIW01000003.1, read as the reverse complement.
AACTTGGATGACTCCAATCATTAAGTTTCTGACAAATGGCGAACTGCCCCCAGACAAAGTCGCAGCTCGTAGACTCGCCTTACGATCAGCCAGGTACACTATTTAGAACGGAATTTTGTTCAAAAAAGGTTATCTCATGCCTTGGTTACGTTGTATAGGACCAGAACAGGCGATGTACGTGTTGAAGGAAATCCACCTTGGCTCATGTGAGAGTTATGTCGAAGCACGCATGTTGGCTAGAAAGGCGTTGCTGGCAGGATATTATTGGCCCACAATGAATATGGATTCTCATGAACTGGTGCAAAAATGTCCTAAGTGTTAGATTCACGCTGTTGTCAAGCATGTTCCACAAACCGAGATGACCACAATCCAGAGTCCTTGGCCATTCGCTCAATGGGGAATTGACATTGCTGGACCATTTCTTGAGGCTCCTGGTCGGTTAAAGCACCTGGTAGTGGCTATTGATTACTTCACTAAGTGGGTAGAAGCCGAACCACTCGTGCGAATTTCCGGAAAAAGTATGATTAAGTTCGTCTGGAGGCAGATAGTGTGTTGGTTCGGAATACCAAACACAATCATATCTGACAATGGCACGCAGTTTGCAAGTGATCCATTCAAAAGCTGGTGCGAAGAGCTGAACATAAGACAGCATTTCACGTCAGTAGCACATCTACAGGCCAACGGACAAACCGAGGTCACAAACAGTATAATTGTTGAATTTGAAGAAAAGACTGGAAAGAGCTAAGGGAGATTGGGTTGAAGAACTGCCGAATGTTCTGTGGGCGTACGAACTACCCCAAGAATGGCTACTCGAGAAACTCCCTTCAGTCTAGCTTATGGGTCTGAAGCTGTTATACCTATAGAGATTGGACTTCCAAGCCTAAGAACAATCCACTACGTTTCAGAATTAAATTCTGAAGAACTGCGTTTAATCTTGGACTTGTTAGAAGAGAAACATGCAATAGCACACCTCGCTGAAGCCAAGTATAAAGCCGATATGGCCCGATATTATGATCGGCGAGTCAGAAAAACTCAGTTGCAACCTGGCGACTTGGTTCTAAGAAAGAATGAAGCCAGTCGAGTTGAAGGACTCAAAAAGCTTAATCCGAACTGGGAAGGACCTTACAAGGTTGTGCAGGTCGGAGGATCAGGAAGTTACAAGTTGGAAACCTTGGATGGGAGAACTATCCCAAGGTGTGGAACATCACCAACTTGAGAAGATATTATCAATAATTTCAGTTGTTTTCAGTTCATTTTTCGTTAAAGTTAGCACATTGATGCTTTAATAAGTATAATGCAGCTTTAATGCTACATAGCAATAAAATAACTCATTATGAGTACGTTCTTATATATTGAGTTCATTTTTAGATTACATATGTTCATTTTACATGACAAGTTCGATTATAATCGGCTTATACGATTTTATATCACAATATCTGATCTTCCGTCAAAAAGGAAAATGGTCAGATCAAATAAGAAATCCGATCCAATTCAAATTGATTGATTTCAGGTCATACATTTGATTTTCCGTCCAAAAGGAAAAATATCTAATCAAATGCAAGTTCAATTCATGTCGAATTAACTCGCTATGATTTTCTGCAAAACAGGAAAAATATACTAACGAATTTAATTCGTATCGGCTCATTCGATTTTTCAGATCAGACTATTCTCAACTTAGATGGATAATTAAACTTAGTTTTCGTTTAATATAAACGATTTCTCCTAAGTTTGATCGAGTATGGATTATTTGTTTACATGCTGATTCAAAACAAATTAAGTTGCCAAATACGCGTAACAAAAGTTGATACGGAAGACATCAAAACGTATAAAAATTGCACAAATCAACAATTTAGGAATTCAAAAATTTATCCAAAAAGACCAAAAATTGGTCAACTATTGTTCAGGGAATATTTTAAAACCTACAGCTCTATTACAAAATACTTTGAGCTCGCAGGCTCAGATTCCTTCATCTGCTCACGAAGGCACATATGGGCAACCATCAACCAGCAATAGTTTCAGATCGTCGAAGGCCTGGTTTAGAGCTTCCACAAACTTGACATTATAATCCTTTTCAGAAGTTATGTCCAACTTGGGAACTTTATCGTTGAGAGCGACTAGAGCCATGTGATAGCCGTGGTTACGGGCTGGGGTACACAATTTGACCAGCGTCTTCCTCAGATGACAAGAAGTTTGAAATCAACTGAGAAAAGCTCTCTCCCGTCAGGAAAGCAACCCGAGATTCCAACAAACGAAGTCATTCCGTTAGCTCATCATTGGAATCCCTGACAGCTTTCAGGTCATCCTGAAGAAGCTCGTTCTCGTGCTTTAGCTCAGAATTCACACTCTCCGGCTCAGATGATTTCTCCTTCTCTGTTTTCAAGGAAGAAGTGAGGGTTTTGACTTCTTCAATGTTGGCATCTTTGTCAGCAGAACGTTTATCCACTTCAGAAATTCCCTCGCTGCGGTTTATCACCTCAGAGGCTAGAACCATAACCTGGGAAAAAAAAGAAAGAAAAAAAGGGAATGGTCAGCAAGCGAGGATGTACAGAGAAGACAGCTATAACAAAAATGAAGTAAATACATCACCTGAGCAACACCCAGCTCTAGGCCTTCATGCAAAGAAGCTGTGGTAGACCTTCTCATCATCTTTCTGTCCCGACGAGGACAGGAGTTGTAAATAAAATTGGGCGCTGTCTCCATGGTAAGTCAGTCATTGATACCCATTTGTAGGTCAGGTCGGAAGGAATTAAGGGGATAGCTACCATCACCCTCCAGTTCTTTAGAATAAGGGACGAAGATGTCCCCAAGAAGTGAGGGACCCGATATGTCGTCCTCGACAACTTCGAACTCAACAAATCGGGCCTTTTTCTGAGCCTCTTCGGCAGAGCTCTCACCTTTCTTCTTCTCAAGCACTTTTTAAACTTGCTTAAGAGATTTTCCGATTCCAGGAGGAGGTTTCTTTCCTTTTCCTTTAGCCGCCGAAAAAGAGGGTTTGGGATTTTTGACTTCCAATTTCACCTCGGTAGTAGAAGCTGAGCTGGTGGGAATCTCTTTTGTAGGTACCCCCTAGGTGGAAGCTATGTTGTTGTCTGTAGTTACGGGCTCAGGAATATCATCAAAGAGGTCTATGATGTTGCTCACTGAAAAAGAACACACAAATTCGATCAAAACAGAACATGAAAATTTAAATAAGATAGAACAAGGGATGAAAGGCTATACCCTCATTTCCATTCACTACATGCTCCGGGTGGTCGGATGGAAGAATGGCCGGACTTATCCTGCCGATACTAACAATCGTTCAAGAAAGAAATTTGTGTTAAGCACTCGTTTCTCACTTTCTAATTTTTCAGCCAGGTCGGCTGGGAGTTTCTTCATAGATAGTCGCCCTTACTATGGCCTTGCATATGCCAAAAAAAAATTGTTGAACTTATCAACATACATTCATAAATAACTGTGTAACTTAAATTTTTTTGCAGAGCTGAATATATGCAAATTTTATAATCAATTACTTACGTGTAGACATTAGAGCCCTCGACTTTTTTTAAAATTATTTACTGCAAATCCCTAGGACTATCATTACATAGCCTAAAGCCTGGCTATTTCTGTGCATAAAACGATTACAATTTGTCTTTTTAATGTTTAACTTCTTAAATAAAACTTATTATAGCTAGAAATTTATTATTGCCACAACGTTTTAAACCATGATTTAAAAGCTCATTATTAGGAGTATAAAATTAGAACTACAACGAAAAAAATACCAATATGTACATAATTAAAAAATGGATTTATTATTCTTTTGAGCCCAATTTTTAAAAGCTAGCTACTTTGCAACATTTTATATAAATTTTTATACCAAATTAGGCCTTATGCTTACATTTAGAAAAAACCAGATTAGATCAGCCTTTCAATTTTTTTTATTTAACCTCTACACAATTTATAGGATATTTCTACAGTAGTTATTATATTATATATTAAACAAGCTTAAAAAACAATCCAATATACCAAGGTTTAGAATAGCTTTTTATATGACAGTACCAAATTGCCGAATTTATCAACAGCTCTTTATAATAATCTTGCCATGACAATTATTTCTGTCAAACTCTGTATATGTAAAGGTTACAACCCAAAACTCTTGTATAAACATCAAATCGTTCTAATATTTTTATAATTAAATGCTGCACATTTGTAAGGCTATTATTATATAGTCCAAAATTTGGCTTCTTTGCTGAAAAGAAACCCTACAACGCTCGCTTTTCAAGTTCGGCTACTAAAGTGAAGATTATTACAAGCCAAAATTTATGACTATCATAATATTTCAAATGATCATCTAAAAACTTTTTATTTGGGGTATCAGATTAGCAATGCAGGGGGAAAAGTGCTAAGATATACGCCATTATCAAATTTATTTATTATTGTCAATTTCCAGCCCAGTTTTTAAAAAGCACCGCTTTAAATATATATACACGTAATTGTTGCAAATTTCTAGACTTATCATTATATATATAATTTAGAACTAGGCTATTTTAGTGGACAAAATGATTACAATCTCTGGTTTCTAAGTTTAGTTGTCCAGATACAGATTATTACAACTGAAACTCTATTACTATCATCATTCAAAACTTTTTTATTGGGACTATAAAACTAGAAATGCACCGAGAAGAGTGACAATATATACATCAATATCAAATTCAATTATTACTCCTTTTTTTAAACCCATTTTTTTAAAGCCAAAATGCTCAATATATATATTAAGTATATAACACATTATAGCTTCCCTACTTTTATTTGTAAGCCTTTACCTTTGCTATTAGAAAGCTTCACCCTAATCTTAAGAAACAATCTTGCTAGGCACTTCTAAGAAACCATTAACAGCTTCTTTTCAACTTTTTGCCTTTCTTCTTGCTATTTAAAACTACCTAACTGTTAACAATTACCTTGCTTTCATCTGGGTTCAACTTGGTAGATTGGCTTCTTACTTATTTAATGCCTTATGCTTCTACTTTTAGGCTATAACTATATATGTCCATATTCAAATGCATAAATCTGCTTTTAAGCCATTAAATATGTTTTTTTGTTTACTATTCTAATTTGTTAACTATTTTACCTGATTGTTTTACGATTTTTTACAATATTTAAGGCTTAGAATCTCTCAATAACTTTGTAAAACGACATCAATTCCAACTTTAAAATCTTGCTATAAACTTCTATTTAGATATGTCGGCAGACATGAATCACTGCTTTCTTAATCTGTTCTTAGCTATGAATAAGATCAACTCTTTAGAATTGTTCCTTATAAATTGCTATTGCAATTTTTTATACAAAGTAATTTCCAAGAATAGATTTCAATCATGCCAAGAAAGAGGAAATATAACTGTGCTGAAGACAGCAGAAACCAGCAGCAACAATGCCGACAAGAGAAAAAATCTCAAAAACCACCAAAAACTTCTTTACCATCTATTACCAGCCAACAAATCACAACCATACTTGATGCAAAAACAACACATCAACTTGTACTCAGAACTTCATGTTCAACTGAACATGCTTCAACATCTGCACAAAATCAGCAAGCTCAAAAGCCAAACCCAATTATGTCTGCTTCGAATTCTATAACAACAACCAATCAAGGTATATGTTTTCTGCTTGTTAGCTCTTTAGTACAAAAACCTATATTTAAATACTTTGCAGTGCTATTACATATTCATTTTGTATTTAATCTTAGCAGGGCTAAATCCAAAACCAGTCATTATAGCCGATCCTTTGCAAAATATAATGACTGAGCCCCAAATCTTACCTGATGTACCGAATTGTACATATTGTCATGCTAAAAGAATCTATTTAGATCCACCTCATTTCTGCTGTTCTAAGGGAGAAATTAGGCTACTACAGAGCCAAATGCCTGAGCAATTAAAGATGTTATATGTTGATAATTCAAAAAATGGAGATGATTTTCGAAATAATATTCGCAGTTATAATAACATGTTTGCATTCACATCACTTGGTGCTCACTCAGATAAGATGTTCAATAGGCGGGTAGATGGGGTATATACATATAGAGTTCAAGGACAAGTCTATCATTTTATACCCCCACTTACACCTATAGAATCTCAAAAACCAACCAATGTACAATTATATTTTTTTGATACGGAACATGAGATTGATAACCGTTTTTCTATCTCTGAAAAATTCGACAAAAACGTGATTATAAAACTAGCCACTTTATTAAGAACCAATCCTTATTCAATCTTTTTCAGAAACCTAGGAACTGTTGAACATTTAGAAACTTATAACATCATTTTAAAAGCAGTTCCTAATTTAGACCAAAGAACATTCAACAAACCAAATACATCAGAAGTTGCAGCTATATGGGCTGAACCAGAAAATAGTGAAGAATATAATACTCAACATATACGAGTTTATCCTAAGCAGGGGCCAATTCAGATTGTCAAACATTATTTTGGCTGTTATGATCCAATGCAATATCCATTACTGTTTACCAGTGGTGAGCCTGGTTGGCACCCAGGAATAAAAAGACTGGTTTCAAAGGCAGATAGAGAGAACTGTATCAAAACATGTGAAAAAGAAAGAGAATTTGATGTACGAAACTTTGCAGATGCCAACATTTCTATAGAGGCTGAGAAAGCAGGTATTTCAGATATAAATTTCTGTCCTGTCTCAACTATACATATATATATTAATTATTATTACTTTTATAATATCTAACAATCTTTTTAAATTTCCTATAGGTACATCAAAAAATCAAAAAAAAAAATCTGTCGTGTCTTGTAGAGAATATTATTGCTATAAGCTCCAAATGAGGCCTGATGATATGTCATTTCTATTACATACAGGTAGGCTTTTACAACAATTTGTTGTTGATATGTATATTAAAATTGAAACATCAAGGCTTGAATTTTTAAAGTCAATAGAATTTCAAAATCGTATGAGGACAGAAATTTATAAAGGTGTCATAGATAGTATTATAAAAGGTCATGATTCAGGTATTGACATTGGCAAAAGAGTTATATTACCTACTTCTTTTGTTGGTGGCCCTAGAGACATGCACAAACGATATATGGATGCTATGAGCCTTGTACAGCATTATGGTAAACCAGATCTATTTATTACCATGACTGCTAATCCAGGTTGGTCGGAAATTTGTAGTCAAAAATTAGAATCTGATGAAACACAAAATAGGCCAGATTTAATAGCAAGAATATTTAGAGCTAAGCTTGAGCTTTTGAAAATTGAATTGTTTAAGAAAAATATATTTGGAATTGTTATTGCATACACATATGTAATTGAATTTCAAAAAAGAGGCTTGCCCCATGCTCATTTTCTTATTATTCTTAATCCCAAATCAAAATTTTATTCTCCTGCAGCATGTGACAGAATTGTAAGTGCTGAATTACCAGATATGAGCAGCCATCCTTATCTCTATGCATTGGTTGCAAGACATATGATGCATGGGCCTTGCGGAAGTCTTAATCCAAATTGTCACTGCATGAAACCAGATTCTGGCTGTAAGTATCAATACCCAAAAGAATTTTCAGCTACAACAATTTATGGAGAAAACACTTATCCTACTTATCGGCGTAGATATGATGAAAGGTTAGTCAAAATACGTGGCCATTATTTAGATAACCGTTGGGTAGTTCCTTATAGCCCATATTTACTTGCAAAATTTAATTGTCATATCAATGTCGAAATTTGTTCAACAATTCGTGCTATCAAATATATATTCAAATATATTTACAAAGGACATGATAAAATTGCATATAATCTTGCATTACAACAGCCTGATGGAACAATTGATGAGATCAAAAACTTTCAAATAGCACGGTGGGTTTCTCCACCGGAAGCTATATGGAGAATATTCAGGTTCGATCTAAATGAAACATGTCCAGCTGTTATAAGCCTTCCTATCCATTTAGAAAATGAGCAAAATATAGTCTTTAAATCTACACAATCATTGCTCAGTATCGTTAACAACCCTGTTTGTAAAAAAACTATGCTTACTCAATATTTTTTTATGAATAGGACAGATTTGTATGCACAAAATTTGAATTGTTTATATGTTGAATTTCCAGAGTACTTTATATGGAATGCCCAATTGAAAGAATGGCAGCGCCGCAAAAAAAGAAAGGTTATTGGAAGGCTACATAGTATACACCCATCTCAAGGTGAAAAATATTATTTACGACTACTTTTAATGCATCTCAAGGAGCTACTTCATTTACAGATTTAAGAACTGTTAATGGTGAGGTGACAAGTACATACAAATCAGCAGTTGAATTATTAGGCCTGTTTCAGAATAATGATGTTGCATACGTTTGTATGCAAGAAAGTACTCAGTATATGATGCCAGCTGCCCTAAGACAATTGTTTGCAACTTTGCTTGTTTATTTGAATCCAAAACATACGAAGCAGTTATGGATAGACTTTGAGGGAAATCTTTCTGAAGACTTTGGTCAAAACAAGGCGTCAGACCATAGTCAGATAAGGAAAAAAACATTATATGCAATAGATGATTGTTTGCACTCTATGAATAAATCATTGCAAGATTTTAGTATTATTGATGATCCAAAAGAGTTACAACAAGTTGATAGCCTCAGCCAAGAATTGGAAGCTGAATTAAATATTATTGTTTCAACAGAAGACCTAAAGGCAATATCAAAACTAAACAGAGACCAAAAAGATGCTTATCAGGCTATAATATATCATATAGACCAAGGTTTGGCAAAGGCATTCTTTATTGATGGTCCAGCAGGTACAGGTAAGACATTCCTCTATAAATGTTTACTTGCAAAGGTTAGGTCAGAAGGTGGAATAGCACTCGCAACAGCCAGTTCAGGAGTTGCAGCTTCTATTCTTCCAGGTGGAAGAACGGCACATCATGATACAAATAGATCATACAATATAAGCAAACAAGGTACATTGGCTCATTTATTGAGAATTGCAAAACTCATTATTTGGGATGAAGCAACAATGATGAAAAGAGACATTATTGAACATTTTGATAGAGCTTTAAGAGATGTAACAAATGTTGATCAACTTTTTGGTGGGAAAGTTATAGTATTTGGCGGCGATTTCAGACAAACGCTACCAGTTATCCCTAAAGGTTCGAAAGAGGATATCATAAATGCAAGTATTGTTATGTCACCACTTTGGCCTAGATTTGAGAAACTACAATTACAACAGAATATGAGAGCACAATCTGATCCTATGTTTTCAGAATATTTGCTTCAAATAGGGAATGGCCTTGAAGAAATGAACGGAGACAACCAGATTCAGATTCCAAATACTATGAATATTCCATTTGTTGATGAAACGACATCATTACAGGCTCTTATGAAGGCTATTTTCCCAGATTTAAGCCATTTTACCACTGATCTAAACTCCGTTATTAATAGAGCACTTCTTACAACAAGGAATGATTTTGTTCATGACATGAATAACATGTTGATAAGCAAGTTTCCAGGAGAAGAATTTATATATTATAGCATTGATGAGGCCATTAATCCTATGGATCAGGTTGATCAACTAGATTTGCTACATTCATTGACTCCTCAAGGTTTTCCGCCACATCAGCTTATTCTAAAGATCAATTCTCCTATTATGTTATTACGAAACATCAATCCAGCTAAGGGGTTGTCAAACGGAACCCGGCTTATTTGCAAGGCATTCGACAAAAACATTATCCTGGCGGAAATCTCTACTGGTTCATATGTTGGTACACCTGTTTTTATTCCACGAATTATGCTTGAGTGTTCAAAGCATGATTTCAGTTCTATACCCTTCAAAAGAACACAATTTCCAGTACGCTTATGCTTTGCAATGACTATTAACAAAGCTCAAGGCCAAACATTAGATTTTGTTGGCATATATTTGAAAGAACCTGTTTTCTCACATGGCCAGTTATATGTTGCTTTGTCAAGGGCTAAAAGCGCAAAGCAAGTGAAAGTGTTGATCAGGCCTCTAACTACTGCTACTGCTAGCACTAACTGGACAAAAAACGAAATATATACTGAAGTCTTATCAACAATTGCTCCAGATTTATTTATTTAGCCCAATATCCAAATGTTATATTCCTCAATATTATTAGCCTAGACTTTTAATTCCTATGTATAGATTTGATTATTGCCAATATTTAAAACAAATCAGTATATAAATTGGATTTATAAGCATTACCTACTTATTTTAATATCTTTAAAAGATTTAATTGCATTTACTAATATATTTAAAGGTTGTACTGTATACTGTTAGGCAGATACTGCTTTATATACTTTTATTTGATTATGTCATGATATACAGGTAAACTTTTTTTATAAGACCATACTAACTTCACTTTTTTTATGATCTTACAGATTTTTCTATATACTTAGACAAAGATGGAGAACAGATGTATCCCCATTTCAGCCTTAACAGATACCGCTAAGGATTGGGTAGCCAAGCTAATTTTAGTTGAAAAGACACCCATACGAACTGGAAAAGAATCAGGAGGTGCATACCAACGATTTGTTTTTAATGATGCTCAGGTACATATATATTGTCATACACAACTATTTACTTTAGACTTAAATGAGTTAAATAATGTATTTAAAATTAATTCTACAGAAAAATAGCATCCAAGCAGTTGCCTATAGTGAGGACGTGCATCAACTTGACAGAGTTTTACAGCTTTACAAGACGTTTTACATTGGCAATGCAATTATAAGGCCAATTGTAGGAACGTTTCCACGCTATGGGGCCTCTTGTTACCAAATGATACTGAAGAAAAGCGCTTTTATAAAACAACTCCACCAATCAATGGAGCTGCCACTGATTGATTACTATAACTTCACCAAATTTGCTGATTTTGGTGAAAAAATGGACAACCCCGACTTGAAAATCAGTTAAGTTTATAACTTTTTTATAATTATTTTGTATTAATAAGAAGCTACATCTTTTTCATTTCAATTCGTAACTCATAATTAGTTATTATAACCCATTTTCCCTCTAATTAATAACTATACTTTTATACAGATATCTTAGCTGCTGTAATACATACTCTTCCATCACGGACTGTGCCAGTGAAAGGAAGAAGTGTTCCTATTCAAGAATTCATCATTTTAAATGAAGAGTAATGCTCATTTTCATTTGCTATACTATACTCTAAGCTAAAGCAAACCCCAATACAATTCATTATTATGCAGTAACAAACTTATATTTTTTCCATTTTGATTATTATGCAGGTGCAGACCAATGATCTTTACATTTTGGGAAGATTTTTTACACATGGAAGCACCATATATCATTAATAATGTCCATGAAATGCCAATCATCTTAGGCACACGCTTAGCAATCACATCGTTTCATGGTAATATTTATTCTTCGACTACTGAACAACTTAATATAGCTTTATAACTATATGTAATTTCTTAAATATCAGGAATCTCAGTTCGAACCATGTCAAACAGCATGATTCTATTTGACCCTCCTTTACCACAAACTCTAGAGCTAAAAACCTGGTAAGTCTACACCTAAATATAGCAATAATCTTGCATGTTTAAAACTGTTGGTGTATTTTTCTGCTCCTAGAAACTAATTTATTATTCATATAGGTTACAAGCAAATACAGCTCATATTGAAAAGATCGTGGCAGAAAAGCTGTATGAAAAGCAACACCAGATTATTAGCACTCCTTCTGACACCCAAGTTCGCAAAATAAGCCAATTACTGAGCCTCACTGAAACAGTAACTAATTTACTTTTCCTATTCTAAAATATAGATGCTCAAACTATTGCCAAAACAAATATCTATTCATTTATATACATATACGAAGAAAACTAAACACTTATTCTTTTATTGTTTTACCTTTAGATCAAATCATGCTGGGTCAAAGCTGAGGTGAAGATAAAGAATCCAGCGCAGAAATTCTACTATCTTATTTGCCCAAACTGTTCCAAGATGACTGGGGCAGGCCTCGATATGGAATTTACTTGCTTATATTGCGCTGCAACATCTCCCACACCTCAAGCTCAGTAAGTTACATATAAAAAAAATTATATTAACAAATGAAATTATATACTAACTTAATAACTTAATTTATATAATAACTAGGATATATTAATTTTTTTCCCGTAGGCTTCGATTTCAGGTAGATTTATGTGATGGTTCTGCAAGCTTACAAGCTTCAATTGATAAAAAGGATGCAGAATCACTACTGGGTCTAACAATTGAACAGGTTATAAGCATGGAAAAAGAGGTACACATATGTACTACTCTGCTATGCCATTGGTTTTTTCTTTATTATAATAATACTACTAACTCAACAAATAATATGCAACTATACAGCATCAAGAAATAGATTGCGATGCTTTCAACGACAAATTTGATGGCCTTAAACTGTTATTTCATCTACGGATCACTAACTTCATGACCAGAACAGGACAGGGAACACGGTATAATATTATAACGTGTTTGCCAACAGAAAGCCAATCTTTCAAACTATTACAAATCACAGAGGCAGGAACATCTGCAGAAACTGCAACAGGAACAAAGTTTGATCCCAGTATAGCTAAATTTCCTGATATTACAAGCTCACAAATAGTTGAAAAACCTAGCCATGTTTTACCACCTGATGTTACAAAGACTCCAGCAAAAGAAGTAATACCTGCTGAAAAAAAACCAGAGCCAAGCAGAGCTACAGCAAGTCTACCTGCAAAAAGATCCTTAGACCCGACATTTGGAAAAGAAAGCAAGCAAGGTAAAACTAGCAAATAATCATTCCTGCTTTCAAACAATATACTTAACCACAATAACATTTTGAACTTTGTAAAACCCTATATAAATCTGATTTACCATGTATTTTGTTTGACCTAATGTAAATTATGCTACTCATTACAAATGCTCTTTTTACTATAAATATTGCAGCTCTGTACCAAATATTACATTTAATAGTTTTAAACATCATATTAACTACACTCCCTTCCTAAAGAAATTTAGCCACTTCAATAATTATTAGCATTACTATTATAAGGTCATATGTTAGGCACTTATTCACCACTTTAGTTATCCTTGCTTGACAATCAACTATGGTAAAAGCCAATTTTGCAACTGAAAACATCTGCAATTTCAAAAATGAGAACCCAGCTAATACAACACGAAGGAATAAATTTAAGAACAAATTAAAAAAAGCCCAACCGAGATAACAAGAAGTGCAACAAAGATAAAGAAGTACAAAACAATCTTATACTAAGATCATATGGTTTGCCTATCTGAATTTGGACATGGCTTCAGCATATTGTTAGGCCAACTTCTCAACTTCTTTAGTAGATCATATTTAAACATACATAAAGTACTATAGATAAAAGACAAATAAGATTATATGAGAAAGTTTAGAAAAATATTTTATTCTAACATTTTTATAATTAAAAAAAATGCACAAGAACCGTATTGACTTAATTTTTCTCAATCATTATGATCTCATGGAAATCGTGCATATATCAACAACTTATAAGCTTTTAAACAAATATTTCATTGCAGAACCAGTAAGCAAGTTTTTTAGAGAAGCAATATAAAAGAATAACTTTGAGCATTAAAATGCCACATAAAGGTAATAATTAATAAAAAACTTTCTACATAAACAGCAACAATCTTTTATTGCCCGCAACACAAACTAACAATGAATAAAAAAATGTCCAAAAGAATAAATTTCAAAACTCTTCACCTTGTCCCTATTAAGGTAACCAAAAGGTAGACCATGTTCCCAGATCCTTGGGAAAAAAATGAAAATAAATAAATAGCTTTAAGAGCACACATATTTTGATTTTCAAAGCAGACAGAAGCAACTGCATTACACATACTTTGATTAGTACGTACCCTTGTTTACAGCAAGGCTATGAAAGTTAAAACTCCTTTTTGCCTAACAGACATAGTATTCAACCAATATACCAATCTATTTATCAAACAAAAACCCAAAACTAATCCTACAAAACAAAAAATTTTTAAAGGCTATATACAAAAAATTAGTACGAGGCATTGTTTACACCAAGTCTACGGAGATAAAATATTTATCTCCTTTTCTTCTGACAGTCCTGGTTTCCAGCCGATATACTAATCTTTTTATTAAACAATAGATTAAAACTAATATTCTAAATAAGCAAATCTTTAATACTTATATACAAAATATTAATATACAATGTTATTGTATAAAACCTAGGGAAAAAACAACCCCTACTCTTGTAACAAACATAATTCCCAATGCTAATCTATTTATAAAACAAAAAACTAAATGCCTACTTCGTTTTATCTCCTCTTAAACATAAAACTCATGTCATAAATTAACAAATCTCCAAAATATATATATATATATATATGTAAGATTAGTAGATTACATTATTAACACCAAACCTATGAAAATTAAAGATCCTTTTCGCCTGACAAACATAATGTTCAACCAATATACCAATCTATACATCAAACAAAGAATTAAAATTGAACCTACAAATTAACAAATTTTTAAAACCTATATACAAAAGATTAGTACGTGGCATTGTTTACACCAAGTCTACGGAAATAAAATATTTATCTCCTTTTCTTCTGACAGTCCTGGTTTCCAGCCAATATACTAATCTCTTCATAAAACAATAGATTAAAACTCATCTTCTAAATAAACACATCTTTATTAATTATATATAAAATATTAGTACGTAATGTTACTATATGAAGCCTATGAAAACAAAATCCCCTCTTCTTGCAATAAACATAGTTGTTAATACTAATCTGCTCATAAAATCAAAAACTAAATGCCCATTTTCTTCTATTTGTTATTACTATATATATATATATATATATATACACGTTCTGAACTTCAATCTAGAACAAACCAAAAACACGCAAAAAACAGAATAAATAACCGAAAAACATATTAATGATGACAAAATTTATACAAGATCAAGCAGAAATGATAAACCATTGGATCTGAGCAAGAAGCTTGTTTTAAAGCAGAAATCAAAAGCTTAACTTTTTGCTTAAGCTTTTCCCAGCAAATCTTTAACCTTATCTGTGAGAAATGCCTTCCCTGAACCAAAAACATATCCAGAAATTGTACTCAAAACAATTTATAACTTCAGCCGCTCACACTAAAGCCCAAGTCTTCACATGTATATAGGAAATGCCATAGAAATAATTAAAACTAAAGCACAGCATTTGAGTACATTAATAATGATCTACGAAAGGGGCTTAACTCGCCTTCTTCTTCGGTGATTCAAATCAATTCTTAACTATTGCATCCTTTGTCCAAATGATGGCCTTTCTCAACACCCAAATCATAGTGAAACGATACGTAGAGGCTGGATATAACATTCAGCAGAAAGAAAGATTCTTTCTATGATCTCGTAACTAAACCTCTTTCTTCTTTTAAACAAGTCTAATAAGCAAGAAAATTGTTATAATTAGAATTAAGGATCAACCAAGATATATCAGAATACAAACAAAACAAAATGATTGTATGCAATTCCCAGCGAAACAAATGGCCGGAACAAACAACAACTATGATTGGCTACATATATAAACTTAACTTAATTAACCTATAGCTAATTTCCACCAAATTGCATTTGACAACTCTTAGCAACAAACAGTTCTAAAATTAAAGGCGGCAACCTTTCCTCCCAAAATTTCTAATATATAGAATACAAAACCTAGCCAAAAAAATAAGCCCAAACCTGTACAAATAACAAATTCACTTTAGCCAAAAAAAGAACAAACCTAAATAGACAGCCCAATAATAATATTAACCAGTATAAGCCCACAAGTGTAGCTCTGGGTTGCCGCACTTTGTGCGGCAATGCCTATACTAGTTAGGAATAAAGTACGAACCCCCCTTCGTAGTATGTTGATAGGTCGGTCCATTCGTGCATTGTAACGTGTGAGATTTATAGGAATGAGAAAGATCTTCATGGAAGTTGTGGTTGGACTCATTTGTTTAGTGTTTGATATAGAAATCTTGGGTAGCATACGAAGACAATCTTACATGTATTTATACCATTCATATATGCCATTGATTCTTTTCTTTTTTCTCAAAAAAAAAAAAAGAAAAAAAAAGAAAAAAATGGCTTTAGCAAAATATATAATAACAGATTACTCTCTTGTTTGTAATTCTGAATCAAAACCTTCCAATTAAAAACATGCATCTTCTAGGAACCACAGCTATTGAGATTTCATAAACTCTCTCATATATTTGAAAGTAAAAGTTTTAAAAATTTTCAAGATGTGAAAGTTGAGAAAAATAATTACACAAACAAAAGAATGCGTGATGAAGTGGTTAGAAAAGGAAATCTCAAATTATCACGATATGATAGCTAAGAATGTGACCATGGCTGTAAGCTTGGAAGGAATCCCTTTACTGGAATATATATATCTAATGTGACCATTGAGTTGTCCAAGAATGTAAAGAAGCTACCTTGGAACTGCATTGATATTGTGGGGATTTCAAGTGGTTCCACTTCTAAGCCTTGCAATTTATTACCAGACGAAGGAGAAGAGAGCCCTCGTAATTGTAACTTACCCACAGAACACATACCTATTGAGGTTTGTTAGTGAATTATTAGAATTTATAGTGCATAATAACTATTGAATGGAAAGCTAACTTTGGTAATCAGTGGGAAGTATTCAGGAAAAGGAAATCCACCTATGACCCTTTAGCAATCCTAGCTCCCGGTCAGAGAATTTTAAAAAAAGCAGTATCCTTTCAATGACATTGACATCTTGGTTATATCAGAAATTTTTTAGTAGATAGAGTAGAATCATGTTGGAGGAGTAAGTTTGTCTGTGTCTAGCCCTTGCAAACTTCTAGAGTGCCAAAAGCATTGTGCACAAAGCTTACACCTTATTATCTAAAACAAGTAGGGTAGTAATGCACAAAGTGTAAATAATCTTGTAATTTTGTACAAGAACTGCAGCAAGGAGTAAGTATTTGCTTTGTTTTTTCGACGATCATACTACAAGCAAAGGCAACTTCTGAGCATATTTCCCAACATAAATTTCTATTCCATCCCACTTACAAAAAGTGAAAACCAAACAAATGGATGCCTAAGAAAAAGGGGAAAAAATGTGGAAAGTTGCAGTGGGATAAACTTCTTGTTAATGAAAAGAAAATAAAATTTTTAAACAGAAACCATCTCAAGGTTAAGAGTGACATTAGGTAAAGATTTAATCACCAGGAAACAGAGTCAAGTCTAACAGAATAAGTACCAGATAAAACACAGAAACTCCAAATGACAAGGCACGACTAAAGAACTACTTTTCAGACTCTGTCCAGCCAAGGCCAGGTCTGCTGATCTCTTCTTGTGGTTCTTCATAGACTCGAGCATCAAGAAGCGAAGCTTCAAAGTCTGTGAAGTCACTGGCAACAGGAAGGAAACTACTTATATCATCCCAAGCTCCAAATCCTCCTGCCCGTATAACATCATCAGCTGAAATAGAAGCCTCCATGTTTACTTCACCTTGCGCATCCATGTATGCTGGAGGTACATCTTTTTTGACATTTTTCCCAACTTCAATGTCATCTATGACTTCTTGCGGATTATCTCTTTGGTAACCTTGGTTCTCATTGGAATCGTCTCTCCTATTTAGCTCTGATTGAACAAATTCAACAATCTCAATTTTCGTGCTGTCATCACTCCCACCTTAAGAAGATAAAATTCACGAGATCAAAGAACAACTTAAGAAGATAATGCAATACAGAATCTAAAGTAAAGGAGATGACCATGCAAAAAACTGCAGCAGGAGTCTAGATTAAACATGGTACCACAGTATTAAGTGGTTGCAATCCTGACAACTAAAGGGGGGCTAAATTCATGGATCCTGAATGCGATATAGATGAAAAAAATCCTGGAAGAACCAGTAACTAAGCTCCATCTACAGAGTAGGCTGTCTTTTCTTATTCTAGACAGAGCATTGATCAACCTAAGCTTAATCTTTGTCCTCGCTACTACACACTGTGACATGCTATTTAGAGTACATATGTTAAACCCCTATAATTACACTGAATTGCTAACCTGGCCTGCATCGATATCAGTCTGAAATTTCCTTGCAGCAGCACCAGAAGTAGTGAAAATAGCAGCACCATTGCCGTATGTGTAGGATAGGACAACAGTTGAATTCACATTACTTAACAGATTGGTTTGTTATTCATTTAGTACAAAAAGAAGAAAGAGGAATTACTTATTTTTGTTAACAATGTTTATGGCCTCATCCAAGCTGTCAGCCTAAAGAGAAAGGAGAAAAATGTTAATGGACCTGAAATAAGTATGAGTGAATAAAAAGTCACGAAAAGTTAATAGTAACAAACCTGCATGCAAATGAGAACAGGGCCAAATATCTCCTCCTGCAAAAACACATCCTCCGGCAGTAGGTTAAGTACACAGAAGAGAGAGATGAGCAATACATTCTACTGACCATAGGGTTATCTGTTTGTATTATCCTTTCTTTCCTTCTCTCTCACGCTTTAATTGTATTTTCATTACTTTTAGGTTGGGGGAGGGATGGGTGTTGGTTGTGCACGGCCAAAGGTGAGAAGAAGAGTGAAAGAATGCATTTGATAAAATAATAAATACCTTATAGCATTCATATCAGAAGTCACACCAGACAAGATGGTTGGACCGATAAAGTTTCCTTCTTCATATCCTGGGACCTGTTAATAAAATATTTGAGACTGAAAAATTCTACCACTATATAAAAATCTAAGCAACCACAAACCATCAACAAGTGACAGTACCTAAAAATATTTGCTTTAGCATTTTAACCACTAAACATAGAATATCAAGTCTTGTCCCTAAGTTTCATTCTATGAAATAAGAAGTGGCAAGCAATTTTTGTTCAAGTGAGGCCTTCATCTTAATATGTAATGCCATATATGTCAGAGGTACTTCCGAATGTCTTAGCATCATTACAAGCAACTATCCAACAGAAAAGAACTATGCATACACTGACAATTAAACAAAGCAATCCTGCATCGTCATCCAAAGCATTTATTCAATTACTCAAGCACAAGATAATCAATGTAAAAAGATGCGAATGAATCATTTTGCTCAGAATTAGCACACACAAATTTTGTACATAAAAACACTTCCTCTTTTTCTTTTTTTTTTTATGATTTTGACATGCATTATTTCAAAGCTACATTAAATTAAGTAAACAGAAGAAACGTAAAGAACTAATACCATCATTGTTATGCAGGTTTACAAAAATTAGCGTCGGCCAAAAAATTTAAAATCTGAACATTACAGACCAACAATAATTTAATATTTGCAGAACTAAGAAGATGAAGGAAAAAGGGAAACACACCACAATGTCTCTTCCATCAAGTAATATTCTGGCACCACTTTCTGTGCCACTTTGAATCAATGTGCATATCCTTTGTTTTGCCTGTTTGATGCAGTAAGTTTATCTAAAAATTAAATGATGAAGAATCCGCATAATGACCGATTCATCTATGGAATGTCAACATAATAGATTTATAGGTAATACGATAAATTCGAGGGAGCTAGGAAGGAAAAATCCATCTTTTCTTCAATATTGATATCCATTGGAACCTGAGCAAAAGAAACATAATATGCACACCTTAAAAGCCAAGACTTTAAATTGTCTATTGATTTTGATGATATAAAATGAATCTTTCATCACCGACTGCATCATTCTCATGATTACATCAAATTTATTGCACGCTCAAAATTTGAATTAATTGAAAATCAAGTTGGCATGAATGAAATGGATGTTAATTTTCTGGTCATGTTAGCAGTAAGTAGCATTACACACCTCTAAATGTATTCAAGATGTAGTTCATATTTTTGTATTCAAGATGTAGTTCATATTTTTTTTCTCTTTACTCATTTATTCTTCCTTTCGAATAGAGGGGAAAAAATGCCTGAATTATAATACATGTAGTATTGCAGACAAGAAGTGAACCTGAAAAATAGAACTTGACTTTACCATGCTTCTAAAAATTCCATTTCTTCAAGTTTGTTAAGAAAATTCTTGTTAACTCAAAGAACAACCATTATTCTTCATTCCAATTCTCAAATAAAAAAGCATCAATATTTATAATAGTAACATAAAATCAAAGGACTAACAACATAAAATGGCGAAGCCTATATTCTTTGTGGGTAAAAAAATATCAATAAACCATACTTCCCCTTGTATAAATAAGAATCCAACAAAAATTCAATCTTTCAATACCTAACTTTGAAAGCTTCCACAATTTCCTCAAACCCAACTAAGAAAATATTAAGTTGGTCAATAGAAGGTATTTGTTTTTGTTAAATACCACATTCCATTTTCTTTCATGACTTATCAAAACTAATAATCACAAATGCTAGCCCATTTTTGCACCAAATTCTCACTGAATAAAGCACGGAACATTTTTTAAATTAAAAAGCAGATTAAATTAATGTTTTACATCATTGGAAACAACATCAATTTATACCTTGTCAATGTTCTAACATTTTCCCTTTATAGTTGCAGTTCAAAAATAATCACAGAACAAATCTTGATTTTACTCAGCTTAAGTAAGCTAGTAGTACAGAACTTCAATGCAACTTTCTGTTGAAGAATTCAAAAGTGAAACTTGTAAAGTATTTTCATTGCTAAATAAACTTAGCATTTCTTATCACAAATACTCAACCTAAAAATTCTTTAAAAAAATACGAAAACCCATTGTTATAAATTGCATAATAGAGAATACAAAATCAGCATTAAAACTAGAGTGAGAACCTACAAAAGAAAGCCATGAAACCATAGTAAATCTAAAATGCATACTTGGATTGGGAGAAAAATAAATTATAAGAATTAATAAAAAGAGGTTAATAGCCCACATAACATATTAAAAATAACAAGAAGGAAGAAATTCAGTCATCAGATTAAGCAATTCTTCAAGCTTTGTTTAAATAATTTTATCGAATTCCTGCACAAAGAATATGGAAGCTTATTAGTTTAGTTTCCAAATTTTCAAGATTTCTAAGTAGCTTTGGCTTCTCCCTATAGCACTTTGTCCATCATAACATACTATAGGCCAACAAATGAAATCCTCTTTGCCATACTTTAAAATTATTATACAGTAAAAGTAAAAAAATTAGACAAAAAATGCCTATCAAACTACAAGAAATTTAAAAATAATATATACAACGCACATGATAGTGAATTGATTACTAGAATCATAGCTGACAAGCAAAACCAGGATATTAGAGGCAGAAATAGAAATGTAGTAGAAACGTTTGAAAAGAAATTACAATCAAAACAAAAGTAACACTGCACAAAAATAATATATTCAACTCCCAAACCTAAAAAAGAGTCTAGAAAACCAAAATCTCAAAAAAGAACAAACATAGAAAGAGATCAGAAGAACCAAGAACGATATAATTTAAATGGTAGAGCCGAATCGGAACCCCTTACAAAAGTAAGAAGGCCCCTGTGCACCAAAGGAAAATCATTATACCTTTACACAGAGGGTAAACCAGTATCAACGATGATCTAACTAATCAGTATAAAGAAAAAATTATAGTTAAAAAAATTAACAATGTATTTAATAACAGAAAACCACCCGTTATGAAACAGAGTAAAAAAAGTAATGATGTGGAAGATTAAGTTAGTAGGCACATGGAGAATGACACTGGTAACTCCCTTAACCTTTTCCCATCGTTTTTTTACTCTGTTTTTGGCAGAATTTGGTACTGCAGCTCACTGGGTATGCATTCATGAGCATCTAACATAGAGTTGCGTAACAAATTTTTTAAACTTCTCTCTTAATTACATATCCACCTTATCCCCCAACCCTAGGTCTCTTCGTGGGGAAATTTATAGAATTCCTTTTATTTATCTGAAATAACAACCCAAGCACTCAAACTTCATACATACTACTTAAGGAATTGGAAATTTTACAATATATGTCACTTGAAGGAGAGAACTTCGAAAAGCAAACATATGATGATTACACAAAAGTCTGTTTCTAAACCTACCATCTAAACTTGTGCAGACAACTGATCTCACAAATGTCACTCCTAAAATTAAAATTATTCCATGTATATAAGGTTATGCAAATCAAATTCTAAAAGTTCACTTCACAAATCTATGCATGAATTAATAAATACATTTCATGCTATCATGAACAGAACACCAAAATAGCACTTTAGACCAGAATGCCGAGATTCTAACACTTCAAGTACATTACAACAATGAACAGTTGTTTGATTGAATACTCACTGCATCTTCCATTGTTGCACGCCATCCTTACTGATAGGTATGTCGCGTACTTGCAATTTTATCTTTTACACTAACGTAGTAGTGCTGAGAAGGATCGTATCCACAGGGAAGGAGGTGGTTCAAGAATTTTGAAAAAATTGTTCTAAAAGTTTTGTCACAGAAACTAGTCACGAGAGAGAATGAAATATCAACACAAAAGAAACAAGAACAAGGAATAAAAGGTAGCAATAAACAAGTAAGAACAGATATCCTAGGGTTTCCACACCGGATGAATACTTCTTCAGGTGACCGATGCAATGCAATTGGCAATCGTGAGCAATAGAGGAGATTTATGTTGCCTGAGAACCTAACCTATAGCCAGCTTGACGACCGCGCTACATGCTTTGTCCCTTAACACTAATCTTTCCCATGGCGAGGCCTAAGATCAGTGGATGTAAACCGCAACATCTCAACTCTCCAGGTTAACTACTCTAACATGCAATTCCTAGGAACTCCCATGGCGAGGCCCGACCTAGGTATACATGTCTTCGTTTGCTAACATAGAGAATTTCTTTTACACTTCTTCCTAAAGTTTCATTTCATCGAAGCTTCCCATGGCGAGGCTGAATCTTAGAAATGAGATAATCACAGAATGCAAGTGTAAAGACTTAGAAAACCACTCTTAGTTCTCATCTCATGCATCTTCACTAACGTTGGTGAATCAATCCTCAACTTAGCATGGCGACCACAATCGAAGCTTGATCCATTCACAATCAGCGCAGAGATATGAAATTAAACAGATTTCAAGTAATAAATTCAAGTGCGATTTCAATCTTTATCAATTACGTCAATTACATAGCATCAAATCTCCTAAATCATGTATTCATCCGTTTAG
The DNA here is from genome assembly GCA_016586305.1 of Ophiorrhiza pumila. Lineage (NCBI taxonomy): Eukaryota > Viridiplantae > Streptophyta > Magnoliopsida > Gentianales > Rubiaceae > Ophiorrhiza > Ophiorrhiza pumila. The sequence continues at coordinate 23,014,772 of BLIW01000003.1, read as the reverse complement.
AACCCTAAGATATCACACAATTAGCCAGAAAATTCCATATTCAACTCATATTCATCAAATTCCAGCATTAAACAGTTCAATTCCATCAAATTGAAAGATTTCACCGATTAAAGTGTAGAGGAATGTCAAATGCTCTTTCGATTGAGTTCAATATGTAATCTCCGGTACAAAGTCGCGCGATCGGAAATGAAATCGGAGTCCTATTTCTAGAGAGAGAAAATCCTAGAGAGAGAAAGTTAGAGAGAGAAACTTTCTCTCTCTAGTTCAAAAGTCTGTTAACTATCTAGAATGATCTCACTCTCAAAAGATCTAACTAAATCCTCTATTTATAGGGAATTACAAAACGTAAATGGTACGCAAACGTAAAATGGCTACATTATTACAGAAATGCCACTGCACAATATCAAATGACCCGCAAGTCATCACGGTCAATATCTGGCTTCATGCTTTCCATCCATAGTTCCCCATGCCTTCATCAAAATAAGCACGCCACTGAGCCTTCCACGCTCACGCCTTCGTGAATCCCTGCACAAGAAATCCATTCCAACACTTAGCTGAAATCTTAGCAGCAGAAAAACAATGCCATCCGAGTGTTATCATGGCGAGGTCTCGCCGCCGTGCAATTGCTGGTGTGAGGCGAGACCTCGTGGTGAGGTCTCGCAGTGTAAGTGTTTTTATGGCGCGAGGTCTCGCGGCGAGACCTCGCCGTGTGTTGTGTGTGTGCGTTCGTGATGAAGTGTGGAATTTGTGCAAATGTGCAGAATCTTGTGAATGAAGTGAGAGTGTTGTGAATGTGTGCAAGAATGCATAAAAGAATGAAGAATGAAATGATCATGCACAACAACTTATGCTTGAAACATATGAGACACCAAGTATGTAATGCACTTCCAAGAAAAATGTAATGAAATGTATGAGTTGTGAACTACATGTATGACTAAATGAAATGCTTGGAGAGAGTAAATGAAAGATTTTGAGATTACTCGGAAATACAAGCTATTGAAATCTAGAAGGGAGCAGTAATGAAATGCTTATGAAAATGAATGTGAGAAAAACATGGGATGCAAAGTGAATGCATATATAAGATTGCAAATGTTATAAAGAAGGCAATGAAACTCTCACTCACAATCATGAATGATCAACATGCATTCAGACTAAATTAAACTCACACAAAGGAAAGAAGAAATATGTGTGCATGCAAAGTGGGAGCTCACCGCATGGGTATAACAAGTGTTGAGTGCAAGTGTGTGATTGTGTAGCAACTTCCAACCAAATTAGGACCCTGATGCATTGTGAATTTGGGAAAACTTAAAACATGACAGTTGTATCCCTATGTCTTAGCTATCCATAGCTCTTTGAATCACCCAATTTGGAGCTAGGACGAGAAAGTTATGTCCAAATTACTGAGTTGTGGTGAAGCTGTGTGCGAGTGAATTTCTCATGCGGCGAGGTGACCTCGCCGCATGGTGTGTGCGTGCATGTGTGAATTTCTCATGCGGCGAGGTGACCTCGCCGCATGGTGTGTGTGTGCTTGGGTGTGTGAGAGAGTGGTGGCGAGGTGAGCTCGCCACATGTGAGTGATGTGTGTGCATGTAAAAATGCAAAATGTGGTGAAATGGTGGGCAGCAAGTTTTATTCGAAAATGTGCAAATGTGTAGCAACATCCAACCAAATTCTGGCCATGATACATTGTGAATTTGGGAAAAGTTAAAACATCAAAGTTATAGCCCTATGTGTTATCTTTCCACATCCTTTTGAATAACCCAATTTGAAATTCGGACAAGAAAGGTATGGCCAAAATACTGAAGTGTGGCAAATCTGGAAATTTTAAGGCGAGGTCTCGCCTTGTAAAAGTTTCTATGGTGAGACCTCGCGGCGAGGTCTCGCCGTTTTTGCTTACGAATCAGAGCTTGAGGTCAACATAAGAGTTGTAGAACGTCCTCTGGGCTTTCCATGGGGTTCAAGAATCAGCTTAATTGGAGGTCTTTAGCTCAAGATATGCACATTCTATCAAACTGTGGCAAAAGGCTCAACAATGCGAAACCCTAAAGCAGCAATCATAAAGATGCCCCCGTTTCTCCTACTTGCACACAGAATTAGAAGAAAGGTAAAACATAAGAAATGAAGTACATTCAAAGAGATTTCCATAACATCCAAGACCTTACCAATCGGATTAGTATTGAGAACGTTATGCCCAAATGAAATAGCACTACAGTTTATGCCCAACTTCAATACTAAGCAAAATGGCACATTTAGGTTTTCCCAAATTCTCACTCACCATTCTAGCTCTTTTAAACTCTAAAACTTGTCAATTAGCATCAAACACACAATTGCTTAAGTTTATCATTATTTTTGGTCCTTTTTAACCATTTTAGCACATCCAATTGCAAACCACATTTATGCACAAAATAACACAAAACACCACATAAATGTAAGGAATACAAGTCAAAAGTTAAGTGAATTAAGATATATAAGTTGGTATTAAACCCACTTATCACTTACATAGATGATAGACCATATCTAACTCTCCTATTCTCGGAATCTTCAGAAAGCTCGTCATTTTTCAGGGTACTAAGGTACATACCCATCTCTTCCAACTAAAATTAGAAGGAAATATGCAGTCATGAACCAAATCAACCTAAAGATAAGCACTTCAACTACAAAAAAAATAAAAAAAAACAAACATTAAAAATAGTTGGTTGGAAATTTTTCATATCTCGTTTAAGTACTCAAGAGAAATGTGTAGTAAAATATCAACCTTTGAAATTTCTTATTTTACTTCCAACAGAGTAGTTGCACTACTACTTTCACACCAAACGATGCTAAGCTTAATTGCTGTCAAGTTAAAAATGACAACAAAAAACCATCATGAATCTGCAAAAATTTTCATCTTTATTTCAAACACTTTGAGAGCAAGTACAAGCAAAGCTATTAATGGCGATACACAATCCACTTCTGCATACGTTTACTAATATGTAGCAGATAATTAGCAGTCTTAAAAGATAATCAAATCTGTCCAGAATGGATAATCTCTAGCACATTTTCATAGCTTGCATTTGCAATTTGATAGCTTACCCAACAAATGTCACATTTTCGTAAACAATTAGGGTTGAACTTCACAAATTCCCTCCAAATGAGCTCCAAAGAAAGAAAGGACAACGCCATAGCTTTTTAGGAGGCTGCCGCATTTCAAAATTGATGTGCCTTTATCTGTCATGCGTCTGTTGGGATCAAAGATGAGCAGCTTTTCTAACAAATCAACAGCCAAAGGAGACATTTGGAAACCTAGCCATTAATTATTGTATTAGGTACTGAGGAAGCTATTTAAAATATTTCCACGCATTATCACTTCACAGGAATCTGAGGCTTTCATCATTAGGGTAAATTAATCTAACAAATTCACAACCAACCCACAATAAATTCCAGACAACTTACTCTAACCCTCCTATATAGCGGTAGGACAGATTAAAACAAGTTATCTCTAAGCAATTTACTGCACTTTGTGAAGATATTCATCATACATAATTAAGGCCTTAAATCATGCATAATTATGAAGTACACAGTAAAACTCATTTACAAAGACCATAGAATAGAACTTAGAATGTAAATGAAGCACAAAAACCCTTATTCATAATCTCGGGAGCACAATAAATTTAGCCAAGCATGGCTAAATCGCACATCATGATATATATATTAAAGCACAATATTGAATTCATCAAGTAAAATAAAGATAACACCTTGAATCGAAAAATCCTTGGATGAAATCTTTACTCTTAAATAAATAGATCCAATGTTAATGATGTTCCCGAACAAATTCTCCTTGCGCAATAACCAAAGAAGAACCCTAGCTGTTACAAGGAAGAATTCTTACTTCTCAAAAGATAATCAACACACCCTTTAAAACTCTAAACCTTCGCCCTATATATAGTAATTCTATGAAAGTATTTGCAAATAAGTCCTTAACAAAAGTCTTGTTGAAAAAGGCAACTCAAAGTGGGCCAAAATCGCAAGTTTCCAAAAATGAGATGAAAATCAGAACTTTTTGTCGCTCCCCAACGTCGCTGCGACGTGCGAACGTGCATGTCGCGACGTTCACCGACGTCGCGACGTGGAAGGGTCGCCACGTCGCGACGTGCATAACTGTCACGTTCTCACAATCCAATACATTCTGGACGTCACGACGTGGGATGGGTCCCGACATCGCGACGTGGGCGGCTATCTTGACGATTTTCTCAACTTTTCCTCCACTTTTGCATCCAATTCAACTTTTGCATGATTTCTTCCTTCCCAATATACCATGGTTGACAAACCTACGAATGAAACACTAAAACAACTCAAAAAGAACAAGAACGAGCAATGAATCAAGTATAAAACCACAGATAAAAGGTGAATAAATTCACCTCATCAAATTCCCCCACACTTAACCTTTGTTCGTCCCGAACAAACTAAGCCAAACACGATAATACTAAAAACAAAAACTTAACACAAAAACACTTAACAAATAGAACTAACACATAACAACAAATGCATCCAATTCATCAATCCGATCTAAGAACAAGTGCCATGTATTATCCTCATAATCGCAAGTATTCAAATGCCAAGTACACATAATATGAGTCCCCAAAAGTTATCAAAGTGCATTGACATACTCATTTAGACACGTTGAGTCAACCATGTGTGTGTGCGCAATAGGTTCCACCTTAGTTCATAAATCATCCACAACTACGCCATAAGCCAGGGCTCCAACAACTAAGTCTTTGTCTCAACTCTTTCTCACTAATCCAATTAAAGATTCATTATTCAGCTCATATTAATGAGAATTCACTCAGCAAACCCTTAGGTTTATATATAACACTCGTTCCCCCAGACTGTCACACTTAATTAGGGTATTTCATTGGAATTCCCGTGATATCCACCTGGAGTACTGTCTCACCTTCGGGTTTTAGACCCATTCCCACTCATGCAAGTTCTCCATGGACTTTTCGTTTAAGAGCAGTCTCGCAGAGGAGTGACAATATGAAGCCAGAGTCTTATGACTTCTAATATAGTCTCCGTTACCATCCATATGAGTTCTCTTATGGTTATCATTAAAAGCAATCTCATAGAGGGATGATAGTACGAGCATAACAAGCTTAACAATGCAAAAGCATTAAGTGCGAACAATTATGCAAGCACATTTATTAAGAGCACATCATAAGCGAGTTATATGAGTTTCAACTAAACAAAGTGTTAAAAACACTCCAACCACTTAATGATTACGAACTCATCAATCCCCTCAGTAGTTCCCCTAAGTGCATGAATATGGTCGACTCAAAATGCTAAAATTTCTATCAAAGACCCGACTTCCTCTAGATAGCATATTATTTTCCTATCCCACATCGAATCTTTTGATAAAATCTCATCATTGGCCACATGATACTCATCATAACAAGATCAAAATTTTAAAATTGGACACAAGACACAACACAAAAATACAACGCAAAAAACATATAACAACCATGGATTACCTATGAAAAGAATTAGCATCCCAGAATTACTTTTTTTTTACTAGGCAAGATTTACGCAAGGGAATAACTTAAAACTAATGGGACATCTAGAGAATCTAAAATTAAATCCTAACTTCCATTAACGTAAGTATCTTAATAACGCGCAAATTAACAACAAAAATAACAAAACAACAACCTTATAACATCCTAAACAAAACAACAAAAATCACCTCAAAAACACAAAATAAAACATTAAAAACAAACATAAAACAAGAAAACAAGAAAACAAGAAAAACAGGACAACACATAACTCTCCCCCACACTTAAATGTCACATTGTTCTCAATGTGGGAAAGAAGAAACACGACCTAGGCCTGATACATATCATCACGCGGAGGAGGTTGCGAACTGGATCCTTCACCACGAGATATCTGCAACTGACGATTCATATGCTGGAGAAGCTCGGAAATGGTGGACATCTGACTCGACAAGGTGGCAAAACCCATCTCCAGCTGATCAAACCGCTCATCGAAGTGCGTCGTCTATTGGGCCATAAGCCCCTCCATCTCATCCAACCGAGTATGCACCCCCGTAAAAGTCAAAAGGCGGGCGAGGTAGTGGTGGGGGTGGTGGGTGGATCGGCTCCGCATCCTCTGGCTCTTGGTCGGGCTCGTCGTCTTGCTCTTGCTCTGGCAGAGGGTCCGGAATGTAGCCTTCTCGCTCATAGGAACTGACCTTATAGGCATTGAACATTGACGTGGTGATGACATCACGCAACCCACAGAGCTCGTCAGTCACTAAAGCGGGCACCCCCGCGGCATAACAGATAGCCGTGATCGCGAAAGGATAATAAAAGCCGGTGCGGATAAAACGACGGGCCTTCTTAATCTCAATATCCATGAGCTCGCCAACATCAATGGTGAGACCTGTCTGGATGGCGTAATTGAGCACAGCCTTGTCATTATCACAAGAAGCCTGATGGACACCGGGAATGAGCTTCCTAATGATGAAATAGTGCCAGGCCTTGGTGAGCTTGGTCATCTTGGCGAGCTTTAGCTCCGCAATCTTGAAGTGTGATCGGACATAGGCAAGTGGCTTGCCAGTGAGACGGGAGTAGATCTGTGGAATGGAAGACCGAAACCCACCTCCTGCCAATCCTCGATAGCAACTATCCACAATGTCATGCAGGCCATAGTACTCATTGAACCGAGTACGGCCGATCGGGACATCAACTCCACGCATGCACAGCATTCCTTGTTGGGCAAAAGGATAATTGGCATAAAACTCGCGCACCAATGTAGCATTCCCGTCGCCTGGTTGTTGGCAAAGTGTTTGCCAACGACGTTGCCGGATTTGAGTGGCAATTGGCGTAGCGGTGACTGCTATACCGCGCGCTCCTCAACCATGGCTTTACTTGCCAGCCTCTCAGTATGGAATGTCTCTGCCTCTAAGAACATAAACCGAAAGTTATCAAAGCCGGCGGGGTTGGGCTGCGGCGGTGGTGGAGGCGGTGGGGGAGGTGGTGGTGGAGCATCAACATTGCGGCGTAGTCGCTTTGTGGCCATTCCTATCAATAAGATTACAATGAGAACAAACCAGAAAAGCCATTGACCAAATAATGTGACTATGAATATCACAACATGTAAACATCACCATGAGTTAATACATCTCCCCACACTTTACGCAAACCAAATCCACAAGCCTAAACATGTAATGCATAAACCAGGACCACACTTTGTATAACCTTAAAAAAATCGAGACATGGTGTTAACTCAACAAGAAGCTAAACAAGCATTGTAACAAACATGTAACATGCATGAAAGTTTAAGCATGCATATGTGTGTGTAATTCAAAATATGAATCATTGAAGCATTTAAACAAACACCTAGCATGCCCCACTAGTTTGATCCTTTTAACACCAATTCTCAACTACAATTACCCAACAACAACCACAACAATTAACACACTATCTAATACACCAATGTAAGTGAATAATAACACGTATGTCATAGCACGAATCAAAGGAATTCCAAATTGTGCACTCTAGGACAAAAACGTGACCAAAAATCCAAAGATGCATCCCAATCCAACATTGAAGCTATTCATCATCACAATTCACCAAATAGATTATATAGAATGCATAGAAAACAATTAAACACAAGAGTATAACAACATTAAGAGAAAAAATTTCGAAATTACCTCTTGAAGACAAAATCGAAATCCTACAAAACTTGTGTTATGTGATGATGTGAAGCCCCCTACACCTTCCAAATGTGTCCTAGAACGCAATGGAAGCACCAAACTTGCACGAATTTCACTTGAAATCTGGATTTTGAAGTTTTTGGGTTTGGTGAAAATTTTCAAAATTGGGCCAATTTTTCTTGTTTCAATCAGTGAATGTGTGTGGGTGTGGTGTTAAAGTAATCTATACTTGACTATAGAACTACTATGGAGAGAATTAGAACAAAAACGAGAAAGAAAGAAAATTGGAGTAAAGAGATTTAGGGTTGTGTGTGCGTATGAACAAGTGAAAATCTGTTCTTCATTTAAGCCAACTTTTACCCGACGTCGCGATGTCGGAGCCCTGGATGGATGGATGTCGCGACGTGGGTTACTATCAGATTTTAAAATTTTACGAACCTGGACGTCGCGAAGTGCATACCGTGCAGGTCGCGACGTGAGCAACTGTTCACGTTTCTTTTCACTTTTTCCCCTATTCGCTTCTCTAACCTACAAAACACAAATTTGCACAAAAGAAACTATTAGTTAATGGAATTTTTAGCTTAAAATCTAACTAGAAACATCAAAAGAACTGTAATTAAAAGAAAAACATAAAAATAAACTTGGGTTGCCTCCCAAGAAGCGCTTTATTTATCGTCGACAGCTCGACGCCTTTTGTTTATTCCTCCCTTGGTGACTCTTGAAGAGTCACCTTGTCAACTATGCGGCAAACCTTTTCGCCTTGAGAAAGATAGATTTTCAACCTATGACCATTGACGATGAAAGAATTTCCCGATTTCTCATTTAAAAGCTCGATTGTACCATAAGAAAACACTGTCTTCACCCTAAAAGGACCAGTCCACCTTGACTTCAGCTTTCCTGGAAAAAGACTTAACCTTGAATTATAAAGTAAAACCAGCTGCCCTGCCTCAAACTTTTTATGTAAGATGCGTTTATCATGCCATTTCTTCGTTCTCTCTTTATAGAGAGATGCACTCTGGTATGCATCAAATCGAAACTCATCCAAATCATTGAATTCTAATAACCTTTGCTCAGCTGCCTTTCCATAATCCATCTTCAACTCCTTTAAGGCCCAGAAAGTCTTGTACTCAAGGTCAATAGGTAAATGGCACACCTAACCAAACACCATGCGATATGGAGATGTACCAATAGGGGTTTTGAAAGCTGTTCGATAAGCCCATAGAGAATTATCCAATTTGATTGCCCAATCCTTGCGAGAAGGTCTCACAACTTTTTCCAAGATTCTCTTTATCTACCGATTTGATACCTCCATTTGACCGCTTGTCTGAGGATGGTAGGGTGTTGCCACTTTATGCCGGACTCCATATTTGGTTAGTAATGCTTGAAAGGCCTTGTTGCAAAAATGAGATCCTCCATCACTAATTATAGCCTTTGGGGTTCCATAACGTGTGAAAATATACTTCTTAATGAACCCCACAACACTCTTCGCATCATTAGTCGGTAATGCAATAGCTTCAATCTATTTAGAAACATAATTCACAGCTACAAGAATATATGAGTTACCGTAAGATTTTGGGAATGGTCCCATGAAGTCTATGCCCCAAACATCGAAAATCTCTACCTCCATAATGTTGTTTAATGGCATCTCATTCCTCCATGAAATATTTCCAGTTCTTTGGCATTCATTACAGTGTTTGATCCACTCTTGAGTGTCATGGAAAAGTTTTGGCCAGTAATACCCCGACTGCAACACTTTGTAAGCTGTCCGTCGCCCTCCAAAATGTCCTCCATAATCAGATTCATGGCATGAATGGAGAATGTCCGTTTGATGTTCCTCAGGAACACATCTTCTTATCACTTGATCACTGCATACCTTGAAAAGATAAGGCTCATCCCAAAAGTAGTAGCTTGCATCATGGATGAGTCTTTTCCTTTGTTGAGTGGACAAATTAGGTGGAACTTTCTAGGAGACAACATAGTTGGTAATGTCAGCATACCAAGGAGCTTTTGCTGCTTCTCCCACCTGAAATAACTGCTCATCTGGAAAGACCTCGTGAACTTGTACATTAATGTCCTCTTCCAAATGTTCATGCTTTTCCAAACAAGAAAGATGATCTGCCACATGATTCTCAGCACCCTTCTTATCACGAATTTCCAAGTCAAACTCTTGGAGTAGTAGAACCCATTAGATTAATCTCGGTTTCGCATCCTTCTTGGCCATTAAATACCAAATTGCTGCATGATCTGTGTAAATAATCACTTTGGCTCCCAGTAAATAAGAACGGAATTTGTCCACTGCAAAAATAACCGCCAACATCTCCTTTTCTGTGGTAGTATAATTACACCGAGCTGGATTAAGTAAACGACTGGCATAATGAATAGTGTGGAAAATTTTGTCTGTCCTCTGACCAAGAACTGCCCCCATAGCAAAATCACTGGCATCACACATAATCTCGAAGGGGGCACCCCAATTTGGTGCTTGAATCACAGGAGCTGCTACAAGTTGGCCTTTAAGAAAATCAAAAGCAGCCTTACAGTCATCGTCAAATTTAAATGTAGCATCCTTCTCCAGAAGATGGCATAAAGGCTTCGCGATCTTCGAAAAATCCTTAATGAATCTGCGGTAGAACCCGGCATGGCCCAAAAAGCTTCTAACTCCCTTGACATTTATTGGATAAGGTAGCTTTGCAATGAGATCCAATTTTGCCTTATCAACCTCTATGCCTTTAGATGAGATCTTATGGCCTAGGACAATTCCTTCTTGCACCATGAATTGGCATTTCTCCCAATTCAAAACCAAATTTGTCTTTTCACATCTTTCAAGTACCTTAGCCAGATTATCCAAGCACTGATCGAATGAATGACCAAAAACTGATAAATCATCCATGAATACCTCAATAATGTCTTCCACCATGTCATGGAAGATGGCCATCATACACCTTTGGAAAGTTGCGGGTGCATTGCATAACCCAAAAGGCATCCTCTTAAATGCAAAAGTACCAAAAGGGCACGTGAAGGTTGTCTTGTCCTGATCCTTTGGGTTAATGGTGATCTGATTGTATCCGGAGTAACCATCCAAGAAGCAATAAAATAGATAACAAGTTATTCTATCCAACACTTGATCAAGGAATGGTAGAGGAAATTGATCTTTGCGGGTTGCCTTGTTGAGCTTGCGATAATCCATACAAACCCGCCATGCATTAATGATACGTGTTGCTAACAACTCGTCCTTATCAGTCTTGACCACTGTTACTCCACTCTTCTTTGGTACACACTGAACTGGATTCACCCATTCGCTATCAGATATAGCATAAATCATCCCAAAGTCCAACAATTTGATTACCTCCTTCTTGACCACATCCATCATTACCGGATTCAACCGACGTTGCTTATCACGTACTGGAACTGCATCATCTTCTAAAAGAATCTTGTGCATACAGATTGACGGACTAATTCCCTTAATGTCAGCAATAGTCCACCCAATTGCTCCTTGATACTGTTTCAGCAAAATAACAAGCTTCTCTTCTTGCCACGGTTCTAATGTCACGGAAATCACTACAGGCAAAGTGTGATTATCACCCAAGAAAGCATACTTGAGATTGGAGGGGAGTGGTTTAAGCTCCAACTTCGGGGCCTCTTCAACTGAAGGTTTCGGTTTATTTGCCCTGCATTCAAGAACTTCAATTGGCCTCATCGCAATGGACTCCTCACAGACATCATCAGTTATCACATCACTAGAAGCATCAATGCAAACACTTTCCACCATCTGTTCTAAATCTAATGCAATAATTTCATCAATGTTACACTGTTCAGAATTAGAAATATGCATCATAGATTCATTATCATTAACACCACATATTTTCAAAAGGTTGCACGCAATAACTGTAGATTCGACAATATCCATAAAGAAACAAGCATTTATGTCTCTAGGATGCTTCATAGCGTAATTCACATTAAATGTACCTCTTCGCCATTGACGCGAAATGTGATGGTCTTGCTGCATACGCCAATTAAAGCATCTCCAGTAGCCAAGAAAGGTCTACCAAAAATGAGAGAAGCCTCCTCATCCTCCTCCATGTCTAAGATAATAAAGTCCACCGGAATTGTAAACTTATCAACAACTACCAAGACATCCTCAATTATGCCCATAGGAGTAATGATGGATCTATCAGCCAACTGAAGAGTTATCCCCACTTGTTTTATCTGCTCTCCCATGCCCACACTGACGGCAATAGAATAAGGCATTAAATTAATGCCAGCTCCCAAATCACATAATGCCTTAGCAAAATATCTCGAGCCAATCTTGCATGGAATGGTGCAGCTTCCTGGATCTTTGAGCTTAGGTGGAAGATTTGATTTCCTTAAACATGTCCCAACCTCATTCACTTGGATCACCTCCTCACATTGCAAAATTTGCTCCTTATTAGAGATAAGGTCCTTCAAGAATTTTGTGCAGGTAGGTGATATCTTGACCAATCCATCAAATGTATGTCCACGTGGAGCTGCTTAATCATCTTAGCAAATTTGCTGAACAAAATCTTCTTCTTAGATGGCTGCATCCTTTGAGGAAAAGGCAATGGTGGAACACAATCAGGAAAATTGAAACCACTTGGCGGATTTTTCTTGCTTCCTTTACCATGAATTCCCTCCTTCTTCTCTGCTTTCTTGGGTTCATCATTCACCTTTGTCTGAACTTTGTCAGCCTCTTGATCATCATTTGGAGACTCCTCTTCAGAAATTTTTGGAGATTGCAGTTCCTTACCACTTCGTAATGTCACAGCATTGCAATACTCTCTTCCCTTGGGATTGGGAAAAGTATCACTGGGTAAAGCTCCATCTAGCCTATTATGAACTTCCTTTGCTAGTTGGCCCAATTAAATCTCCACATTCTTAAGGATAGCATTGTGTTCCCTTAACATACCTCCTTGAAGCTCCACTGTTTTCTCCAAATCGGCTGTTCTTTGTTGACATTCTCCAAAAAGCTTGTCCATCTTACCTCCCAACACTGTGATAACATCCTCCAGTGATGCTTGTGATTTAACATTCTGTGTGTTCTGCTGGTTTCCATAACCAGGTGGATAAGTTGGTCTTGATGTATACTGTGGGCGATTCTGTCCTCATTGATACCCTTGATTTCCACCGGAAGGCTTCCACTGATTTGAATTATTATTCCGGTCGTAGTTGACGTACTACACTTGCTCATTAGTGACTTGAGGACACTGATCCATGTGATGTTCCCCTTGACATAAACCACAAGTTGGCGTGGTTTTCTTTGTCAATGCTGCCTGAATACTAGCCAGTTGATTCTGCATGGCTGTCATCTGTGCTTCCCAGTTGGTTGTTTTATCCAACTCTAACATACCAATCTGCCGTATTCCATGGTTGCTTCTCCCAGAAGGCAACATCAGCTCATTGCTTACTATGTGATCAAAAATCTCTTCAACCTCTTCTGGGGTTTTATCTCGTAGGCTTCCGCCAGCTGAAAGATTCACTAAATGAATAGTATCCACATTCAGTCCATTGCAAAAGAAATTCAACTCTCGTCCCGGCTCCAACCCACTGTTTGGGCATTTATTGAACAGTTCCCTGAATCGATCCCAAGCTTCTGTGAATGACTCACCATCACCTTGACGGAACTGTATGAAATCCATTCTGATCTTATCCATTCGGGAAGGAGAGAAGTATTTGGTCATGAATCTCTTTGCAACCTCATCAAAAGTTTCAATCCTCGGCCCATTAATAGAGTCATATCATCTCTCAGCTGCTCCTTGAAGAGAGAAAGTGAACAACATTCTTTTCAAAACATCATGGGGGATATGTGGGAGATTACTTGTGTTACACACTTTAAGGAATGTCCTTAAATGTGCATGTGGATCTTCAGAACTCATCCCATGAAAAATCTGGCTATTTTGAACCAAATTAATGAACGCCGACGGGATTTGAAAATGCTCTCTAGTGTTAATAGAAGGTGAATCTAAGTTATCCATTCGAGGCTCATAATGATCACCATATCGACGACGAGGTGCTTCTAGTTGGGCTGGTGGAACTCCTTGTTGCTCCCTTGGAGGGTCAACCACATTTTGCTGATTTCCTTGATTTTCTAATCCAGCTATTGCTGCACAATCCAGCTTCTTCTTAGCACGTAAAGTCTTAGCAAGTTCTGGATCATACTGATACTCAGCTAGTCCAGATGATCTCGTCCTGCGCATACAAAGAGAAATAAGGAAAAATAGAAAGAATATGAAAAACAAATAAAAGCAAATAAAAATAAAAATTCAACACGACTGCTTTCTCCGGCAGTGGCGCCAAAATTTGATGGAGGCAAATATATATTTGAAAATGCGATCGTGGTTGCTATTCACCCCTTCTCAAAAATAATGCTAAACAACCCCCGTGAAGGTATAGTAAAGCGAGTTCGTTCTCTCAGGAAAAGGACTATGTTGAAGTTTAAATAAAATCTTTTGATGTTTTAACAATGATTAAACGGAAAATAACTAAAGTAATGACAATAACAGAGCTAAAGTGGTGATTTGAGTAAATGTCAAGTTCAGCAAGTGTACTCCCGAGATTATATGATAGGGTTACATAAAAAACAACACATTCATTCTATCTATGGTCATGCAAAATAAGGATAACTAAACTTACTCACACCCTCCTATATAGCGGTAGGAAAGGAGTGATTGATGCACTTACCTATTTAGATATTAACTAATTCACTGAACACTCTTATATGGCGGTAGGCACAGTCCACGTCCTTAATTAACCCGGAACCTATTGCAACTACCAACTCAACCAAACCCTCAAGTTCAACCGCTCATTTATGACCGAGGCAACGCCGGAACCAGTCACGCTAATGCCAAACTAACCCCTCAAATTCATCCTATATAGCGGTAGGTGAGAATTAAGGTAAGTTAATCTAACAAATTCACAACCAACCCACAAAAGATTCTAGACAACTTACTCTAACCCTCCTATATAGCGGTAGGACAGATTAAAACATGTTATCTCTAAGCAATTTACTGCACTTTGTGAACATATTCATCATACATAATTAAGGCCTTAAATCATGCATAATTATGAAGTACACAGTAAAACTCATTTACAAAGACCATAGAATAGAACTTAGAATGTAAATGAAGCACAAAAACCCTTATTCATAATCTCGAGAGCACAATAGATTTAGCTAAGCATGGCTAAATCGCACATCATGATATATATATTAAAGCACAATATTGAATTCATCAAGTAAATGAAAGATAACACCTTGAATCGAAAAATCCTTGGAAGAAATCTTAACTCTTAAATAAATAGATCAAATGTTAATGATGTTCCCGAACAAATTCTCCTTGCGCAATAACCAAAGAAGAACCCTAGCTGTTACAAGGAAGAATTCTTACTTCTCAAAAGATAATCAACACACCCTTTAAAACTCTAAACCTTCGCCCTATATATAGTAATTCTATGAAAGTATTTGTAAATAAGTCCTTAACAAAAGTCTTGTTGAAAAAGGCAACTCAAAGTGGGCCAAAATCGCAAGTTTCCAAAAATGAGATGAAAATCAGAACTTTTTGTCGCTCCCCAACGTCGCTGCGACGTGCGAACGTGCATGTCGCGACGTTCACCGACGTCGCGACGTGGAAGGGTCACCACGTCGCGACGTGCATAACTATCACGTTCTCACAATCCAATGCATTCTGGACGTCGCGACGTGGGTTGGGTCCCGACATCGCGACGTGGGCGGCTATCTTGACGATTTTCTCAACTTTTCCTCCACTTTTGCATCCAATTCAACTTTTGCATGATTTCTTCCTTCCCAATATACCATGGTTGACAAACCTACAAATGAAACACTAAAACAACTCAAAAAGAACAAGAACGAGCAATGAATCAAGTATAATAAGCTTAATTGCTGTCAAGTTAAAAATGACAACAAAAAACCATCATGAATCTGAAAAAATTTTCATCTTTATTTCAAACACTTTGAGAGCAAGTACAAGCAAAGCTATTAATGGCGATACACAATCCACTTCTGCATACATTCACTAATATGTAGCAGATAATTAGCAGTCTTAAAAGTTAATCAAATCTTTCCAGAATGGATAATCTCTAGCACATTTTCATAGCTTGCATTTGCAATTTGATAGCTTACCCAACAAATGTCACATTTTCGTAAACAATTAGGGTTGAACTTCACAAATTCCCTCCAAATGAGCTCCAAAGAAAGAAAGGGCAACGCCATAGCTTTTTAGAAGGCTGCAGCATTTCAAAATTGATGTGCCTTTACCTGTCATGCGTCTGTTGGGATCAAAGATGAGAAGCTTTTCTAACAAATCAACAGCCAAAGGAGACATTTGGAAACCTAGCCATTAATTATTGTATTAGGTACTGAGGAAGCTATTTAAAATATTTCCAAGCATTATCACTTCACAGGAATCTGAGGCTTTCATCATTAGGAGTACTTAAGAGCTACCACAACAAAGAAACGCTATGAATACAAAGATTATCCCTTATTAATTAAAAGAACCCATTTTACTACACGCTTAATAAATGCTAAATTTTATGAAAAGTTAAGTAACCAAGGAATAGGGTATGCAGAGCAAGAGAGATGATTGGAGTGATGAAACATTGTTCAACTAAAAGTAAAATATGCTGAAACTTTTGGTTTCTAGTGATGACATCAAACATCCTTAGATTGTGCAAGGAAAAGGAAAAGAAATGCAGAGGATATGAACATTGACATTAATTTAAGTTATTTACCACAAAAATAATATGTACTATGCAGTTAAGATTCCGTGTAATGTACAGTAAAATAACGTGTAAAATATGAAAATTCTACACCTACTTTCAACTTGTTTATCATTCGTTTCTTTGTCTTCAAGGTTTCATTCTTACAACTTTTCTTTCTTCACTGCTTTCCCAAAACCAAATGTAGAACAATAATTTAGTACAAATCATGGAAATAGAAACCAAGAATCAACTGCTATAAAATGACTGATAAGGAATCTGAGAAAATCATACCTCAGTGATAAGCTTGAGCTGCTGAACATAATTCATTCCAGGAAATAAAGGTTCTCTTGTCATTATTCCACTAAAATTTCAACCAGCAGGCCATACATCAATCGCAGCAGTGTGTTCTGAACAATTGAGGAGCGATTCAGGAGCCCGATACCATCTACTGACTACATATTCTGTCATGAAATTCGTTTCTAAAGTTATCCTTTCCAAACCAAAGTCTGCAATTTTAAGGTGACAATCTACATTCAGAAGAAAATTACTTGGCTTCAGGTCATGATCCAGGACGTTAGCTGAGTGTACACACTTCAGTTCTGGCAACAGCTGGTACAAAAAATACTGAAGGAAAACCATAGGGCATTAATCTCAAAATTAGTCAATCACTACAACAAGAATTAATCAAATTACTAAATACAGGAAAAGGTCGGTTAGTATTCAACCTTGCAATGATCATCTGTCAATTCTTGATCAGATTGGATAATCTAATGAATATCTGTATCCATCAATTCAGACACAATGTACACATCATTGTAATCCTCCCACTTTGGTGGTCTTATTACGTCCTTAATAGAAATGACCTGAGAAGCAGTAGCAGAACTAATACTTAATTCATCAAACCAAATGACACCTCCTCTTAAAAATCATCATCAACGATACAAAGTTAAAATACCAAAGAGACACAAGCACAAAAGATCATCTTTCTTACCGATAACCACAGAAAGGGATTAACATTTTGAAATAAGCAAATTCATAGAACTTAATATGCTAATTGATCAATAAATATAAGTGTAAGCTAAGAACAACGATGTTGAACATACATTTTCATGATCTCTGTGGTAGAGGAGCCTGATCTCTCTGGCATCAATTTGATTGTCAAACGTATTATCAATTTTTTTAATAGCTACCTCTTCGTGCATATCCACATTGACAGCAACATTACCAAAAAAAATATAAAAATGAAATCTTTCAGCAAACCAAAAAGCCCAGATAGTTGAATGATCCAGCATCAATTTCCCCTTCATATTCAATCCCCCAATCTGTTAATTGCAGCATTTTAAGGCTTTCACTGCCTTTTGTATTAAATGCAACTAAATTATCCCAGTCCGGCTTAGCATTCCACTCCATCTCAGAAGATAAATTCATCAATTCGTTTCCCTCAATCTGCTTCAGCGTGAGACATACAGGAAACTGGGCATCATTAGATCATTAAATTGGCATGAAAACAACATAACACATACTCACACAGAATATACTTCCAGATTAGAAGGCCAATATAAAGTGAAAAATTAATCAGGAAAGACAATGGAAATAAAAAAAAAAAAAAGAACTGGAGATGAAAAGTGACAAAGTGAAAACAACCAACCCTCACCTCTGATTCACCCCATGAAATAGTCGCAGAATCACTGTTATAGAAGATTGATGGCAGCACACACTGTCAATTACTACTATGTCTTCCTGGAGAAGCAAAGGATTAATTGACTTTTGAAATTTCTGTCGGCTCCAATTCCACAAATTAAACAAAGCAGATCAACTAAAGCTTCGGAACACTTAACAAGCTCCAGTCACAATAATTAAACAAAAAGTAGCTAAATCCAACAAAAAATCAATAGTCTCAGCTTCTTCACCTTCCACAATTTCCCATTTATTACAATGGAAACTAGCATCCGCTCAATATCAAATTCGTGCTCTGCTACATCGACAAAATACATCATCAAAGAAAAAAACAATCAATTGAAGCTTAGAGTTTTCTAGTGTAACAAAAAACAGCTAAAACCACAGGAAAAATGGGAAAGGAAAAAGAGAATAAACGGGTAGGGAAAACAAAGAAAGAGGGAAGAAAGAAAATATTTTGGTTTGCAAAACTTTATTGTCAGAGTTAGGAAAGAGCAAGAGGAGAGAACCCTAAACCAACCAAATGAAGCATGTAAAAAAGCATCCAATGAGAAGAGAGAGAAGAAGAATGGAAGAGGGGGTGAAAACGGAAAACTGCGTCGTTTGGAAAAATGGGGGTCTCTTTCTTTCATGCCCGCACGTGACCACAGGCTGGGGGAGCATACGATGGTCGCAATTCTCTCGGTGGTTATAAGGTATACCTGATAAAGAGATTCCCATAGATTTTTGGTTTCTCATAGCCGAGTATTTAGATATAGTGTGTAAGGATCAACAAAATAGTCTTTCTATCCCATTGACCACTAGGATTCTTAGGCATACGAGTATTGCTCTTGAAGGTCAAACTGTAAAATCCATGCCTAAGAACAACTTCTATGACTCCATCTTCCTCAAGACCATGAATATTTTCTTTGTTTGCGATGATTAGAGGTTTTCCAAAGTTTTTAAGGCGGGAGAGCCATCTAGTGGTACAGGTCATAATGAGGAGCCATTAGAACCTTACAAATGGCTATGAGGGTAGTCCAAAACTTGGTAATCAACCAATTAGAGGGCATTCTAGTGGTGCCCACGTGGATAATAAATTTAAGGCCATGCTTCATGGCTTGTTTGAGTCAATTGGTGATAGATTAGACAGCGGCATTACGGGACTTCATTCTAAGCTTGATGAGAAATTTGACGCATTGGAGGTTCACAATGATAGTCTGTGGAAGGAGTTACATTATGCATATAATCTCTTCTTGTCATATGAACAAAAAGAAGCCGTAGCTCAAGTGCATGCAAAAGGAAATGCGCCCAAGCATGCATAGTCTCCTAGTATTTATTGGCTTATCTCACTATAATGTACTTGTCCTCATGACTTTGGATGTTTTTTCTTTCCTTTTCTTAGATTTTGTTGCTTTAGATAATATTGTTACTTTATATTTTGGGTGAACTTAGATATATATACTTTTATTTCCGTTTCATTCCATGATATTAATGGATTATGATTATCTTGATAGTCGTAGTTATTGTGTATTTGAACTTGTGCAGCTTGCAAAGATTTTAGGTTCGTTGATATATGGTTTTTAGTCAAAATTAAGAAAAAAACTCTGCCCAAATTTTTTAAATTATTCACACTTAACCAAAATATTTACATTTGAACTTGTTGAAAGTAATTTAGTCTTTAACAAGTAAAAAGAGGGTTGCTTATCATTAAACAGTTTAAAACTTAAATTAAGATGTACTCAAGATACATGCAATATGACAATTTGGCATGTGCACATTTTTTATTTTGATTGCACGCATTTCTGTTCATGTCAAAAAGAGAAGAAGAAAATGTATTTTATAAAAAAAGATATGATTTAATATAAGAAAAATATATACTAAAGATGATGAGAATGAGCCCGTGTTCACGTCCATGGTGTTAAGTCAATTTTTCATCCTGAAACTTTCTGTCATGTTTTGGTATTATTGGCATAACTCTTTCGATATAACTCTGAATTGCACCATTCAAGAAGCTCTGGAACGATAAGAGATAGAGCTACAACTTTCGTGCTTTAAGTTTTCCAAGATTCTGACTTTATCACCGTCGAAAATGCCTCCAAAGTTGATGACGGGATTCTGGCCGAATTTTCATCTCGAATTTCATGGACTACATTGAAGATCAAGATTGCGTGATTGGGCTTTGCCATTAATGGACGCCATTGATTAATCATTAGGATTTATTTTGTAATAATTAAGGTCCATTAACATTAATTAATTGGGCTTTAAGTCTTGGTTTAATTTCGATTTTTAATAAATTACTTGGCCCAATTATCTTGCATGATAATTGCAAGTAATGGATTTAGGAAACTAAATTTGTTTAGGAAAGTAATCTCCTACTTTTTAGGAGATGTAATTCTTTTAGGAAATTAAGTTAGTTATTAGTTTCCTATTCCAATTTGGAAAGTTTCCTAAAGTTGGAGTTGGTTAGGGAAGTCCAATCCAATTCGAAATTGACTTCTTGTTAGGGTTTGTTTTAGTTTCCTTTTGGCCAAATTATTTCCTATAAAAGGAGGGCCATTGTAAAAACGTTTTGGAAAAAAATTGATGAATGAGAATTTCGAGATTTTTAGCTTGCTAAAAATTGTGATTAACACTTTGTGTTGTCCAAGCCTTGGAAAATTATTTAATTGTCCATTGTAGAAGCTTTGCCTTTAGCGTGACCTTTAGGTGACTTCACCATTGTTCTTTATTTAAAGAGCAGGCCAAATTAACTTGTTTAACTGATTGAATTTTCATAGGTTAAATTGAGTTCGTTTGTAATAAAACGTTGGGTTTGATTTACTCAATTCTTGGCGTTTTTCCTTTGATTGCTTTTCCGCCCGGTTTGTTTTGTGTTGCTTGTTCGTGATTTTGGTTCAACAACGATCCGAAGTTGTGGTGATTGTTTGGTCCAGGAGATAGAGCCTCGATCATTCATATCAATTGGTATCAGAGCATAGGTTGTTGCCATCAAATTTCAGGTTAATCCGTTCTAATCTCTTCCGCGTTCTTGCTGTTTTTGGTGTCGTCTTTTGCTACTGTTTTTGCGTTAATTTCTGCTGTGTTTTTGCGTCTCTTTTGCTGTTTTTTTTGAGTCCTTCTTGCTGTCTAAATTCGTATTAGGTTCAGTCATTAATTATGTCAAAAATCGCATGCACACTTGTTGCTAAATTCTGCCCGAAATTGTCCTAGTCTAGCTTTAGCGTTTTAGCGTCTTTGTGTTGTTTTCCTTGCTGATTTCTTTGCGTTTTGTTGCTGTTCTTCGTGTCAATATTCTGCACTCTCTTGTTTGTCTTCATAGTGTTGAATTCTTGGTGTTTTATTGCTGTCCAACACGTCCAATTTGTTAGAGAAAATTTCGTCTAAACTAGGGTTTCAAAATTAGGGTTTCTTTGGTCAAAATTTCATAACTTTGTTGATTCTTGTCCGAATTAAGTTCTTTCTTTTGCGTTTGATTCTTTATCTTGTCAACCATATCTTGCATTTTCATCAAACTTTTACCACAAGTCAAAAAGACAAGTTCTTGAACACTTTCTTGAACTTCTTGATTTTCTTGAAAATCCGAAGTGGTCAAAATTGAATTCTTGAGTTAGATTCTTGTTCCTTATCTTGAATCTTGAACTTTTTGTGAAAGTGGCATCTTGAAATTCCTTATATTTGGTGAGTTATTTGAAATTCTTGTTGGCTGAAATTTTTGAAGAAATTAAGGTTTGAACAACATAAGACAAGACAACAACCTCAAACCTAAGTACTTGTACTAGGTTCTTGTCTTAAAACCTTAAAGTTTTGATTTGTACAAGGTTGTCCGAACAAAAAAAAAAAAAAAAGAGGCCGTGCATTAAAAAAAAAAAAAAGAAGGCCCAATTAAAAAAAAAAAAGATTCGGACCATTTATAAAAAAAAAAAACAGCCCAAGAAAAGAACTAATTTTCGTTCTTGTTTGTTCTTGAAAATCGCCAATATTGAAAGTGCCATATCTTGCTCAATACTTATCGGAATTAAGTGATTCAAATTGCATTCTCTTCATCTTAGAGTCTATTTTCTGAATATCTTAGCTTCTGGTAGTAAATCAATTATAACCCACACGTGTTCTTAAACCTCTTGTGACGTGTTTTCTTTGCTTAATTCTCTTGATTTCACTTGTGAAAGTTCTTGTGTGGAACTTGTTGATTGAGACTTGCTATCTAAATAATTGAACTTGGAGAGTCTTAATAGTCGCAACACATTCATTAATTGAGAGTATTAGCTAGGATAAACAAGAGAGAACACTACCTAAATAGAGTGGAGAGTACCTACTATCCAATAGTGAGGAACCCGAGAGGTATATACACATATATTTCTTGTGTTTTCACTAACATTGCAGGTTTATTAATCAATGGGGAGAAAAAGTAATAATACTCTTAAGTTGGAGATTGATGAATTAATGCAAACATTCCAAAAGTTGATACAACCACATGATGAAACTCAGGAGGCTACAACTACATCTTCAGCATGTGTACAAAAGTTTTATACAAGGTGCAATGTTCAAAGTACAGTATGTGCTACAGTGATTGACAGTGGGAAAAGCTCTAACTTTGCTAATGAGCTCATGGTAGAAAGGTTGAATTTACAAACCACTCCACATCCAAATCCTTACTTGCTGCAATGGAGTGATAATTGTGGTGAAGTATGGGTGACAATGCAAGTCAAGATTGCACTCTCAATTGGAAGGTACAAAGATGAGGTACTATGTGATATATGTCCTATGCAAACATCTTGTCTTTTATTGGGAAAACCGTGGCAGCTTGATTGCAAGGGTGCTTACAATGATCTCAAAAGTTGCTATTCACTCATGAAAGATGGTAAGAAGTTTAATATCCGAGCTTCAACACCTTGTGAAGTTTCTGAAGATCAAACTAGAATTTCTAAAGCTTGTAAAGAGATGAATGCCGCCAAGGAGAAGAAAGTTCAAGAGAAACAAAATGTAATAGCTAGAGCATCTTGTAATAGCCGAGCCTTAAGTGTTTCCAAATCTTGTAATTTTGCTTCTTCTAGCGAGTTTAAGAAAGCATTAGTAGCTAGGCAATCAATGTATTTACTTGATGATAGTGATCACCATTTGAATTGTTTGTTGCCTAGTTCTTTTGTTTTGCAGGTTTTTGGAGTTCCTAAGCATTTAATGGAGTTGCAAACAACTCATTATCAATTGGAAGGAGTCCAATCTGCCTTAGCTTATTTTTCACAAGGTAAGCAAGGTAAGTTAGGTAAGTATGAAAGTTTATTGGTTGATTTTAATGGTTTGAATGTTAAGAACTTTGTTAATTTCGATGCTATTGATTTTCAAAGTTTGAATTCTGTTTTGAATCAATTTCAATGTCTTTCACCTACCTTTGAAGCTTTAGTTCGAAAATTTATACCATGTGTTTTAAAGTTTGATGATTTGTGTTTTGGTAAGCAAATTATTTCACATAATTATTCAATTATGAAATCCCACTATTTTATATTGAATGAGTTTATGTATAGTTTCTTCACATGCTATGTTGCTTATCTCTTACATGAATTATATTTTGAGCTTAATGTTGTTAATTTCGAACTACATCAAACCTTTGTATGCCCTCATTCAAGTGTTAATTATATTGATTCTACTTGCTGGATTAATGATTCTTTTGATTATTTATTTCGTGACTTTGCTCACATTCATCAAGTTCAAAGAAGTCCATGGGTAACTCAACACTTGTATGGTAAGTTATCTCCGTTCCAAATTTCTTTTGAATTCCAAGAGGTAAAATTTTATGTTTACAACTATTCAATAGATTGTTTACATTTTAGTCTTTGGAATTACACTCTTACATTTGATAACTTTTGCATGTTGTTAAGGGTTTTAATACGTTCATGTGATTTACACTTTCTCAAGGATGCATATATATATTCTTGTTATGAATATTCTTGTCCTTATGATTCTATTCATATATGTTTACATCCTTTGCTTACATTACATGTTAATAACATAAATAGTGTGTTCATGAATGTTGCTAGTGAATTCATCTTTATTAGTTCTCTAATTAAGAACATTCGATTTTCTGATTTGCATAAACTACTTGATAGTTATTTGCATAATTGTTTTGAATTCATTGACTTCAACATTATGACTCATGCAAAATTTGTTAAGACTAATCATGATATATGTATTTCGATTTTGCATACATATTCTTCCCCTTCTATTCTTTTGGTGAAAGGAAATTATTCTAAGTCTTGTTTTAGATTATGTTACTTTCTTTTACCTTATACATTTATCTTGTTTTGGCAGGATATCAATTCTTGTTGCTCGAGATGTGCATCTTCCCAATTTTATTTGGCTCGAGTTTGCATTGAGTTCATCATATTGGTGTTTGATCCAGGAACTCAAATTCAAGATTCGAGGACGAATCCTTTCAAGGAGGGAGGGAATGATGAGAATGAGCCCGTGTTCACGTCCATGGTGTTAAGTCAATTTTTCATCCTGAAACTTTCTGTCACGTTTTGGAATTATTGGCATAACTCTTTCGATATAACTCTGAATTGCACCATTCAAGAAGCTCTGGAACGATAAGAGATAGAGCTACAACTTTCGTGCTTTACGTTTTCCAAGATTCTGACTTTATCACCGTCGAAAATGCCTCCAAAGTTGATGACGGGATTCTGGCCGAATTTTCATCTCGAATTTCATGGACTACATTGAAGATCAAGATTGCGTGATTGGGCTTTGCCATTAATGGACGCCATTGATTAATCATTAGGATTTATTTTGTAATAATTAAGGTCCATTAACATTAATTAATTGGGCTTTAAGTCTTGGTTTAATTTCGATTTTTAATAAATTACTTGGCCCAATTATCTTGCATGATAATTGCAAGTAATGGATTTAGGAAACTAAATTTGTTTAGGAAAGTAATCTCCTACTTTTTAGGAGATGTAATTCTTTTAGGAAATTAAGTTAGTTATTAGTTTCCTATTCCAATTTGGAAAGTTTCCTAAAGTTGGAGTTGGTTAGGGAAGTCCAATCCAATTCGGAATTGACTTCTTGTTAGGGTTTGTTTTAGTTTCCTTTTGGCCAAATTATTTCCTATAAAAGGAGGGCCATTGTAAAAACGTTTTGGAAAAAAATTGATGAATGAGAATTTCAAGATTTTTAGCTTGCTAAAAATTGTGATTAACACTTTGTGTTGTCCAAGCCTTGGAAAATTATTTAATTGTCCATTGTAGAAGCTTTGCCTTTAGCGTGACCTTTAGGTGACTTCACCATTGTTCTTTATTTAAAGAGCAGGCCAAATTAACTTGTTTAACTGATTGAATTTTCATAGGTTAAATTGAGTTCGTTTGTAATAAAACGTTGGGTTTGATTTACTCAATTCTTGGCGTTTTTCCTTTGATTGCTTTTCCGCCCGGTTTGTTTTGTGTTGCTTGTTCGTGATTTTGGTTCAACAACGATCCGAAGTTGTGGTGATTGTTTGGTCCAGGAGATAGAGCCTCGATCATTCATATCAAAAGAGGGAGAAGAATTGTTCCATACTTTAATGAAAAATTAATTAATGCATATGTTGAGGAAAGCATTGTTTATGACTTTAATGAACATGAATTGATATACATGTTATTTTTTATCTCCTCATATAATTCGTTTGTCATCATCAAAGAGGGAAAGATTGAGATTCTTAAAGTCTTAATCTACTTATTTTGATGATTAATAAATGATTATGCTTAATAATAGTTCAACAAGCTTTTTGTAAGATTTAGGTATGTAAAGATGCAAAACAAACTTTCAAAGTATAGAAAAGATGAAGATTCAAGAATTCGATGAATTATGTTTAAATCCTAACTCCAGAACCCTAAAAATGTAAATTAGCTCGTGATGTCCTTTAACTTGTTAGAAGCTCGTAAAATGAAAAAAATAATTGGAGTTTAAATATTGCACTTTCTAGAATAAAGTTTTTAAAAGAGTTGCCATTTCTTCCCAAAACATGTTAAGAAAAAGAAATATTCAGAAAAATAAAAAATTATAGATCCAAAATGACCCCAAGAGATTTTGACATTCCGAAACTAAATTACAAAGATTTTCAAAATCCCTAGAATTTTCATTTGGACGACATTTTAAGGTTTAGGGCATCATAAATTGAAACTAATTTCTTTCAAAAAGCATTGTCAATTCGGATTACCCCTTAGGATTTTAGCTATCCCAAAACTGTTTTGAGAAGTTTGAAAATTTTCTTGAGAATTTGCATTCAGACAATCTCAAAGAATTTCAGCCTCCCAAAAGTGTATTTTTTAGAAGTTAGAAAAGTTTCTTGGAATTTATATTTAGATGACCTTAGAGAGTTTTGGCTATCCGAGATACTCACACTTTGAAATTTAGAGTTTTTAAAACTAGATTTAGACATCTGAAACCTAAGAAATGTTGTCCGAACCAAATTTTTAATTTCTTAATAACGGATAGTTTTTTGAGCATGTAATACTTTCCCATTTGTGGACAATTTTGGGTCATATATATTGAAAGAAATCCGTTATAAAATATATATATATATATATATATACAATTCTTGTACTTTAATTTTGTGACAAAATCTCTCAAAATACATTACAAGTGTAAAAGTTCATTCATATCCAACAAAATTATTTGAGTTTCTAACTCATTCTTGAAATTTGCTTTGAGCTAACCTTCTTTTATTATACGCATTTATTATTGGATAGAGTTAGATAATGATTAATAACTTTCATCAAACCTTGAAGAGGGCATTTAATCATTGTACTCAAATTTGATAAGGTTGAAAAGGTTTATCCTTGGTGGTGAGTAGGGGTGTTAAACGATAGAGCTACTCGAGAGCTACTCTCGAACTCGGTTTGACCGAGTTTTAGCTCAATTTACACATACTCGAGTAGCTCGCGAGCTACTCGAGTATATGTATATATATTTATTTATTTTTAATATTTATATTTATGTTTTAGTCCCTATAGTTTAATAAATTATAATTTAATCTATTTATAATTATGTTTTAGTTCTTAATTTATAGTAAATTATAATTTGACCTCATTAAATTTTAAAAAACTACAAATACATCATATAATTTTTATAAAAAAATAAAAAAAATAAAAAAAAATAAAAAAAATAATGAAATAAAATACTCGAGCTCGATTGGGCTCGTTTGGAGCTCGAGCTCGATCGAGCTACTCGCGAGCTAGATCACTCTTGGTCGAGCTCGATTTCGAGTACACCTTTTTGTAAAATCGAGCTACTCGATTAGGGGGGTACTCAAGCTCGACTCGACTCGATTACACCCCTAGTGGTGAGTTATAAATTCTTCTTATAATTTTGAGTAGCTATCATGTTGATTTTGGCTTGATTGTATTATATGTGGATTGGGGGTTTTAATCCCACATTGTAAGAGATTCTAGTTAGTGATTTGTTAAAATCCTAAGTTTTGGGTTTAGGTAGTGTATGTAGATTCTCCAACGAGAGGTTTGAAACACTTTAAATTGATTGCGTCTCTTTGCCCTGTTTTTTGTTCTTACAAACTTGCTTCAGTTGCTTTCATATTATCTCTATATTTCAAGCAATACTTGTGATTATAAATTTATGCATATATTTGGGATAATGAAGAACAATACTCATGTGTTGCTTCTTAAGTAGTCATTGGTTACTTGACTTAATCTTGTCCACAAATATCACACCAAACACTTCTTGAAAAAAGGCATTTGTGTACATTTTAGTTTATAGTTAAGCAAATTTTAATTGAGTTACCTAATTCATCCCCCTCTTAGGTTGCCTTAATTAAGCCTATCAGTGCAGATATTTGTTGCACACTTTAAGATAGACTATAATCTGGTTGTTTAACTTGCTCAGCCTATTGTAAATTATTATCACATTCTTCTTTAAAACATTAAGACATTAGTGGATGACTAAATGATGTTATTAGCTCTTTAGTGAGCCAATTTCGAGCACCTTCTTCATTAAAAGTGAGATCGCTAGCTACGTATAATCATCACCTTTCCTGTATTAGGATTGAACAACTTGTAACTAACAAAAATACATTTCTTTATCTTATCATCCAAATTCTTTCTAAAGATATTTGGAATATGAACATAGACAAGATAACTAAATACCTTTAAGTGATTAGTGTTTGGCTTCTTACTTGACCAAACCTAGTAGAGAGTCATTCTCTAATTACATCTTATACCACATCTTTTAGAATTTATTGGCTCCGGGTGACTCTAAGCCCGTATAGAGATATTGAAGATTTCTTTTTTGATTGGTAAGAGGGCAAAGAAGTCTCTGGATGAGTTTCCTTCTTTAGAGGAGATTAAGGGAGTTTTTATGGCTATAGACAATGAGGACGCCTAGGGGCTGGATGGTTTCACTACCCATTTCTTTCAAGTTGCTTGGGATATTGTTGTTGATGATATATATATATGTATATATATACGGTTGTGATGGAATTCTTCTAAGGCGGTTCTCTACCGAGAGGGATTACAACTACTTTATTGGTTCTAATACTGAAGATGTCTGCACCTCAGTCATTCGCAGATTTTAGGCCTATTAGTTTGTGTATAGTGATGAGGGTTGAATTTTAATACAAATATAATACCTCAGAGATAGACTCCTAATATGACAAACTCTATGAGTCCAACTCCTTTTCAGTTATTATTTCTATCTTACATGTGCTAGGAATTACAATCCTATTACAACTCTTACATTGCAGCAAATTCTTCTTCAAGGTATGTTGATAGAGTTTCAATACAACTCTAATTCAGGTATGTATTCTATATATACAACCCTCCATTCACAAAGGAGGGGCATGAAATATTCAATACAAGTATTCTGAATTACACACTAGAAAAAGCTTAAGGCTCATTACTGACTTAAGCATCGGAGTATTTTCCTTGGCATCAATCCCGGGGGACTTTTTTGCCGGTCTTCCGCGTGTCCCGGACGTCCAGACGACCTGCCGGTAGTGCTCCGCCGACATGAGACTTTTTGGGACTCATGAATTGGCGCCCACCGTGGGGCCGAAAGCAATATTCATACTACTCGATTACAATCCTCAAAACGTGACCAACAGCCAACCCGAAATTCTCCAGTTCCTGAACGACGGGAAGAGAATAATCCGCTTGTGAGAGAAGAACCTGCCAATTATTCTAACAATACCCTTGCTCAGGATAATAGAGTTTCTAATCCTCAGAACCCAGGAGGATGTTCAGTTCCAATTGTTGATTTGGATTCGCCTGACGTGGTCAAGTTCTTGATCGCAAACGGAGAAAAGATTCAAACGATGATAGCAAATCGTGCTCCAGCTGATCTAAATGAGCGTGAAGCTCGTGAAACACAGCAACAAAAAGAACGAAATTGAGCTATTCGTGAACGAGATCTCAGGCAAAGGCTTTGAGACTAGCAAGAACTCAGGATAAGGACTAAGGAACGTGCTGATAGGAGGAACAGAGATCATATCTCAGTTTCATCTCAACGAAGGGATACACCGAACAGAAACATAAGGTTCATCCGATCTACCACCCACTTCATTGCCAAGGTATGATAGTGATTCAGACGTGAATTCTCCATTTATGGATGATGTGGAAAATTACCCGCTCCCACATAAGTTCAAAATGCCAACTTTGTTATACTACAACGGAGAGGGAGATCCAGCAGAACATGTGCACCATTATATGCAGAGCATGAGGATTTATAATTACCTAGACCAGATCCTATGCAAGTGTTTCGGAATAACTATGATGGGAACTGCCCGATTGTGGTATGATAACCTCAGGCCCAGAACGTTTCGTAAGTTCAGTGAAATTAAAACAGCTTTTAAAAGCAGGTTTGTGCAACGACAGAAGTTTATAAAAACCAGTGTTGAATTACTCAATGTGAAGCAAGGAGATTCAGAGTCCTTAACTCAATACATTGATAGATTTATAAATGAAAGTGTTGAAGTGGGGCACAGGTCGGAAGAAGTGGTCATCGGAGCATTCACGAATGGCTTACGTCCTGGAAGATTGTACAAGGATTTTATAATAGACGCTCCTGTGAATGTCAAAGACATGATGAAGAGAGCTCAGAAATTTGCCAAATGTGAAGACACGAATAAGCGAAAGCTAGACAATGACAGAGGATCTGATAAGAGGAAAGACGATAAGGCTAAAGCATCTGGAGGAGGAAATCGAAAGCAAAAATTTGATAAAGTGCAGTTTAGCTCGTCTGCCACTGGTGAAGATAAGAATTTTACTTTATTGAATAAAACAAGAACCGGCGTGCTCGTTATCTTGGAAAACTGAGGAAATGTAAGGTATCCACAGCGGATGTCAGGTCCAGATAACAAAAGGAATAAAAAGTTCTTCTGCAAATTTCATAATCAACATAGTCATGATACCGAACATTGCAAAGACCTCAGAAAATACATTGAGGAATTAATTCAGAACGGCCATCTAAAAGAATTTGTTCGAGTTGGGAATTCATCTAATCGATCCGAAGATAAGAAGGATCCAGATCTCCCTGATGAAAAGAGGAGAAGAGATAATGGCAGTGATAGAAACCCTGATGCAAACAGAAATATCACAGAGGTAATTCACACCATTATCGAGGGACCTTATGATGGAGATTCGATGACATCCAAAAAATTGAAGAATAGAGGAATTCCAAATCAAAAGCCAGTTCATAAGCGGTTTAAACCAACAGATACATTCACCTTTTCAGAAGAAGATGCGGTACTGACCAGATTCCCACATGCCGATGCATTACTAATTAAAGCAATCATCGCTAATAAGGAAGTCCACAGAATTTATGTAGATGACGGCAGTTCGACCGATATTCTCTACTATGAAACTTGCCAAAAATGGGTATTGACAAGAAACAGTTAAAACCTTGTCATTCACACCTAATTGGCTTTTTGGGAGAGACATTGATGCTAATCAGAACAATAAACCTGCCAGTGAAATTGGGAGAATATCCCAAGGAAATACTCATCTATGTTGAGTTCACGGTCCTTAATGTCACATCTCCATACAATATTATTCTTGGACGACCTGCCATGGTGCAACTGAAGGCTATCTGGTCCCCATACCATCTTATTATGACTACAGAGGCTAGGGTTGCAATGATATGAGGTGATCAGAAGTTGGCAAGAGAGTGCTATATGATTGCTTTAAAAGGAAGTAAAAAGAAGCAAGTAGAAAATGTTCACTGTGTTGGAACAGAAAAATGAGCTGAACATGTGTTGTTGACAGAAAAGGTAGAAGCTGTCTCCTTGGATGAGTATGGATCAGAAAAGACAGTCCTCATCGGATCATCCTTGCCCATGGAGATAAATAGATCGTTAACAAATCTCTTGTCAGAATTCAAAGATGTCTTTTCTCAGAGTCCAGATGACATGAAAGGGGTGTCTGCAGACCTGATGGTTCACAAGTTAAACATCGACAAGTCCGCTCAGGTGATTAGACAGAAGAAAAGGAAGTATACGCCAAATCGTAATCGGGCCATATACGAAGAAGTTGATAAACTGTTAAAGGCAAAGATAATCAAAGAAGTTCTCTATCCGACCTCGCTTGCCAATCCCGTTATGGTTCCAAAACCAGATGCTTCATTAAGGATGTGTATAGACTACACAAACTTGAACAAAGCCTGTCCCAAAGATTGTTATCCTTTACCAATAATTGACCAGAAAGTGGATGCGACCTCTGGTTTTGAGGTCTTATGTTTCTAGATGCATACAAAGGATATCATCAGATTCATATGGATGAGGACGATGCGGAGAAGACAGCTTTCATAACTGAGAAGGGCGTGTATTGCTACACCAAATTGCTTTTTGGGTTGAAAAATGCCGGTGCTACATATCAGTGCCTGGTAGATAAAATATTCTCTTATCAGATTGGGAGGAATATGGAGATTTATATTGATGACATGCTTATCAAAAGCAGAAGAATAGAAACTTTCTTGGACGATGTGAGAGAGACTTTGGAGAAATTGCGTGAAA
Source organism: Ophiorrhiza pumila (assembly GCA_016586305.1). Lineage (NCBI taxonomy): Eukaryota > Viridiplantae > Streptophyta > Magnoliopsida > Gentianales > Rubiaceae > Ophiorrhiza > Ophiorrhiza pumila. The sequence goes on along the minus strand of BLIW01000003.1, from coordinate 22,982,715 downwards.
CTGGTCTAAAACTAAATCCAAACAAGTGTACATTTGGAGTTGGATCAGGGAAATTTCTTGGACACATGGTTCACGTCAGGGAATTGCAGCTAATCCAGAAAAGGTTAAGGCAATTTTGGATATGAAACCACCCAGAAGTTTAAATGATGTTCACAGACTCACAGGTCGACTAGCAGCATTAAATCGATTTTTGTCAAGATCAACTGATCGTAGCCTACCATTCTTTAAGGCATTAAGGAAAGAAAAAAATTTCGAATGGGACTAGAGTTGCAATAAATCTTTCAACGAGCTAAAAACATACTTATCTGAAGTACAAGTGCTATCAACTCCAGTTCATGGAGAAATTTTATATCTGTATTTAGCGGCAAGTGATGCGGCTATAAGGGCAGTTCTAGTGAGAGATGATCAAGGAGTACAAAAGCCAGTGTATTACACGAGTCGTGCTTTATAAGGGGCCGAAAAGAGATACCCGATGATGGATAAATTGGCATTGGCACTCATACATGCTTCAAGAAGATTGAAACTGTACTTCCAAGTGCATGAAATCCATGTCTTAACTGATAAACCCCTAAGGCAAGTTCTATAAAAACCTGACTCATCTGGAAGACTCATTAAGTGGGCAATTGAATTGGGAGAATATGACATTACTTTCTCACCACGGACAGCAATAAAAGGGCAGGTACTTGCTGATTTCATGGCAGAAGTTTCTGTTACAGAAGCGGATCTTTCAAGAGAGGATGACCTGAGAAATCCTTTGAAAGAAAAAAAAGGTTTTTGGATTTTATTTGTTGATGGAGCCTCAAGCGAGTACGGTTCAGGAGCTGGGTTGATACTAACAAACCCTAATGGACAAGAATTTACGTATGCTTTACGATTTGAATTCAAAGCAACAAATAATGAAGCAGAGTATGAATCACTAATTACTGGAATAAAGTTAGCTTGTCAAGTGAACGTCAAAAAGTTACAAGTTTATAGCGATTCTCAACTCATTGTAAACCAAGTAATTAGGGGGTATAAGGCCCGAGATCCGAATATGAAGAAGTATTTGGAGAAAACTGAAGACCTAAAGAGAAAATTTCAAGAGTTTTCGATTGAACGCGTACCCCATGCTCAGAACAAGCGAGCTGATACACTTAGTAAGTTGGCATTGTCGGCACATGTTCATCTCACAAAAAAGGTTTTGGTCGAGGTCTTGCCAACAAGAAGCATTGATTAACTACAAGTTTTGGCAATTGAAGATGTGGGAGATACTTGGATGACTCCAATTTTTAAGTTTCTGACAAAAGGTGAACTGCTCCCGACAAGGTCGCAGCTCGCAGACTAGCCTTACGATCAGCCAGGTACGCTATCCAGAACGGAATTTTGTTCAAAAAAGGTTATCTCATGCCTTGGTTACGTTGCATAGGACCAGAACAGGCGATGTACGTGCTGAAGAAAATCCACCTTGGTTCATGTGAGAGTCATGTTGGAGCACTCATGTTGGCTAAAAAGGCGATGCTGGCAGGATACTATTGGCCCACAATGAATATGGATTCTCATGAACTGGTGCAAAAATGTCCTAAGTGTCAGATTCACGGTGTTGTCAAGCATGTTCCACAAACCAAGATGAGCACCATCCAGAGTCCTTGGCAATTCGCTCAATGGGCAATTGAAATCGCTGGACCATTTCCTGAGGCTCCTGGTTGGTTAAAGCACATGGTGATAAGGTTCTCGTTGATTTGATCCACCTTTGGGAGGATTAAACAACCTTATTGATCCACAGGACAGGACTAGCTTGGAAAATTCCACAGACAAGTTCGCCAAACCAAGAAATTAATCAAAGCACAAGAAGATTAAGAGTTAGAACAAAGATAAAGAAAGACAAAAGAAAACAAGAAGATATTGAGCGCGATTCAATGGAAACTTGTCCAAAGCCCCAACGCTATTACAAAACCAACTTGACTCAGGCGGCACCTAAATCAAATCAGATTTGGCTGTTCTCAAACTTATAACAAAAGTAAGACTATTGGCTTAATCTCACTTTGGGTCTATAAATCAAAAGCTCAAACTTAGCTTAAGGTCTCTAAGGGTTTTGGGATCAAATTTTGCTCTGCAAAATTATGACTTCTTAATTCAAAATTCAACTAACTAAAATTCGTGGGTTTACAAGCCTTTAAATAGGCACAAAGACTTGCCAACAAAGTAAACCCTACTTTCCTAAAAGATAGTTTCCTAATTGGAATAAACTTCCTTAAAATGCAATTAACACATGCTTTAATCATGCAAGATCTTTAGCCATGTGAAAACATCATATAGAACATATCAATGTTCATGCAAGAACATTAGATCACGTTCCTTATTGAAAAGATCAAACAAAAAACGATTAAAAATCAAAACAAAAAAAACTGTAAAAATTCCCAACATCGCGACGTGGGAGTCTGGACGTCGCGACGTCGGTGTACGTCGCGACGTGGAAGGTCGCGCTTCACGACGTGCGGAAAAACTTTGACGTGAATCTCAACTCTCAGAGAAACATGTCGTGACATGGAGGTCAGTGGACGTCGCGACGTCGGTGCACGTCGCGACGTGAAGCTGTGCACGTCGCGACGTGGATTGCTGGACTTCCAACACTTGTCCAATCTTGCTCTCCATCAAAGAGTCTTCATGTAATATCAAAATCACGAAGTTCCAAGGCCTAAAATTAGTGTTCTCTTCATCAAAGCCTTGTTCCAACAACTTATATGCATCGTCCATCACTTCTATGATCAGACCATTAAGAGCCATCTTGAACTGTTTGGTTTTAGCTCGAGTCATTGGTCCACCAATTCCACATAACGGGTCAACGGAATGCTGTTCACCATTAAGTGCGTCTGGATTCCTATCATTCCCCCCTTGTCAAAAGGATTCGTCCTCAAATCTCCTGACAAAGAGAGATCAGAAACATTAAAAGTAGCACTAACGTCTCCATACTCACCGGGTAAATCAATGCGGTATGCAGTGTCATTAATGCGCTCGAGAACTTGGAATGGTCTATCGCCTCTTGGGTGAAGCTTTGATTTCCGCCGCTCAGGAAATTTTTTTTTACGCAAGTGTACCCAAACCCAATCCCCCGGGTGGAACACCATGCGTCGTCTACCTTTATTGGCTTGCTTGGCATACTGCTCATTTCTCCTCTCAATATTGTCACGAACCTTAGCATGAAGGTCCTTAACAAAAGTAGCTTTGCTTGCGCCATCAACATTAACAAACTCGTTAATAGGAATAGGCAAAATATCCAAAGGCGTCAAAGGATTAAAGCCATATACAATTTCAAATGGAGAAAAAGAAGTAGAACTGTGAATAGTACGATTGTAAGCAAACTCAATGTGTGGTAAACAATCTTCCCATTTCTTCAGATTCTTTTGTATGATAGCACGCAATAATGCAGATAGAGTTCTATTAACTACCTCAGTTTGACCATCCGTTTGGGGGTGTGCAACAGTAGAAAATATCAATTTAGTTCCCAATTTACTCCAAAGATTACGCCAAAAATGACTAAGGAACTTGACATCTCTATCACTCACAATAGACTGAGGAATACCGTGCAATCTCACAATTTCTTTAAAGAAAAGGTCTGCTATGTGCGTAGCATCATTGGTTCGTGAACATGCAATGAAGTATGCCATTTTACTGAACCTATCAACTACCACAAAGATACTATCCTTACCACTTGGTAACCTAGGCAACCCTAAAACAAAATCCATTGAAATATCTAACCAAGGATGCAAAGGTACGGGAAGTGGTGTGTATAGATCATGAGGCATTATTTTTGACTTTGCCTGTTTACAAACAATACATCTTTGACAAACAGATTGAACACTTTTTCTCATATGAGGCCAATGAAAACGTTCTTGCAAAATATGTAATGTCTTGTTAACCCCAAAGTGACCCATCAATCCTCCCCCATGCGTCTCATTAACCAATAAATCACAAATAGAGCAATTAGGCACACACAATTTATCCTTTTTAAACAAGAAACCATCATGCAAATAATACTCTCCTTCGGATTTATGCAAACAATTCTCATATACAAGTTTAAAATCAGCATCTTCAGCATACAATCCTTTCATGACATCAAATCCAAGCAGTTTAGTATGCAATAAAGTAAGTAAATTATACCTTCTCGATAATGCATCAGCAACCACATTTTCCTTTCCAGCTTTGTGTTTAACAACATAAGGAAAAGTCTCAATAAACTCCAACCACTTAGCATGCCTTTTATTCAACTTACCTTGGGTCTTAAGGAACTTAAGACTCTCATGATCCGAATGAATGATAAATTCCTTCGGCCAAAGGTAGTGCTGCCAAACTTGTAAAGATCTCACCAATGCATACAACTCCTTGTCGTATGTGGGGTAATTCAGTGTTGCTCCATTAAGCTTGTCACTAAAGTATGCCACGGGCTTACCTTCCTGTATCAAAACAGAACCAATACCTTTTCCGGAGGCATAACATTGTATTTCAAAAGCTTTCTCAAAATTAGGTAACATAAGAACAGGAGCATTGGTTAATTTCTGCTTCAAAGTATTAAAAGCTTTTTCTTGAGCATCAGTCCAAACAAAAGTCACATTATTTTTAACTAGATCATTTAAGGGGGCTGCAATTGTACTAAAATCTTTCACAAACCTCCTATAAAATCCAGCTAAACCATGAAAACTCCTAACATCATTAGCTGACTTAGGTGTTGGCCAATCTCTAATTGCTTTCACTTTATTTTCATCAACAGAAATTCCATCAGCACTTACAACAAATTCTAAAAAAATAAGAGACGAAGTACAGAATTTACACTTTTTAAAATTTGCATAAAGCTGATTCTCACGAAGTACAACAAACATTCTTTTTAAATGTAAAACATACTCATCAAGTGTTTTGCTGTAAACAAGTATATCATCAAAATAAACTACTACAAATTTTCCTATGAAAGATCTAAGTACACGGTTCATTAAACGCATAAATGTGCTTGGTGCATTAGTCAATCCAAAAGACATAACTAACCACTCATAAAGACCATACTTAGTTTTAAAGGCAGTTTTCCATTCATCACCTTCTTTTATACGAATTTGATAATAGCCACTTTTCAAATCAATCTTTGTGAAGATTTTAGAACCATATAACTCATCTAGCATGTCATTTAACCTAGGGATAGGGTGACGATATTTAATGGTTATCTTGTTAATGGCTCTACAGTCAACACACATTCTCTATGTTTCATCTTTCTTAGGAACAAGAATAACAGGCACAGAACATGGACTAAGGCTTTCACGAACAATACCTTTTCTAGAAGACCATCCACTTTCATTTGAATTTCCTTTGTTTCCTCAGGACTTGCTCTATATGCTGGTCTGTTGGGAATTGAAGCATCAGGAATGCAATCAATTGGATGTTCTATACCTCGAATTGGAGGTAAACCATTTGGCAACTCCTCGGGGAATAAATATTCAAATTCCTGTATAAGAGAAATCACAGCACTAGGAAAAGTAGAAAGGTGATCACTAGACAGCAAATACAAGTTTTTGTAAATAAGTACAAACATCTCATGCCTATCTAGTATTGCTCTTTTGACTTCACTTTTTTGTGCAAAGACTGTTAATCTCTTTTCCTTTTCCTCTTGCTTCATCTTTTGGCCTTCCAATCTCTTGGTATTTATGCTAGAAGGGGTAGAGGTGTTTCCCACTTCTTGTTTCATTTGCTCGACTTGCACCAATTGCCTACATTCCTTGGAGATCTTGGCTTGATCTTCATATACTTCCCATGGTTTCAAAGAAGCCAAAATGTACTTCTTACCATCTTTCTCCACGGTGTAGTGATTCTTCCGTCCATCATGCATGACATGTCTATCAAATTGCCATGGACGTCCAAGTAACACATGCGCTGCCTCTACTGGAACAACATCACAAAGAATATCATCAGTATACCTTCCAATAGACAAAGATAAGCGCACCTGTTTGTTTACCTTAACCTCCCTACTTTGATTCAACCATTGAAGCTGTCAAAAATAGTCAGTTATAACTCACCGAAAGTGCTATGAAAAATGCTATGAAAAATGCTCTGCCTTCTCTCTAGTTTTTCTTCTCTCTAGAAACTAAATATTGATTCTTAACCCATTGACCACTGGTTTTAACCCAACCCTTTAGGACATAAACTCCCTAACGGTCATAATTAGATATCCGTTCCAACTAGCCTAGTACCCGCCTATGGCGGAGGGAAGGGGGCCGCCCCCTTCTCCGACCATCAAGGGCCCTACCACGGAGACGCCGGAAATATTTCCGTTCCCCATTTCATATAGTGACACTGTCCGAGCAGGCAATCCAAAAAGGAATGGAATCTGCATATCCTTTGCAGATGTTAAGAAAGTTCCCATCTCATCCTTTAAAGGAGAACCAGCCCTCCTGATGACGGAGGAAGAGGAAGACCTACTGGCATCGGAGCTTCAGTTTACCCTGGTCGGTAAGTTCTCCTGGGGGAGACCAACGATGACCATTATAAAAAAGGAGATCCTGAGCGCTGCATTCAAAGGTGAGGTTTACTCCGGTCTTCTGGATAATCGATACATAATTTTCAGATTTGAGAAAGAAATAGACTTCCAAATGATGTGGATGAAAAAAGTTTGGCACTTTGCTGGATTCCAAGCAAGATTATTCAAATGGTCAAAGGAATTTAACCCAGAGGTTGAGCCCTCAATTGCTCCCGTGTGGTTAAATTTTCCACTTCACCTTCGCCACCCGGAAAAGCTGTATACACTGGCAACAATCGCAGGAAAACCATTAAAAATGGATGTCGCCACAGCGGCTGTTAAAGAAATGGTCAGGCCCAGTGAAGTTAGAATTTGCGTGGAAATGGATGTACAAAAACCAGTTCCAGAAAGGATATTGGTGGGAAGCAAAGAAAAAGGCTACTGGCAAAAAATGATGGTGCAAGACAAACCTGACTATTGCTCCAAATGCAAAAAGTTAGGGCATCGTTCTGATTCCTACAACCCTCCAACCCAAGGAAAGAGGCAATCTTTAAAAATCCCTGCCCCAGCTCCTAAGAACCCGCAGAAGGAATGGACTATATTTAGGAAAAGGAATAGGGCTAATGGCAGTAGAGAAACAGCATGGATAGACAACGGAACGGAGTCTGAAGACTCCTCATTTGCCCAAAAAGGAAAAACAGTGATCAAAGAAAGTATACCACAAATATGTAGTCCTGAAACTGAAGCTATGGTTGATATTCCAGAAGGCTCTAAGCATATGGAGAAGCAAGGCTCAATGAACACAGCAAGTATACCTGAACAAAACACAGATATCACTAAGATGGTAGGGGCAGAGGTAGCAAAGGGCGAAGACCAGACATCTCTAGACCAACCGACTCTACCAGTGAACTGCTCCATTGCGGAGGATAATGACATTCTGAAAGGCAGAGAAGGACTATTGACTACTAGGGAAGAACAAGCTCCTGGAGATTCTTCCCCAACAGAGCAGTATGTCCCGTTCAGAGTAGAAGATGCAGTGGCCAAACATCTGCAACCAGTGAATCCTACCACCTCTGGAAATATGCCACAGGCCCCTCTGGGGGAGGAAGAGCACGAAGGAAGGAGGGTGGAGGCTCTGGACCTAACTGATCCCTCAAACTTTCTGGAAAGTGTAAGGACTAATTTAGAGGCTGAGCATCCGGTTATTGCTGCTGATTTGGAAAATTTGGAAGATGTGGTGAGGCAGGATGACCAGTTAGATCATAATGTTGTGGCTCCCCAACCAATCTCGATCTCCCCAGCTAAGTCAATCCATTCTCTTAATACTCCTACCCAGATTGGTATAACAAAGATTAAATCATCTTCTGACTTGCAGGAACTCCTAACAGATTCTGAAGGGGAAAAGATTTCTTTGGAAGATGCTAATGTGGAGATAGTGCCCCCTTTACAATCACTCAGAAAGAAACCACAGCTGGTCAAAGTAGAAAAGAAAATCACAACAGCTAGCAGCCAATCCACAGAGAGAGCTACCGAAATGCAAAAAATTGGGTTCCAGGAAAAAAACAGGACAGAGTCAAGAAAGAATATGGAATCTAGTAGTAGCAAAGTGACAGCGAGTGTCGCACCTCGTCAATTTTACCCTAACAACTACTGTAGAAGTGGAAGCAGGGATCGTAATCCACAGGAAAGACGTAGGTCAAGAAAATCGAGCAAATTGTTCTAAAAGTTTTGTCACAGAATCTAAATACTAGAAAGAATGTAATTTCAACACAAAAAATGAGAACAACGGTACAAAAGGTAGCAACAAACAAGGATGAAACAGATATCTCAGGATTCTTGTATTGGATGAACACAGGCTTAGTAAATCTATGCTATGCAATCAATAAGCAATTAAACGCCTTGGAGACCTAATTTTCCTAGAAGTTCAAGCTGTGGTTATCATGGCGACCACACCACCTCCTGTACCCCCTGTCACCATCCTCTCCCATGGCGAGGCCCGAGAATGGTGGAATAAGCTCCGCAAAGTCTCAACTCTCCAAGCTAACTACTCTAACATGCAAAGTCCTAAGAACTCCTATGGCAAGGCCCATCATAGGGTTCACATATCATTGTTGTTAACACAGAAAGCTCCTTTAACACTTTTCCTAAGGTTTCAATTCATTAACACTTCCTATGGCGAGGCCTGAGTTTCAGAATTGATTTGATTACAGAAAACAAGTGCAAAGACTAAAACAATCACAATTTAGTTCTAAGTTCATGCAACTTCGCTAACTTTGATGAAACACTCCTCAATTTAGCATGTCGACCACAATTGAAGCTTGATCCATTCAAAAATAGCTAGGAATTATGAAATTCAACATATGTCTATGCATAATTCAAGTGTGATTTCAATACTCAACAATTAGATCAATTGCATAGCATACAATCTACTAAATCACGTATTCATCCATTAAGAATCCTAAGATATCATAGATTTAGCATCTTTCTCATCTCAAAATCAACAAATTGCAACATTGATAAGATCATTCTCATTTAATTGGAAGAATTTACCAATTTACTTGAGAGAATTGTCCATTCCTTTGTCAATTGAGAATGAGAAGGATAAATCCAGTCCAAATTCACAATCGGAATTGAGATCGGAGAAGAAATGTTTAGTGAGAGAAAATAAGAGGGAGAAAAGCTCCCGCTAAAATTCAAACGATGGTTCTAAAATCTAGAATCCTCCCCCCTTTTACATGCTAGCTACCTTCCCTATATATAGAGTTGGGAAAATGTAACTAATACGCAACATAAAATGTATAAAGTGTTACAAAAGTGGCCTTAAGTGAAAGAACTAAAAATCAGCCTAAAATGTGAAAAATCCGAAATTGTAGAACTTCTCCAGCATTCCAGCGCCTTCGGGCTTTCAAAATTGCGCCTTCAGATGCTCCTTCGCGCCTTTCGTCAAAAGGTCGCGCGCCTTCAGTTCGGAGACCACGCCTTTGGGCCAGTGAGAATCACACGCCTTTGGGCCAGTGAGAATCACGCCTTCAGTTCTGAACTTCCAGGCGCGCGAATCAGAGTCGAATCACGCCTTCTTGCTATTTCAAATCGCGCCTTCAGCATCCTCGCGGGCTCAAAGCAGAACAGCATTCACGAAATCACGCCTTCTATCCATTGGACTTCACGCCTTCTTCTGCCCTGAAAATCAGAAACTTAGTACTTCAACACTTAGTCAAATTTCCAGAAAACTCAATATACGAAACCTCAAAGCTGCAGCTTCAAACCAAAATTTGACCATGAAACGCTGTGAATCAAGGAAAGCTTAAAACATGAAAATTATAACTCGTTATCTTAGCTTTCCATAGCCATATGGATCACCCAATTTGGAGCTAAGATGAGAGAGTTATGACCAACTCAAAATAGTGCAACAAAACTGAAACTCATAAAACAAAGCTCCCAACACTTTGCCATTCCTTCAAGATTGCCAAACAAAATCCACTCCAAGAGCATCATGCTGGCGAGGTCTCGTGGTGAGAACTCCCCGTGTAGTGTGTGTGTGTGGCGAGACCTCACAGCGAGGTCTTGCCGTGTGTGCGTTTTGCTGGAGAGACCTCGCGGCGAGGTCTCGCCATGCAATGTGTTTAATGGCGAGGCTCGCGGCGAGACCTCGCCGTGCATGTGCGAGTGTGAGAGTTTGTCGTGAGGTGTTTGTGAGTGATTGTGAAATATGATAGGTGTTGTGGGTGTAAGTGAAGTGAGAAATGAGAGTGATACTATGAATATATGAGTGAAATGAATTTTGAAGTTTCTTTGTGAGTTGTGAGTGAATGTGACGTATATGTGTTTTGCAAATGAAAATGAAATGTTATGGATGATGCAAGATCTGTGAGAGCATAGAGTGTTTTATGTACTTGAAGTAAAATAAAAGAAGTTGTAGTGTTTGTGATGTAAAGGATAATCTATGAAATCCAAATGCATTCTATGAATGAATATTAGAGTTGTGGGTATTTGCAAGACTGAATGATGAACTCTCATATGAAATACAAATGTTGAGTTGTGTGCAAATGTGTGAGAAATGAAGTGAGTGGTGTTGTGCGTGTGTGCTGTGAGAGTGTTGCGGCGAGGTGACCTCGCCGCATGTGTGTGTGCATGTGCATGTGCGCTAGATGTGCGAGAGTGAAGTGTCCGTGTGCTCATGAGTGTAGTGAGGTGTGTGCGAGAGTCTTGTGCGGTGAGGTCACCTCGCCGCACAATGTGTGTGCGAAGTAATGCGCAAGTGTGCGCATGAGTGTTGCGGCGAGATCACCTCGCTGCATGTGAGGTGTGTGCAAGAGTGTGCGAGGGAGAGTGTGCAAGTTACTGTGCGAGTGTGCAGGTGAAGCTGTGCGAGAGTGTAGAGTGAAGTGATTGCCCGTGAGGTGCTTGTGAAAATGCTCGTGAAGTCTTTGTGAGTGCTTAGTGTGTGATGACACCATTTCAGAACAACAAGCAACGTCCAAGCAACATTCGTGTGTCTTAACATCTGAATTGGGCTCGATGGTAAACATAAGAGTTCATAACTAAATCCTGAAGTAGCAATCATCAAGATGCTTTCGTTTCTCATATTTACACACAGAATTAGAAGAACGTTAAAACATAAGAATTGAAGACAACTCAAAGAGCTTTCCGGAACATTCAAGAAATCATCATTAGGATTAATATTGAAGAAGTTATACTCAAATGAATTTGCACAACCAAGCTGCCGAAAACCCTAAAATGGCCAAATATGCATTCTTGGTTCCTTCATTTGCCTTTTACATTTTTCACTTCATTTACCATCATTTTTGCTCGTTTTACATCATTTGATCATTTTCATATTGTAAACATATAAATGCATAAAACCTCTCAAATCATCACATATGTACATAAAACACACAACAAAAGCCAAGTGATTTAACACATAATAGTTGGTATAAAACCAACTTATCACAAAGCAAAACCACAGGTGGGAACTGATAGACAGCTTCGACCCAAGGATCCAAAGACTTGCTACAGAGAAGTAAGTTTCGATGATCAAAACACTAATGTGGAATATTAGAGGTATTAAAGCGAAAGATAAGCTGCAAAGGGTAAAGAAAATGATTCGGAATAATCATATCAATTTTCTTGCTATTGTGGAACCTTTTGCTGACATTAAATACATGGAATCACTTAAAAGAAGGCTAAATTTTGAGCATGCCATTCCTAACAATGAAAGTAAAATTTGGCTTTTCGTTAGACATCCTTTTATATGCAAAGTGATTGAAATATCTACACAACATATTACCTGTGAGTTGAAACATTCTGCTTTTCCTTTTTCAATAATTGTATCTACAGTGTATGCTAAAAACACATGTATTGAAAGGGAGGAACTGTGGCAATCTCTATCTAAATATAACTCGGGTTCACCTTGGTTACTTTGGGGGGATTGGAATTGCATAATAAAATATTCAGAAAAGAAAGGGGGTAGACCATGTTCAGTTAAGGATATACAGGAGTTACCTGAATTCACTGATCACCAGGGGTTTGTTGATCTTCAGTTTACTAGACCTCAATTTACATGGTGTAACAATAGGAGAGGTAAGGCTAGAATCTGGAAAAGACTGGACAGATGTTTAGGCAACTTTCCACTGCTGAACTCGAGCCTTCAATTAAGTGTCCAACATTCCATGAGACTCCCTCAGACCACTCCCCACTCCTAATAGATGTGAGCCTGAAAAAAGAGAAGGTCCCAAAAAGTTTCAAGTTCCAGAACTTTTGGACTGGTCACCATCAATTCCTGGAAATAGTAGGAAAAGCATGGGAAACCCCAATAGAGGGTAAGCCTTTGAGAATATTCGCAGAGAAACTTAAGGCAGTGAAACTAACTTTAAAGAAATGGAACTCAGAGGTTTTTGGGAATATATTCTCTGACCTTGAAAAAGCTGAAAAGGAAATGGCAATGTTAGAGCAGGAAGACTCTATAAATCCCCTACCTAGAGAAGTCCTTAACCAAGCAGCAGCCAAACTCAAATTAGCTGCCAATATTGAGGAATCCTTTTGGTCCCAGAAAGCTAATACTAAATGGATGCAAGAAAGTGATAAAAACACTTCCTTTTTTCATGCCATAGTGAAACAGAGACAAAGTAGAAACCATATTCATAGGATTAAGGGGGAAAGTGGAGACTGGATAGAAGGAGATAAAGAAATAGGGGAAGAGGCAGTCAAGCACTTTTCTAACCTTTTCTCAGCCATTGAGACCAGTCCTGGTATCAGGTATGGTCTGATCCCTAAGATGATATCGGAGGAATTTAATGAGTCATTGATAAGCTACCCCTCTATAGAGGAACTTAAGCTTACTGTCTTCTCACTAGGAAAAGATAGTGCCCCGGGGCCGGACGGGTTTAATGGATACTTCTTTAGGAAAACCTGGGAAATCATAAAAGAGGATCTTATGATGGCTATCAAGAGCTTCCTCAATGGAGAACTTGTCCCAAATGCTATATCTGCTACCTCTCTAGTGCTCATCCCAAAGGTCTCTAACCCCTCCACCTTCTCAAACTTTAGACCAATCATTTTATGCAATTTTGTCAACAAAGTGTTGTCCAAATTGCTTGCTAACAGGCTAAGCACTATTCTCACAGTAATTATTAGTAACAATCAGAGTGGTTTTGTGAAGGGGAGACAAATAATAGATAACTATCTCTTGGCTAGTGAGTTGATGTCCCACATGTCTAGGAAAAATAAGAATGGGAACATTGCTTTGAAATTAGATATGGAAAAGGCATATGATAGGGTACAATGGTCTTTCTTGTTACAAATTATGAGGGAAATGGAATTTGGAGAAAGATGGATAGACATTATATGGAGGTTAATCTCCAATGTTTGGATGTCTATTCTCATAAATGGTTCACCCCAAGGATGGTTTAAGACCACGAGAGGTCTACGACAAGGGGACCCCTTATCCCCAATGCTATTCATCATTGGAGTCGATTACCTTACAAGGATTCTGAATTCTAATATGTCAAAGGCCCCAGGTTTTGGAGTCCCTAGGAAATGCCCCAAGATATCACACTTGGCATATGCCGATGATATCCTAATTTTCACTTCTGCCCACTCTAGGTCACTGACTTTGCTCATGGAAGACCTAAAGCATTATCAATGTGTATCAGGATAGAAAATCAATGAGCAGAAAAGCTGTTTCTTAACTCACCACCGTCTTCCTAGTGAAAAGAAGTACTTGGTCAGGATAAAAACCAAGTTCCAAAAAGACACAGTCCCACTGCCTTACTTAGGAATCCCACTCCATTATGGAAAACTTAAAGCTTCACACTTTGGGGAATTAATTCAGAAGATAAGATCTAAACTGAGCTCCTGGAATACCAACATTCTTACAAGGGGGGGTAGAATCACACTCATTAGAAGTGTGTTAGCATCCATGCCTATCTACACCACTATGGCAGTCAATCCTCCTAAAAGTGTGTTAAAACATATAGAGTCCATATGTGCTAATTTTCTGTAGGAGAAAATCCAAGGACAGAAAAGCTACCATTGGGTTAAGTGGAAAGACTTATGCTTTCCAACAAATGAGGGAGGGCTTGGTTTTAGAGCCTTAGAAGATATTATTTCGGCCCAAAGTATGAAACTCTGGTGGAAATTTAGGAAAGGTGACACTCTGTGGGCTCAGTTTCTGCACCAAAAGTATTGTAGCAAATCTCATCCTGTTCAAGCATTCTCAGTTAGAGGGGAATCCTCAACATGGGCAAGAATGCTAAAATTTGCTAACCTAACTGAAAATTTCATAATGACTCACGTGGGGGAAGGGAACTGCCATATGTGGTTGGACAATTGGATTGGAGATGGAAGACTTAGTCAAACTCAATACCATGACACTGAACAGGTTAGGGTCAAGGACTATGTCAGAAATGGAGTGTGGGATGTTTGTAAACTAGCAGGAGTTGATGAGGACACAAAAAACAGAATACTTAGGTTTCCAACCCGTAGGCTGCTAGGAAAAGATAGCATAAAATGGCTGTTAAATGAAAATGGTGACTTCTCTTTGTCTTCAGCTTTTAGCCAAGTTAGACAGAGTAGAAATTTAGACAACCTGCTGAAGGAAATCTGGTGTTGTCAACTTCCACTGAAAATCTCTTTTTTTATGTTCAGACTACTTTTATGCAGAATTCCTTTTGCTCAATGCCTAGCTAAATTTAATATTCACGGACCTTCAATTTGCTCTTTCTGTTTTGCTAATGAGGAAACAATAGATCATTCTTTTGCTAGCTGTCATATAGTCAAGCGGGTATGGAGAATATTTGGTGCAGAGATGGGAGTGGGCAGGTATTCAAACTCTATCAAACAGCTTTGTGTGAATTGGTGGAAAGCTAGGCCAAAGAATGGACCTCATAAATTCTTACTAAAAGTCCTACCATCCATAATATGCTGGGAACTCTGGAAGGCAAGGAACAGGGCTATCTATGAGGAAGTGAAAATGGAGCTTTATCACATCAAGCATCAAATCTCCCTCTCAGCTTCTTTGATGATTAACTTGAAGTATCCTGATGCTGACTGGGAGCTGAGAGATTGGGGATTTTTCTGGAACTCAGTGATGAACTATAAAAGAAAGATCTACATTGAAGTATATAAATGGAAACCTCCTGATGGAGTTTGGGTAAAAATTAATGTGGCAGCAAGAAATGATGAATCTAGCCCTCGTTATGCAGGTATCATCAGAAACAAAGAAGGAGAGGTACTCAAGATTCTGATAAGCAAAAATGAGATAACTAACTATGCAGGTATATCAAGCATCAGAGGACTACTAGACTTGGCTCAAATGGGGATAAATCTCTGCTTGGAGCAAGGATGGACAAATATCAACCTAGAATCAAGTGACAAAGACTTTTGCAACATCATGGGGGAGATCAGCAATTTACACTGGAAGTTATCCAACCATTGGAAGCAAATCCTTTTTGTCCAGTCAAACAGCATCATCCGGATGATTCCAGCTGAGGAAAACCAAGCAGCAATATGGCTAGCGCATAAAGAAGTCCAAGAGAGGCAGATTCAGGAATCAAAAACCTTCCAGGAAATTATAATCAGGGAAAAACTTGGAATCCCACTGATAAAGAGAAAAGTAAAAGGCCAATGATACTTTCCAAGAACAAGCAAGTAGCCATGTATGGGAAGAAAATGAGTATACCTCTTATGAGAGTCAGTCGAGGATCAAGAACTTCAACAATTGAAAACTCAGGTATGAGGGAAGGTTCCAGTCGGTGGAGGTTAGTACTGGCTGGCCATTATGGTAATCTCAGTCTCCAGCTTCTGGAATGGTCTTTCGGGTCCTGGAGCAAGATTAGACAAAGAGAATTCACTGGCCATTTGCCATGGCTGGAAAAGAGAAAGAGAAGCACTCCAAAGATGAAGGAAGTGATGAACTTCAGGCCAAAAGATGAAGTAATGCTGGCAACATCCAGGTTTCATGTATGTCGTACAATCTTGGGGGAAGCAGGCGGCAGCAGCAACAGCAAGTCAAAGGATTTAACTTGTATGGCTCATAGATTAATTAGACTCATGAGGAGAAATCTTTTGTCACTCCTTCACATAAGGAGTCTTTTATAGCATAGATTGTTAATAGACTTAAACGTAAATAGAGGAAGTCCTCCACACTTAAATTTACTAGTACCATATGTAGTTAAAGTTTTGTATTCATATAAATTAGGTAAAGGAGTAGTACTCCTCTTTTGTGCTCTCTCCTTGATCTACTTGCCATTAGGCATGTTAATGGTGAGTGGATCAAGATGGTTCATTTTGTGTAAGGGTGATTTTAGGGTAAATCCATCACCCAAACAAGATTTAAATGTAAGAGGGAGTGGCGCCCCTCGAAAATGGTCCGTTGCCATATAAAAAAAAAACCATTGAAGCTTGTATGGTTTGGGGTGTTTTGAACAAGTAAGCTTCAACTTGGATACCAACAATGTACTTGCCACATTAGTGCAATTCCCACCATCAATAATCAAACTGCACTGTTTTTTCTGAATAATGCACTTGGTGTGGAAAATATTCTCACGTTGCACTGTTTCACCATCCAACTGTGGTTGTGTACTCAAGGTCCTCATGGTGACAAGAGACTCAGCAACTTCCAACTTTTATGGAGTATCTTCATCATATTCTTCACCATAAGTCTTTTCTTCAAGCTCAGGCATCTCATCATCACTTGAATGAACACTAGCAACATCCCCATTGTCAAGGAAGTAAATAGCCTTTTTGCTGGGACAATTTGATTGCATATGACCATATCCTTGACATTTATAACATTTAACATTACTAGATCTTTGGGGTGTGTTTTGGGCTGACTTCTGAACAAATGGTGGTGTTCTTTCTACCGGCTTGGGTGTATCATTACCTCCAAAAGGCTTGTTCTTTATAACTGGATTAGGTGGAGCCTGTCGGTTGTTCTTTTGCCAAGGAGGTTAACGAGGTGTAAGTCGTCCCTTTTGCTTCATGTGACGCTCTATTTGAATAGCATTATGCAACATCTCTGTCAAATCATAGGATTTCTGAAAACCCATCTTGTAGGCAAATGCGGGAGTCATTCCTGCCAAGAACCTAGCCATTGTTGTTTCGGGTTCTTCCACAATATTTGCCTTTATCTTGAGCAACTGCATTTCCTTAAAATAATCATCAACTGATCGATTTCCTTGGGTAAGAGTTTGAACTTGCATCCGCAATTCATTTGCGAAATAAGATGGCACAAATCGCCTCCTCATAATTGATTGCATCTCTCTCCAAGTTCGGATTGGATGCTCCCCATTGAGCTGTCTATCCTTTACCAATTGAGTCCACCAATGAGCTGCATAATCCTTAAAGTGTATTGTCACCATTCGCATCTTCTTATCTTCAGAATAAGAATTTTCAGCAAAAATTTGCTCCAATGTATAAATCCAATCCAGGAATGTGTCGGGGTTTAAAGTGCCATGAAATTTTAGAAAATCCAATTTAATTGAAGCCACATCAAATTCAGACTTGCCCTGGCTCTTGGACTGTTCAGATTCTATGAACTCCTCTTCATCAAAATCAGCTTCATCAAATTCTTCCTCAAGCTTCTTTGAGGGCTTTTTCTTAGAAGCAGATTGTTGAGCTTCTTCAAGATTTTGTAATTGAATACTCATCTTTTGCACCATGTTTAAAAGTGAATTAATCTGAAATTGTTGTTCAGATTGAGTCTTTGAAATTTGTTGTTCAGATTGATTTTTTGAAGTTTCCTCCGCCATTTTTGATATACCTGCAAGTTAGATAAAACAACACAAGAAACAATAATAATAATTAAGGCTTCTCACGGGTTCTCACTTTAGGTATGGTCGGTTCACTTCACTCCTTTAATATTGTTATTCTCGTGCATAATTGCTCTCCCTAATCTACTCTCCAAATGTGGGGTCACTCGTAGTTTGCTTTGCAAGTACTAAGTTCTTAATAATTCAACTCAAATACCACACAAATCAAGTAAGGAATTGAAGAAAGAATTATGAAGAATTGCAATTTAGAACACGTTAAGGCACAATTTTGGACAAACTAGCAAGAAAAGAAATAGAAACACCAAGAATTAATATCGAATATCAAGAACAGATTTCAATAGTGATTGTATAACCAGAATTTCGTTTTTTTTTTCAGATTTGTTGCTGCAATATATATATATATATATATTTTTTCACGTATTTTTTTTTCTTTCACGTGATTCCTTTTTTTTTCACGAATTTCTCTCTTTTTTTTTTGAATATCAGCAAGAAAATTCAATCACTCAATATTTAGCAGCACGAAATTCAATCCAATTTCACGAGATTCAATCACAAATTGAAAAGTTTATGAGATGGAAAATTTAACTTGAAATTTTCAAGCACCAAATTCTCTGATACCACTTGATAAGGTTCTTGTTGATTTGATCCACCTTTGGGCGGATTAGACAACCTTATTGATCCACAGGACAGGTCTAGCTTGGAAAATTCCACAGACAAGTTCGCCAAACCAAGAAATTAATCAAAGCACAAGAAGATTAAGAGTTAGAACAAAGATAAAGAAAGACAAAAGAAAACAAGAAGATATTGAGCGCGATTCAATGGAAACTTGTCCAACTATTACAAAACCAACTTGACTCAGGCGGCACCTAAATCAAATCAGATTTGGCTGTTCTTAAACTTATAACAAAAGCAAGACTATTGGCTTAATCTCACTTTGGGTTTAGAAATCAAAAGCTCAAACTTAGCTTAAGGTCTCTAAGGGTTTTGGGATCAAATTTTGCTCTGCAAAATTAAGACTTCTTAATTCAAAATTCAACTAACTAAAATTCGTGGGTTTACAAGCCTTTAAATAGGCACAAAGACTTGCCAACAAAGCAAACCCTACTTTCCTAAAAGATAGTTTCCTAATTGGAATAAACTTCCTTAAAATGCAATTAACACATGCTTTAATCATGCAAGATCTTTAGCCATGTGAAAACATCATATAGAACATATCAATGTTCATGCAAGAATATTAGATCACGTTCCTTATTGAAAATATCAAACAAAAAATGATTAAAAATCAAAACCAAAAAAAACTGTAAAAATTCCCAACGTCGCGACGTAGGAGTCTGGACGTCGCGACGTCGGTGTACGTCGCGACGTGGAAGGTCGTGTGTCGCGACGTGCGGAAAAACTTTGACGTATCTCAACTCTCAGAGAAACAAGTCGCGACGTGGAGGTCGGTGGACGTCGCGACGTCGGTGCACGTCGCGACGTGAAGCTGTGGACGTCGCGACGTGGATTGCTGGACTTCCAAAACTTGTCCAATCTTGCTCTCTATCGAAGTATCTTCATGTAATATCAAAATCACGAAGTTCCAGGGCCTAAAATCAGTCTTCTCTTCATCAAAGCCTTGTTCTAACAACTTATATGCATTGTCCATCACTTCCATGATCAGACCATTAAGAGCCATCTTGAACTGTTTGGTTTTAGCTCGAGTCATTGGTCCACCAATTCCACGTAACGGGTCAACGGAATGCTGTTCACCATTAAGTGCGTCTGGATTCCTATCACATGGTAGTGGCTATTGATTACTTCACTAAGTGGGTAGAAGCCGAACCACTTGTGCGAATTTCTGGAAAAAGTATGATTAAGTTCGTCTGGAGGCAGATAGTGTGTCGGTTCGGAATACCAATCACAATCATATCTGACAATGGCAAGCAGTTTGCAAGTGATCCATTCAAGAGTTGGTGCGAAGAACTGAACATAAGACAGCATTTCACGTCAGTTGCGCATCCATAGGCCAACGGACAAACCGAGGTCACAAACAGAATAATTTTGAAGAAAATGTTGGAAAGAGCTAAGGGAGATTGGGTTGAAGAACTGCAGAATGTTCTGTGGGCGTACCGAACCACCCCAATGACGGCTACCCGAGAAACTCCGTTCAGCTTAGCTTATGGGTCTGAAGCTGTGATACCTGCGGAGATCGGACTCCCAAGCCCAAGTTTAATCCACTTTGTTTCAGAAGCAAATTTTGAAGAGCTGCGATTAAGTTTGGACTTGTTAGAAGAAAAACATGAGATGGCACATCTTGCAGAAGCCAAGTATAAAGCTGAGATGACCCGATAAAACATGAGATGGCACATTATGATCGGCGAATCAGAAAAACTCAGCTCCAACTTGGTGATCTGGTTCTTCAGAAGAACGAAGCAAGCCGAGTTGAAGAACTCAAAAAGCTTGATCCGAACTGGGAAGGGCCATACAGGGTAACTCAGGTCGGAGGTGCAGGAAGTTACAAGTTGGAGACCCTGGATGGACGAACCATCCCGAGAATGTGGAACATCACCAATTTAAGAAGATATTATCAGTAATTTTAAGTTATTTTCGATTCGTTTTTATTCAATCAAGCACATTGATACTTTAATAAGTCTAACGCAGCTTTAATGCTACACATCAATAAAGCAACTCAATATGAGTTCGTTCTTATATTTCGAGTTTGTTTATAATTTACATATGTTCGTTTTGCATGACGTATGGATTTGAAGTTCGATTTTAATCGATTTATACGACTTTATGCCGCAATCTCTGATCTTCAGCCAAAAAGGAAAATGGTCAGATAAAGGAATCCGATTCAATTTGAATTGATCGATTTCAGAACATACATTTGATTTTCCGCCATAAAGGAAAAATATTTGATCAAATGCAAATGTTAAGTTCAATTCATCTCGAGTTAACTTAATACAATTTTCCGCAAAAATGAAAACACACGTTAACGAATTCAATTCATGTTGGTTCATCTGATTTTTATACAAATCCAGCTCGTACAGACATTTGAACTTGGTTCTCGTTTAGCACAAACGATTTTTGCTAAATTTAATTAAGTACGAATTACTAGCTCACATGTTAATTCAGAACAAATTGAATTAGCAATACGGGTAATAGAGGTGATACATAAGACATCAAAATATACAAGGATTTCAAAAATTAGAAATTCAAAAATTCAGAAATATTATTCAAAAAGACCAAAAATTGGTCAACTGCTGTTCAGGAAAAATTTTAAACCTACAGCACTATTACAAAGCATACGAGCTCATAGCCTCAACCCTCTTCTTCTTCATTTGACTTCTCCTTGGATAAAAAAGGCACATATAGGCGACCCTCAACCCGCATCAGCTTCAGGTCGGCGAAGGCTTGGTTCAGGGCTTCCACGGACTTGACGTTATAACCTTTCTCAGAAGTTATATCAAGCTCGGGAACTTTGTCCTTAAGAGCAACCAGAGCCATGTGATAGCCGTAATTGCGAGCTGGAGTGCACAGCTTGACCAACATCTTCCTTGCCTCTTCAGATGACAAGAAGTTTGATATCAACTGTGAAGAGCCTTCTCCTGTCAAAAAAGCTACCCGAGATTCCAATGAACGTAGTCGGTCTGTTAGTTCATCATTGAAATCCCTAACAACTTTCTGGTCGTCCTTAAGAAGCTCTGTCTCACGCTTCAGCTCGGAATTCACGCGCCCCAACATAGATGATTTCTCCCTTTCTATTTTCAAGGAAGATGAGAGGATTTTGATCTCTTCGGCGTTGGCGTCCTTGTCAGCAAAAAGTTTGTCCAATCCCTCGGAAACTCTCTCGCTGCGGTCTATGACCTCGGAGGCTAACACCATAACCTGAAAACAGAAAAAATAAGAAATCAACAAAGACAAGAAAACCAGTTGAAGCAAAAAGAAAGTAAATACATTACCTGAGCAACGCCTAGTGCCAGGCGTTCGTGCAAAGTGGCAGTGGTGGCTCTCCTCATCATTTTTCTGTCCCGACAAGGACATGTATTGTAAATAAAATTAGGCGCCGTTTCTATGGTCAACCTATCATTGATACCCATCTTCGGGTCAGGACGGAAGGAATGAAGGGGATATGAACCTTGGCCTTCTGGCTCCTTCAAATAAAGAGCAAAAACGTCTCCAAGAAGCGAAGGACTAGTGATTTCGGAATCCTCAACTTCAAATTCCGCAAATCGGGTTTTCTTTTGAGCCTCGTCGTCAGAGTTTTCTGCTTTCCTCTTCTCAGGCTTCAGATTAGAGGATGTTCCAGCACTAGAAGGGGGTTTCTTTGGCTTCCCAGCTGCAGGAGTTTTCTTCCATTTTCCTTTAACCGATGAGGAAGAAGGTTTCGATCTCTAGATTTCTACCTTCACCTCGTCGGTAGGGGCTTAAATATGAGTTCTGTCTTTAACAACCACAGGCTCGGGGATGTCTTCAAAGAGATCTATGATACTGTCCACTGAAAAGAAGAATGCAAATCATTCAAAAAAGAACAGGTCTTAAGTTTATTGAAATAAGGCAAATGATGAAAGGTTATACCCTTCTTTCCATTTATTACGTCCTCTGGGTGGTCGGATGGAAGTATGGCTGGACTTATCCCCGCCGACACCAAAACCCGTTCAGGAAAAACATTTGTGTTAAGCACTCATTTTTCTTTCCCTAGTTTCTCAGCCAGGTCGGTTGGAAGTTTTCTCATAGAGATTGGGTCGGATACATGACCAGATTCTTTCCAGAACCACTCACACTCTAAGGATTTTAAACTAAGATAAAAAAACTTATCTTTCTATTCATGAATGGAACTAGGTTTTCCGCTTAGGAGCTACTGTTTCTTAGATCGACGGGTGAAGTAAAACCACCCTGGATCCTTTCCAGAAGACTTCAGACAGAAAAAATACCTAAAGTATGATACAGAACAATTGTAGTCTATGTGTTTGAAGAACAATTTGAACCCGACCAGAATTCTGATCGCGTTCGGAGTTAATTGAGTTAGGCTGATCATGTAATCAGCAATGATGTTTTTGATGAACTGAGATAAAGAAAATCTTAATCCAGCCCTTAATTGCTCTACGAAAATGCTAACAAAACCTTCTTCGGCTAGCTACTTCCCCTTCTAAAGGAATTCTAGTTTCAATTGAGGGGCTGATGTGATAGTCCTTAGTGATGATATCTAAGGAAGAGGAAGTTGTGTTTGAATTTAGGGTTTCCAATTTATATATAAGTTTTGTGGACGGATGAGGAGGTTCATCGATAGCGAGATGGCTAGATGAAGGATGGCTCTCAGGAAATTCTATCGTTAAAGGAATAACATTAGGAATAGCTTGATCTAAACCTATTAAGTTTCCTTCTTGTGGCATTAGGTTACTTGATCCTATTTCTAGTTCGACCATGTTTCTTTTCTTTAATCGAACTAAGTTAAACTTCTTGGTTGTTTTCAGTTCTTTGCCTATGTTTGGTTGAGTATCAGTTGAACTAGAGGGGGAATTGGAATAGCCACTACTAGAAGATTCGTGTGCAGGCGATTCTTGTTTTTCTTGATCTAAGTTATTCTCAGAACGAATTTCAGAAGATGAATTGGAATGTTCTGAGTTTGACATCACTTACTTGTAGTTGGAGAGGCAGACTTGATCTAAAGAAGCTGAGCTGAAAGGCTAGGAGATTGAAGCACTGCTTGAAAAATTGAGACTCGAGCTGAAAGATTAAGAACTTCGAAAAATGAAGGTGCAAATGAATTCTGAAGACGTGCTATTTATAGACCAATGGCTTGGGAATTCGAACGGACATGACAGCTGTGTTGGAGAACGTGAAGCCGAAACTTTTGATAGACAAAATCGTGGGCAAGATTGTGTAAGAGTGATTTTCGGACATGGAATCTTAAGTGATGAACGTGTACGTGTCAGATCGGTATTATATAAAAAATGTTCAGGTGAGAATGAATAAATATAATCCGACCTGAGGGGCTATTGATGAGGGTTGAATTTTAATACAAATATAATACCTCAGAGATAGACTCCTAATTGACAAACGCTATGAGTCCGACTCCTTTTCAGTTATTATTTCTATCTTATATGTGCTAGGAATTACAATCCTATTACAACTCTTACATTGCAGCAAATCCTTCTTTAAGGTATGTTGATAGAGTTTCAATACAACTCTAATTCAGGTATGTATTCTATATATACAACCCTCCCTTCACAAAGGAGGGGCATGAAATATTCAATACAAGTATTCTGAATTACATACTAGAAAAAGCTTAAGGCTCATTACTGACTTAAGCATCGGAGTATCTTCCCTGGGATCAATCTCGGAGGACTTTTTTGCAGGTCTTCCGCGTGTCCCTGACGTCCAGACGACCTGCCGATAGTGCTCCGCCGACGTGAGACTTTTTGGGACTCATCATATAGTATTCACTAAAATTATCACAAATGTACTGGCTAAGAGATTGGCGAGGGTTCTTCCTTACATAGTTTTAGCTAATCATTCTACCTTTGTGTCTGGAAGATATATTTCGGAGAATGTACTGCTTGCATAGGAATTATTTAATTCTTTGAGGTCAAGGGCTCATGAGGGTAAAGTTGTTCTAAAGATAGATATGGCCAAGGAGTATGACCATGTCTCCTAGAACTTTCTATGTCAAGTTATGTGAAGATGTTTTAGAGAATTATGGATTGATAGAGTTTAGAGGTGCATCTCATATTGCTAGTTCTCTGTATTGGTTAATAGCTTCCAGGCTAGTTTTTTCAATTCAATAAAGGGATCCCCTCTCTTTGGGTTTATTTATTCTTAGAGCGAAGGTTTTGTCTCGCCATCTTAATGGCTTGTGTTGTGTAAAGGGTTTTAAGCCTTATCGGGTGCAGAGGGATGCTCCTTTTATCGTACATAATATGCAGATGATATTTTAGTCTTCACATCTGGAGACTGACTATCTATTTGAATACTTATAGAGGTAATAACGCGATAGCAATCTGCTTCAGGCCAGCTTGTTTATATCCAAAATAGTTCATTCTTTCTGTGGCCAACACTCAGGGTTCTTGCTTTAAGGGTGTCACGTATTACTGGTTTTTCTTCGGAAGCCATTTCCATTCATTTGTTTAGGATGCCCAATCTTTGTTGGTAGACGGTGCGGAGGACATTTTAATTTTATGATTTTAAAAGTACAAAGCCAGATTTTATCGTGGGATACCTCTTATATATCATATAGGGGGTATATTGGTATTGATCAAACACGTTCTATTATCATTACACATCCATTTTCTCTCAATGGTGATTCCGCCTGCTGGGGTTATTTAATCGATTAATAGATTGATGGCAAACTTTTTGTGGGGTTCCTCGGAGTCTAGGAGAAAATTCCACTGGTTCGATTGGGATCGTATTTGTTATTCGGAGGCGGAAGATGGCCTGGGCATTCAAAGGCTTCAGTCTATTACGGAGGCATGTCAAATCAAACTCTAGTGGCGGTTTCAATTTAAGACTTCTTTATAGGCCAAATTTCTACATGGTAAATACTCCTCAGGCAGTCACCCTGTGTGAGTTCAGCCTAAGTTGACAAACTCGATTATGTGGAAATGACTATTGACTTACCATGAGATGGTTAGACCACAATTCTTATGGGTTTCACATCGAAGCACCGTGGATTTTTTTTCATGATATATGGTTGGTGATGGGTGTTCTTTTAGAGTATGCTCATTAGGGGAGATACATGCCAATTGGGAGGTATTGGAGTTTAGAGTAGTGGGATTTAGCTAGAGTTGTGAGATATTTGTGTTTACAGAAATCGCTGGTGCCATTGTTGAGTATTCTGGGATGCTTAAGTGTTTTTGGAGACCGATTACTAGTGGTCTATTTTCCTCAGCTTTGGCGTATAAGATTTGTCGCCCAAATTTGTCATGTAACCTTTTCTAGAGAAGGTTTGGAGTAAACGTGTGCCATTACGTGTCTCAATTTTTGTGATTAGGTTATGGCATGAAAGATTGCCTTTAGCTTCTTGGCTAGTGAGATGGAGTATCAATAGCCTGTTTGTGTGTTTAGGGTATCTCAACCATCATGAGGATATTCAGGATGTGTTCGTAAAATGTCATTTTGATATGGGAATTGTTTGTTTCTATTTAGGGTATTAAGGTTACTGATATGGGATTATGGTTTCTTCAATAGTGGGGTCTGAAGAAACAAGGCGGTGCGATTCTTGAGAACATTGATTCCATATTTGGTTTGTTGGCATCTTTGGAAACACCGAATGAGGTAATTTTTCAGGACGTGATGGTGACGGCTATATAGTTTAGCAGAGGATTTGGTGTGACATTAGGGTTTCCCTGGACATCCAATTCCTAAATCTTGACTGTGGGGGCAAACTGGTGGAACTATGCTAGTAATATTGAGGTCTTTTCCCCCTTCATCAGGGTGACTAGAGTCCTATGGACTTAACCTCCACTATGTATCTTTAAACTGAATCCTGACGGATGTGCCAAGGATAATCTGGGTCTTGGTGGTGCTCTGGTATAGGATTATGAGGGTAGAGTTCTCGGAGGTATGTCGATTGGTTTTCCTCATGTGACTAGTATAGAGGCCGAGATCTTTGTATTATGGGAAGGTTTGTGTCTATGCATACAGAATCAATGTGTGCCAAATATTGTTGAGATGGATTTATTGGTATTGTGTAATTTTATCAAGCACAAGATGAAGCTTCCTTGGCGGATCTAGGGGGTGTTTCATCGATCGGGGTTTTGAGCTTTGTTATCACATGTCCACTTCATTACTGATATTTTTTGGGAAGGAAAATGGCCTGCAAATGTGGGTTGTTCACAGGGTCGTCGTATCATGTATATGGGATTTTTTACCCTTCTAGTGGAGATTCGTGGCTTAGTCTCTATAGATAGAATGAATTTCCCTACATTTAGATTTAGTTACGGGTCATGTAGTTCATGCCAATTTGATGGTCCTCCTTTGTATTGCTTTGTTGTTCTACTTGTAATGCATTGGATTGTTTGCCTCAAAAGGATTTAATAATACTTGGGAGTGGCGTCCCTTACCATTTATGGGGTTAGCTGTTAAAAATATATATATAAATAGCGCAGGATCAGATAATGTCCATCACTATTCTATTCATTCATTCTATCACTCTATTTTGTTGAAGTGTATATCTCACTGTTATCGTATACTTAATCTCATGACTTATTAAGAACTCATTACATACTATATATTTTGTGCCTCTATCAGTTCTCAAAATTTTGATGTTGTACTATCAAAAAATACCTTCACTTAATATAAGTTTAAGTGAATAACTTTTAATGGATGATCATCCCCTCGTACATTTCCTATTGGAAAAGAATTTCTTTATTTCGTTTCCTTAATAAATGACTCATATTGTTTAGCAAAAAAATCAAGTAAAATTAGTTCCAAAATCTTATTATTCTTAGAAAGAAAATCCAAACTTCTAAATGACAACGAATTGTAGATCAAATAGTTTGTATCTTCACCTGGGAACCAATAGGTCATGGGTTCGACTTATTAAGGTGGTAGGTGGAGTTCCACTGTTGATCATCTTTTAAAAAAAAATCCAAACTTCTAAAGCTAAATTGCTCGAATTGCATATGCCACAACCATCCATTATTACAAACAATAGTTAACAAGATAAATCACCATAGTTGAAAGATACATAGAACAATATATTATGGTACATATTTATTTTTGTAATTAATTATAAGTGTTTAGTACAAACATTGTATTTAAAAATACAAGCCATACCCTTTTTTTATAGCAGTTGTTCAAGATTTGGCAAATTTTGATGAAAATTGGGTACAATGAAAATATTACCTATAAATTAGTTGACCCATGTTACTTTGTGTTTAAAATACAAATCATACCCTTTTTCTATAGAAGCTGTCCAAAATTTGGCAAATTTTGATGAAAATTAAGAACATAGAAAATATTACCTATAAATTAGTTGACCCATATTTCAAAGTAATGGGTATCCTTTATTTTCCAAAAATAGGCATTATTGTATTATTTTTAAAGTTAATTGTAATTTTAAAATATTCATCCATTAAAAAATAACTCATTTTCACCATTTGTAATTACTGTAGTCTAAATTCACATAATTAATTACTATTTTTGGTTTGTTCAACTTCTGTGGTGAAAAATAAAGTAGCCTCTTATTTATTCCTATTAATCTCAAGAACTTAGACATGACTTAGACATGATTTCGCATCCTAACATTCTATTTGATAATGATCCAATTTTTCACAATTATAACATTTATATCATGCCTTTTGAGTATTAATTCTATTATTTTCTCTCTACTAAAAAGAATATTTACCTATATTATGACCCTGGCAGTTATTTCTTCCTCGTCCACATCCTATAAAGTTCTAACCATGTGTGTTCGTTTTAGCAATACTAAACTTTTTTTCTTCACTTTTTTTTTAAATGGCAACGCCTTCGGACGGTGGGATGCCACTCCCACTTGTATTAATATGTGAATTGGGTGATGGACGTACCCTAAAATCACCCTTACAAAAATATGCCATCTTGATCACTACTCCATTTACAAGCCTAATGGAGATGTGATCAAGCGGAGAGCACAAAAGAGGAGTACTACTCCTTTACGTAGGCTACTGAAATGTCGAGTCCATAAACAATTTACAGTCGAGTTAATGGGCAAAAGAGGAGGCCTCCTACTTATGCACAAAATTAACAACAAAAACATGGAGGCTTTGGTTAGTTCCCTGTACAAAATCAGTTGATGCGACCCAATGTTAATAAGGCCAATCAACTGCTGTCCTAGCCCTTTGACTCTGCAACTTTGGTCCTTAGCTTGAGGGATGGCACTTGAGTGTCGGGAACATCTCAAGGACCTCTTGAATGATTTGGTCCAAGGCAACCTGTGGTGGATCCGTAGAAGCAGCTGAAGGGAGCTGTGGTTCTGTAACGAGGGGAGCTTGCAAGGAATTAGCTTAATTTGCTCAGGCCTTTTGGTAGAGGTTTGCGGACTCTGGGGAACTAAATATGTGGCCTATAGCAAGTGAAGTGTTAGGGACCTCGGGCAGCTGTTTACTGAAGCTGAAATCCTGTCAGAGCGGGTGAGACAATTGCACTTCATCTCAGAAAGGAGGGCAATCAGGGGAGGAGAGGTCGAGCTGATCTGATTAGGCCAGAAAGTAGAGCTTGCTGCGTTTTCTGGAAACAATTGGGAGTGCTGATCTGTCATCTTTGAGGAGGCTTTCAAGCATGTTTTGATCTGGAGAATTGTGCAGCACCAGGTATGATGCTACTCTGTTAGCAGCCTTGGGGATCCATGTGAAGTTAGCTTGGGTTCTGATTTGCTGGATTAGAGCCTCCCACTTCCTATTCCTCCAATTGTTTTGTGTGTTGAGGGCCTTTTGTAGGGCTGTAGAATTAGCCTCAATGGTGATGTTATGAAAGCCTAATTGTTTGCTCGACCTGATTCCCTCCAGGCAGCAATTCATCTCCATCTGCAGAATAGAGTCCTGGTGAGAACATCTAGATAAAGGAATTAGGAAGAGAAGCCTACCTGCAGCATTTCTCGCGAGCCCTGTAGCCTGATATTGATCAGGGGGTTTCCATTTGATGAAATAAATTTTCACTGATCTTCTGATTTTGGGGACCAACAGCCAGAAACAGCTCCAGTCCAGCTGCTGTAGATCTTTGATGTTGTATTTTAGATGGATGATACTCTTGGTCATGTTAAAGATTTTCTGAATAACTACATTGAGATCAGGTCTAGCATCTTCAAATAAAATTTTATTCCTCATTTTCCAGATAAACCAGCAAATCAGAGAAGGAATAATTTGTTTCAGAAAATGGAATACTTCAGACTTATTCTCACAGTTCCACCAAGCATAGAGGTTGCTATATAGTGAAAGAGAGTGGAAAGTAATGCCAACTTCAGCTCCCATAATGTACCAAATCTGAGCAGCAAACTTACAAGAATTAAAGATATGATTTATTGTTTCCTCTTGTGAGTAACAGAAGGGGCAACAATTAGGTCCAATGATGCCTACTCTGTGGAGTAAATGACCAATAGGGAGTCTATATTGAGTTAATCTCAGCATGAAAAAAGATACTTTGATTGGGATAAGGAGGTCCCACAGGAATTTAGAGAAGGGGAAAACATAAGCTCGGGGGCCTTTGACTATCTGGTATGCAGTTTTCATGCTAAAAGAGCCATTATCAGTTAGAGTCCACACTATGGAGTCTGGTCTATCAGACAAGTTTAGGGGCAAATCAGTGAAAAGGGAATAGGGGACCTGAGGACAGAAGTCTGATAATCTTTGGAAGTTCCAGCCCATTGGCCCAAGAACATCCTTAATTTTCTGATCACCTGATAGGTTTAGGGTATTGTAAAGGCTGCCTTCTTCCCTCCATCTATCAAAAAACAAGCTACATTCTCCAGAACCCACTTGGAAGAGGATGTGTTCATCAGCCTTTTTACCATGGGCTAGTAATCTCTTCCAAATGCTGGAGTGACCCCTTTTAATCTGACAGTGAAGAGGGTGGGACTGAGTGCAGTATTTCGCCCATAAAAACATGGACCAGAGTGAATTTTTCTGTCTAAACTTCCACCACATGCGGTAGGTTTGAGCCTCAAGAATAGAGTTGAGGTCTCTAAAGCCTACTCCTCTCGCGTCTTGATCTAGACACAAAGTCTTCCAACTAATCCAATGATAATTTGATTTCCTATCTGAAGCAGACCACAGGAAATTGGCCATGAGGGACTCAATTTGATGGATGATCTTTTTAGGGGGGTAGAGACTCATCATTGTATATAAGGGAAGGGAGGATAAGACGCTTTTAATCAAGGTAATTCGGCCTCCCATAGAGAGAAACTTAGAGCTCCAACCCTGAATTTTTTGGGCAATTTTCTGAACTAGACAGCCATAAGAGGAAGTTGGGACTCTCTTGTAGTGAATGGGAATACCTAGGTAAAGGAATGGGAATGAACCTCTGGAGAATTTTGTAATCCTGCCAATCAAGTGTTTCCTAGCAGAAGGGAGGTTATTGTGAACCAGGTAGCAACTCTTGGAGTGATTCACCCTTTGGCCTGAAACCTCTTCACAGTGTTTCAGCTTGTTCAAAACCGATCTAATTGTTTGGGGACTAGAAGAAGAGAAGATAATCATGTCGTCAGCGTACGAGAGGTGAGTCACCTTAGGGCGTCCTTTGGGAACTCTAAAGTCTAGTCTCTTAGGACCATTGTCATTAAGGTCCCTCAACAAGTATTCAGCTCCTAGGATAAATAACAGGGGGGAGATGGGATCTCCTTGTCTAAGGCCTCTAGATGATTTAAACCAGCCCCTAGGGGAACCATTCACTAGAATAGACATCCAAACGTTGGAAAGAAGTCTCCACATTATGTTTATCCATATTTCCCCAAATCCCATAAGTCTCATGATTTGGAGCAAGAAATCCCATTCTATCCTATCGTAAGCCTTTTCCATGTCTAATTTGAGAACCACGCTCCCTTCCTTTCTTTTCCTAGGGATTGTTGAAACTAATTCACTAGCTAGTAAATAACTATCGGAAATGTTTCTACCCGTAACGAAGCCGCTCTGATTTTCAGATATAAGGCGAGGCAGGACAGTGGCTAACCTATTGGCTAGAAATTTGGATATTATCTTGTTTATGAAATTACATAAACTGATAGGTCTAAATTGCCGGAGAGCAGCCGGGTGGTGTGTCTTTGGGATCAGCACTATAGATGTGGCCGTGACTGCCTTTGGTAATTCTCCCCCATTCATAAAGTGTTAGATAAGCTTTAGAAGATCTTCTTTAATAATGTCCCAGGCTTTGAAGAAAAATAGGCCATTAAAACCATCAGGGCCAGGGGCACTTTCCTTATCCATACTCAAAATAGTTTGGTGGATTTCTGGCATTTCAGGGATGCTAGTAAGGAAACCTCTATCTTCATCTGTCAGAATATTGGGGATCGGGTCTTCTTTCAAGATCAGGTTATTAGGTTCAGAGGAATATAGGCTAGAAAAGTAGTCAATAGCTAGCTCACTAATTTGATCCTCACCTTCTATCCAGTTTCCAGTCTGGTCCTGAATCTTATGGATATAAGATCGTGCCTGTCTCTGCCTAACTACTGAATGGATGTACTTAGAGTTACGATCCCCCTCAGCCATCCACTTGGTGTTGGCTTTTTGTTTCCAGAAAAGTTCCTGTCTACCTAGCTGGAGGTTCAGGTTGGCTTTTGCTAAGTTTAGAGATTCCCTAGGGACCCCATATGTCTCATCCTCCTTCTCAAGTCTCAGGAGCTCCTTTTCAGCAATCTCAGCATTAGAAAATATGTCACCAAATATCTCTCTATTCCAGGATTTTAGGGCTGTTTTCACAGCTTTGAGTTTTGAGCAAAATTTTCTCATAGGGTTTCCAGGGAAGTGACCCTCCCAGACTGATTTAATCAATGGAAGACATGACTCATGGGTCAACCAAAAATTCTGGAATTTAAAAGACTTCGCAGGGCATGGTGGTTTTTTATTTATTTTCAATAATAAGGGGGCATGATCCGATGGGGCTCTAGCTAGGTGTTCTATACAGCAGGAAAAAGGACTGTTCAGCATAACAGAATTAGTAAAGCCTCTATCTAATTTCTTCCAAATCCTAGCCTTCCCCTCCCTGTTATTGCACCACGTGAACTTAGCCCCGTAGGAGGTAATTTCAGTGAGGTCCTGGACATTTACAAATTCAGAGAAATCCAATGCTTCTTTCTGAGAAAAAGGTCTACCCCCCTTTTTTTCCTCACGGAATCTTATACAATTCCAATCCCCCCAAAGTAGCCAGGCCATGTTTGATGATCTAAGTGCAGCAAGGGAGTTCCATAGTTCTTTCCTGTTCGAATCTGAGCAGCAGGCATAAATATTGGAGAATAATAGGGGAAAGGGTAAAGCAGGATGTGTGATAGATACAGAAATATGCTGCAAAGTGTTTTCCAAGATAGTGCAGGTGAAAGGAAATCTAAACATGATCCACATAGAGTTGGAGGAGTTACTTACGGCCTGATCAAAATTTAGTTTTTTCCTAACTATATCCATTTTCTTAGAGTTTGCAAAAGGTTCAGCTACAACTAGGAAATCACATTTAAGTTGGCACGCAGTTTTTTTCAATTTTCTAAAGTTTGGAGCTTTATTTATGCTCCTTATATTCCAGTATAGCAGATTAATCATTGGAGGGGGTTTTCAAGGAGGCAGTACCTGAACCCTGACTTCTCGTTGTTATCTGAGATGGGAATTTCGCCCATGACTTGGGATATGCTTCATTGGGGGCCTCTAGTATGATCTCCTTAGAGGGCAGGGCTAAAATAGGCCCTTGGACCTCCATGTCTTCGTCTGAGAAAGTGTCAACTTCCTGCACGTTTACACTAGAAGCCACCTTTGGAAGAGTAAAATAGGGGAACTGAGAGCAGGTTACCTGATTAATGGGGGGAGTAGGGGAGGCCTGAGTACAATGTCCTGTTTGGGGGTCAGCTTGTGAGATTTCCTCGTTCAGTGGGTGATATCCATTCCCTTGCTCAGAATTATTTGGCTGAAATACCTCTTGGGGAGCGACGGGGGGGATTGTATCCAGATCAGTTTTGGAAGTAGTGTCCTCTTGATTAGGGGCTATAGTTTGGGCTTCTACATCCTCAATTACTAGTACTTCTACTTGATTGGGATCTGATAAGGCTTCTTGAGAAACTTTTGGATCAAGTTCAGGGGAGCTTTTTCGATTCTGGAGGCTTGGTGCCTTTAATAGACAGGAGTCCTCCTCAGCACCTATCAACTCCGAGGTATTGTGAAGAGCAAGAGTGGCGTCTTGATGATCTGTTGAGACCACTGTAAGGGCCCTATTGTCCCTTAGAAGGCTTTGTTGAGGCAGTGCAAACGTGGTCGATTTAGAGGATTCAGGGATGTCAAAATGGGAGCCGGCTAGTGGAGCAACGGCAGTTAGTGGTTCTTTCCCTTTGGACTGAGTTTCTTGGAGAATCTCCATTCTTACTGGTTGGGTAGCTTTACCGGTCGGGGCAAGAGATCCTTTTTTCTTCACAAAAATCCATTCTTGAGCGTTCTGCTTCGGGGGCTGAGCAGCTAGCTTTTGCGGAATCTTACCAGTTGGGATTTTTGTCTGAGTTTGAGGATTGCAGTTCTTTAAATCGTGCCCCAATTGTTTGCACTTGGAGCAATACTCAGGTTTCTCTTCCACCTCGAGAGGCTGCCATTTGCCATTAGCCCTATTACCTATCCAGATTCTGGTAGGAATTGGCTTCATCACATCCATTTCGACGCAAATTCTAGCTTAGCTTGGGTGCACAAGGTTTGTAGGAGAGGCTGTGGCGGCTTCAAGTTTGAGGGGTTTCCCTGCTGCAGATGCCAGAGAATACAAGGTTTCCTTGTGGAAAAGGTACAGAGGGAGCAAAGGGAACCGAATCCAAATAGGAGCAATCGAGGGTTCGAACGAAGGGTCAAAATCCCTTGTCCATTTGAAGATGCGTGCAGCAAATCCATTGAAGTGCCAAGTTTTCCTGAGCCAAAGTCTCTGAAAATCTTGCTCTTTGTCAAAATTGAGGAGAACGTGACGATTATCCAATAGTTCGGCGTGGCATTCTCCAAGGAAGGCGGCAGCTAGGATTTCCTTCCTGAGGTTGGCCATAGACGGACAAGCCCAAGAAAATTTTGCGACCAGGGTCCATTGAAATGGGGCTGCAAGCGTCTCCTCCTCCTCTTCTGATAGAAATAGGGCAGGTTCTCCTTTGTGCAAGGAGAGGGGCTTCTTTTGTTGTATGGAAGAGAAGGAAATGTTTAGGTCTTGAGGAGATTGTCGGCCTAGGGCGGACTTGAACAGATGTGGTGGAGGAGGGGCCTCCACCTCCGCCATGGGCGGCTAACCTAGTGGGGATCATGTATCGAAGTGTTACCGTTAGAGACAAACTTAATCTAAACGGTAAAGTATTAACCACTGGGTTAAACACTTTCAATTAGCTAGGTAAAATTTAGAGAGCATTTTAGAGAGCATTTTCCTCGTGAATTCAAGTGACCTGAATTCTAGTGATTAATGTCCTTTTCTTCACTTTATTTATTTGGACTTGCAATGGGTTAAACACTTTATTTATTTGGACTTGCAATGTTTTTTCTGCAGTCCTCTTTTCTACAAGATCATCCAATTTTTAATAAATTCTTTCTTCATGTAGAATTAATAAACCTTGTGATTTTTCAACTTTTAATGCTTATAGGTCCTTGGTTTCTTGAATTACAACCACAATGTGATCAAATTTAATGGGCAATATATTGATAAATTTTTTAATAAAAATTTTATTAGTCAAAATATGCCTCTTTAGTCTATCTAGTGTTTAACCATTGACAGATGAGGAAAATAAGTTTCAATTGACTTGGTCTTCTCCTTGGTATACAAATCTCAATCTTTTTTTTACCATTAACAAATTATTTTGTTGATTTTTTTTATTCCTTTGTATGTTTTTTTTTCTAAGATATTCCATGTTTGCTTTGTTGTTTTGGCCATTAAGATTTTTTTCATAATTGACATATCACGAAGTTAAACTGCTCTGTTTGTTTGTATTTGGATCGATACCTTCTGATATTTCTTGTTGAATGTAATGAAACAAGTTGTAAGCATTAAGACACATTTTTATATTTGACTCCTCTAATAATTATAATTTTATTTTTGTGTAAGTTTAGGGACATTACAAATAATATGTCTACTAGCCATGGTTGTCAAAAAGTAATCAAAACTCTCATACGGCTTTGAGAACCAAATAGCTCAAAATGAATGCAAAAACATTGAGGTATAAAACTTCAACGAGGAAAGCTAGGGAAGCTTGCCACAAAAAGACAAAAGATTTAATTGTCCCCAAAAATTGAAGCCATATTACTTGTTTGTAAAAGCAAAATTAGCACCACAATATATAAGAAAGAAAACTTACGAGGTAGATTTTATTATTAAGCCATGGTACGGCTTATTCAGGAAACCCAACTAAAGCAAAACTTCTTAATTCTATCACCTTTTTTTTCTTTTCTCTCTTGTACTAAAAAAACCTTATCCTTAAACCTCTATTTATTTAAATAGCTATTACTGTCAGAGCAACTATTAGTTTTAGAGCAATAAATCACTTATTTTCCCAATTTACCATTAATCAGTCAACTCTTTATTTGATTTCTACCATATCAGTACAACTACAGCTTATCAATTCTTTCTAACTTCCTTTTAGCTTCCAGTTTTTCATCCTTTACACTGATTTTTCATCAAAAACATTTATTAATGTAACACTTATGGTTACCTTCAATTTATATAAAACAAATCATATACTTTAGTCAAAAATCAGTTCCGAATTAAAAAAATTAGTTTTGAATCAACTTGTATATTTAAAATTGATGTTTCATATTTAATGTAAAATTAAAAGAAAAATTAGTTCAAATTTCTTGATTAGTAGCAAATAACATCAAGAAAATAGAATTTTAAGATTTTTTGTTTAAAATTTTCACTAACATAACAACTGAAATTTTTAAAACAAAAGATTTAGTTAATTTCAATATATTACGGGTAAATTAACATTTCAACATGTTCATAGATCACAAGGAAAAAAATTGCTCACATCAGAAATAAAAGTGAATTTATTCATCCAAACTCCAAAGTAAAATTTGTTGTCTTTTTATTATGCAAAATTTATGAATTAAATTGTAGCATGAAAGAATGCACAAGAAATTGAGATTTCTATCATGAATATAGTGATGGTGTCTTTTTAAAAAAAAAATAAATTATGCAAACTGTCATTAGCAACAAAAACAATAACTTATATTAGTTGCTATATGTTTATGCATTAGTATTTTAGTAAAAAGTATGGCTCACAATGGATAGGGTATTTTTTTAGGTTTATAGTAAAAAAAATTCTTTAGATTTGCTATTAAAAAATAAATATTTTGGAGGTGTTTGGATTTATGAGCTTGTTTTGGTGAGCATGAGACACCTAGTGCCTTAAACCTATTTGTTTTTTTGATGATTAACAAAAAATTATGTAGACTAATATTTCAATTGGCTTCCTTAAATTTGTAGGTATGTGAAATGTAAATGGAAGTTTAAAGAAGTTAAAGAAATAGAAACTAGGTAAATTATGGTAGTTTTTCAACTCCAAAACCTGTTTGTAAATTATCTCATAAATGTTTGAATATCTTAAAAGCTCAATTAAATTGATTTTTATAAGGTGACGATTTTCACCTTATCGGATTCGCTTCATTTATCTTTTGATCGACCTTGTAGCATTTGCTATGTCTTTTTTATGTGTTTTTAATTTATTTGTAGGTCATTATGGCATGGGATGAGCAACGGAACAAAAGAACGATGAAAAGAGCAAATTTTGAAGCCAATTTAGAAGCTGGGGCAGAAGCCTCCGGCGCACCGAAGAGAAAAACTACCTGGCTCTCTGGGGCGCTGGAGAAAAAACGGGCCTGAATGTGATTTTACTAGTTTTGACCTCCATTTTGAAAGCCAACAAGGGCATTTTGGGAGCTTCTGAACCACACATTGCCAACCCTATTTTCTTCCTCATATATTATGAAGTCTTGCAAGAAGAAAAAAGAGGAAGAAGATGGGGAGATAGTTAGTAGATGGAGTAGGGTTCTAGTTTCCCACTTAGGGGCACCAAATAGTATAGTAGATTAGATTAGATCTTGGTGCCCCCCATTTTGTGGAGGGGATTCTTGTAATTCTCATTTGCAGAAAGAGTTTGAAGATCAATATAAAGCTTGGATATTTTGCTTGAGTCAACAATTGGAAGGCTTCCTTCTTGGTTAAATCAAATGGGTAGTCTCTTTTCCTTGCACTTCTTAGCTTATTTCCATGCTTGTTTATATATGTTTATGAAGCTCTTGTGTGGCATGATAAGCTAATTTGTTAATTACCCTTGAATTTTGGTTATCTGTTGTTGATTTATTGTGTTATTGTGTGATTTTATGCTATGGGTAGCTAGGAATTAGGACCTACAAGCTAATTTATTATTCCATATTAGTAATGTCCATGGTAGAGTAGTATGTGGGTGATGAATTAGTAGAGATATCTTAGTCCATTCTTTCCTCCGCCATAAAGGGGAATTGATTAGGATATTGAGACTCTAATGTAGGTTTGATGAACTTGGTAGACATGAACTAGTTTAGTCCTTGCCTCTGCTATAAAAGAGGGAGTAGATTAGGGAATGACATCCAAGAGAGTGACTAGGTTTGACCCTTTCCACCGCCATAAAGGAGGGATTGGATTAGAGAGTTGAATGGTTGGTGTGACATTGGAATATCAATTGACATAGATTAGCTAGTCCTTGCCTCCGCCATAAAGAGGGGATTGGGTAATTGATCAATTTTTGGTAGGAGACAACACATTTAGGTCCTTGCCTCCGCTATAAAGGGGGGACTTATGATAATTCGGACTTTTATAGACTTATTTGATCTACTTTCTTAGTCTTTTTCATGGAATAATAGGAGAAATGGTGTTTGATGAATGACTTGCATGTCAATATGTTTATGATTCAGAAATTGTGAGAATTGGTGAAGTGTTGTGTGAATACCATGTAAAGCATTATGTTTGCACATGAATGAGAACAAGCACACACTTAAACACTTTAGCCTCACAAAATCTCAGGCACTGCATAAAAGTAGTTCCAGCACATGAACACATTGCTCACGCACAACGCACACGAAGCACAACACAACGCACACAAAACATGCCACGCACACACACACACGATGGGTGCCGTGGTCACGCACACACACACGGTGCGGGTACACCATGGCGTCCGCACCATGCACAGATACACACAATGTACCCACCACACACACAACCCACACAGTTCGCCCGCCTCACACACGCGCACACACACACGGCGGGCACACTAGTGCACCTACCGCACATACACATTTTCATGCATCTCATTTGCACACTCTTGTACATTTTCATGCATACATTTGCACACTCTCACTAACTCCATGCACTACAGTCCGCACTTACACTTAGCACACACAAGAGTGAACCCGTACCAGCTGTGAAACCCACAAGCAAGCATGCAATACTATGTTCATACATGCACCAAGTGTTTAAAGATTTGCACTATCAATTCTTAATCATTAAGTTATGTGCTGGTCACGTGTCCTCACTTGAGTTCTTGATTAACATATTACAGACATGGTATGCTCACCGCAAAGAAAGGAAACTTCCAGGAACTAACAGAAACACCTCAGTAGGGAAAAGGTATAAAAGGGAAGGAAGAGATCAAAGAGGGGGGCAAAAAAGGTGGAGAGAAGTTGAGGGAGAAAAACATTCATAGAGGAAGAAATTACAGAGATACAGGGGAACTCTAGAATCCACTCATTTACTCTAATCTTTGTAATAGCAGAATCTGAGCCGATCGATATGATCGGCTAAACATAGTGTGTTGCTTTGAGGGGTCATATGTATGGATCTAATCTTATTTGAGACATCTAAGTAGAATTTATCTGTGTCGTTAATGTTCATATTTCCTGACTTGTTTAGATTCAATGTTCTGCACTATTAGTTCAAATTCACACCAAGTTTGCAGTGCCCACTGAGATTTGTGTAGATCTACCGTAGGCAATTGAACATAACACGAATTGAGTTGTGAACATGCATGTGTGAGTCTTAAATTCTGTATTTCTTGTGATTCTAATTGTGCGGTACCCACTGACAGTTATAACCAAACCTTAGTAAAGAATTAAGATTGTGCTCGTATTATAAATCAAAGGCATGAACTGAATAGCTACCCTACCAATGGAGATATTCAGAGACGGATTTAGATTTGTTCTAAGAGGATAGGGATCTGGGATTTCCACTAGTGCTGAGGATTTGCCCTGCCAAGGGAAATTCGAGGAGATTTGTGAACTAGGATTGTGAGAACTGCCAAGTTGATCAGTTCTAGGTTACTAGCAGAGTAATCTCCTCACACATTTACACAAGTCTGGGATAATAAGAAAAGGATCTATACAGATTGTATCACCCTCAAGGCAACACCATCATCTCTATTTGCTTTCTCCGTTGTTGCCTATCGTTTGTGTGATTCCATTACTGCTTACTTTGGTTATTTATTCTGTCATTAAATCACATTTGATAACGGTCCTCTCCCTGTGGATACGATTCCACTCGCCGCTTCTACATTATTTAAGTGATTTTGGGAAAAATTGGGAAGTAGCGACAGCTTTCGCTCAATTTTTGGCGCTGCTGCCGGGGAGAGGCAGAGTGTCATAAGATGATTTTGTGATAGTTTTGTTATATTCTCTGTTTTTTGTGATTTTGCTGTTAAGTTGTTATTGTTCTTGTTTTGATACTGTGCATTTTGTGAATTCCTGTTTGTTACGTTTAGTGAAGCCATTTGATTCATTTCTTTTGGGTTGATTTTGATCCACTGATTTATCTGCAAGAGAGTTGTACTTTAATTGCTTAGGAAATCAGTTCATGCAAAGAAGTGCAAGACTACAAGGAGAAGGTCCAGAATTTGAACTTGATTTAGAACTTCAGAGAACTTTAAGGCAGAAAAGGAAACAAGTAGACATGGCAGATTAGGAAGTAGAAAGGGCCACACCGCCACCTCCTAGATTTGGGGACCATTTCGCGGTGAATTTTGAGAGGAGGAATAACCGCCAGGGGATAGACGTCGAAAATTACCAAATCCCAACCCAAATAGTGTCGATGATTACACAAGGTCAAATATTCCAGGGATTAAGTAATGAAGACCCTAATGAACACCTTGATTGGTTTCTGGGACTATGCAATACATTTAAACTCCAGAGGGTGTCACACGATGAGGTGAGAAGTGTTCTGTTCCCATTGTCTCTAAAAGGGAAAGCCAAGCATTGGTTTAATTCTATAGGAGGACCTTCCATAGCTACATTTGAGGAATTAGAGAGGAAATTTCTGGCAAAGTATTTTCCCCTCGCCAAATTAGAGAGAATGAGGCTTGAGATAAGGAGCTTCCAACAACAAGATGGAGAAACCTTCAAGGAAGCTTGGGATAGGTTCAATGACTTGCTCAGATAGTGTCCCAACAATGACCTAGGAGAAGCTAGAGAGTTGAATACCTTTTTCAAGGGTTTGTCACCTGAATCCTCTTTGATGGTGAAAGCTTGTGCCAACAGAGCTCTAAAGGATAAAAGTGTTTCAGAAGTTAGGGAGTTGTTCGACTCAATCGCAGATGATGAATACTTGTTCCCAGAAGCAAGGAAAACCCCCATGAGGAAGCAAAGAGGAATCCTGGATTTAGATAAGGAAACTTCATTGGAAGCTAAAATAGAGGCCTTAACCAGGCAGGTTTAGACCTTAAAAGCAGCTAAAACCACCCAAGTGCTAATGTGTGACCTGTGCAAAGGGGAACACCATACTGACGAATGTGAACTCACTCAAGAATCTGTCCAGTATGTTAATAATTACAACAATAGACAGCAGTATGGGGGATACAAGAATCAGAATGGGCAAGCCACTTGGGGTAAGGCGACCAGAACAGACAATACTTTCAAGGAGGTGGTGAGACCAGTAACAGAGAGCCCAGGAGGACAAATGAGGAGAACTTGCTTCAGAAGATTTTGGACAAGATGGAAATGTATGAGAACAATCAAGCGGAATCGAGAGCTCAAGCAAAAAGCCAGGAAGCAACTATAAAAAATCTGGAAATGCAAATGGGCCAAATGGCCAAGGCGCTTCATCAGAGACCCCAGGGGACCCTCCCAAGTGATACTGAACCAAATCCAAAGGGAAAGGAAGTGTGTAATGCCATAACTCTGAGATGTGGTAAGGAGCTTAGTGGGAGCAAAAAGGACGAGGAAGATGATACCCCAGTGGAGGAGTTTATGGAAGAAACCATTGTTGTGGAAGAGAAACTACAGAAGGAGGAAAAGGAAGAAAGTGTGAAGGCACCAGAGACTAAGAGGAAGAAAGGACTTGTAAGCCCATATAACTATCCTGAATATGCACCACTCCCTCATTTCCCCCAAAGAGTTCCACCTCCAGTCAAGAAGGGAGCTCAGTTCACAAGATTTTTGGACATGGTAAAAAACGTAAATGTGAATGTGCCTCTGTTGGATTTGGTCACAGCTGTCCCTAGATACGCAAAGTTTTTGAAGGATTTAATTGCAAACAAGGAACAGATACAGCAGTGTGAAGTGCCAATTCCACTAACAAAAGAGAGCCAGGCTTGGATGAACAATGAACTACCACCAAAGTTGAAAGATCCTGGAAGTTGCACAGTACCATGCATAATTGGGGGCAGATTCTTTAACAAGGCCCTATGTGATCTCGGGGCAGGGATAAACTTGATGCCACTATCCATTGCAGAGAGTGTGGGACTGGGTGAAAAGATTAAGCCCGTGGCTGTACTCCTCCAATTAGCGGATAGATCCCTTGTGCAACCTACAGGGGTGGTTGAAGACGTTTTGGTCTCAGTAGACAAATTTGTACTCCCAGTTGACTTCATCATCCAGAAGTCCCTCTCATTTTCGGTAGACCCTTCTTAGCCACTAGAGATGCCCTCATAGGTGTGAAAGGCAAAACCATTACATGTCTGGCTGAGAACA
Organism: Ophiorrhiza pumila; assembly: GCA_016586305.1. Lineage (NCBI taxonomy): Eukaryota > Viridiplantae > Streptophyta > Magnoliopsida > Gentianales > Rubiaceae > Ophiorrhiza > Ophiorrhiza pumila. Next base: position 22,940,389 of record BLIW01000003.1, on the reverse strand, counting down.
ATAAACCAAGGACTGTGTTGGGAGGCAATCCAACCATTTAATTTCTTTGTTGATTCTTTTAATAATTACTTGACCCCAATAAAATGATTGAGTCTTAACCCCTCGTGCGTGTGTTAACTGTAGAGACCGCATGGAATGAAAGCAACAAGGAAAGGAACCAGAGGCAACTAGAGTGGGGGATGCACACGAACTAAGCACGGATCACTCTAAGAAGTTGGTAAGCATTATCCAGAAGTCACGAGCTAAAAGAGGTAAGCATGAGAATATTCTCTGCACTGGCGAAAGAATGAGAATAAATCAACGATGTGATATCTGGTACAGTATGAAGATATCTGGACTTCAAATCTTTAAGCTCATGTCTTTTCGTCCTTAATTCAAGGAAACATGAACTGACCAGTTTCACTAAGCATTGCAGGGAAGAATCAAATCGGTATTGGAAAGGCTGAAAAATCGAACATACACATGAGAGTGGGAACCATGCATGCATTCATCAATGCACATGACATATCAAGCACTTCTTGAATGCCTTTCTCGAAATTTTGAAGGAAAAACGAGTCTGTGAATTATGAGAAGATAAATGTGTAAGACTCGGGCCCACTTATTTGGTTTATTGTGCAAATTGTCCATGAGTTGGCCGATTGTTGTATAAAGGATTGATGAGACTATACATAAACTTTTGGAAGCAAGCAAATTGGCATCTAGCTTTATGTCCTTTAGTGCATTCACATGCCCCTTGTTTTCTAGTCTTGGGTGACCGAATAATGCATGAGATTTTTTGTGTATAAATACCATGAACATGCATGAACAAAGTCATCACCAGTTGCAAGCATTCGGTGAAATTCGGCCGAGAGAGAAAGAAAAAAAAAATTTGAGAAGGAGCCATTGCTTTCTTGGGTTGGAGCTGCACCAATTCTCTTCCTATTTTGCATTTAGTTATGCTAACACCCAACCAAGTAAGTCTTCTATCTGTGTATAACCATTGAGTTAACATTGGAATGTTGTGGTTTGCGAGTACTTCTTGATTGTTGACAACTGAATGGCCGAATTGATAATGTTTTAATGAGGAAGGTATGAGTGAATTCCTATGTGAGAAATGTGAGTATGGTAATCACTGTTATGCTAGATTCTGTAACTCACCCCTGAATGTCGAAGTATGTTTTCGTCTATAAAAATGAGTAGACTTGCTTGATTCATAATATGAAGTGCGAATTCTGAAGCAGAAGTGTCCAAGCTGAGTTACAGTGCCATGAAAACTCTAATGGGAAGGCTTTGATAATTAAATATATGAGCATGAAATGGAATGTTTTGGCTGCGTTGAAATTCATGTAAAAACTTCCATGGCCAGTTGTTGAGTTCTATGAAATTTTGTCCTTGCATTGTGAATATAGTGTGATGTCTCATTTCAACGCATGAAATGGGAGTGTGGATTTAGTTGATGTATTAACTCAATGTTCATCTTTCATGTATGTTTGTGGTTGATGCGTATTTCACCCTCCAAAGGCTTAAAATGAAGGGTGAACATGCGTGGGAAAACAACTCATGCGATTCTGTAACTTGTAGGTATCATGCCTCCCAAGAAACCAACGATTGCTTCTACCTCTAAGGGACAAGCTTCAAAAGGGAAAGCCCAACTTGTTGCATGCACAACTCCATCGGACGATTCTTCATCCTACGAAGAATACTTTCCAAGGGAACGCGAAGTGAGAGAAGTGCAAGACACCAATCAAAGAAAAAGAAAAGCACCACAATAGGCCAATCTGCAACTCTTTGTCAATGAACAAGCCCAAGAGAAATTTTGCGACTTCGCGATAAGACACATTCATGTTGAAAGGCCATTCTGTATTACCGAAAAACCTTACACTTAAATCTTCCAAGCATACAATTGGCAATTGCTGACAGTGGCTCCGAAAACCTGTAATATAACTATCGCAAAGGAATTTTATGCAAATGCTGCTGGGGCTGATCCTAAGGAAATCAAGACAAAAGGTGTGTTTGTGTGAGGGAAGTATCTGAAGCTCACAAGCCAGATAGTGAAAAAACATTATGGCCTCCAAGATTATCAGAATGATGAGCTGAGTGAACTGAGTGGAACGGGTAACCTAGATACAGTTCTACAAGCATTAAGTCTTCTAGGATCAGATTGGGTGCGAAACCAATTCGGTGACCCAATGCATGCTTTACTCAAGAATTTGATGGCAGAGGTGAAGACTTGGCTCTTATTCATCAATTCTCGTCTCATGCCTATATCCCACAATACTAGAATCTCAAAAGATAGACTTTTCCTTGTCTATGCTATCAAAAATAGGCTCACTGTGGACCTGGGTAAATTTCTGATAACTTATATCAACCATGCTATGAACGAGGACAACCAAGCAATGTACTTTCCACATTTCCTGATGGAATACGCCGTAAAACAAGGAGAGTAAATCTCTCCAGGAGAGGAATATAGACTGTCAACCAGGCCCATCAAGAACTCTCAGCTGAAAAATTATCAGCACGTGGACAAAGTAGAAAGACAACAGAGAGAAGAGGAAGCAAGACAAAGAGCAAGGGCAGTGCTAGTAGTCGAAGAATTCAATAAGGAGCAGGTCCCAGTCAACTTAAATCGGCCTATACCCAATCAACACAACCCCAGGCGTTTGACAATTTCCACAATATGCACCATGCCTTGGAGGGACTCCAGACATCGTTACAAGCTCAACACAATTCTCTTCTCCAGCATATTGATGAGATGGAAGGAAGGTGGACTGGTTTGCAAGAGAGTATGGGGATAATAGGGGCAAGGTTGGATACGATAGTGCAAGAACACACTACCCAATGGACAACGATAGATAATAGACTAACTCAATGCCAAACAGAAATTCATAATCGCAATTTAATGATGGTATATCACCATCAATCCAGAGGACCAAATTTGTATTTCCCTCCATTGGAGGAGATGGATACTCAGGCACAACGGATGATTGTGGACACATCGAGCAGAAAGGTAGTGATGCAACAAGAAATGAGCACAAATGCTGGAGCCAGTGCATTAAATTTCAGAAATGCACAACCCTTTTTCTCTGGTTTCTCCCGGTTCTCCAACCACCCCTCCACCATGTACTTAAAACAGGGCAATCTCTCTCATTTCTTCCACAATGGGGACTATTACGTAATTCAAGTGTGGGGGGAGACATGCTCTTGGGTTGTTGAGATTTGTTGTTGCTTGAAGTAGTGAAGTTATGCTTGGTTGCTTTGGTTGATGATGTTTAAAGTGTATGCATGTATGCTGTAGTTTGATAGGCCTGGTGCCTTTGCCTTGAGATTTTACTTTTTGTGTTGCTATTTGTTTTGGGGAACGGAGGTGGTGTATGTGTCTTATATTAGTAGCATTTAGGTGGTGTGATCTGTGATGTTGTTTTGGAAGAAAAACAAGGCAGTGACTAGCACTAGCCTTGTAGTGTGCTTAAGCTTTCAGCTGCGATAAATGCTAAGTGTTGTTGTGTTGTGCAAATGTTGTCACTATCCATTCAGCACACTAGTACGTCCAACACACTTGCACTTCCAAAATCATCATCAAATTCATAAATCATCATTCAATTGTGATGCATGCTAAGTTTTTTAGTCTACAGTATCTATTTGATTCATACAAGTTGCTGGGTAAAGTGCGATGTTAAAGTAAGATAGAAATGCCAACACTCTATTTGACATAGGAGAGAGCTTATGAATCTTTTACTTGTATGTGCCCTCTACATGCAAACACTTATTCTTGCATTTTGAATATATAGTCTATTGAAGACACTCACGAATATGGATTGTTTGAGAAAAGGTGTAAATAAGAAGAAAAAGCCAGTGGCGAATAAAGGGAAAAAATAGCCACAAAACCCTAGCAGCTAAGCACCAAAGTGCGGCATGAATCTGAAAAGAAAATATCAAGCACCAATGTGTATGCTAAGCTCAGTAAAGTTTTGTATTGTGAAAGTGTTCGTGTGTGTGGACAAAAGGATTGTGGTGCAAGAGTTTTTGATTAAGTGTTTGCTTGAGTACTCTGCATAGACAGGGTGAGGGAGCACGAGAAACTCTCAGCACACACAGCACGTTGGCGGTTTGGTCTTTATTCTTTGCACCTTAGTTGGTAATTGATATGAATCGATGGACTGTGAACTTGTGCTAAGCTAAGTATTACTGCATATGAAAATCTTAAAGAATAGATAGATGATGATGTTGTGAGTGTTGAATGTGAGAATGGATAAAAACTTGATAGTTGCATTACTTTGCTCGGGATTAGCAAAGATTCAAGTGTGGGGGGTTGATAAGTCGGACTTATACCGACTTATTTGATCTACTTTCTTAGTCTTTTACATGGAATAATAGGAGAAATGGTGCTTGATGAATGACTTGCATATCAATATGTTTATGATTCAGAAATTGTGAGAATTGGTGAAGTGTTGTGTGAATACCATGTAAAGTGTTATGTTTGCACATGAATGAGAACAAGCACGCACTTAAACACTTTAGCCTCACAAAATCTCAGGCACTGCATAAAAGTAGTTCCAACACATGAACACATTGCTCACGCACAACGCACACGAAGCACAACACAACGCACACAAAACATGCCACGCACACACATACACGGCGGGTGCACCACGGCGCCCGCCTCACTCACGCTCATACACACAGTGCGGGCGCACCATGGCTCCCGCACCACGCACACATGCACACACGGTGGGCACACCACACACACAACCCACACAAAGTGTGCCTGCCTCACTCACGCACACACACACGGCGGGCACACTAGTGCACCTACCGCACATACACACTTTCATGCATCTCATTTGCTCACTATTGTACATTTTCATGCATACATTTGCACACTCTCACTAAGTCCATGCACTACACTCCACACGTACACTTAGCACACACAAGAGCCAACCTGCACCAGCCGTGAAACTCACAAGCAAGCATGCAATACTATGTTCATACGTGCACCAAGTGTTTGAAGATTTGCACTATCAATTCTTAATCATTAAGTTATGTGCTAGTCACATGTCCTCACTTGAGTTCTTGATTAACATATTACAAACACGTGGCATGCTCACCACAAAGAAAGGAAACTTCCAGGAACCCGACAGAAACAACACCTCAGCGGGGAAAAGGTATAAAAGGGAAGGAAGAGATCAAAGAGGGGGAAAAAGGTGGAAAGAAGTTGAGGGAGAAAGACATTCATAGAGGAAGAAATTACAGAGATAGAGGGGAACCCTAGAATCCACCCATTTACTCTAATCTTTGTAATAGCAGAATCTAAGCCGATTGATATGATCGGCTAAATATAGTGTGTTGCTTTGAGGGGTCATATGTATGGATCTAATCTTATTTGAGACAGCTGAGTAGAATTTATCTGTGTCGGTCATGTTCATATTTCCTGACTTGTTTATATTCAATGTTCTGCACTAGTAGTTCAAATTCACACCAAGTTTGCGGTGCCCACTGAGACTTGTGTGGATCTACCGTAGGCAATTGAACATAACACGAATTAAGTTGTGCACATGCATGTGTGAGTCTTAAATTCTACATTTCTTGTGTTTCTAATTGTGCAGTGCCCACTGACAGTTATAACCGAACCTTAGTAAAGAATTAAAACTGTACTCGTATTATAAATCGAAGGCATGAACTGAATAGCTGCCCTGCCAAGGGAGATATTCAGAGACTGGTTTAGATTTGTTCTAAGAGGATAGGAATCTGGGATTTCCACTAGTGCTGAGGATTTGCCCTCCCAAGGAAAATTCGAGGAGATTTGTGAACTAGGATTGTGAGAACTGCCAAGTTGATCAGTTCTAGGTCACTAGCAGAGTAATCCCCTCACACATTTACACAAGTCTGGGATAATAAGAAAAGGATCCATACAGATTGTATCACCCTCAAGGCAACACCATCATCTCTATTTGCTTTCTCCGTTGTTGCATATCGTTTGTGTGATTCCATTATCGCTTACTTTGGTTGTTCATTCTGTCATTAAATCAGCATTTGATAACGGTCCTCTCCCTGTGGATACGATCCTACCACTCGCTGCTTCTACATTATTTAAGTGAGTTTGGGTAAAATTGGGAAGTAGCGACAGCTTTCGCTCAACTTAGTTGAGTTGGCTCACTCGTAGTCGTAGTGATCGCATAGGATAAACTACACATAACACTTATATTTGAGATAACCAAATCAAAGGGTATACTTTTATTACTTGAATTCTATTCCACACATTTCCATGTTTATTAGGTAGCAATAGTATAGTTTAAGTTATTTCTTTGCTTGTTTTTACTTCCACTACTTCACACATGTTTACACTAACTCCATAGGCTCATCCCTTCCCTGTGGGTATGATCCCTACTTCCTCTAGCTACAAAATATCGGTGTCTTGATTCACTTTAAATGTCGTGAGGATTAGGATTATAAATGTATTTGATTCGGTTAGGCCTTTGCAATTAACCCTAGCTCCAAGACCGCTATCAGATTTCAAAATGAATATTTATTGAAAATGATTTCACAAAGTTTTTATACTTGCACAAAAATATTTTTGAAAGATTTGAAAAATCTCTAAAAAATTGATTCAGGTGACCCTTTGGAGTTTTGGCTGCCCGAAAGTGTCAAATTGTGAAAATCTAGAGTTTTTCTGAAAATAGATTCGAACTACCTCGTAGAGTTTCTGCCGTCCGAAATACAGATTCCGACTACCTTATTCAGTTTCGGCCATTTGAATTACCTAGTTTTGTGAGTAACGACTAGCGTTCTGAAAAATGAATATTTTATCCTTTTTGCTTTACAAATGGTTCTTATAAATACGAAAGATTTTCACAACAAATTTCTCATAATCCTACAGCTTTAAACTTGTGAAAGAATACTCTCCAAAACATCAAAAGAAAGAGATTTCATTATCATTCAGAAAGATAAAAACTTGAGCTTTGACTATATTCTTCATTCTTTGTGAGCTAAGATTTTCTCCTTGTAAAGACATTCCTGGAGAGAAATTATTGAGTGAGTTTCAATTGTGTATCATCCACCCAATTACTAGGGTTTCAAGAGTTGTAATCTCCAAACATTGTAAGGTTGAAAGGTTTCTCCAAGAGGGAGAATAAAACCAACTCTTATAGTATTAGTTGCTAGTGAAATTGGTTCTACCTTAAAAGTTTGTAAAATGTTTAGATCTCACCTTTGATGAAGATATCCCATTTAGTGGATTAGTGAAATTCTAAACTTGAGGGTTTCGTTAGTGGATATAGCGTGCTCCAATGTGGATACTTGAACCACTATAAATGTCTTGTCAATTTTCTTGTTTTCCCTAAATGCTTTGATTTATATGCTTTATTGATTTTCATATTGATATTGTTATCATAGCTTGGTGCACATTTGAGTTAAATTATTGTGAATTCAATTATTTTATTGTGAATTAGATTAGGTGAATTGAATTATTGTGAATTGTCTTTTGTTTTATTGATTTCACAAAATTGGACACAACATCCACCCACACACACATACACACATACACCAAATGTTTGGTTAAATTCTTCTAAGAAGTATTTGTGTAGCATAACTTGTCATTAATAGAATTTTAGTTGTTCAACCTAATTCAACACCCCGTTCTTATGTTGTCTTTAGGGCCTACGTTGCATTTATATTTAAAAATATTTTATTAATAAAATTTTAAAATTCAAATTTGAATTAATATTTTATGAGTTTATTTTGTTAAAAAATATCTTAAGAATAAATTTTTATTATTAAAAATTTAAAGTCAAATTTAAATTTAATAATTTATTTATAAAAATAAAAAAAAAACTATAGCAAAAATAATTACTATAACATTCTTTTTTGTTTTAAAAATTTTAATAGAAAAATGAACAAAACAAATATGTCAAATTGAATTTATGAAATAAAACACTAAAACAAGGCTAGGCAAATGGAGTCTAAATTTTTTAAGTATATATTGGCAAATTATTTTATAATTTAATTAAGAGAACAATAAAAGCTATTAATAGAAATAAGTGTTATATTATTTTAATATTTTTTTTGTATAAGTTGGAGCGAAAGTAAGTATTATATTAATAAAAATTCTGGAGGAAAATCAATATGAAAAAGAAAAAATCGAAAGTTATATGAAATAGATTAGAAAGAAGTGATAAGATATAGCAATAAGGTGCAGAGAATATAAAGAATTCGATTGATTAAGGGTAAATTAGGAAGATGAGTGATTTGTTGCTCTGGAAGTTAATAGTTGCTATGGCATTAATAGTTGCCATTTATTTATTGGACCATTCTCTTGTGAAACAGGTTTATATATATATATATATAGTAAAACATTTATCAGGATCATCCTGATAAACCTCTTGTGAGACAATAATTATTTTGTGCAATGTCAGCATTTTTTTAAAAATCTCACCCTAATAAAAATATACCTACCTACACCATATAATTAATTATAAAACTCTTTGATTTTATTCTCAGATCGTGGAGTTCACTCACATCTGGGTTAGGGCTTAATAATTGTAGATTTAATTTTTGTGATAGTTTATTCTTTTAATTTCTAATTTTAGTGAAACAATATCGTAGGGTTCACTCATATTTGAGTTAGTGTTTACTAATTGTAGATTTAATTATAGTGATATTTTATTTTTTAATCCCTAATTTTATTGAAACAATGTTATAGTGTTCACTCACATTTGGGTTAGGGCTTAATAATGGTAGATTTAATTTTAGTGATATTTAATTTTTTTTAATTTTTTTAGTCAATTGTAGATTTAATTTTAATGATATTTAATTTTTAAATTTTTTTAGTGATTTGAATTAGATCAAATAAATACACGATAATTTTAAACAAATGATATGAATGAGTTATGGAAGGATTGATGTGCATTTAATTTTTTTTCCTAAATTTAAGGATTTTAGTTAATTAGATGGTATAAGTGAGCTGTATTATTATTATGGTGAAACACTAAAAAAAAACTTACATGGCATTCAAGGATTGGTGCCTGATAAAAGATTATCAGGATGATCCTGATAAATGTTACACCCCCTATATTTCCCTGAATAAATCGCGATCTCGCTTTCTAATCGATCTGTATGAACAAACAATTGCTTGAAGTGTAACCGCTAAATTTTAGTCGCATTTTTTCTAGTTGGCTTGACTACATAAACATTGAAAAAGTTTGACCTCTAGTACTACCTAATACGGGACAGATAATGGAAGACAAAATCTTCAAAAAAAACACAAATTCTGAAAAAACTTGAAAAGTTGTTTGCATTACATGACTCTAATTTTTCTAGATTTTTATCTTTTTCTTTAATGTACTTTCTTCTACTTCCTTTTTCTTTTTTGATAGTTTTGATGTTCTTTTCAAATTTGAAGTATCTGCTTATTGTCATTTTATCTATAATTTGAACTTTATTCTTTTTAAAAGTTGTCTTTCTTACTACTCTTTTCCTACTTGGTTTTGTTGACTTTTCTATGCTTTCATTGATATCTTGAATTACAATTTGAACTTCACAATTATTGACTAAATTTGTTCTTGAATTTAATATATTTTCTTTTGATTTAATAGCTTAAAACTATGATTGCTTCTTAAAATTTTCTTAGCACTCATATTAACAATATGCTATTTATCAAGAGTTCTATAATTGATATTTATTGTATAACCTTGGTTGATACTGAATAATATTGTATCCTAAGTAATGCAAAAATATAATGATACATATGATTTTAAATTTAAAGTTTGATCAACCATTTAATTAGTGTACTTTGATTTTTGTAAATTATATTTATTATTTAATAATAATTAGTTTGAAAAATAAAAATTGTTTAAGAAAGTCTTGATTTAATTTATTTTAATTATAATAGTACAAGCAATAGGGTTAAACTCAAATTCAATTGGTTTTAAGAAAGCTTTTACTAAATTTATGGCCAAATTATGAGAAAATATGAAAAACTAAGAATTTTAGAAAATTTTAATTTCTCGTGGATTATAGAGTAGAATTATTGGGGAAATATTGAGATTTTTTTAAAAACTATATCTGCATGCTTTAATAGCTTATTTTTTATTTTTAACTTAATGAAAATTATATAAACAGATAGATTATGACAAAATAGTAAAAGAATAAAAAATTAAAAAAAAACTTAATTTTTGTTGGTTTTTATCTTATTTTCTTTTTTGTAAAACAATTATGCATGCCTACATTTAATAATCATTTTTTTAGGGTTCTTGACTAAGCAAAAAATATGTAAACTAATAGCTTATGATAAAGAAATACAAAAATAAAATTTGGAAAAAGTTTCAATTTTCTATAACCGTGGTTTTAGGAAAAAAAAATCACAATTATCTAAATGAACTATGTTCAATACGAATTTTGAAGGTGACTCGTGCACAACCTACTCAATTTGCTTGCAAGACTATAAGGATATTGTTTAAAACCACTCCAAATGAAAGAAAAAAAACTATTGTAGGCACGAATATTCATATGAAATTTTCTTGCTTCAATTGAGTTATATATGAATAGATTATATAATTCTTCAGGAACTTCAACATTTACAATTTTAATCTCTCCCTTTTGACAACAAAATGATGGTGGCTCATATTCAAATTTTTTTTCTCCACAAAATTGACAAGATGGGATATTGGACAATATGTGTGCTTGAATATGTAGGTTGAAGCAATATTTCAACTACAAAAATTCAAATGTGAGTAACTATAAAAAAAACTTTGTATTTTAAACAATAAATAACGTTAAGTTTACTATATGTTAGAATACCTTCGCATTCTTGGGATACTAATACAACTTTTAATAACCAAGAATTTGTTCGTACTCTTTTATTTTTGATTCCTTAAATTTTGCAATATAATTTTTCTTTTCTTCTTCAGGTAAATTTGAAAACCAACTTCTTTTACCATTATATTTTCTTGTTATTTTTTATTCCTTCACATTTTCAATATACTTTTGCCTTTTCTTTTCATTTAAATTTGCATATCAATTTCTTTTAGTATTAGTTCTTCGATGTTGTTTTCTCGTATCACATGTATAAAATAACAATTTTGTAAAATTCAACAAACAAGCATGCATAAAAATCCTACTCTAGATGAATAAACTATTATTTCTTGACAATCTATTATTATTATCTTACGATCTTGTAGTATAGTAAGCATATGAAAAAGAATATTATTTGTTATATACCATTAAAAGATCTTTGAGAAATTATTTTCATGTAAATTATTATAAATAAAAATTTCATAGCACAAATTACTCAAAACAAAATAATTTAGAATTTTCCTGAATCAAATGAAATAGAAATATTAACTCCAATTATCTAAACTTTCAAACTTTTCTAAACAATAAAAATTTTCTAAAAGTAACTTCTGTAGTATTTTGTCCAATTTTTAAATATTAAAAAAATACAAATACATATGCTTTTGTAGGTATAACATTGTAAACTAATAAATTAAGACAAAGTAATAAAAAAATAAAAATTTAGAAGAATTATATATTTCAGCAAGAAGAAAATAAGTTATCACAGAATAGCCACCATTTGACTCTATTTATTATTATTATTGTATGTCAATTAGTGTATTCGATTTGATAAGTCTATATAGGAGACTCACTCAAACATGGACACGGTTCCAGTTTCGATTTTGTCCCGGTTCTGGTTAGTTTTGAATTTTGATTTTAATCCCACTTTTAAATTTGATTTCTATTTAAATAATGAAATGATGAGGAAGCTGACCAATCCGACATTAACAAGGGGCACGTGGTTGATCCATTACAAGGAGTCGGAGGTTCATTAACCCATTCGAGAACTAAGCGAATGAGGGCAGCATTACATTCGTTGATTGAGGATCTTTTTTATCGTGAATGTGCTCGTGAAGCTTCTGAAGAGGATGTAGCATTCATTTCAAGCTCGAAAGTGTCCCAAATGGAGTACAATGTGTGATGGATCGAAATGGAGCATTGGAAGGAAGAATTGCTGAAAAGAATGAACAAGGAGCACAAGAAGGCTCCACGTCGAGACGTCCATAGAGTCCCACATCGCAACGTGGAGAAACGCAAAAAAGGAGTCATAGAAGATTGCCAACGTCACGACATGGAGCACTCCCGATGTCACGACGTGCGGAAAATAAGTGCATCAGAATTTTAGCCTATTTTTCTATTTTTGAATTTAATTACCGTTATTTCTTTTAAGCTGCAAACCAAACCATGTTATGGAGCCTATAGGTTAGAAATTAGAATGTTATGGCTAAATTGGCTAAGGATTCAAGGGTTTGCCTTGAACAATGGCTTATAATTAATTTTAGATTTGTAAGCCTACTATTTAAGGGTAAAACTCATTACGTGAATGGCAGATTATTGATATTTGGTTAAAACTATTTTTTTGAAAATTTTGAAAAAGCTTTCTTTTGTTCTTTGTGAAGAACGATCATTCTAATCAATCAAGGTTTTGATAGGTTAGGATTTTTTATAACGGGGGTTCTAAGGGGCAGATCTTCAATTGATAGGTTAGTTTTGATTCAGACTTTAATTGAATTAGGGTGGTCTCCTTTGTTCTAAACGTTAATCTTCAAATTGATCCTTGAGATTATGATCTTACAGTCCTAGGTTTGTATCAGATTGGTATTAGAGCCAATTTGAGGGATTATTCTATCAAAGACTTTCATCTTTGATTGTTTCCTTTTTGTGTTTGTTCTATATTATTCGTATTGTGTTTTTGTTTTCAATTGTTTGCAGATTTTGGCCAGAGAAAAAAAACAAAACGCAGAAAAAAAAAAGAAGAAGAATAAGAAGAAGGCCAGCTTGAGTTCCAATTCTTGTAGACCCTACAATTTCAAGGTAACATCGTCTCATTGTTTCTTTGTTTCTTTGTTGCAAATTAGTGGATTACAAACTAGTGCAGAAAGTTTTTTTTTTTAAATATATGCTTATTAACTACTGCACTAATTCACTTTGGACAATTAGATAGTTTTTGTTTGTTCTGGGAAATTAATTGTGTTGAAGCTTTTATAAATTTGTGGGAAGTGTACTTTGCAATTGCTGAATTTTTGTTGTTGGTTTAAAAACCAAGTCTTGCTGCCATAACATTGTGAATCATTATTTCAAACTTTTTCTATATCATTTTGAATCGTTATTGCTCATTAGTGGTAACATTCTTGTTCTTGTTGCCTAAATTCATATCATTGCTCTAGAGTCTTAAATTCTTTCTTGTTCCTTAGAGTCTTAAATTTTCCTAATCAAAATTCCGTGTCTTGGTTGGTGTTTGAGTAGTTGTTTAACTCAAAGAACTCACAAAGAAAGTTTAGAGAGTTTCAATATTTTGAGTGATACACGAGTGTGAGTGTAAACACTTAGGGAGTGGAAAGGACAATTATTAATCCTAAATTCATCATGAGTGGGGAAGGTACAAGTAGTCCTTCATTTAACATTGAAATTGCTTTCATAGCCATTCAATCACAATTTGATAAAATAAATATTAGGCTTAATGATACGAATGGTCTTGGATTGAAGTCCTCAACCACACGAATTCCACAACCTTTGGACCGTTGCTGCACCAAAATTCACGAACAAGACAACACACAAACTTGGCGGAAAGGAATTCAAAGGGAAAAACGCAAAAGATGAAGTAAATCAACCCCACGTTTTTAATACAAATGGACTCGACTCAACTCATGAAAATTCATGCAATTGAACTTTGTCAATTTGGCGAGTTCTCGAAATCAAGAACAATGGTGAAGTCACCTAAAGGTCACGCTAAAGGCAAAGCTTCTACAATGGTGAATTAAATAATTCAACAAGGTTTTGACAACACAAAGTGTTAATCTTAATTTCAGCAAAGCTAAAACTTTCATTCATTAATCTTATTGTGTAAAAACGTTACATGCATCTCCTTTTTATAGGGGATGAGTTTCGGCCATGCCAAGAAGGAAAAGGAAATAAACCCTAGTAGTTGCAAAGTACAACTTGACTTCTTAACAAACTAGCTAACTAACTAATCCAAGTTGTAAAAGGATTAGGTTAGACAGTTTTTAATGAAGAAGCAAAACGTGTTTTGGCTTCTTGTTTCCTAAACTAATCAACTTTCCAAATTGGAAAAGAAAACTACAACTAACTACCAAATCCTTGTCCAAAAAGGATTTGCTTTACTTGCCATTATCATGCAAGATAATTGGATCAAGTAATTACTTAGCCCATAATTAAAAACACAAAGACTTAAGCCCATAAGTAAATGTTTAATGGACTTAATTATTACAACTCAAAAATAAATCCTAAGACTTAACAAATGGAAACAAAACTAAAAAAAACGGAATTCCCGCCAGTCCAGCAAGCAGCGTCATCTTCACGTGCCAATTTCACCATGATGCTCTTCGAATCTGCGAAAGTGTAAAACATACAAGTTGTAGATCTTTCTCTTATGTTTCTACAGCCTCTTGAATCAGCATAATCGAAGATCATATGAGAGAGATATGTCAATAATACCGAACTGTGGCATAAGTCCTCAACAATGTAATTCCATGGTGGCAACACCTTAAATGCCGTGAAGCAACAAACCTCCATGGAACATTTAGGAACTGTGATTTCGACTTTATTCCAGGCCTCCAACTATATGATTCATCACAAATTAATGGAATGAATATCATGAACCACTTGCTTATTGACCACCCAAATAATAGGCTTTCTGGGTTCGTATCATACTCCCTTTCTTGGAGAAGATTCGACCTCGAATCTTGAACGATTGTTGTGACACCAAGTAAATCATAACCTACATGATCTGTTAGACAACAAGAAGAACCAAATACAACAATATCTCCAACGGGATTTGATATCTCTTCTTTGCCTTTTTCATCAAGATTCACTTCTAGGCTTTTTCCACTTACAACAACAACCTCACTTTTTATATGTTCATCATTGGGTATTATATTCTCACACATATTTACAATATTCAATACATCAAAAGAAAACAAATATGTTTGAGAAGTTTCTTCAATTGGAATAATTGGAATTATCACATCTTCTGGAATTGGATCCGCCATGACATTATCAATTTGAACCATATCAACCTCCAAAGGTGCTATATCTCCAAGACAATTTAAAGGAAAAGATGAATTCTTTACCTCATCACACACATTCTCCATGTTTAATGGTTGAAGATCCACTAGAAGTTCATCCTTCGGCTCATCATACCAATGAGGGCATTGGATTGCACTATGCCCAACTCCTAAACACCTCAAGCATTTAACAACACGAACTTTGGGAGTAGGTAAAGAAGTTGGTTTTACCAATGTGCTTTCCTCAATGGCTTTTTTCTGCTGTTCTTCAATTCGAATTTTTTCTTGAAACATCACCATAATCTCCTCTAAATCTTTCGCAATAGATCGTAGTTCCCTTTGATACCTTTTACTTTGAAAAGCCATAATTGATGAATAGAGGTATATGTTTGTTGGAAAAAAATTTGACTAGACTCAAGAATATGATTTAAGAAGACACAAAGAATCAAGAACAATCAAAAGATTGAAACTTGACGACACAAAAACAAATTGCAAAGAAAACTCAAAGAATCTTTGTTTTTTTCACGAATATTTTCTGGGCTGGAATGGACCAAATAAATTTCATCCCTAATAGTGTTTAAAACAAGGAACACACTGCAAAAAGCAGAATCAAATTCCGAGTTAAAACGAAAAAGTTATAGTCAATCTGATATTTGCCCGGGACAAAATAAAGACTAAAATAAGACTAATTTTTTTTCGATCTTTGGATGACACTTTTTGAACATAAAAACTTCGTCCCAGTAACTAGAAGAAACAAGGATCACAACGCAAAAAACGGAACTCGATTTCGACTCCAAACGAATAAGATATGAGCAAAACAATATTGCCCTGACCGAAAAAACGAAAATTTGCCTACGAGTAAAACCTGAATTTTTGATGAACAACCTTGATCTCTGATACCAATTGATACGAATGGTCTTGGATTGAAGTCCTCAACCACACGAATTCCACAACCTTTGGACCGTTGCTGCACCAAAATTCACGAACAAGACAACACACAAACTTGGCGGAAAGGAATTCAAAGGGAAAAACGCAAAAGATGAAGTAAATCAACCCCACGTTTTTAATACAAATGGACTCGACTCAACTCATGAAAATTCATGCAATTGAACTTTGTCAATTTGGCGAGTTCTCGAAATCAAGAACAATGGTGAAGTCACCTAAAGGTCACGCTAAAGGCAAAGCTTCTACAATGGTGAATTAAATAATTCAACAAGGTTTTGACAACACAAAGTGTTAATCTTAATTTCAGCAAAGCTAAAACTTTCATTCATTAATCTTATTGTGTAAAAACGTTACATGCATCTCTTTTTTATAGGGGATGAGTTTCGGCCATGCCAAGAAGGAAAAGGAAATAAACCCTAGTAGTTGCAAAGTACAACTTGACTTCTTAACAAACTAGCTAACTAACTAATCCAAGTTGTAAAAGGATTAGGTTAGACAGTTTTTAATGAAGAAGCAAAACGTGTTTTGGCTTCTTGTTTCCTAAACTAATCAACTTTCCAAATTGGAAAAGAAAACTACAACTAACTACCAAATCCTTGTCCAAAAAGGATTTGCTTTACTTGCCATTATCATGCAAGATAATTGGATCAAGTAATTACTTAGCCCATAATTAAAAACACAAAGACTTAAGCCCATAAGTAAATGTTTAATGGACTTAATTATTACAACTCAAAAATAAATCCTAAGACTTAACAAATGGAAACAAAACTAAAAAAAACGGAATTCCCGCCAGTCCAGCAAGCAGCGTCATCTTCACGTGCCAATTTCACCATGATGCTCTTCGAATCTGCGAAAGTGTAAAACATAAAAGTTGTAGATCTTTCTCTTATGTTTCTACAGCCTCTTGAATCAGCATAATCGAAGATCATATGAGAGAGATATGTCAATAATACCGAACTGTGGCATAAGTCCTCAACAATGTAATTTCCATGGTGGCAACACCTTAAATGCCGTGAAGCAACAAACCTCCATGGAACATTTAGGAACTGTGATTTCGACTTTATTCCAGGTCTCCAACTATATGATTCATCACAAATTAATGGAATGAATATCACGAACCACTTGCTTATTGACCACCCAAATAATAGGCTTTCTGGGTTCGTATCACTTAATTTCTTAGAGGCTAGTGAACCACCAACTAGGGATAGAGCTACTAGGAATCCTTTGTTTGATAGGGGAAATTATGAAGAGATGTCGGAGGAGGAAGAAGAAGGGACATGGGGTAGAGGTAGGAATGATAGGAGGAAAGATAGTCAAATAGGGTCAATTAAGATGAAAATTCTGGAATTTCAAGGGAAAAATAATCCTGATGTTTACCTAGAATTGAAAATGAGGGTAGATCATGTTTTTGACTGTCACTATTATTCAGAGAAGAAGAAGGTGAAATTGGCGATAGTCAAGTTTACCAATTATGCCTCAATTTGGTAGGATCAGTTAGTACATAATAGAATGAGGTATGGGGAGAGACTAGTTAGGACTTGGGAAGAGGTTAGGAGACTAATGAGGAAGAGGTTTGTCCCTAATCATTACCAACGGGATGTAGTGAGGAAACTCTAAACTTTGAGGTAAGGAAGTAAGAGTGTGGAGGAATATTTTCAGGAGATGGATATATACTTAATTCGGGCAAATATAGAAGAGGATCCCGAGTTTACAATAGGTAGGTTTTTTGCAGATTTGAATAAGGAGATAACTGATATGGTAGAGATGCAACAATATATTGATATAGAGGAGTTATTGCACAGAGCCTTGAAAGTGGAGAGAATAGTTAAGGCTAGAGGGAAGAGTCCTTGGAAAGATACTAAGCAAATGTCAAAAACCAAATTTGGGAATTCTAGTGTTGACTCCAAACCTAGGGTAGAACAAAAATGGAGAACCGATAAGGTAAAGGTTGAGGAGAAAACAACTGGGAGAAGTAGAGACATTATGTGCTTTAAGTGCCAAAGGGTAAGGCACATACAGTCCCAATGTCCAAATAAAAAGACAATGTTTTTGTTACCTAATGGGGAGTATGAGAGTGAACATTCAGATGATAACGGGATCATAACACTTGTGGAAGAGAGTGATGAAGAGAAAGAGCTACCAATAGGGGGAGAAGCACTTGTCAATTTAAGGGCTTTAAATGCACAACCTAAGCTTGAGGGAGAATTGGTGCAAAGGGATAATATTTTCCATACTATGTGTCATGTGCAAGGGAAAGTGTGTAGTTTAATAATTGACAGTGGGAGTTGTACTAACATAGCTAGTACATTATTGGTAGAAACGATAGGGTTGAAAACACTTAAACACCATAAACCCTATAAATTACAGTGGTTGAATATTAGTGGGGAAGCCAAGGTGAATAAGCAAGTCAAAAATGAGTATGTCATAGGTCGGTATAAGGATGAGGTGTTGTGTGATGTAGTGCCTATGGAAACTGCCCATATTCTTTCGGGGCGTACTTGGCAATTTGATCAAAAGGTAGTGTATGATGGATACACTAAAATATATTCATTGGAGATGAACAACCGCAAGCACACATTGGTGCCTTTGAAGCCATGGGAGGCATATGAAGATCAGGTACGAATTGTGAAAGACTTTGAAAAGAAAGAAAAAGGCGAGTCTAGTGAGAATAAAAGCCTAGAGGAAACCATCAAGAGTGAGGAAGAAAAATTAGAAAATGAAAAAAAAGAAAATGAGAGTTTTTGCAACAAAGAAAGTGGTGAAAGAAAAATTGAGTGAGGGAAATTGTGTGTTTCTTTTATTGTATAAGGCTGTATTTTTTATTGATGCTAAAATACTTGATCTTTTGCCTCGAAAAGTGGTGATTTTGTAGCAGGAGTTCGAGAATGTTTTTCTAGAGGAGTTGCCTTCAGGACCTCCACCATTACGAGGGATAAAGCACCAAATAGATTTTCTTCCCAGAGTATCTATACCGAACTGTCCAGCATACTGAGCGAATCCAGATGAGTCTAAGGAGATTAAAGTTCAATTGGAGGAATTGCTGCAAAAGGGAGCTATGAGGGAGAGCCTTAGCCCGTGTGCGGTACCAGTCATTTTGGTACCTAAGAAGGATGCGAGTTGGAGGATGTGTATGGACTGCCGGGCGGTCAAAAAAATTATGGTAAAGTATCACCATCCTATACCTCGACTTGATGACATGCTAGATGAATTTCATGGTGCACATGTGTCTTCCAAAGTTGATTTAAAAAGTGGGTATTTTCAAATTCGTATGAAAGAGGGAGATGAGTGGAAAACCGCTTTTAAAATAAAATTTGGTTTGTATGAATGGCTTGTCATGCCTTTGGGTTGACAAACGTGCCTAGTACCTTTATACGGTTAAATAAATCACGTTTTACGACCCTTTAGAGGAAAATTTGTAGTTGTTTATTTTGATAACATACTCATTTATAGTAAATCCTTTAGTGAACACTTGTTGCATTTAAGGGAAGTTTTTGTCGTGTTAAAAGAACATCAGTTATATACTAATTTCAAGAAATGTTCTTTTTGCATAGATTCTATCATATTTCTTAGTTTTATTGTGAGTGCTAATGGCATTAAGGTAGATGAAGAAAAGATTAGGACAATCAAGGAGTGGCCTACACCAAAGAATGCCAGCTAGGTCCGAAGTTTTCATGGGTTGGCAGGATTTTGTAGAATGTAAAAAACTTTAGTATTATTGCTGCTCCATTGAATGAACTCGTTAAAAAGCATGATGTGTTTAAATGGGAAAATGTTCATGAAAAGACTTTTAACACGTTAAAGGACAAACTCACACAAGAACCCGTTTTGATGTTACCTGATTTCAATAAAGTTTTTGAAGTACAATGTGATCCCTCTGGGCTTGGGATAGGAGCTGTTTTGATGTAGGAGTCAAAGTCAATCGTGCATTTCAGTGAAAATATGCATGGGGCAGTCCTAAACTATCTAACATATGATAAAGAGCTATACGCTTTATTGAGGGTGTTGCAAATGTGGCAACACTATTTGTGGCCCAAGGAGTTTATTATCCACTCCGATCATGAGCCGCTGAAACATTTGAAGACTCAAGGAAAAATCTATAGGAGACATGCAAGGTGGATGGAGTTCATCGAATCTTTTCCATACGTCATCAAGCATAAGGCAGGTACGAAAATGTAGTGGCAGATGAACTGTCACGAAGGTATGGGCGTCTAACCTTTTTGCAATCGAAATTGTTGGATTTTGATTTGCTTAAAGTATTATATGTTAATGATAGTGATTTTGCTAAAATATATGCTGAATGTGCACAAACTGCTCATGGTGATTATTTTCAGCATGATGGATTTTTTTTTAAGAAATGGAAGTTATGTGTGCCTAAAAGTTTATATCGTGAATTGCTTGTTAGGGAGGCACATGTTGTGGGTCCTATGGGATATTTTGGTATCACAAAAACACTGAAAATATTGCATGAACATTTTTATTGGCTGAATATGCGAAATGATGTTCAAACGTTTTGTGTAAAATGTATCTCAAGTAGTCAAGCTAAATCCAAAGTCATGCCTAATGGTTTTTATACCTCGTTAGCCATCCCTAGTAACCCATGGGTCGATATCTCAATGAACTTTGTATTAGGGTTGCCTAGGATACAAACGGGTTATGATAGCATTTTTGTTGTGGTTGATCGTTTTAGCAAAATGGCACATTTTAGTGCATGCAATAAGACTAATGATGTATCTCATATTGCTTTTCAAAAACCATTGTTAGTGATCGTTTTTTAGTCATTAATGGCGAACATTATAGTCTAGGTTAGGCATGAAGTTGTTGTTTTCCACAGCCGCACACCCACAAACGGATGGGTAAACTGAAGTTGTTAATCAAACTTTAACAACCTTGCTTCGAGCCTTAATCCAAAAAAAATTGAAAAGTTGGGAAAAATGTTTGCCGCATGTAGACTTTGCATATAATAGGGTCATGCATTCTACTACATCTTATTCTCCATTTAAAGTGGTTTACGGTTTCAATCCGCTAACGTTTTGCCTATATCTTTTAGTCACATTTTGAATTTAAATGGCAAAAAGAAGGCTGACCACATCAAAGAGATGCATGTGAAGGTTCGAGCAAACATTGAGCGCCGGAATGATCAAGTTGCCAAGCAAGCAAGTCAGGGAAGAATCAAGGTTTCTTTTGAACCCGGTGATTGGGTGTGGGTTCATATGCGGAAGGAACGATTTCCAAATCAACGGAAATCTAAGCTCCAACAAAGGGGAGATGGTCATTTTCAAGTTTTGGCTAAAATTAATGATAATGCTTATACAATAGAATTGCCTAGCGAATATGGTAATGTGTCAAGTACGTTTAATGTTTGTGATCTTTTATTATATGACCTAGGTGATTCGAGGACGAATCCTCTTGATGAGGGAAGGAATGATAAGGAAGCCGACCAATCCGACTTTAACAAGGGGCACGTGGTTGATCCATTACAAGGAGTCGGAGGTATATTAACTCGTTCGAGAACTAAGTGAATGCGGGCAGAATTACATTTGTTGATTAATGATCGTTTTTATCATGAATTAGCTCGTGAAGCTCATGAAGAGGATGTAGCATTCATTTCATGCTTGGAAGTGTCCCAAATGGAGTACAATTGTGTGGTGGATCGAAATGGAGCATTGAAAGAAAGAATTGCTGAAAAGAATGGACAAGGAGCATAAGAAGGCTCCACCTCGCGACGTGCATGGAGTCCCACGTCGCGACGTGGAGAAATGCAAAAAGGGAGTCAGAGAAGATCGCAAACATCGCGACGTCCATCCCCTTCCACGTCGCAACGTGATTTACTAGAAGTTTTTATTTTTTGGCAAATATTCTCCACGTCGCGACATGCGGAAAATGAGTGTCTCAGAATTTTAGCCTATTTTTCTATTTTCGAATTTAATTACCGTTATTTCTTGTAGTCTGCAAACCAAACCATGTTATGGAGCCTATAGGTTAGAAATTAGAATGTTATGGCTAAATTAGCCAAGGATTAAAGGGTTTGTCTTGAACCATGGCTCATAATTAATTTTAGACTTGTAAGCCTACTATTTAAGGGCAAAATTCACTGCGTGAATTGCAGATTATTGATATTTGGTTAAAACCTATTTTTTGAGAGTTTTGAAAAAGCTTTCTTTTGTTCTTTGCAAAGAACGATCATTCTAATTAATCAAGGTTTGATAGGTTAGGATTTTAGATAATGGGGGTTCTAAGGGGTAGGTCTTCTTAGGGTTTCCTTAGTTTTTAATTGATAGGTTTGTTTTGATTCAGACTTTAATTGAATTAGGGCTGCCTCCTTTGTTCTAAACGTTAATCCTCAAATTGATCCTTAGGATTACAATCTTAGAGTCCTAGGTTCGTATGAAATAATGATTAAACTATTAACTGAAACTCAAATATTAAACTATTAATTGAAACTCAAATAATACAATATAATAATATAATTAGAATAATAATAGTTATAATTGAACTTAACATATAGTTTTTAGAGAATATAACTACGAAGAATTAGATAAGTGAGATTCAAAGATATATAAATAGTAAGAATAATTGAATATTTGAATTATTAATTAGAATTCAACTAGTATTATATAATAACATAATTAGAATAGTAGTTAAAATTGAACTAATATATAGATTTTTTAGAATAATAGAATTATGAATATTAGATAAGTGAGAAAGAAAGATATAGAAAGAATAAGAGTATTGAGAGAAGAATAAGAGTATTGAAAGAAAGATATAGAAAGAATAGAATTCAAATAGTATATTAGTGTAATATATTAATATAATTAGAATAATTAATTAAAAAAGTTGATACCCTAAACCTAAACCTAAACCCTAAACTATAAACTATAAACACTAAAACCTAGAATATAAAGATTAGAAAACTAAAAAATAATATTAGAAAAAGAATTATGCGATGAAATTGAAGAGGTATAGAAATATTTATAGAATTATAAAAATGAAAATAAAAAAATTATTTTAGGAACCATAACCGAATGTCAATAGACGGTTCAGTCACGGTTCTGGTTTGGTGGGCCCTCGGTTCCATTTCGAAACCGGCCGGATGGCCATCTCTAGACTCACCTTTGACTTCTTAAGGTACATTAACATATATATATATATATATATATATATATATATATATAAAATCAAATATATTAGTAATAACTATCTTAAATAGTTTATACTTTAAAAAAAATAAAATTTATTTTATTGTAGCTAAATTAGTTATCTACACATGTTTTAAACTATAGTTGGATAATAATAATTTTTTTAGTAAATAAAATCTCACTTTGTTATTTCTAATTTCATAAGTAAATAATTTATTTCACAATTGTAATAAGATAAATTTTGTTGATTTATCAACAGTAACTGATTTTCTAACAACATTAATTGGTACCAAGTTTGTTAGAAAAGTATTTTGTTGAATTTATCAATGCTAATTGGTTTTTAATTTGTTTAGAAATATAATTAGTTGAATTTATTGATAATGCAGCTTTAGCTTCAATAGATAATGCAGCTTTATGAATAGGGATTCGAGTTCTTGATCGAATCCTGATTCATTTATTCCTTAGAGATTCTTGGACTGCAAAATTGATGTGAAAGGCCAACATTTCGAGCTCATTCCGTTTAGTTCAGGAAGAAGAATGTGTCCTGGAATGTCACTGGCTCAAATGGTGCATCTAATGGTTGCATCTTTAGTTCAAAATTTTGATTGGAGCTTCAAGACGAAATAAATCTAGAAAATATGGACATGAGTGAAAGATCTGGATTCAATGAGCATATAGTACTACCAGTTAAGGCCATTACAATTAGGACCGCAATTTAATCATTTTCCTTTTGGTACTAGTATTTGCATATGTTGATTTGCGGAAGATGATTTTGATGTACAAGAACTGAATCTTTGCTCTACAATGTTGGAAGAATAAACTTTTGCCTTTCATTTTTCCTTTTTTTTATCAGCTCATCTATTGTAAAGCAGGTTCATATATGCAATAGCGAAATAATCGTGATTTTACGCGAGAGGAAAGCATCACGAAATTAGAACCACAATTTTACGCGTCATTAATTGCATATTTCATATATAAACTATATCTTATATATAATTTAGCTCATATGAGTTTTTATGTTTTTTTGATTAACATGTTGTAAATTCTTCCCATCACATTATGAAAAAAAAATTAATAAAGAAATATTGGTGTCTTATGCATTATTTTTACACTATGGGACAAATCTAATTTCACCAAGTTCAACCAAAAAAAATTCCCTAAAAGGAATAATTTTGTAATTAACTAATATATGGTTGTTTTTAGTTTTTCTTTTTCATTTTCAATTTTGCTGTCGCGCATGATAGCATTGACTTAATTTTTTGTTGATTTGCAAACTTCAATAACTAAATAAATTAACTCGCGTTTAAACAAATCCAAAACGAGTTTGAAAGTATCCACAATTAATTGAGTGTCAAATATTTGAGAAGGTGACTGGTTTAGAAATTAAGGGTCCGTTTGGTTACCTCAAATTTCAACCTTTTTATAAAACGTATTTAAAATGTGTTTGGCACCACTTTTTTCCTTTGATTGCAATTACAATTGCAAAATGCTTCTACAGTAAAAGCCTTCCCATTCTGAACAACATTTGTGGGTACTTCTTATGTGCGCAGACATTTGCAAACAACTGGATGAATTTTTCTTTGATGAATGCAAGTTGGCTGACAAAAGCCTTCCCATTCTGCAGTTGTGGGTCCTCATCCAAAATAAGAAAATTGGCACTGTGCATCTCCAAATGCATGCATAGAAAAAATGTGGGTCCTACTAAAATTATATAATTAATTATATAACAATATATAAAATAATCTTTATATATATAGAATAATAATTTTTTCTATACACAATTTTTAATAAATTAACTAAATTTATCAATCCAAACACATCTAATCATTTTATAAATATTCCTTTCTCATTTCAAAACCCAATAAAATCATTTCATAAATAAAACCAAAAAACACCATATCCAAGCGGAGCCTTAAGATTTGGGATAATTATACTTTGTCACCTGAAATTTGTGGGTAACTACAGTTTACAATCCTTTATTTTGAAAATATATACTTAAGTATTCTATTGACTAATCAACACGTTAGTTAGGTAACAACCATCCAAAATATGTGTGAATTAACATAAATGTCCCTCATGAAAAGTATTCTCTACAAAACTTATAAGGGCAAAGTGTGATAACATCTAAATTTTGTTTTCCCATTTTCAAATTATGGTATTTTTCTATAGGGTAAATTACAAAACACCTCCTTGTGGTTAGACGATATTTTAAGTTACCTCCCTGACATATTAAAATCTATAATTCGCCTCCTCGTGCTTTGGATTTTTTTGAAAAATGGATGGAAATGAGCAGATGTGACGGAGTTAGTATAAAATGACAATATACCCCTCCAACAAAATTTTCCCCACTTGTTTTTTGACCAATTAATCCAAAGCCTGATTCCATCCAAAGCCTTTTATTTTCTGCATTGTTGGAAGCCTTTTCTTCTCTCCAGATTCGCATTGCACTGCTCCAGATCCGAGCGTGAAGATCCGGTGGAAATTGAAGGCTGGATCTGAAGCGAGAGCTCAGATTTGTCTTCACCGAGCTTATTGTCTTCACCCTGCTCTTCTTCCCCTCTTCCCACTCGGACCAGTTGCCAGGGAAGCCAAGACGATTGGACCCATTTTGGATTAATCCCAGTTGAAATTAAAGATTTTGGGGGAGGTGTAAGCCGGAAGTATTTTAACAGTATAAATTTCTGAAATGTGGAGTACGTTTTTGGGGTTTTTGTTGTTGATAGTATGATGGTGCGAAAATTGATTTTTTTGTTGTTAAGTGGTGGTGGTTGAGGGATAGACTGCAAGTTCGTGAAGGTAGCCGTCGTCATTTGCCGTTCGGAAAATTCACCGGAGTTAGTATAACCTACGATCATTATCCATTGTTTCCGGTGTCTTTCTACCGTAAGATTCCTAAAGGGAGTTATGGGATTCGAAAATAGAGGAGTTATTGGTGACAGATGGTCTTCAAAGATTCTTTGGCTCTGTGCAATTTGATATAACATGATTAAGATATTCCCTAAAATAGAGGAGAAAGAGTCAAAGGCAGTTACAACCACTTGACAGCAAATCAACCGAGATATGAGGAAATAGGTAAATGGTAGCGGTAAACATATTTTAAATAAATGGGGGTTACATTTGGATAGGAGGAGGATAATTCATTCAATTACTAACTTAATCATCGGAGTAGAATCCCCGGGGATCACCTCGGGATTTTGCTCTAACGCTATTCTGTTTTACAGACTCAGTTGGTGATTATTGCTGAAGCTCAGTATTCTTGCTCGGTCACTCTTAATAACCCGAGGTGCAAACTTGAGCTTCATCAATTGGCGCCGTCTGTGGGGACTCGTACAAAAAGTTCTCACCACAAGATTATCGTGTGATGGCAAATACAAGATCGAAGGGAGGAGCTGCCCAAACCAGTAGGCGTGAAGAAGGGAGACAGTCGTCGCCTACGAATCAGCAAGCTCCTGAGAAGACACCGCAAGGGGAGAATCGGATTACCCCTGAGTTAATGAAAATATTTGCGGAACATTATGATGAACTGGAAGCCATGGTAAAAAAAGTCCGGAAGAAAAATCAGGATCAACAGAAGGACCCGGGGAAAAAACCCCTGGTGATCCAAAGTGAGTCTGGGGGAGAGAATGACAGAAGGTCTGAAACTCAACCTTTTCTTCGGACTGGAGGGATTGAAAATATCAATCGAGATGTGGGTAATAATCCAGGGAAAAAGAGGTCTCGGAGGGATAGCCCTTTATACCAAGAAATTACCGATTTTCCTTTACCGCCTCGGTTCAAGTTACCACAATTGCAAGCTTATACTGGAGATTCAGATCCTAATGATCATATCAACAGGTTTGAATCTACGATGGATTTTTTAAAGGCACCGGAAGAAACAAAGTGCCAGGCTTTTCCTACTACCCTAGAAGGGAAAGCCCGTCTCTGGTACGAAGGATTAAGACCACGGAGTGTGAATTATTTTTCTCAGTTATGTGACCTTTTCTTTAACCGTTTCTTGCAACGGAAGAAATTTGATAAATCTACGGCGGAGTTATTGAATCTCCGTCAAAGAGATAATGAATCTCTTCGTAGTTATATGGGGAGATTCAATGATGAGAGTTTGCAAGTAAAAAACTGTTCTGAAGATGTATTAGTAGGAGCGTTTCTTAATGGTTTGCGGCCTGGACGGTTTTACACT
Organism: Ophiorrhiza pumila; assembly: GCA_016586305.1. NCBI lineage: Eukaryota > Viridiplantae > Streptophyta > Magnoliopsida > Gentianales > Rubiaceae > Ophiorrhiza > Ophiorrhiza pumila. The sequence goes on along the minus strand of BLIW01000003.1, from coordinate 22,913,084 downwards.
AAAATGGCTACTGACCCACCATCTGACATGGAAGAGTTGATGGATCGGGCAGAGAAGTATGCTAAGGGGGAAGAGGCAGATCAGAGGAAAAAAGACAATGACAAGCGGGGCGTGAGAACCCGCGATGAAGGTAGAAGGAATGTAGTGTCGGATAGGAGATCAAAGGTATTTGATCGTCTGAATCCTCCCCGACGTATCGTGGAGCCAACAATAAGGGACAGGATAACCACCCCCCTTAGCAGGACTCGGTCAGAAATTCTAGCCATTGTGGGCAAACAAGGTATCTTAAATCCCCCTACAAAGATGAACGCCCCTAATCATAAAAGAAACAGGGACCTGTTCTGCAGTTTTCATCAGCAACACGGGCATGACACTGAAGATTGTACTGACCTGAAGAAGGAAATTGAGGACTGCATTCGTGAAGGATATTTACAAGAGTTAAGACAACTTACAAAGTAGCTCGGAGAGGCCGATCTGCTGAAAGGCGTTCACCATACCGACCTCAATTCGGAAGGAATGTTGCTAGAAACGAGGACAAACGTCAGCGGCCTAACAATTATCCCCCGGCTCGGGATGTCACCGGTGAAGTCCATGCTATTCTTGGGGGACTGGAAGGTGGAGAAAGTAATTCTGTGCGGAAGAATAGGTGCAGAAGAATTCCCGAGCAGGAGCCTATGGGAAAGAGGTTTAAATCTTCAGAGACCATCGTCTTTTCTGAAGAAAATGCTGTTCCCACGAAATTTCCACACTCGGACGCTCTCATAATCAAAGCTAACATCGCCAACAAGTTAGTGCATCGGGTTTATGTGGATGACGGCAGCTCAGCAGATATTCTGTACATTAACGCATTTGAGCAGCTAGAGGTAGATCCCAAATACCTCCGACGGAGCCCAACTTCGTTGGTTGGATTCTCTGGGGAAGCAGTTCAACCCATGGGAATTGTAACATTGCCAGTTACCATAGGAGAATACCCCATGAGTAAGACGGTATACACGGATTTTGCAGTGCTGAACTCACCTTCTCCTTATAATGTGATAATAGGCCGACCTACTATGGTGAAACTGAAGGCAATATGGTCACCATATCATTTGGTGATGAAATTCCCAACCGAGACGGGAATAGCAACGGTACGTGGGGACCAAGAAGTGGCCAGAAGGTGTTATATGGTGGCCATGGGAGGGAAGAATCAGTCTGCTCGAGATAATCGTGTAAATTGTGTGCAGGGTAAGACAGGAATCAAAGGCCCAATGAAGGTATGGGAACAGCATCCTGTAAAGAGTATAGACTTTGATTTTAACGATGAGGAAATACTGAAAGTTTCAGTTGACTGTGCCCGACCTGAGAGGAAAATCCAGATCGGTAAAAACCTATCCAAACAGATTCAGCATGGATTATTAAGGCTTCTCACGGAATACAGAGACATATTCGCCTGGGATCCAAAGGAAATGGGTGGAGTTTCTCCCGAGTTGATAACCCATTCTTTAAATATCCATGAAGATGTAAAACCAGTGCAATAGAAGAAGAGGAGTTTTGCTCCTGAGCGCAAAAAAGTTATCCAGCAGGAGGTTAGCAAGCTGCTAATCCAGTAATGGTTAAAAAAGTCGATAGCGGATGGCGGATGTGTATCGACTTTACGGATTTAAATCGAGCTTGCCCGAAGGATTGCTATCCCCTACCGTCCATCGATCAGATTATTAATGCTATTGTGGGTTTTGGGGTGCTGAGTTTCTTGGATGCCTACAAAGGCTATCATCAGATTTTAATGAACCCAGATGATGCCGAAAAGACAGCATTTATAACCGATCAGGGGATTTTTTATTACAAGAAGATGCCTTTTGGGCTGAAAAACGCCGGTGCCACATATCAACGCCTGGTGAATCAGATTTTCCAAAGGCAGATAGGTCGGAATTTGAAAGTGTATATAGATGATATGGTGATAAAGAGTAAAGCAGAGGAGAACATGTTGGATGATTTGAAAGAGACTTTCACAACACTTCGTCAGGTCGGACTAAAGCTCAATCCAGAGAAGTGTGTATTTGGGGTTAATTCAGGAAAATTCCTCGGGTTTATGGTGTCAAAAAGGGGAATCGAGGCTAATCCCAAGAAACTAGAAGCCATAATAGCAATGGAACCTCCTAAGAGTATAAAGGAGGTGCAGAAGTTAACCGGATGTATGGCAGCTTTAAATAGGTTCTTATCCCGAGCAGCGGAGAGGGGCCTACCATTTTTTAAACTCTTAAAGTCTGGTAAGAATTTCAAATGGGATGAAGAATGTCAGCAGCACCTCGAAGCACTGAAAGAACATTTGAAACAGTTACCCACTTTATCTGTCCCGACATCTGGTGAGCCGTTATTTTTGTACTTGGCTGTCTCAGAGCTCACAATCAGCACTGTCCTGGTGCGAGAAGATGAGGGGATACAGAAACCAGTTATTTTGTAAGCAAGGCCTTACAAGGGGCAGAACAAAGGTATCCAGAGGTGGAGAAATTAGTAATGTCTTTGGTTTTCGCAGCACGGAGGTTAAGACCTTATTTTCAAGGTCATCCAATTTGTGTACTAACGGATCAGCCTATCAGGCAGATTCTATATCGGCCAGAAAATTCGGGACGGTTGACTAAATGGGCTATTGAGCTCGGGGAGTATGACATCACCTTCAGAACTCGAACGGCAATAAAAGGCCAAGCTTTAGCTAACTTTATTGCTGAAATGCCACGAAAAGGAGGTAAGGTGGAAGCGCATATAGTGGAAGCAATCCGAACAGGAGCGGAAGGAGAATGGCAGTTGTTTGTCGATGGAGCTTCCACAGGAGAAGAATCAGGTGCGGGTTTGGTGCTGATAAGCTCTCAAGGTAACGAGCTAGCTTATGCTTTAAAGTTTGAATTCATTGCCTCTAACAATGAGTCAGAGTATGAGGCGTTAATCACCGGGCTGAAATTGGCACTATCAGTAGGAGCTCAGCATGTCCGAGCTCACAGTGATTCTCAGTTGGTAGTCGAGCAGTTGACAGGCAAATATGCTACCAAAGATGTGATGATGAAGAAATATTTGAACGTAGTTCAGAAATTGATAAAGAAATTTGAAAGTTTCAATATTAAAAAAATATCCAGATCTCAGAACAGAAGGGCAGATGCCCTGAGCAAGCTTGCATCCTCCACTTTTCCACATTTAAATAAGCAGGTATGGGTGGAAACACTTCCCGAACGAAGTATTTGTGTACAGGAGGTGATGAATATAGGAAGTACAGAAAATTGGATGACCCCGATTATAAATTTTTTGAGGTCGGAGAATCTACCAGAGGATAAATCTGAAGCTCGGCGAATACGCATGCGAGCTGCTCGATATGTATTTGAAGATGGGATTCTGTACAAGAAAGGGTACCTAAAGCCCTTGCTAAGGTGTTTGGATTTTGAACAGGCTCAGTACATGCTCTATGAGATTCATGGGGGAATATGTGGGTCCCATGTTGGGTCTAGAATGCTGGCAAAGAAAGCACTTCTACTCAGGTATTTTTGGCCTACGATGTTTGAAGACGCAGCCCAAGTAGTCAGGACATGCGAGAAATGCCAAAAGTACGCCGTGAAGACTCATAACCCTCAGGTCCCATTACACTCTTCTGTATCCGTTTGGCCATTTTATCAATGGGGAGTAGATCTCCTAGGGCCTTTCCCAGAAGCCCGAGGTCGATATAAACACCTTATCGTAGCAGTCGATTATTTTACCAAGTGGGTGGAGGCAGAACCATTGGTACATATTTCAGGGAAGAATGTTATTGGGTTTTTCTGGAAGAGTATTCTTTGCAGGTATGGAATTCCCGGGGTGGTGGTATCTGATAATGGCAGGCAGTTCGCGGAAGAACCATTTAAGTCCTGGTGCCATTCTCTTGGAATTCAACAGAAATTTACTTCTGTTGCACACCCCCAAACCAATGGCCAAGCGGAGGTATCTAATCGGATAATTTTGCAAGGTCTAAAGACACGGTTGGGACGTTCTAGTGGAGATTGGGTTGAACACTTGCCTATGGTATTATGGTCATACCGGACCACACCAAGGACCGCAACTGGAGAAACCCCTTATAATCTCACATACGGCACCGAAGCTGTTCTACCCCCAGAAATTGGTTTGCCGAGTCCTCGAATCTTACTTTTCCAAGAAGCAAAAAATCAAGAGGAACTTCAAGTAAATTTGGATCTTTTGGAGGAAAGAAGAATGTTCGCGCAGTTAAAGGACACTAAGTATAAAGAAGGAGCAGCTCGGTTTTATAACAAAAGGGTGAAAAGCAAACATTATAAAATTGGAGATCTAGTATTGAGGAAAGTGGAAGCTAGCAGAGTCGGGAAAACTGGAAAGCTTGATCCCACTTGGGAAAGGCCTTACCGAGTAGAAGAAGTATCCCCAACTGGGTACTGTAAATTAGCTCGGTTAGATGGAAAAATCATTCCAAGAACATGGAACTTCCAAAGCTTGAGGAAGTATTATTAGCTCAGGAGTTATTTTTTAGTTTGTATTTGTTCACAGTTCAGTGTTCTTATATCTTTGATGTTTGAGTCTTCGTTCAGAAAGCAATAAAAACCATCTGGTTCGAATAAAAATGTGTCGGTTGATTATTTTGGAGAATGAACTCTGTAGAAAATCTTCAATTAGACATGATTCCAGAGAAACTGAATCTCAGGAAAGAAATTTATTTCGCAAAATGGCAATTCTAAAATTTCTAGAGGCGCTATCATAAAAACCCGAGCTGAAGCCCTGGGTAACATTAATTCCGGGATAAATGAATCTCTGGAAATAAATTATATGAAAATTTATAAAATCCGAACATAATCTTAAATAGTAATTATAAAACAAGAGATTGTTCAGATTACATAAAAGTCTTCACAACTATTTCGTTTCATTTTCTTTCTCCAGCTGAAGAAGGTCCACCTCAGCCGCTTCATGAACAGGAGTAGATGGGACGAACTGTTTCATGGAAATTCCGAGATCGCCTTAGGTCAATTCCTTGAAAACAGCGTTGACTTTATCTGCAGCATCAGCTTCAAAACCCAGTTCCTCTAAACTCTTGCTGGGAAGATATTGCTCTTGGATAACTCTGATCGCTTCATTGTACCCGAGCTGAGCCACGGGTTCATTCATCTTTGCAGCCATCTCAGCAAATTCAGAAGATTTCAGGAAATTTTCTACTGCCTGAGTTGAACCGTGCTCTTTGTGGAAATTGTATTTTCGTTTCCAGCTCTCACAATGTCTTTCCCAAACCAGGATACTTGAACTAAGTTTTTGGTTGTCAGTACGGAGTTCATCAGATTTTTTCTGCTCAGCTTCCACAACAGCCGTCAATTTTTGAACCACCGAGCGAAGCTCTCCTGATTTGCCTTGCTCGGTTTCAAGAGTAGAGGTGAGTTGCTGAACATGGGATTGAAGATCTTGTGATTTTTTCTGCTCAGTCTCCTAATTAGCACGAAGATTGGCAGCAGTCTTCCTTTCTAGCTCCAGGTCATTTCCCAATTTGGATTGGAGGTCAGCAAATTTTTTCTTCTCATTTTCTAGCTTGGCTTGAAGATTATTCAAATGTTCGGTAGAGCGAATAACTTCAATGGCCCTAGCAGATAAAACCGTGCCCTGTGAAGCGAGATAAGGACAGAAGGAGTATAAATTAGAGAACTAGTGATAATATAAAGCAATAATTATTTAGCCACATATTTAGCCACAAACCTGTGCGGTGTACAAAGCCATGATATTAATCAGGCTGTCATTATCCAGCTGCCTCAGTGATTCTAAGTCTCAAGGCAGAACTCCTTCACCCAACCATTGATGAGCTAATGCATGGGTGAGTATTCTGGAATTTCGATTAAAACCCTATCTCGGGCAGAATTGATCTCCTGGGTGGGTAACAGGGCCATAAGAGATAGGGACCCTAGGAGGATTAAAATGAGACAGAAATCCGAAGTTAGAATCTGGAGAAAAGTTAGAGGGAACAGCAGAGAAAAGGGGAGATGGAATTGTTGCTTCGAGGGGTGTGTCTTGGTGGGCATCCTCGGTAGGTAGGGTTGGTGACTTGCTTGGTGGGGCATATTGCGTAGCTGAGGTTTCTGGTTTCCTCTTATTACCCCTTTTCCTTTTATCTTTTTCCTCGGGTAATGGAGGTAAACCCGAGCTGACAACCTTGGGCTCGTCAGCTGATGTTGGATTGCCTACTGGAGGTGCAGTATTTGTAATATGAGCCACTGGTTGAGAGGAAGATCCCGGGTTGGATTTACCCGAAGAAGAAGCAGTAGTAGCAGCTCTGGTCCTCCTTGACATGATCAATTGTGCAATATCCATTACTGCAACAAGAGAAAACATCAGAAAGGGAGAATTTTAGTATAAATTCTTAAAAAGTACAGTATGGAATAAAGGATACTTACATTCAACCCCATATCTATTCTTGCAGCCCTTATACTTAGAATCGAGTATAGCGGAACTTAACCCGCCTTGAATCAAAATTCTCTCAGATAATCGGGATACGTCAAAGGTAACCCCTAAAGTTTCAAGTGTTTGTTCCCCACTTGTATTGTAAGATTTTTTAGGTTGTTTATCAGTTATGCTTTTGACAATTTTCCATGGATGATTCTGTTTGATAAACTCTGAGTGAATGAAGAAAAATCGCTTTTTCCAGTTGTGAATGGAACTGGGGAAATTTTGTAGAAGGGGATTTGCATTGGGACGACGGTTAAAATAAAACCATCCTAATTCATTAGGGACAGTTTTTAAAGAGAAAAAACGCCTAAACAGAGAGAGAGTAAGGACCACTTTGTAATGCACACAGCGCAAATCAAAACATATGATCGTTCTAATGGAATTCGGGGTAAGTTGACTTAAGTTCACTTTATAGTGATCTAAGATGTTTGAAAGTAAATTAGAGAGGGGAATCCTAAGGCCGGCGTGAAGCTGATGTTCATAAAGGGCAACAAAACCCTGAGGAGGGTGTGTAGCTCGGTCATCTCTTGATGGGGCTTTGACAGGTAGATTTTCAGGGATAAAATATTTTGTCAGAATTTGGTTAATGTTTTCTCTACTCAGGCTAGAAGGAATTGAGTCAGCTAAGATCCCCTCAGTTGTTCCTTCTTCAACATTCAGCTCGTGAGTTTTGGTATTCTCACTATTTTGCTCAGAGGGTGTCTCAACACCCAGTTGTTTGGAAGTTTCCATGGAGATTGGCTTTATATTTGAAGGGTTAATCCTAAGAGAGCGCCTAAGGGACCTTCTAAGAGGAGTTGTTACTTTAGAAGAAATTGGGGATTCACTATTGACTGGGAGTGACGCACTGTGAGTAGATGGAGATAAATTCTTGTTACCTACAGATTCTAAACTCACATTCATCGACGGAGTGTGAGAAGCAGAAGGTTCTACATAGCTTGCGGAGGGGACATGTTCAGACGAATTAGAGTGCTCTTCAGAAGACATACCTGTTATTGGAAGTTGCCTTGGAAAATTTTCTGCAATTGATGAAGAAGAAACTCAATGATTTATTCAATGAACAACAGAGAAGATAAAGAAGTTATCTTTTGAAGTAATTATCTTTATCGCTTGTTTTGAAATTGAATGCCAGACCAGAGAGGATAACGCGGAGATATGAATTAAGGTAGATTTAAATTGGGAAAGAGAGATTTTGAATGATTTTGGAGTTTTATGGTGATGTGTCCGTTACAGCTCAAGGGGAGTGGAAATGCGTGCAAGAAGTAATGAGCTGTAATCATTATTTTCCCAATTACGAAGCGTTATTTATGCTAGAAATCAAAAGCCTGTTTTTCTTCAATATCGAAGCATCAGGGTTCAGCTTATTAAGAGTTAAGGGATTCCAGTTCGGGAATATTTATATGTTATAGTCAGGTCGGAAGTAAAAAATTAATACCGACCTGAGGAGGTATTGATATAACATGATTAAGATATTCCCTAAAATAGAGGAGAAAGAGTCAAAGGCAGTTACAACCACTTGACAGCAAATCAACCGAGATATGAGGAAATAGGTAAATGGTAGCGGTAAGCATATTTTAAATAAATGGGGGGTTACATTTGGATAGGAGGAGGATAATTCATTCAATTACTAACTTAAGCATCGGAGTAGAATCCCCGGGGATCACCTCGGGATTTTGCTCTAACGCTATTCTGTTTTACAGACTCAGTTGGTGATTATTGCTGAAGCTCGGTATTCTTGCTCAGTCACTCTTAATAACCCGAGGTGCAAACTTGAGTTTCATCACAATTGGAAGTGCAATTGGCTTTTATATGGTGGCCGTTGAAAGACAAACACATAATAGCGCAAAAATTATGCCTGAATCGTTGGGGGATGCGGGATCGAGTGGAGATGCAGGTCAAGAAATTGGATCATAGCTTTTCAATACCTAGGTGTTTCAATTGTTAAGTTTATCAAGTGTTTTGTTTCCCTGTTGAGATAATATGGTGGGTTCATATTTTGGCATGCATCATTTCTGATTCATGCAATAGATGCCCAGAACATGAATGTGATATCGCTATGGAGATTTTGTGATCTTCAGCTTTCCTGTAATTAGTGAACCGAATTATATGGTTTATTCGAATAAAGGGTTCTTCTTGGTTATGATTTTGGTGATTTCTCTCATGTTCAAAGGGATCAATGGATGAAATTGGGATATGGATTTGGTCTTGGGGTGTGGGCTGCAAAGAAGAGTTGTACACGCTCTGAACTGAGTGTTAAAATTTGTGGAAATTACTTTTGATGTTAGAGTTATATTTGTCTTTTCAGTATCACTTTTTAATTAAAAATAAAATTTTAATTGTGATAAGGCATGTTATCTACAAAAATCCGTCAAGTCATTCAAATTCTGTTACTTTTCAAAAAAATTCAAAGCAAAAGTAGGTGAATTATAGGTTTTAATATGTTAGGGAGGTAATTTAAGATATCGCCTAACCACAAGGAGGTGTTTTGTAATTTACCCTTTTCTATAATTTGCCTAAATCTAATGGCCATTTTGAGTTTTTGCTACAAATTTATTATTTTTTTTGTATGTTTTAATTTTTTCATTTTGGAAACTTATGTTTTAATTTTTATTGTGCTACTATTTACTCCCTCTTATCCATATTAAGTGATGTTATAACAATTTAATTTATTGTATTGCAAAATAATGACATTTTACCATAACCTTCTAAGTATACCCTTACTTGCTTTGCAACTCAACTCTATCATTAACGAGCAAGAGATGGTCAAAGTAAATATAGTGTATTATAACAAAGGGAAAAGAGATAAAACTCTTAATGTTTGGAACAAATTCTAACAAAATTAATCAATTCATTATTTATGTTTCTCAACAATAATTAAGGGTTCTTTACTCATTTTTACTTATTTCTTAATAAGTGTGAAATTAGTTAAAACGTCACTTAATATGGATTAGAGAGAGTATATTTTAACCAAGAATTGACATTTAATCTTCAAATTTAGCGTTGACTTCAGGATCAAGATCAATGGCTTCGGAACATGCTCCAACATAAGCAGTTTTTAGAGAAAACCAATGATGTGGAAAGCGTTGAAATGAGTATAGGGTTGCGCAGGATTGCTCTAAGAAATGAAAAAAAAAAGATGAAATCGCATCGTTAATTTTAAACGGACATAATTTTTTCCCTTGAATTTAGAATCGCTACTGTGACTAAAAGTTTCAAAAGAAACTACAAGATTTACAAGACTAATGGAATTTTGTCACATGATCAATACGTTTTAAACACAAATTCATTTATTTTGCCCACTTTCGAACCATTTTCTTTTCCTAAACAATTTTCGTTTCTTTTCTAATTTAGTTTTGTCTTAATTTGTTAAAACTATATAAATACTTGTAAAATTTTATTTTAAAGTTCAAAATCATTATTATTCAATAATACATCTCTTAAATTCTCTAAAATTTGTCTTCTTTGTAAAAATCACTATTTTCTATCAACATGTCATGTCTTTACCAAACATAACCAGACTCAAGTAGCAGCATTAAAATGTCCTACATGCATCTTCATTTCTAGAGTTTGGACAGCTCTTGGAAATCCATTTAATTATTATCTAATAAATGAGATAATATCTTCTCTCAAAAATTATTCAATCTTATCTTGTCTAATGATCAAAATGACGTAGTTTCACTAAAATTAGAGATTAAAAAGTAAAATAACAATACAATTATTAAACCGTAACCAAGATATAAGTGATTCATAGACGTAGTTTTAATTTTGAATATGACATAATCTTGGACAGAAAATTTCTTCTCCTAATAAATTCTTTTCGTGCATGCCTAAAACTATATATAATTAATTAGACAGCTAAACTTTGTACTGCAGATAGACTAGGAGCAGGTTAGTTAATAAATAGCATTGATGCAAAGAACCAAATTAACTTAATTAGACCATCCTAGACTCGGATCTAGCAGCTCGGTATATTAGATTTGTCCTACAGCTTCACCCTATAGAGTATAGACCATAGACAAATTGCTTAATTCGTTCCCCCTTCATGATTTGCATACGTGTGATATGCGATTAGTTAAAAGAAAATTGATCAATAATTTTCAGTTTCAGACAAGTATTTTTTAAAAATGCAGTAACTTGAGAATGAACTCTGTCTTCCAAATTGCAAATTTGCAACCATAGCAAGCTAATTTGGATTTTCTTTCACATATATAACAATTTAATGAAAAATATAAAGTTAAAACTGCACTGAATATGAGAATATTGGACTCAAGTTTCAAAGTTATATTCACCCAAAAAGTATAATACACTGTCAACAGAATCAAGATTGAGAAACCTGAATATCTTTTCAAAGAATTAATTAATAGAAAAGTGTTCTCTATGTTGGTTTGTTCAGTATGTTTTCTCAGGTTTTAATATCTATCCAAATTTTTATATCCGACGAACAATTTTTAGTGTGTGGTTTTCTCTGAAGCAAGTTTATATATGAAGCAGAAGTTAATGGAGATTTTAACGCACAATAAATATGAAAGAAAATTAGAATCACAATTTTAACAATTATTTATTATCTGTTATATATATAAATTATATTTTATATATGAATCGATTTTATATGACTTTTTGTGATTTTTTTTGTTTAAATACGTGCAGGTGCAATACTTGCAGTGCACACCTAACAAGGCTGACAATCCGCAATTTGATCTCAAAAACTTCTATCTTCACTGCTCTGTATAAATTTTTTAGTATGATAGGGGATGGTTGTTCTTCCCGGAACCTCATCAGTCATCAGCTCAAATATAAGAAGGGCTGATCAATAAGAAATTCTTAACATCTTCCATGGAAGTTGGAAGTATTAGGTCAATGATCTCGAAAGTTTCCCCGATCCACATTCTATTATGAAAAAAATAACAACAACAACAAGAAGAAGCACGCAAATTTGGAGAAAACAATGAAATTAAATTTTGCGTTCACATTTTGTCTAAAATTCAGAGAAAACTTCATCATGCAAAACCAAACTTGGCTTATTCTAATTTGGGTACAGGTAAAAAGAAAAGTTTTCAGTTTAGCTATAGATATTTGGTTCAAGACTCAGCTCAGATCTGCATAACATGTTACGGTATTATCCTTGTTAAATTTAGAGAGTGTACCACTCTGAACAGTAGAGTGGGATTATGCAAGAAAAACGTAGGCATACATTGGCCGCCGCCGCCGCCGTAGCAAAATTCCTCCTCGGGCTTACCCAGTTTCCAATTATTCTAACATGAGATAATAAAATAATTTCAAACTGTAAGTAAAGTTTGATCAATAGATTAAAATTTTCAAAACAAATATTAATATGAAACCAAAGAATTTGTATTAAAAACCATACCTTCAATCAAATTAAAGAAACCCATGAAACTCAACTTTGGCTCCACCAATTTTTTTGTTTAGTTAAAAAAAAATTAGAGATCAAGGATATAACTCATGACTTAGTTACCAACTCGATAATCATGAAGGTTTTTTATGAAGCTCAAATTCGCACCTCGGGAAATAATCCGAGCTGATATAATCCGAGTTGAAAAATCCGAGCTCCAAGCAATAATTCTAGTTCTTATCTGTAAAACAAGATAACGTTAGAGTAAAAGCCCGAGGTGATCCCCGGGAGTTCCACTCCGATGCTAAAGTTAGTAAAAGTTGTACCCTTCCTTTAAATGATATTCACATGTATATAAAAAGTGAGTTTTTTTACCGTTAAACTACCTTCCACCTTTTTCTCCTTGAGCTGTGTTCAATTGTTATAACTGCTTTTGACTTATCCCTACATATTAGGGAATATTTGAATATTTGTTACATCAATACCTCCTCAGGTCAATATAAATATTTTTATTCCGACCTGATATGAACTCCCAAATATTTCCGAGCTGATCTCCTTGATCCTCATCATGAAAAAAATGATGCTTTGATATCAGAAAAGATGAGAGAATAACTTCTGATCTTAAATCCTTGTACGCTTTTCTTAACCATTTCCAGAATTTGTTATTTTTCCCCAGAGTTTCTTCTCGGAGATTCTAATAAAATTTCCCTTCCTGAAGTTTCTTTATTTCCTTATAATTCTTTACAAGGAATTCACCTCGGGAATTTTGTCGTAGTTGTTTTATAGATTTTCACAGAGATCTTTTCTCCGGAATTGCCATAGCAACATCAAAAAGCTTTATCAACTTACTACATCTCAAGAAAAGAATACTCCACTAATATTACTTCCTTAAATTCTGAAAATTCCGAGTTCTTGGGATAGATTTCCCATCCATTCTTGACATCGTGCTTGACCTTATTTGGTTCCAAATCCGAGCTTTAATCTTCCTTTCGAGGCATTTCAGTAATGAAAACTACTAACGCCTGACCTTTAATCGCTGTTCGGGGTTTGAAAGTAATATCATAATCTCCGAGCTCAATAGCCCACTTGGATAATCGTCCGGACTCCAAATGTTGCAACTCAACTATTCACCTCGGGAATTTTATGACCGAGCTAAGGAGTTTGTCGACCTCCGAGCTAAGAAGTTTTATGACCAAGCTGAAATAATCCGACCTCCAATGCTAAGAAGTTTTTTGACCGAGCTGCAATAATCCGACCTCCAGTGCTAAGAAGTTTTTTGACCGAGCTGCAATAATCCGACCTCCAGTGCTAAGAAGTTTTTTGACCGAGCAGAAATAATCCGACCTCCAGTGCTAAGGAGTTTTTCTTTGTTCTAGTTTTACTGTATTTTGGGTTCCTATTTCCCAAAATTTTATTGACATTTTATCCTTAGAGATTTTGTCCCTGGATATGGATGTTTTGTTTCCCTAGAATTTTGTTCTCGGGATTTTATCACCTTTGTTTCTCTAGAGATTTTTTCTCTGGAGTAGTTGAATATTTTCCCCAAAATTTATTCTCGGGGTTTTGTGTCATTTGCTTTTTCTAGAGATTATGTTCCCCAAAATTTTGAGCTTGCCACGTATGTTGGGATTTTTCACAAAGATCTTTTCATCCGGAATTCATCACCAAAGATATTTTATTCAAAAAGAACTGACTTGTTCTTATTACATTATTGAATAAAACTCCCGAGCTAATAATACTTCAAAAAATCCCGAGCTCATAATACTTTAAAAAATATCGAGCTCATAATACAAAAAATCCCGAGCTCATAATACTTTAAAAATACCGAGCTCATAATACTTCAAAAATTTCCGAGCTCATAATACTTTAAAAAATACCGAGCTCATAATACTTCAAAAATTCCCGAGCTCATAATACTTTAAAAAATACCGATCTCATAATACTTCAAAAATTCCCGAGCTCATAATACTTTAAAAAATACCGAGCTCATAATACTTCAAAAATTCCCGAGCTCATAATACTTTAAAAAATACCGAGCTCATAATATAAAAAATCCCGAGCTGACAAAGCCTCGAAATTCTGAGCTGATAGTACTTCAAATTTCCGAGCTGACAAAGTCTCGAAATTCCGAGCTCTAATAATTCTTCAAACTCCTGAGCTCTAATAACCCGAGTTCTAATAATTCTTCAAACATAGTTGATCAGAAATACCCGAGTAGCACGAATACGTTTTCGCCGAGCTGCAACTTTATCCTCTGGTAGATTTCCCGACCTTAAAATATAAATCGGGGTCATCTAATTTTCGGTTCCTTTTCCCCTCGTCTCGGATTCTTATTCCTCTTTTTTAGTTATCCTTTTTCCTTTGGTCCGCCTCTTCTCCTTTGGCGTACTTCTCTGCTCGGTCCATCAGTTGTTCCATATCACATGGTGGATCAGTGGCCATCTTTTATAGAAACGTCCAGGTCGTAATCCATTGAGAAATGCCCCCACCAGAACATCTTCAGAGCAATTTTTCACTTGCAAGCTTTCGTCATTGAATCTACCCATATAATTCCGAAGGGACTCACTCTCTCCTTGACAAAGATTTAGTAACTCTGCCGTAGACTTGTCAAATTTCTTACGTTGCAAAAATCGGGTAAAGAAAAGATCACATAATTGAGAAAAGGAAACCACACACCTTGGCCTTAAGCCTTTATACCAGAGACGAGCTTTTCCTTCCAGTGTGGTAGGAAATGCCTGGCACTTTGTTTCCTCTGGTGCCTTCAAGAAATCCATTGTGGATTCAAATCTGTGAATATGATCGTTAGGATCCGTGTCCCCCGTATAAGCCTGCAGCTGTGGTAACTTAAACCGTGGAGGTAGAGGAAAATCAACGATCTCTTTTGATAGGGGGCTGTCTCTCCTGGGTCTTCTCTTTCCAGGATTTCTACCCTCATTATTGTTTGTATTTTCCCCACCTCCAGTTCGGGGAAATGGATGCGTCTTAGATTTCCCTTCGTTTTCTCCATCGCACTCGGCATGGATCACCAGAGGTGTTTTCCCCCGGACTTTCTGCTGTTCATCTTTCTTCTTCCGGGCCTCCTTAACTATAGCCTCCATTTGATCGTAATGTTCAACAAATATTTTCATCATTTCCGGAGTGATGTGATTACCTTCTTGTTGCGATTTCTCTGGATCCTTCTGGTGAGATGGTGACGATTGTCCTTCTCCTTCTCGCCTGCTAGTCTGAACATTTCCTCTCATTGATCTTGTGTTTGCAATCACAATGATAAATTTATTGTGTGAACCTTTTGTTTGGTTCCCACAGACGGCGCCAATTGATGAAGCTCAAATTCGCACCTCGGGAAATAATCTGAGCTGATATAATCCGAGCTGAAAAATCCGAGCTCCAAGCAATAATTCTGGTTCTTATCTGTAAAACAAGATAACGTTAGAGTAAAAGCCCGAGGTGATCCCCGGGAGTTTCACTCCGATGCTAAAGTCAGTAAAAGTTGTATCCTTCCTTTAAATGATATTCACATATATATAAAAAGTGAATTTTTTTACCGTTAAACTACCTTCCACCTTTTTCTCCTTAAGCTGTGTTCAATTGTTATAACTGCTTTTGACTTATCCCTACATATTAGGGAATATTTGAATATTTGTTACATCTGTTTTGTTTATGTGTTTTTATATCTTTATGAGTTTTAGATCTTTAGAGTTTGGTAAACAGAATATCTAACAATTTTACTTCTTTTAACTTCAACGCATACTACAACTCTATAAATAAACTCAATCAGATATGACTATACCATTCCAGGACTTAAGATAATAGATAAATGCCAACATTACCATAAGATGAATTCATACTTAAGGGATAAAACAAAATAGTTAGAAAACATATATAAAAGATACAAAAATTAAGTTAGATGAAAAGTGCAGGATCTATAGCACCAAATGGTGAAGCATATGTACAGTAACATTTGTTCAATAAATTAGGGTGATGGAAAATACAAAAAATTAATTAAGAAGAGTATGTTTTAATAGGATTTAAACACTAAAACTCTTTTACATACGAAAAATTAATTAAGAAGATTAAAATCTGCAGATTTTATATACCAAAAACTATCTAAACAATTAATTAAAAAGGGTTTTAAGAGGATTTAAAAACTAATTGTCATAAAACACTAAAACATCAATTTGTGTGCAAAAAAAAAATATTTAAGAAGAGTTATAATATGATTTAAAAACTGTACCACTAATACACTAAAACATCAATTTGCTTTGTACATGATGTGAATATGTTATGTATACGGATCCACTTCAAACCAAGTTTAATTTATCTTTGATTAAATTAAATTTTGTATACCAAAAATTAATTAAGTAGGGTTTTAATAAGATTTAAAATCTAAAACACAAAAACATCAATTTTCACTTTCCTAAACCAATTAATAAATCCACCATTCTAAACTAATAACAATTTAACAGTGGGAGCTGTTCTTGCCAGAGCAAATATTAGCATTCAGAGCAACAACTAACTCATATTCCTAATTTACCATTAATGAGTTAAAGTTCTTATCTTCTCTTCCCCACCTTATCAACAAGATTTATCCGTTCTTTTTAACATATTTTCTCTGATATTTGAGTTTCTTCTCATTTATATTTATTTTTCACCAAAATATTTATTAATATAAGACTTATTTTCATTTCTAACTTATACAAAAAGAAAATTTATATAAAATAATATAACAATTATTTTTAATAATAGTTTTGTTCTCTGAATTAAATTATAAAATATTTGTCAATATACACTTCAAAAAATTTGGGATCAATTTGTTTTTGTTTTGTCCATTTTTTTTACCAAAATTTTTAAAACAAAAAACATTGTTACAGTAATTTTTTTTTGCTACGTATTTTTTATGAATAATATTATATTTAACTAACACAATTTTTTACCAAAATAAAATCATATAATATTAATTCAAAATTAAAATTTAAAATTTTATTAATAATTTTTTTCTTGTGATCTATTATCATTTTTAAATATTAATATTTTTATAAATAAATTATTATACTTAAATTTGACTTTTCAATTTACAAAAATAAAAATTTCTTCCTGACGCCATTTTTTTACCAAAATAAAATCATAAAATATTAATTTAAATTTGAATTTTAAAACGTTATTAATAATTTTTTTCTTGTGACCTATTAACATTTTTAAATATTAAATTGCTCATAATAAATTAAAGGCTGGTGTTAATGCTTAACATTCAGATCAACAAATTACTCAATTTCTCAATTTATCCTTAATGAGTCAAACTCTTGATTTTCTCTCTTCACCTTATTCTGATTTTCTCTTTCCACCTTATCACAAGAGCTTATCAATTCTTTCTAACATCTTTCCATTGAAGATTGAGTTTTTTTTTCTTTACTCTAATTTCTTTTCCAAATTTTTATTAATATAACACTTATTTTCACTCACACTTATATTTAAAAAAATAGATAACTTAGTTAAAAACTCGTTTATAAATTTTAAATTATATTAATTAATTTTTCATATTTAGTGTAAAATTAAAAAGAAGTTAGTTCGATTTTTTTAATTAATCAACAAATACCACCAAGAAAATAATAAGGTAATTTTTTTTTTTAAATTTTCATTAACATGGCGACTGAAAAATTAGAAACTAAAAGAGTTAATTACTTTTAATATATTATGAGCAATTTAATATTTAAAAATGTTAATAGATCACAAGAAAAAAAATTATTAATAGCATTTTAAAATTCAAATATAAATGAATATTTTATGATTTTATTTTGGTAAAAAAATGGTGTTAGGAAGAAATTTTTATTATTATAAATTTAAAAGTTAAAAATAAGTATAATAATTTATTTATAAAAAAATGTTAATATTTAAAAATGATAATAGATCATTAGAAAAAAATTATTAATAAAATTTTAAATTTTAATTTTCAATTAATATTTTATGATTTTATTTTGGTAAAAAATTGTGTTAGGAAGAAATTTTTATTATTATAAATTTAAAAGTCAAATTTAAATATAATAATTATTTATGAAAATTACGAAGCAAAACAAATTACTGTGACAAAGTTTTTGGTTTTAAAAATTTTGGTAAAAAATGGACAAAACAAATAAGTTAAATTGAATTTTTGAAATAAAATACCAAAACAACTCTAAATAAACTGAGCCCTAATTTTTTAAAGTGTATATTGACAAATATTTTATAATTTAATTGAGATAACAAAACTATTAATAAAAATAAGTGTTATATTATTTTATATAAATTTTCTTTTTGTATAAGTTGGATATGAAAATAAGTCTTATATTAATAAATATTTGGAGAAAAATTAGTGTAAATGAGTAGAAACTCAAATATCATAGAAAATATATTAAAAGAATGGATAAATCTTACTGATAAGATGCGGGAGAGAAGATAACAACTTTAACTCATTAAGGGTAAATTAGGAATATGAGTTAGTTGTTGCTCTGGATGCTAATATTTGCTATGACAATAACATCTCCCATTTAACGGTGGAATTAAAAACTTTCTTAGACCAATCATAATTTAACTAACTAAAATACAATTCGATCCAAACTCAAAAAATTATCATAAAATCTTTCATTCAATTAATTTAAATTTTGTATTTCAAAAATTAATTAAGAAGAGTTTTAATAACATTGAAAGACTAAAACACTAGAACATATAAAAATTGAAACTCAAAAACTACCATAAAAAACACATGAACACTAAAACTGAAAATTCATTTATCTTTCATTCAATTAACTTAAATCCTAAATATAAAAAATTGATTGGGAAGAGTTTTTATAGTTCTAAAACACTAAAACGAAAATTAATAGAATTTAAAAAATAAAACTCTAAAGAACTACAACATTATAATTCCAAACTCAAAATTTTTTTTTTAAGAAAAACCGAGCATATATAAATAGTGGGCAAAATACGATGCTGGATATACCCAATGCATCGTTACAAAAAGCAAACGATAAATATGGAGTACTACTCCATTACATGATCTTGGAATTAAATGATAAATATGGAGTACTACTCCATTACATGATATTGGAATTAAATGAATAATGTGGAATTTAGAAAGTGTTTACTCTAGGGAAACTAGAGTATATCTTTCTATAAAAAATATAAAATAAACAAAATAAACTAAAGAAATACATATATATCTTTCCAAACTCAAAAGGTTGCTATAAAAAAAAGCAAAGAATACATACATACTTAAAACGAAAATTAATCTAAACACAATAATCATGGAGTTTCATGGAGAAAATAAACGAATTATGATTTATCATGAATTATAACAAAAAAAGCAAAATCATGAATTACCTATTCTAGAAAATAAAGCATCAATTATCTAAAAAACAAAAAGCAAGAGCCTCGAAAGAAATAAGGATTGCCTAAAGTTTGTAATTTTGCTTTGTAATTCTTTTTAAGTTGACGATGAAAAAATTTGGAGAAAGAAAATTATATATCATGTAAAAACATCAAAGACAATTATTATATAACATTATAATTCAAAACTCAAAAAGTTGCTATAAAAAAATAAAGAATAAGGACATACTTCAAAATGAAAATTAATTCAAACACGATAATCATGGAGGGAATAGCGTAATATGAATTACCATGAAAAAAAGAAAATAAAAAAATGTGAATTATATGGAAAAAAATAAAAAACTAAAAAAAGGAAAAAGGAATACCTAGATTTTGTCGGATTACACAATTACCTAAAAAGATAAAAAAAATTATTATGTAAAAAGATCAAGAAAAATTATTATATAAAAAGATCAAGAAAGTACTATCAAGAAAGAACAATTATTATATAAAAAGATCAAAAATGTTCAAAAGTCAAATTAAAAATGAAAGATCAATCAAGAACATAAAATTATAGAGACAAGGTTCCTATAGTAAACAAAATTTAATATTCGATTCCTAAAACAATTTAATTACATCAAGAATATCAAATTAGTTAGTTGAAGAAAATGATGATAAAGATTAAAAATCGTACCTTCACCAAAAAAACTAACAAACTAAAAAATTTTATGAAGTGTTTTAGTTTGTTAGTCACCTATTTATAGATGATGAAATAAGTTACCTGATTCATTTGTAATAGGGTTTACAAGATATTCTATTCGTGTATAATTTCCTAAATTAGTTAGTTTCCTAAATTTTTATTAATCATGCTTTAATTGTGAAAAATTAAATTAGTTAGTTTCCTAAATTATTTTGGTTTCTTATTAACATTTAATCGTGTATAATTTTCTAAATTAGTTAGTTTCCTAAATTATTTTTGTTTCTTTTATAGAAATAGATTTTAATAATTTCTAAACAATAAAAAAACGAAAAAGAAGATAATTGTAATAGGGTTTATAAGATATTCTATTCGTGTATAATTTTTTAAATTAGTTAGTTTCCTAAAAAAAATTTAATCGTGCTTTAATTGTGAAAAATTTAATTAGTTAGTTTCCTAAATTATTTTATTTCTTATTAACATTTAATCGTGTATAATTTCCTAAATTAGTTAGTTTACTAAATTATTTTTGTTTCTTATTACCATTTAATTGTTTATAACTTCCTAAATTATTTTGGTTTCTTTTATAGAAATAGATTTTAATATAATTTTCTAAACAATAAAAAAACAAAAAAGAATTTCAGTAAACATTCAATATAATATAATTCAATATAGTATATAGTATTCTAATAAAAGTTAATGGCTAAAACACAATTTGCTTATATATATATATATATATATATATGTGTGTGTGTGTGTGTCAAATACAAAAAAATAGCGTATCACATTTTATATATATATGAACATGCTTTATATAAGTTTTTGAGCTATTTATTATAAGAAAATTGTCATAAACTAACAAGGATTTGAAAACAATCCTAATCTATTCCTCTTCTCTCATCCACATCAAGAACTAATACAAGAAGAAATAGTATTAGAAAATTAATCTCTAATATTTAGTACTTAATTTAATTCTTGGGAACATCTAGTTTGAGTCATAAACATAGTTGGAAAGGAACCGCTGATAACATTCTAAACCACAATGTTCGAGTTAAAGCACTCATTCAAACAATACCTAAGTAACAAACAACGAGCGAATTTGAACTCAATTTTTCTCAACATGAGACAGTAGTTCCAGTCACCATGATACCAACTTTTTTTTTTCTAATTTGGAATTTGCAATGACCATGATATCAACTTGATTGTAGAATTATTGTTTTCTTCTCAACATTTTTATTGATTTAAGTTAACCTTCTCCAATGGTTACCAAAAATTTTATTTTGCGTCAAAATGGAAGCTAAAATGATCATTGCTTGTTTCTAAAAACAAATTTGTCATTAACCTTATAAAATGCTTGTTGGACCACATCATGAATTTTGTGCCAACAATTTGTCCAAAATCACCTTTATGCGATTACATTATTGCAAATTGAACACTCATCAATTTCTGTATGATTTTCACTTGAAATTCGTTTGGGTTTGATGAACCAATGTTTAAAATGCATTAAAGAATTAATAGATTCATTCATTTGCGCAATTTGTGAGAAGAAATGTAGAATTGCTCCATTCGTGCCATCTACTGATTAAGACTAACATTAATTTGAAACTGGAATAGCAACTACCTCCAACGTCAATATTGTTAAAGCAATACTTCTTCCTCGTTGACACCAATATAAAAACAGATTATGATTTGTGTCTCAACATTTCCAAGAATTTGGTCTTTAATTATTAGTATAAAGAAAGTATTTGGTTAAATAGTAATTGGGCACATCTGAAATTTCTTATTTGCTTAATGTACATTTCATTGATGACACATGTTACCTCACCATGGATGACCGACATGGAAAACAAAAGGCCTACTTAAAGAAACTAACTAAAGAAACCTTAAATACCACAATCTTCTGCGCCTGTGCATTAACTCAGAGTTCATCATCTTCGTTGTCTACTCTTTTTATCCAAAAATCTATTTTCTCAATTTTTTTTTGCTCAAACATGTCCAATTTCAGGGAAATGTCATCAGCCAAGGTCACAAAGGAAAAATTTAACTTTTTACCCAAAAATTTTCTAGTGAAAAATTTTTGTCGATTAGTGGTGATTTCTGGTTTGATCGTTTTTGCGATTTTTGTACCGTTTTTTCATGATCCCAGTTGGGTTGCTTCCAGGATGTTTTCTTCATGGAAAGTGCGCCCAATAGTCCCTGAACAAGCTTCATTTGCTGATGAATACCCCACAAATGCTAGTCATCTGGCTTTTGGACTTCAAGGTTCTGAAAAAACCTATCATTTCAGAAAGGCTTATATAGAAGCCTGGTGGAAACCAAACAAAACAAGGGGTTATGTCTTTCTTGATAGAGCTCCAACTGGTAATCTTCTTCCATGGTCTCCAAAATCTCCACAATATCGAATCAATGACGATCTCAGCGAATTGATTCGGGAAGTCAGGCCAAGAAGAGCTCTAAATCCTCGAATGGTTCATGGCATATTGGAGTTGTTTCGCGAAGAACATGAGGGAATTAGGTGGTTAATCATGGGGGACGATGATACCATGTTTTTTGTAGATAATTTGGTGGATGTTCTTTCTAAATATGATCATACAAAGTATTACTATATCGGATATCCATCCGAATTTCTTTGGTCGAATTATTGGTTGAGTTTTAACAGTGCATTCGGTGGGGGTGGGATAATTCTTAGTTATCCTTTGGCGAAAGCTCTTGTCAATGACATGGATCGTTGTCTTAGAACATATTCAAATCGGGCGGCTGATCTAATGACCATGGCCTGTTTAGCAGATATTGGTGTTAATTTAACTCCCCATAAAGGTGTTCACCAAGTAAGTATTCTTTAATTCTCAAATACCATTTAATTGATCCATGGCAATTTATTGCATTTTATGCCATCGACACAAAATCTTTTTTGCTTCACACTTTGCAGTTTCAATGAACAAGAAACGCCTTTACTTTTCTTCCAAAGTTGTAACTTCAAAACAAAATAACCTTTACTACATTTCATAAAAAAGATTGCCCTCAATTGTTTTTTTTACTGTTTAAAGGTTCTTGAGATTTATTATTCCAATTTTGAAAATAGTAAAAAACATTGTAAAGCCATCAATTTATTAAGAGAAAAACTTCGGTTTTATATATGAGATGCGTTTCATATGAAATCCGCAATTAACGGCTGTTGAAATTGTGATCTAATTTTTCACCATTTTTATTGTGCGTTGAAATTGTGATTAACTTCCGTCTCATATATAAAACTATTTTACATGAGCTTTTGTCATTTATTAGTTTCTCATCAAAATATGCGCAGATCTGTAATATTGAATTCGTGCACTAAGAATGAGTTTCTCCTATTTACTACAGAATGATTTACGTGGTGATTATTCTGGATTTCTGTCCTCTCATCCGAAGGAGCTAGTTTTATCTATCCACCATTGGGACGCGCTAAATCCAATTTTCCCTGCCTTGAATCGATTTCAATCAGCTCAACATCTAATGAAGGCTGGAAATGTAGACCAATCACGTCTGTTTCAACAAACCATATGCCATCATAGGAGAACAAACTGGTCATTTTCCATTTCTTGGGGTTATTCAGCTCACATATATGAAAAAGTCATGAGCAGATATTGGCTAATGAACCCAATTGAAACGTTTCGTGGTTGGTCTAGGAGTAGACAGCGGCCAAGTTTCATGTTTAACACAAGAAGACCATTTGGTGATCCTTGTGAAGCTCCTCACGTATTTTTCTTTGAGTCAATAAAAAGAATGTCTGGAAATGAAATTCACACAGTTTATGCAAGACAAGGTCCTCGTCAGTTGCCTGCCTGTAGTGCCAGTGGCAGCCATTCTGCAGAATTTGTAACAAAAATTCATGTTTTCTCACCAGCAACCAAACGTCCTGAGGTCAGCTTAATTTTGATATTAATATTTACATTCATTGATTGCATTATTTTCTTTAAGGTTAACTCAAGAAATTATTCAATTGGATTTTGGAAACTAGCATTACGAATTGGGTGGACAAAAATAATGCATTATAATATTACATGGTCCCTAGTCATAATAATATTTGACATCACAATAGTGACTCTTTCGTGCTAATATCATTTTCATAATCCCAATTTGACTTTGGAGACAAGTACGACATTTATAAATATTAATTTATTTTCTGGCCAGCGCAAATTATTCTGCCAAAACTTGTACTTACCAATTGTGTCCACAGTAGATTTGGAAATATTTATACAATAATATGTAGAAACTTAATTATTGTCTTTCTTTTTAGGGTTATCTTCAATTTACCCTTATGAAAGATGGACTTTAATCACTTTGCCCCCATAAAATATTTTATTAACACTTTGCACCGTTGACTATCAATTAAAGATGCTAATTGATAACATTATTAATTATTTAATTTTAAATGACAATTTTATCTATCAATAAGAAATCAATTATATTATATTTTTCCCTCTTATATTTAAACATTAATTTCAATTTATCTACTCCATAATTTTGTATTAATGATTAAATATTATTAGTTTGAGGCATAAAATATTTGATCAATTTTTTTAACAAATTAAGATACTTGTTTATTTTTTTCATCTTTTTTTCTTTTCCTTTTATTTCATCTTCTTTTATTTAAATAATTATAGTTTCTTGTAGTTTATGATTTTTTTTACTCATTTTAGTTTGTTGTGTCTTTATAATATGATTGTTTACTTATTTGTATTGTTGACAATTTAAAGCATTGATTAAATAGCTTAAATTTTTTTATTATATTACTATATATATTAAAGTAATCTAATCGACATAATAAAAGTATATAATGAAAAAATAAATAAATAAAATAATTATTTACTTATTAGTTGTAAGATGTATATTTATTATAAATATATATTTTTTCTAATAGAGATATCTTTTATACTTAATAAATTTAATAAAAAATTCATTCACTCCAAATTAAAGATCCATAGATATCAGAGTGGTAAAATAAAATGTTTCATTAATTTTTTATTAAAAAATTTAAAAAATTGGACAAAGTGTGTATTAGTTTATTACATTCCAAAAAATTAAATAATTCATATGAGGTTTTTATTGATTAAGTACATTAAAAATAGTTAACAAATTATAAAAAATAGTAAACCGTATCCAAAATCTAATTTTTTTAGTAAGATTATATATATTATTCTATTATTTAAACTAATAATAAGAAATTTAATTTGTTAAAGTATATATGAAGCAAAAAGAAAATAAAATGATGATAAAGTAGGACAAGATTTTGAGAATTAAATTCAAGAGTAAAATAGTTTAAAATATAAAAAGAAATAAAAAATAACTTTTTTAAGCCAAAATTTAAACTTTTCATTTAAATATAGTAACAGAATATCCTTATCGGTGCAAAGTGCTAATAAAAAACTTTGATGGGGGCAAAATGATTAAAGATCATCTTTTATGGAAGTAATTTGAAGATAACCCTTCTTTTTAATGTAAAGAAGAAAAAAAATGCAAATAATTAATATGCATTAATTGTTCTTTGTCACTATAGAATGTGACTCATCATTTTTAAATATATAGTTGTAAAGCAGAACAAGTAATATATACATTGTAATTTTGCGCTTGTTAATTATTTATCAGGTACATAGAGCAGAATGTTGTGATGTTGTTCGTGTAGAGGGCACGGGAAAAGCAGAAATCAAGTTTAGAGAATGCAAAGTGGATGAGATTATAGCATAGTAAACCTAGAATAAATAAAATTCTAGGAACAAAAGATTGTAGTAAATCAAAACCTAGTTCTTCTCTTTTTGTTTGTATACTGAGTTCTTGAAACATTTTGTAAAGTCAGGGAGGAAGAACTAATTTTGCATCCTTGAGAATTTTTGAAATGGATATATTGATAGTTACTTTATAACAATGAAATCTTTTGAATTTCGTATAATTTTTCTTTTATGTAAAACCCCAAAATTGAGTGTTTTATTCATTACTAGCCCTATTGAACGCAACTTCAAGAGATTAAAAGATTCCAACAATTGTAGATTTTTTCAAATCTAATAAGACACAGGAAGATCCTTTGTTCAATTTTCAGGTACCATTTCTTATATTATATGTCAATATTTCCAAGTAAGGCTTCACATTTATATTAATATTAATAATTATACCATTAATAGAAACTTCTATTCTAGTCACTTTGAAAATTAACAAACTCTCCCAAGTAATTATGATATTAATTACTTGGTGGGAGGTGAATATAATTAATTTATGTATATTTTAAAATTTTTATAGAATAATTTTATTTGACTAACAATCAAAATGTTAGTTGACTAATAATAAGGGTTATTTATAACAATTATAGAAATCTGAAGGTTTATTTATAATTTGATTAAATTTCAAGGTTAATTCAACAATCTGATCAAATCTCAAAGGGAATAAATTTAATAATTAGTCCTTTCTAAATAAGTATATAATTGAGCATTAAGGGGTATTGATGAGGAGATAATTCTCTATGAAGGGCTAGACCATAAATATCATGTAACTGGCCCGTTCCAAAAGCATACTTAACCAACCTGCATTGACCGACTCATTATGGTAAAGTGAATAATCTAAAAACATCGCAAAAACATGAAGGTAAATACATCTATTTACCTTGTACATATTTAAAGGCACTAGGTTAAGGAGACAAGGACCAATCTAGACAAGGTTGCACCCAACGTCTACCTAACACAAACATTCACCCACAAATACGCTTACCTACTTTCTTGGAGCCAACACTATTAAGGGCTGCTGGTGTTATTGGAGACACTTCAGCTCCATCATACTTTCAACATAGGAATCTGAATCCAAGCATCACAGAAGTATACTTGAGGACCACATTTTGATACTTTTTTGCATGTACCCCAGAAGATGTTCTTCTCTTCTTGGAACGATCAACATTAAGTTAACAGAAGGATAACATGGGCTTCATTGTTTTGCACCGTCTATTGGAAGATTCGCTACAAAAGCCTTCAAACTCTTACCATGTTGGCCTGTCTCATGTAATGATACAACGGAGTGAGAAGGATAAGGAGATCTCACATGTGGGTATTGGTAAGAAAAGTGTGCCTGACCCTTCACAACATTCCAGAAGTAGGAATGACGAAGAGGAACCAAAATATGTGCAGAAAGATATAGAAGCCCAACGCATGATGCAATACTTCGTAGAGAATTTCGCTAAGATAGAGGAACTAGCTCACAAGCTAAGATCCCAAAAATTGATACTTTTCCCAATCCAAAGGGAAAAGAGCAATGCCATGCTGTGAAACTTCGAAGTGGTAAGGAATAGCAACCTATGATAAGTCCTGAAGAAGATTCTTCAAAAGGTGATCAAGATGCTCTCAAGGTTCAAAATTGAGGCGGAAGATGTTCCAAAGCAAGTAGAACACAAGGAATGAATTGTAGGTAAAGGGAGAAAGAAAAATCCTCCAAGTGATTTTAATTTTCTAGAATATGCTCAACCATTACCTTTTGCTCAAAGGGTACAACCAACAAAGAAGAAGATTTTGTTCAGCAAATTTGCTGAGATGATTAAGCAGCTCCATGTGGAAATACCTTTGCCGAATTTGGTAAAAACAGTGCTAACTTACACAAAATTCTTAAAAGATCTTATTTCAAATAAGGAGCAGATTTTGCAATGTGAAGAGGTAATCCAATTGAATGAGGTCGGGCAATGCTTAATGAAGTCAAATCTCCCTCCTAAGCTTAAAGATCCAGGAAGCTGCACAATTCCATGTAGAATTGGCTCAAGATATTTTACTAAGGCATTATGCGTTTTGGCAGCTGGTATTAACTTGATGCCTTATTTTATAGCTGTTAGTGTAGGAATGGGTGATCAAGTCAAACCGGTGGCGATAACTCTTCAGTTGGCTGATTGATCCATCATCACTCCTATGGGCATCATTGAGGATGTTTTGGTAGTGAGTGATTTCTCATTATAGGACTGTTTTAAAAAAGTGTTCTAAGAATAGGGTTGCTTTCAACCCGTATTCTTAGAATAGGGACTTCGCATTCAACGAATGCGAAGTCAGGAATAAATGAAAAAAAATAAAACAAAAATCAAATTAATAAATGGATAAAATAATGAATTAAATATAATAAATATATTTATATAATTAATTTATATATTTATTAAAAAAATTTTAAAAAATTGCTCCATCCGGATTAACAATTATAGTGACTTCGCATTTAACAAACGCGAAGTCACTGAATTAATTTATATAATATTTAAAAAAATTAAAAAAATTAAAAAAATTTTAAAAAAATTGGCATCCGGACGTTCGGACAATTTGTTCATCCGGACGTCCGGATGCCAATTTTTTTTAATTTTTTCCCTTTTTTAAAAAATTAACATTTTCCAAATAATTTTATATGTACTTACTTATATAATTACTTTAAATATTAGTTAATATAATTTGTTGTAATGGTTTTTTTTTTATAAAATCCATAAATGGATTCCAATTTTTTGTGAAAAATAGAGACAATTTTTTCTATATAAGTATAAAATGATTTGCTAGAAAATTTTGTTATTTACAAACATAATTTGCTTATATTTTATTATGTTGTGAGAAAGTTTTGTTTATTTGAAGCATGCAAGGTGTTTGTGAAAATGCATGAATAAAGTTGTAATGCTTTGTTGACAAATTTTGTGATGAATTCTTTCCCATATTAGTTTGTGTATGTTTATTGATACAAGGAATGCTCAAAATCACAACACATGTAAAACATTGGCTTGTTGAAATGCTTTGACTAACAATGATGCACAAAAATCTTTTTGAGGCATAACAACATGGTAATGTATAACGGTAATGATGTAATTTGAGGAGGTAATTGGAGTGACAATTTCCATGCATTAACATGTGCATGGAAAATGTAAAGAAAATGCTTGCACGAGGTCATTTGCTTTTGTTGGTAAGAGCACCTAGAAAGCAAGTAACGCATGAATTGTTATTTCCACACGTACATGTTATTTGCTCCTGCTTGAATTTACATTTTACCCGAAAACTCTTGCGATTTTAATGCAATCACATTGAACACTCCTTGACATTCTTAATGGTGAATTTGTAGGATGTCGGGTGCTAGAAAACGGTCACGGGCTGACAAAGGAAAGGCGATTACTCATAACGAAGGACCAACAGCTCCTCAAGATGATTTTGACAAGGCACGATGTATGTGCAAAGAGGCAGAGACTATGGCCAAAACACATCTCACCAAGAAAACATTTGTCTTGGAAATGGGTTTGCAAATCACCGTGAAGTCAGCTGTCCAACAAATAAAGAAGCGGAAATGGACCAAGTTGGTAATGCAATCGGAGAAGGGGCATGCGGAGGTTGTCCAAGACTTCTACGCCAACTACCGTTATGCCAAAGATAATAAGATCATGGTGCGGGGGACGGAAGTCGCAATTGGTCCTGAAGCGTTTAATAGCTTTTACGGACTCAAGGCTATTCCAAACAGTGGTGTAAAATAGTGCATGGCGAACCCGGATTATGCCAAGGTTTTGACAACCCTAACAGTGTATCCAACATCTCACTACCCCACGACTCTCAGAATGCTTGATACGTTGGATATCAAGAAATACAACCGGTTGAGCAAAGCATGGCATTACTTTATCATAGCCAAGTTGGTCCCAAGCAAGCACCGAAGTAGTGCGGACAAGGACAAAGCATTTGTCAACTATGCCATCCAAAAAGGATTGAGCATCGATATGGGATTGATTCACAAGGAGATTGGAAGGGTACTAGATCAATCGAAAGTCAACATGTTTTATCCCTCCATGATTACTGCAATGTGCAAGACCAAAAGGTGAACACTAAAGCACCGATTACTCAATTGGTCTACGAGCGTTATCCGGAGATATCACCTTCTCGACTTCCCGTGAATCAAGATGAGCACGATGACACCGATGGGAGCAATGAAGACGACCAAGCTGATGATGACGAGGGGAGCGATACGGAGCAAGAAGAAGAGGATCCTCCTCCACCAAGAAGATCCCGTCGACAATCGAAGAGCATCCATGCCCGCATCGACGGTTTAGAGAACAGATTTGACCTTCTCGACACACGGTTGGACTCTATTGTCCAATCTCTCGATAACCGTGACCGTCGGATGGAGGAAATTTATGGCATGATGACCTCCCTCATGCACCACTTCCATATCAACGCAGGTGAAGGATCGGGCGCCCAACCACCACCCACCGGAGACGATGCATAGGGTGAATTCCTTCCTTGCGACCCACATTGAGGGCAATGTGTAGTTTAAGTGTGTGCGGGGGAGGGGGGAAGGAAATGTGGTCACATTTACTCTGAATGAATGCATGGTAGTTGTTTGGGTTGTGAGGAATCATTTAGACTCCAATGGATGATTTTGTCTATCTTTGTTGGTATTCTAGTTTACATTTGTGACTTTTGAGTCGTTTATTTATTGTTTGGTGCTTGTTTTAATTTTTCGTCGTGTTAGTTTATTGCATAAATGTTGTACGTGTTGTGATCCAAGCTTTGTCGTTGTTTAATGAATGATGGTCCCTTTTGTTGAACCTTAATTGTTTAGTTATACATAGTATTTTTGCATTGTTGTCTCTATTTTGTTAATACCATCCATCTATCAACACTCATATATTAGTATGGTGATCGATTAGCTCCATATTTTGCTCAAGAACCCGAGTGCAATTTTTCAATCTTTCAAAATAATTGCACTTCACCAACAACAACCCGAGTGCAATTATCCCATTGAATCAAATTTCCCACAGGGACCCTTAAAATTATTAAAAACTTGATAGTAGGAGCCCAAAAGACTACGGAAAGACATACATAGGAAAATAGTGAAAACTTGTATTATTCTGTAACTGAAATTGAGCCATAAACACAACAACAGTTGCAACATGCTTGCTGATCATGCCCTGCTATCATCCAGAAAGAAGAATAGAAACAACCATTTCCTACACAAGTTCATAAATAACTCAAAAACACACAAAGACATCTTAATAATTTCAGTTGAATGGTAGAAAATGGCCATTAATAAAATGTAAATTTATAAATTTACCATAGAATTCCCAGAAGCGGAGAGGTTGCAAATTTATAAACTATTTTCAACCATAAGTTTATATTACATGTAACTAACAAGAAAAATCCTCAACTATGATATTTTGAACTCAATGTACTAATACATATTACTTAATGATGAACTAGAACTTGTCATTTTTCTTTTTAGATCTCCCTTCTTGTTCTTGCTCATCTTCCTCTTCCTCTTGCTCATCCACATCATCCTCCTCACTATCCGTATCCTCTTTGTTGTCCATGAAAGCTTGGAAAGAAGCCGTTTGTTTTTTTTTGTAATAGTGTGGCGAATCTGTGCACTGCAGAGGTTGAGTTTCTTGTTCATCTTTGCCATCTTTCTATCCACCTTTCTATCCAATTCGTCAAATATTTTGTCAAATTTTGTTTCCAATCGCAGCAATACATCCATCACTCCTTCCTCCCTACCAGATCCACCAGTGCTTGGACCGGATTCATTTTCTCCTCCGCGTCTATCAGTACTTATATGAACTCTACCTATGTCATCATATATATACTCTCCAATATGCGAAATTATATCAACACCACAATTAGGAATTTTGGATTTTTTATACATCCACTTATTCGTAATATGAAGCAGATGCATTCATCTAAAACATTCATTGTCTATTATGTCAAAAGCAGTGGGATCAACAACCTGCTCATCATCCAAAGAAATTTCATATGCATGAAGAATTCTAGTGATTATCCTTCCAAAACACAGCCCATGCTGTGATTTTGACTTACAAAACATTAAGTATTTTATAAAAAAAAACCATAATTTATCGGTATTTTTCGCATAATTGCGTAAAAAAGGTGAAGATTTATATGACTAATATCAGTTTTATGACCTTGGGTTGGGGCAAGAATATTAGTGATGATGTGATATAATACTCGATGACAAGGAGTAAAATATGACAAGTCCAAGCTCTTCAACCCAAGCGTAACCTCATCTAACTTTGGGAAAAAGTCCTTTAAATCACTTTTGACAATTATGGGACTCCATTTAGTAGGAGCAAAATGGTCACTACCACCATTTGGACAGTCCAACAATGTATTGATCCATTCGGCATTAAAACTTATTTTTTTACCTTTAACCACAGTAAGCTCTGTCGTGGTAGGTCCTCTCTGGAACATCATATAGTTTCAGCATATATCTAACTAGAATAGAGGCATATAAGGTTGGTTTGCATTCGTTTCATATACTTTGGCTAACACTTATGTATGGGACAGAGAGAATTGCTAATTGGAACGCTCCGTAGAAGTGATTCTCTAAATCTCTTCTTTCTATAATTTCGAATTCCATAATGGAGTAGTACTCCAAGTTTACGTATTCTTTGTTTGGTTGATATAACGGTGTGACGGGTATATCCGGCACCGTACTTTGTTTATTATGTTATATTTTCGTTTAAAAAAAACCACAGTAAGCACTGATCTATCATATTCTCGCATATTGGCAAAAAACTCCCTGACTGATTTTTCACAATAGTTATTAGAAATGACCAACAGCTTTGACAAACCCAAGGCAGTAAAATTTTCTATAATTGATTCAAAACCATGGACAAATTCAAATATATTGCACCATTTACCTCCACATATAGTTTTCGTGGAGGAGTTTTTGTAGAAATTGACGGTTTGTTCACTAATAAAAGATGCACCTTCAAATTCTATGAATGTATCATCTTCGAAAATTTATGAGTCATCTCCTTGTTGGCCCCTATCACTGGACTGACCTCCTCTACCACCAGATGTACCCTGACGGCCTCCACGCATTCTCACCATGTTCTCCTAATTATGTTTGAATAAAACCAATCAGATGTGCAAACACAAAGAAATATGCAAAAGAATTAAACAAATGGAATTTGAAAGAATTCATATTGATGGAAAAGGGTAGTGGTACAACCATATAAACACAAACCTTAGTCATAAATTCCAAACACATAAAACAGGCACTAAAAATTAGCACTGATCTTTCAAAGATACTAAGTTCATAATTTTTTCACAATGGAAGCTTGTTTAATTGTTTACCACGTGGAATGTCATTTGCATGATGTTTGAATATCTAAGCTTAGTACATATGCATTCACTCCAAATAAAGGTCTCACTACCATTCATGCATTCTTGGGCAAGGACACGACATTGCTCATAGTTAACTAGGTAAAGAACAACACCCTAGGGAGCCAAAATCCTCACAAATGAAGACGACATATTCTAAGATAGTTCATATACGTTTGCAAGCAATGAAGGGTAGCATTTCGAAGCATAAACCTCTTTGACACATTTTGTCAAACACCTAGGGGACATCTCTTGTCTTGTCAATGCTTATGAGCAAAGGAGTGTTTATGGCCACTAATCAACAACACAACAATTTAACTACATTCACTTAGCATAATACAACACAATACAAGCACAAGATAGCACGTAATTTGCAAAAATTTGAACAAAAGAGTGAAGTATGTTACCTTGTGTTCTTGAGTGCAAGTGAAGATTAGTGTTGTTAATGGATGCTTTGAAACCTTCAAAACGTTGTAAAGATTGCTCAAAGTGATTCCCAAGCTTTGGAATGCAACAAATCTTCTCAAATGTGTGATGGGAATTAGTGGTTAAAAAAACGACACTTGCCTTTCAATCCAATTTTGAATGGTGAAGTTGGTGGGTTTGAAATGCAAGGAAAGATTGAAGACTCCTTGGGATGATTTAATGGTTGAATGTGTTAACAAAAATCAAACAAAGTGTGTGTGGGTGTGAGGGTGAATTGAGAGAGAATGGGAGGAGGAAAGCTTTTGTTTTTGAGTTGTTTTGAGGAAATAAGGGTTCTGGCCGTTGTGCCGAATAACTTCAGCGTCGTGCCGAATAACTTCTCCGACGCGCCGGAGAATTCTGCCAAAATTCTTTTTTTGAAGCCAATTAATTGGCTTTTTATTCATGCATTTTTCGGCGCGCCGGAAGACAATGCAAAATATTTTTCTTTTTTTTTTTGAAACATCTCCAGCGGACAAGTTTCCGGCGTGCCGGAGAATGCAAAATATTTTTGATAGAATTTTTTTCAGATTTATTTTAAACATTTCAAATTTTTTAAAATTACTTTAAAAATATTTTAGTTATGTGAATTCAAATTTTCCTTAAATTAATTACTTCAAATATTTTTTCCAATTAATTTTTTATAACAAAATAAAATAACAACATAATAAAATATAAGCAAATTATGTTTGTAAATAACAAAATTTCCTAGCAAATCATTTTATACTTATATAGAAAAAATCGTCTCTATTTTTCACAAAAAATTGGAATCCATTTATGGATTTTATAAAAAAAACCATTACAACAAATTATATTAACTAATATTTAAAGTAATTATATAAGTAAGTACATATAAAATTATTTGGAAAATGTTAATTTTTTTAAAAAAGGGAAAAATTAAACAAAATTGGCATCCGGACGTCCGGATGCCAATTTTTTTAAATTTTTTTAAATTTTTTTAAAATATTATATAAATTAATTCAGTGACTTCGCGTTTGTTAAATGCGAAGTCACTATAATTGTTAATCCGGACGGAGCAATTTTTTTAAATTTTTTAATAAATATATAAATTAATTATATAAATATATTTATTATTTTATTTTATTTTATTTAATTCATTATTTTATCCATTTTTTAATTTGATTTTTGTTTTATTTTTTTTCATTTATTCCTGACTTCGAATTCGTTGAATGCGAAGTCCCTATTATAAGAATACGGGTTGAAAACAACCCTATTCGTAGAACACTTTTTTAAAACAGTCCTATAATGAGAAATCACTCTTTGGTAGTAGTTGATAAGTTTACAATTCCGGTGGACTTTATTATCTTAGACATGGAGGAGGACGAGGAGGTTCCTCTTATATTTGGAAGACCTTTCTTGGCTAATGGATATGCTTTAATTGCAAGACAATCATTTTTTGTGTCAATGGAGAAGAGGTAACATTTAATGTTAATTGCGCTATGAAGCATCCTAGAGACATTAATACTTGCTTTTTCATTGATGTTGTTGAATTTTCAGTTATTGCATGCAATCCCATGAAAACATGTAGTGTTAATGATAATGATTCTTTAATGCATATATCTAATTCTGAGTTGTTTAAGATTGATGAGAATATAGCATTAGAGTTGCAAAATATGGTCGAACGTGTTTTTCTTGATACTTCCATTTATGAGCTAACTGATGATGTTTGTGAGGAGCCCATTACAGTGAGGCCAATTGAAGTTCTTGATTGTAGGGAAAATAGGCTGAAATCTTCAGCTGAAGAACCACCAAAATTAGAGCTCAAACCACTCCCGTCACATCTCAAGTATGCATTCTTGGGAGATAATAACACTTTATCCGTAGTGCTCTCAGCTACATTGGAACCATGGCAAGAAGAAAAGCTCATTATGGTGCTGAAAATATATCAATGAGCAATTGGATGGACTATTGCTGACTTTAAGGGAATTAGTCAATT
Source organism: Ophiorrhiza pumila (assembly GCA_016586305.1). Lineage (NCBI taxonomy): Eukaryota > Viridiplantae > Streptophyta > Magnoliopsida > Gentianales > Rubiaceae > Ophiorrhiza > Ophiorrhiza pumila. The sequence goes on along the minus strand of BLIW01000003.1, from coordinate 22,877,712 downwards.
AATCTGCATGCACAAGATTCTTCTAGAAGATGATGCAATTCCAGTACGAGATAGGCAACGTCGATTAAATTCGGCAATGATGGAGGTCGTAGAAAAGGAGGTGATCAAACTTTTAGGGTGACAGTGGTCAAAACAGATAATGACGAGTTGTTAGCAACCCATATCATTAATGCATGACGGGTTTGCATGGATTATCGCAAGCTCAACAAAGCAACCCGCAAGGATTATTTTCCTCTACCATTCCTTCATCAAGTGCATGTTGGACAGAATTGCTGGTTATCTCTTCTATTATTTTTTTGATGGTTATTCTGGATATAATGATATCACTATTAACCCAAAGGATCAGGACAAAACAACATTCACTTGTCCTTTTGGTACTTTTGTATTCAAGAGAATGCTTTTTGGGTTATACAATGCACCCGCAACATTTCAAAGGTGTATGATGGCCATCTTCCATGATATGGTGGAAGACATTATTGAGGTATTTATGGATGATTTCTCAGTTTTTGGTCATTCTTTCGATCGGTGCTTGGATAATCTGTCTATGCTTGAAAGATGCGTAGAGACAAATTTTGTCTTAAATTGGGAGAAGTGTCAATTTATGGTACAAGAAGGTATTGTCCTAGGTCATAAGATCTCAGCTAAAGGCATGCAGGTTGATAAAGCAAAATTGGATCTCATTGCAAAAGCTACCTTATCAAATTAATGTCAAAGGAGTTAGAAGGTTTTTGGGCCATACCGGGTTCTACCAAAGATTTATCCAGGATTTCTCGAAGATCACAAAACCTTTATGGCATCTTTTAGAGAAGGATGATGTATTTAACTTTGATGATGACTGTAAAGCAGATTTTCTTAAGAGCCAACTTGTTGCAGCTCTGGTGATACAACCTCCAAATTAGGGAGCTCCTTTCGAGATTATGTGCGATGCTAGTGATTTTTCCATGGGGGTAGTTCTTGGTCAGAGGACGGATAGAATTTTCAACACTATTCATTATGCCAGCCGTTTACTTGATGCAGCTATCAATTATATGTGTGAATAATGGATTTGAATTTTGATCAAATGGAAGGTATAAAAAGCTTTCAGATGTATGGAGAGAAGCAAAACCTCCCACTAAAACACTGGAAGAAGCCTCTAGGCTTGTAATTCAAACATTGAAAAGACACCAGAAGGCTGATTTTGAGGTGCAACTAAATGACAAACTTAGATAATATATTAGCTAACATTACACAGGTGAAATTACACTACAACAGAAAAGGAGATATTGGCAGCTGTCTTTGTAGTGGATAGATCCCATTCTTATTTGCTAGGAGCCAAGGTGATTATTTACACAGATCATGCAGCGATCCGTTACTTAATGGCCAAGAAGGTTACAAAACCAAGGTTGATCTGATGGGTTCTACTTCTACAAGAGTTCAACTTGGAAATCCGTGATAAGAAGGGAACTGAAAATCATGTTACAGATCACCTTTCTCGATTTGGAAAGCTTAAGTATCTGGAAGAGGACATTAATGTTCAAATTCAGGAAATCTTCCCGGATGAGCAGTTATTTCAAGTGGGAGAAGCAGACAAAGCTCCATAGTACACCGATATTGCTAATTATGTGGTTTCACAACAAATCTTGCCAAATTTGTCTTTTCAACAACGGAAAAGACTAATCCATGATGCAAGCTACTACTATTGGGATGAGCCTTATCTTTTCAAGGTATGCAGTGACCAGGCAATAAGAAGATGTGTTCTTGAGGAGTACCAAAAAGACATTCTTCATTCATGCCATGAATCTGATTATGAAGGACATTTTGGAGGGCGAATGACAGCTTACAAAGTGTTGCAGTCGGGCTATTATTGGCCAAAACTATTCCATGACACTCAAAAGTGGATTAAACATTGTAATGAATGCCAAAGAATAGGAAATATTTCATGAAGGAATGAGATACCTTTAAACAACATTATGGATGTGGAAATTTTTTACGTTTGGGGAATATACTTCATGGGACCACTCCCAAAATCTAATGGTAACTCTTACATTCTTGTGGCTATGGATTATATTTCTAAATGGATTGAAGCCATTGCATTACTGACCTGTGATGCGAAGAGTGTGGCGGAGTTCATAAAAAAGTACATTTCTACACGTTATGGAACCCCAAAGGCAATAATCAGCGATGGAAGAACACATTTTTGTAACAAGGCTTTTCAAGTCTTATTGACTAAATATGGAGTTCGGCATAAGGTGACAATCCCTTACCATCCTCAAACAAGTGGTCAAGTGGAGATATCAAATCCGAAAATCAAGAGAATTTTAGAAAAGGTTGTGAAACCTTCTCGGAAGGATTGGGCAACAAAATTAGATGATTCTCTATGGGGCTTACCACACAGATTTTAAAACCTATTGGTACATCTCCATATCATATGGTTTTTGGTAAGGCTTGTCATTTACCTATTGAGCTTGAGTACAAAACTTTCTGGCCTTAAAAGAACTGAAAATGGATTATGGGAAGGCAGCTGAGCAAAGATTGCTAGAATTCAATGATTTGGATGAGTTTCGATTTGATACATACAAAAGTGCATCTCTCTATATAGAGAGAACTAAGAAATGGCATGATAAACGCAACTTACACAACAAGTTCGATCCTAGGTAGTTGGTTCTACTCTATAATTCAAAGTTAAGACTTTTCCCAGGAAAACTTAAGTCAAGATGGTATGGTCCATTGATGAGGTGAATTTATTCACCGATTACGTCGGGTTTTTTACTTAATTCTTTGGTCGTTCTTGTTCATTTTTATTTGTTTTAGTGTTTTAATTGTAGGTTTGTTGACCGTGGTGTATACTTGGAAGAGGGAAATCACAAAGGAGTCAAATCGGATGCAAAGTAGAGGAAGAATGGAAGAAAGATTGCGAAATCAGTGAAGATCAATATCCACGTCGCGACGTCAGACCTTTCACGTCGCGACGTGGGTGCACGTCGTGGTGTAACCCCTCCACGTCGCGACATTAAAAATGCGATTTTTGGTTGAATTTTTGGACAAGTTTTGTGAAATTTCCAGTGAGTTACGTCGCGCGACGTCGGGACCCCTTCCACGTCGCAACGTCAGACCCTCCACGTCGCGACGTGCGTGGACGTTTTTACGCGCGATCGTGGACGTTGAGACGTCGGGAAATACGCAGGTTTACGACCTAATTTTTGGAAATTTGTGATTTTGGCTCACTTTGAGTTTCCTTTTTCAACAAGGCTTTCATGAAGGCTTATGTGCGAATATTTTCATAGAGAAACTATAAATAGGGCTAGGTTTATAGTTTTTAAAGGTGTGACAACTTTGAGAGAGCTTAAGCAAGGGTTTCAATCATTGTAATAGCTAGGGTTTCATTCTTTAAGCTAGTTACGGAGAATTGAAGCTGTACGAATTGGGAACATCGTTGAATATTGATTTCATTTATTTAGAGACGAAGAATTCTTTCAAAGATTCACAATTCAAGGTGTTATCTCTATTTTATTTTATGATTTCAATATTGTGCTTAAATATTAATATCTTGATGATGTTTGATTTAGCCATGCTTGGCTAAACTTATTGTGCTCCCGGGATTATGAATAAGGGTTTGTGTGCTTAATTTATATACTAAGTTCTATCTTATTGTCTTTGTGAAGTAAGTTTTGCTGTGTTCTTCATATTTATGCATGATTTGGACGCGGATTATGTATGATGAATATTTGTTTAAAGTGCAGTAAATTATTTAGGGATTACTTGCTTTGATCTTACCTTTAGCCTGATAGGAGGATTAGAATAGTTTGTTTGGGATCTATTGTGGGTTGGTTGTGAATTTGTTAGATTAATTCCTCCTTAATTCTTACCTTTAGCCTAATAGGAGGAGTTATGGGGATTGGTTTAGCATTAGCGTGACTGGTTCGGGCGTTGCCTTAGCTTAATGGAGCGGTTGAACTTGAGGGTTTGGTTGAGTTGGTAGTTGCATTAGATTCCGGGTTAATTAATGAAGTAAACTTTACCTTTGGCCTAATAGGAGAGTTTATTGAATTAGTTAATATCTAAGTAGGTAAGTGCTTAAATCATTCCTTGCCTTTAGCCTAACAGGAGGGCGTGAGTTATAGTATTTACTCTTGTTTTACATGACCATGGATAGGATGTATGTGTGTGCTTTTTATGTAACCCTAAAATATAATCTCGGGAGTACACTTGCTTAACTTGAGTTTTTAATTAAATCACCGTCTTGTTTTAGTTATTTGATATATGCTTATTATTTTCAGTTTTTTTTTTCTTTTTTTAAAGAGGATCAACAATGGTACCCCATCTACCCCCTTGGTGACTCGAACCCGTGACCTATTGGTTCACGGGTGAAGATGTAAACCAGTTGATCTACACTTCGTTGTCACTTATTATTTTCAGTTTGATAAACATAAAAACCAAAAATATTTTCTTAAAGTTTCAACACAGTCCTTTCCTCGTGGGAACGAACTTGCTATACTGTCACCTTCACGGGGTTGTTTAGCTTGATTTTTGATTAGGGGAAATAGCAACCACGATCACAATTTTCACATACGATTTGCTCCCATCAAATTTTGGCGCGCTGCAGGGGAAAGCAGTCGTGTCGAAATTTTATTTTATTTTATTATTTTAGTTTTAGTTTTAATTTTCTTACATCTTTTTAGTACTGTTGCTATTCTTTTCTTTGCATGCCCAGGACAAGATCTCTTGGTCTAGCGGAGTTTCCATACGATCCGGAACTTGCACGGACTTTGCGTGTTAAGAAGAAATTGGAATTTGAAGCAATGGCTGCACAGGGTAATCAGCAAAATGTGGTGTACCTCCATCGGGTGGTGTAGATCCTCCAGTGGGGGACCCTCCCAGAATTCCACAAGTACAACTAGTGGTACCACGGCGTCGGTATGGTGATCATTACGAAACTCGAATGGATAACTTGGATTCACCTTTTATTGACACTGGGGAGCACTTTCAAATTCCGCCGGCTTTCATAAACTTGATTCAAAATGGTCAGGTTTTCCATGGATTGAGTACTGAAGATCCACATGCACATTTAAGGACATTCCTTTAAAGTGTGTAATACGAGCAATTTTCCACATATCCCACACGATGTTTTAAAGAGAATGTTGTTTCCTTTTTCCCTTCAAGGAGCAGCTGAGAGATGGTATGACTCTATTAATGGGGCACGAATTGAAACTTTTGATGAAGTTACGAAGAGGTTCATGACCAAATATTTCCCTCCATCTCGAATGGATAAGATCAGAATGGATTTCATACAGTTTCGTCAAGGAGAAAATGAGTCATTCACTGAAGCATGGGATAGGTTTCGAGAGCTTTTTCATAAATTCCCAAACAGTGGGTTGGAGCCGGGAAGAGAGCTTAATTTCTTTTGCAATGGATTCAATTTTGATACTATGCACTTGGTAAATCTTTCAGCTGGAGGTAATTTGCATGTTAAATCACCAGAAGAAGTTGAAGAGATTTTCGAGCGTATAGTGAGTAATGAGCTGATGTTGCCCACTGTAAGAAGTACCCATGGGAGACGGCAAATTGGAATGTTAGAGTTGGATAAAACAGCCAACTTGGAAGCACAAATGACAGCCATGCAGAACCAACTTGCTAGTATTCATGCATCTTTGACAAGCAAAGTCACACCATCTTGTGGATTATGCCAAGGAGTGCATCATATGGATGAATGCCCTCAAGTCACTAATGAGCCAGTCCAGTATGTCAATTACAACCGGAATGCTAATTCAAATCAATGGAAACCATCCGGTGGGAATCAATGGTCTCAAGGAGGATAGAATCGCCCACAGTATAATTCATCAAGACCAACTTATCCGCCTGGCTATGTAAATCAACAACCTACACAAGGTGCTAATTCACAAGCAACAATTGATGATGTTATAACTGTGTTGGGGGCCAAGATGGAGAAGCTTTTTGGAGAATGTCAACAGCAACAAGCCAATGTGGAGAAAAGAATGGAGGTATATGATGGAATATTCAGGGAACATAAAGCTCTCCTTAAGAATATGGAGACTCAAATAGGCCAACTCGCCAAGGAAGTGCATAATAGACCAGCAGGAACTCTACCAAGTGATACTTTCCCCAATCCGAGGGGACAAGAGCAATGCCATGCGGTTACACTTCGAAGTGGTAAGAAATTGCAAACTCCAGTTCTTAATGAAGAAGAATCTCCAAAAGATGATCAAGAAGTTGTCAAGGTTCAAGTTGAGGAAGAAGATTCATCAAAGCAAGATGAACATAAGGAAGAAAGTGAAAGTAAAGGGAGAAAGAAAAATCCTCCAAGTGCCTTCAATTTTCCAGAATGTGCTCCACCACCACCTTTCCCTCAAAGGATTCAGCCATCAAATAAGAAGATCTTGTTCAGCAAATTTGCTGAGATGATTAAGCAACTCTATGTGGAAATACCTTTGCTGGATTTGGTGAAGACAGTGCCTACTTATACGAAATTCTTGAAAGATCTAATTTCAAATAAGGAGCAGAATTGGCGCAAGATATTTTTCTAAGGCACTATGTGATTTGGGGGCTGGTATTAACTTGATGCCTTATTCCATTGCTGTCAGTGTGGGGATGGGTGAGCAAATCAAACCAGTGGCTATAACTCTTCAGTTAGCTGATAGATCCATCATCACTCCTATGGGTATCATTGAAGATGTTTTGGTAGTAGTTGGCAAGTTCACAATCCCGGTGGACTTTATTATCTTAGACATGGATGAGGATGAAGAGGTTCCTCTCATATTTGGAAGACAATTCTTGGCAACTGGAGATGCTTTAATAGGCATACGGAGCAAAACAATCACTTTTCGTGTCAATGGCGAAGAGGTAACATTTAATGTAAATTACGCTATGAAGCATCCTAGGAATATTAATAATTGTTTTTTCATGGATATAGTTGAAACTTCAGTTATTGCATGCAATCCCATGAAAACATGTAGTCTTAATGATAATGACTCTTTAATGCATATGTCTAATTCTGAGTTGTTTTTGATTGATGAAAATATTGCATTAGAGTTACAAAGTATGGTTGATAATGTTTATATTGATGCTTCCATTTATGAGCTAACTGATACTGTTTGTGAGGAGCCCATTGAGGTGAGGCCAATTGAAGTCATTGAATGCAGTGAAAATAGGTTGAAACCTTCAGTTGAAGAACCTCCAAAATTGGAGCTCAAGCCACTCCCTTCACATCTCAAATATGCTTTCTTGGGGGAAAATAATGCTTTGCCAGTAGTGATTTCAGCTACATTGGAACCATAGCAAGAAGAGAAGCTTATTATGGTGCTGAAAATGTATCAAGGAGCAATTGGGTGGAATATTGCTGACATTAAGGGAATTAGTCCATCAATTTGCATGCATAAAATTATTTTGGAAGATGATGCAATTCCAGTACGTGATAGGCAACGTCGCTTAAATCCAGCAATGATGGATGTGGTCAAAAAAGAGGTGATCAAACTCTTGGACTTTGGGATGATTTATGCTATATCTGATAGTGAATGGGGTAAGTCCAGTCCAATGTGTGCCAAAGAAGAGTGGGGTGACAGTGGTCAAAACTGATAATGATGAGTTGTTGGCAACCCGTATTATTAATGCATGGCGAGTTTGTATGGATTATCGCAAGCTCAACAAGGCAACCCGCAAAGATCATTTTCCTGTACCATTCCTTGATCATGTTTTGGACAGAATTGCCGGGTATCTATTTTATTGCTTCTTGGATGGTTACTCTGGGTATAATCAGATTACTATTGACCCAAAAGATCAGGACAAGACAACATTCAATTGCCCTTTTGGTACTTTCGCATTTAAGAGGATGCCTTTTGGGTTATGCAATGCACCCGCAACATTTCAAAGGTGTATGATGGCTATCTTCCATGACATGGTAGAAGATATTATTGAGGTATTCATGGATGATTTCTCAGTTTTTGGCCATTCTTTTGATCGTGCTTGGATAATTTGGCTAAGGTTCTTGAAAGATGCGTAGAGACTAATCTGGTTTTGAATTGGGAGAAATGCCAATTTATGGTGCAAGAAGGAATTGTCCTTGGCCACAAGATCTCAGCTAAAGACATGGAAGTGGATAAAGCAAAATTGGATCTAATTGCGAAGCTACCATATCCTATAAATGTCAAGGGAGTAAGAAGCTTTTTGGGCCATGCCGGGTTCTATCGCAGATTCATTCGGGATTTCTCTAAAATCACCAAGCCTTTGTGCCATCTCTTAGAGAAAGATGCGGTATTCAAACTTTAATGATGATTGTAAGGCAGCATTTGATTTTCTTAAAGGCCAACTTGTAGCAGCTCTGGTCATTAAACCTCCCAATTGGGGAGTCCCCTTCGAGATTATGTGTGATACGAGTGATTTTGTTGTGGGGGCAGTTCTTGGACAGAGGACAGACAGAATTTTCCACACTATTCATTATGCCAGCCGTTTACTTGATCCAGCTCAGTGTAATTACACTACAACCGAAAAGGAGATGTTGGCAGTTGTATTTGCTGTGGATAGATTCCGTTCTTATTTGCTGGGAGCTAAAGTGATTATTTACACTGATCATGCAACAATTCGTTACTTAATGGCCAAGAAGGATGCAAAACCGAGGTTGATTCGATGGGTTCTACTTCTACAAGAGTTTGATTTGGAAATTCGTGATAAGAAGGGAGCTGAAAATCATGTTGCCGACCACCTTTCTCGTTTGGAAAAGCATGAGCATTTGGAAGAAGATAGCAATGCTCAAATTAAGGAGATATTCCCGGATGAGCAATTGTTTCAAGTGGAAGAAGCTGAAAAGGTTCCATGGTACGCCGACATTGCAAATTATGTGGTTTCACAACAAATTCCACCCAAGTTGTCTATCCAACAAAGGAAAAAACTCATCCACGATGCAAGCTACTACTATTGGGATGAGCCTTATCTTTTCAAGGTATGCAGTGATCAAGCTATTCGAAGATGTGTTCCTGAGGAGTATCAAAAAGAAATCCTTCGGTCATGCCATGAATCTTATTATGGAGGACATTTTGGGGGGCGAAAAACAGCTTATATAGTGTTGCAGTCGGGGTATTATTTGCCCAAACTATTCCATGACACTCAAGAGTGTATCAAACTTTGTGATAAATGCCAAAGGACAGGAAATATTTCATGGAGGAATGAGATGCCTTTAAACAATATTATGGAGGTGGAAATTTTCGACGTCTGGGGCATAGACTTCATGGGACCTTTCCCAAAATCCAATGGTCAATCTTACATTCTTGTGGCTGTGGATTATGTTTCTAAATGGGTAGAAGCAATTGCTTTGCCGACTTGTGATGCAAAAAGTGTGGTGGGGTTCATTAAGAAGTACATTTTCACTCGTTATGGAACCCCAAAGGCTATTATCAGTGATGGAGGCACAGATTTTTGCAACAAGGCTTTTCAAGCCTTATTGACCAAATATGGAGTCCGGCATAAAGTGGCAACCCCTTACCATCCTCAAACAAGTGGACAAGTGGAGATATCAAACCGGGAGATTAAGAGAATTTTAGAAAAGGTTGTGAAGCCTTCTCGGAAGGATTGGGCAACAAAATTGGATGATTCTCTATGGGCATATCACACAGCTTTCAAAACCCCAATTGGTACATCTCCATATCGCATGGTTTTTGGTAAGGCTTGCCATTTACCAGTTGAGCTTGAATACAAGACTTTTTGGGCATTAAAGGAGCTGAAAATGGATTATAGGAAGGTAGCTGAGCAACGGTTGTTGGAATTCAATGATTTGGATGAATTTAGATTTGATGCATACCAAAGTGCATCTCTCTACAAAGAGAGAACCAAAAAGTGGCATGATAAACGCATCCTTCATAAAAAGTTCGAACCCGGGCAGCTCGTTTTATTGTATAATTCTAAGCTGAAACTTTTTCTAGGCAAGCTTAAGTCAAGATGGATTGGTTCATTCAGGGTTAAGACAGTGTTTCCTTATGGCACAGTGGAGCTTCTGAATGAAAGAACGAGAAATTCTTTTATCGTCAATGGGCATAGGTTGAAAATCTATTTTTCTCAAGGCGAAAAGGTTTTCCGCATTGTCGAAAAGGTGACTCTTGAAGAGTCACCGAGGGAAGAATAAGCAACAGGAGTCGAGCTTTCGACGATAAATAAAGAGCTTTTTGGGAGGCAACCCAAGTTTATATTTTATATTTTAAGTTTCATTTAAGTTTATTTAGAAGTTAGGCTAAAAATTTCATTAACTAATAGTCTTTTTGTGCAAATGTTTTGTTTTGTAGGTTGGAGAAAGGATTAAGGGAAATTTGGAGGTTTAAATGTGCAAAAATATGAAGCAAATTGCCAACGTCGCGACGTGCACGATCGCACGTCGTGACGTCCAGAATTGTTGAAAAATTTGGCAGAAAGTCTCCCACGTCGCGACGTGCACGATCGCATGTCGCGATGTCCAGGTACGTTTACTAAAAAACCTAGGGTTCACCCACGTCGCGACGTCGGGCAAAAATTTGGTTTTATACGAAGAACAGTGTCATTGTTCTTCACCGAAACTACACAAACCTCTAAATTCTCTCTAACCAATCTTTTCTTCTCCAATTTTTTCTACAAATTCACTCCACAATAGTGTTATAGGTTGAGTTAGGAACACATTAACATCAAAATCACACAATTTGACCGATCAAAACACCAAAAATCGCCCAAATTTTGAATTTTTTTTTAAAACCTACAAATTCAAGAATACGAATTTCTAGTGTAATTCGTTCGAGTTTAGTGGCTTCAACCATTCTAGAAGGTCTTGGGACGATGTAGAGGGCTCTACCTCATTACAAAACACACATTTTTGCATTTTGATTTTTGGACTCCAAGAGGTAATTTTCGAAATTTTTCTCTAAATTTCGTTGCAATCTTGTGTTTACTCGTGCTTTTCATGTTCTATTCATAGTATTGAGTTAATTGTGATGATGAATGTATTCAAAGTTTGATTTTTTTTAATTTTTGGAAGATTGTGAACAGGGTTACATACGGTTTTGGACTAGTTTTGATATTTGTCATTTGTTTGAGTTCATACTGGTTATGTAATCATATTTGATTGGTTAATTTAGATAATGTTGTTGTAATAATATGCATTGTTGTGGTTTTGTTGGACAATTGCTTTGGATTGTTGGTTTAATATGATTGAAATATTACTGCATGCAAGGTGTTTGTTAAAATGCTTCAATAAGTTGTTTTTTTTGAATTTTACACACCTTCTTATGCTTGAACACAACATGCATGTTATGTGTTTGATAGAATGCATATATGGTATCCTTTTACATTAACAACTATACATTGTCTTTAAAGATGAAAGATTGTACTCTTGACCTTAAACACATTGTGGAATTGAATTGTTTTTGTTTAATGTGTTGTTATTTCTGTATTTGGTGTTTTGTGATTAGTTGCTATCATTCTTGCATGTGTGTAGTCATAATAATTACATTTCATGCTTTGTGCTGAGGTTGTGTTTTGCCTTAAGTGTGGGGGACACTTTATTTAGTATTGGTGTTGTTTAAGTGAGTGAATTGTGTTGCATATTATCTCGTCAATTAGGTTATGGTTTGTATCTAATAAACTTGTATTGACAGATATGGCATCCAAGAGGACACGCCGCACTACAACTGGTGGTGCACCACCACCACCTCCTCCACCACCGCCACAGCCCAATCCGGCGGGGTTTGATGATTTCAGGTTTATGTGTTTGGAGGCGGAGCAATTCCATAATCAGCATCTAGCAAACAAGGTTATGGTAGAGGAGCGAGGCATTCAGGTCACAGTCGCACCAATTTCGACTCAGATCAGGAACCGTCGATGGCAACAGCTTTGCCGCCAACCGGTAGGTGGCAATGCTACATTGGTGCGGGAGTTCTACGCAAACTACCCTTATGCACAGCAGGGTATTTTGCGTATTCGTGGAGTAAATGTGCCCGTCAGTCGCACAAGATTCAATGAGTACTACGGGTTGACCGACATCGAGGCCAGTGCATACCGCACTTTGTATAACCACGAGATTCCTCGTCAGCAGATCTTTTCCACTATCACTGCTCAACCACTTGCTCAAGTGGCGAGGACACACCGGATTGCTGAGCTCAAGTTAGCTCAAATGACCAAGATCACCAAAGCTTGGCATTATTTCATTATTGGCAAGCTCATTCCCAGCATCCATCAAGCTTCCTGCGATGATGACAAGGCAATTCTGAATTACGCTATTCAGATAGGGCTTTCTATCGATGTTGGGGAGATTATGGACATCGAGATCAGGAAGGCGCGTCGGTTTGTACGGACAGGACTGTATTATCCGTCTGCGATCACGGTCATTTGCTATGCTGCTGGGGTGCCAGCTTTGGACACAGATGAGATGTGTGGAGTGCGTGATGTCATCACCACTGCCCAGTATAATGCATATAGGACTAGCTCCTATGAGAGGCTAGGACAACCTCCAGTGCTACCGCCGCAGCAAGAGCAAGAGCAAGAGCAGCAGCAGGGCCAGGAGCAGCAGCAGGACGAGAAGCCCATTCCTCCACCCCCACCTCGCCGTGTGATGAATATTGCAGGTCTCCATACACGCATGGATGACATGGAGGCCATGATGGCGCAGCAGACGACGCACTTTGATGAGCGTTTTGACCAGATGGAGATGGCGTATGCCAACTTATCTCATCAGATGTCGCAGATCTCTGATATGGTCCGTCAGATGAGCAGGCAGAGGCAGATTTCCCGATGCGAGGGATCTAGTTCGCAGCCTCCTCCACGCGACGACATGCCACAGAATTAGGTGGTGTTTCTCCTTGCCCACATTGAGGACAATGTAGATTTTAAGTGTGGGGGGGAGTTATGCTCTTTTGTTATTTGGTTGTTATTTTTCTATTTGTTTTGTTTTGTTCTGTTATTTAGTTGTTATTTGGATATTATTTTTTCTTTTCTTTTGTTGTTTTCATTTTGATGTTTTTCTTGTTATTTTGCATTAAATTAAGACAATTATGTTAATGGAATTAGGATTTAATTTAAATTTTTAGTTATGTCCCATTCGTATTAGTTATTCCTTGCGTTAACCTTAGCTCGTAAATACGTAAGTCGGTAACGATAACTTTTTGCCTAATTACACCATGGTTTTAGGAATTTTTTTTCGTGTAGTATCCAATTTTTGAAATTTTGATCTTGTTGTGATAAATGTTATGTTGCCGATGATTGGATTTTTATCGAAAGATTCGATGTGGGATAGGAAAGTAATATGCTATCTAGAGGGAGTCGGGTCTTTGATGGAAAGTTTAGCATTTTGAGTCGACCATTTTTATGCACTTAGGGGAACTACTGAGGGAATTGAGGAGTTTGTAATCATTAAGTGGTTGGAGTGTTTTTAACGCTTTGTTTAGTTGAAACTTATATAACTCGCTTAAAATTGTGTTCTTTAATAAATGTGCTTGCATAAATGTTTGCACTTAATGCTTTTGCATTTTTAAGCTTGTTTTGCTCATACTATCATCCCTCTATGAGATTGCTTTTAATAATAACCCTAAGAGAACTCATATGGATGGTAACGGAGATTAGAAGCAGTAAGACTCTGGCTTCATATTGCCACTCCTCTGCGAGACTGCTCTTAAACGAAAAGTTAAAGGAGAACTTGCATGAGTGGGAATGGGTCTAAAACCCGAAGGTGAGACAGTAATCCAGGTGGATGTCACGGGATTTTTAATGAAATACCCTAATTAAGTGTGACAGTCTGGGGGAACGAGTGCTTTATTTATAAACCTAAGGGTTTGCCGAGCGAATCCTCATTTATATGGGATTAATAATGAATTGTTAATATGTTAGTGAGGAAAAGTTGAGACGAAGACTTAGTTGTTGGAACCCTGACTTATGGCGTAATTATAGATGAGTTATGAACTGAGGTGGAACCTATCGCACACACACACATGGTTGGCTCAACGTGTCTAAATGAGTACGTTAATGTGCCTTGATAACTTTTGGAGACGTATATTATGTGTACTTGACATTTGAATACTTGAGATTATGAGGCATTTACATGGCATTTATCCTTAGATCGAATTGATGAAGTTGGATGCATTTCGTTGTTATGTGTTAGAATTTTGTTAGGGTCTTTGTGTTAGACTTTTGTTTAGGTTCGTTATTTTGTGGTTTAATTTGTTCGGGGACGAACAAAGGTTAAGTGTGGGGGAAATTGATGAGGTGAATTTATTCACCGATTACGTAGGGTTTTTTACTTAATTCTTTGGTCGTTCTTGTTCATTTTTATTTGTTTTAGTGTTTTAATTGTAGGTTTGTTGACCGTGGTGTGTACTTGGAAGAGGGAAATCACAAAGGAGTCAAATCGGATGCAAAGTGGAGGAAGAATGGAAGAAAGATTGCAAAATCAGTGAAGATCAATATCCACGTGGCGACGTGGGTGCACGTTGTGGTGTAACCCCTCCACATCGCGACATTAAAAATGCGATTTTTGGTTGAATTTTTGGACAAGTTTTGTGAAATTTCCAGTGAGTTACGTCGCGACGTCGGGACCCCTTCCACGTCGCGACGTGCCGCGACGTCAGACCCTCCACGTCGCGACGTGCGTGGACGTTTGTACGCACGATCTGGACGTCGAGACGTCGGGAAATACGCAGGTTTACGACCTAATTTTTGGAAATTTGTGATTTTGGCCCACTTTGAGTTTCCTTTTTCAACAAGGCTTTCATGAAGGCTTATGTGCGAATATTTTCATAGAGAAACTATAAATAGGGCTAGGTTTATAGTTTTTAAAGGTGTGACAACTTTGAGAGAGCTTAAGCAAGGGTTTCAATCATTGTAATAGCTAGGGTTTCATTCTTTAAGCTAGTTACGGAGAATTGAAGCTGTACGAATTGGGAACATCGTTGAATATTGATTTCATTTATTTAGAGACGAAGAATTCTTTCAAAGATTCACAATTCAAGGTGTTATCTCTCTTTTATTTTATGATTTCAATATTGTGCTTAAATATTAATATCTTGATGATGTTTGATTTAGCCATGCTTGGCTAAACTTATTGTGCTATCGGGATTATGAATAAGGGTTTGTGTGCTTAATTTACATACTAAGTTCTATCTTATGGTCTTTGTGAAGTAAGTTTTGCCGTGTTCTTCATATTTATGCATGATTTGGACGCGGATTATGTATGATGAATATTTGTTTAAAGTGCAGTAAATTATTTAGAGATTACTTGATTTGATCTTACCTTTAGCCTGATAGGAGGATTAGAATAGTTTGTTTGGGATCTATTGTGGGTTGGTTGTGAATTTGTTAGATTAATTCTTCCTTAATTCTTACCTTTAGCCTAATAGGAGGAGTTATGGGGATTGGTTTAGAATTAGCGTGACTGGTTTGGGCGTTGCCTTAGCCTAATGGAGCAGTTGAACTTGAGGGTTTGATTGAGTTGGTAGTTGCATTAGATTCCGGGTTAGTTAATGAAGTAAACTTTACCTTTGGCCTAATAGGAGAGTTTATTGAATTAGTTAATATCTAAGTAGGTAAGTGCTTAAATCATTCCTTGCCTTTAGCCTAATAGGAGGGCGTGAGTTATAGTATTTACTCTTGTTTTGCATGACCATGGATAGGATGTATGTGTGTGCTTTTTATGTAACCCTAAAATATAATCTCGGGAGTACACTTGTTTAACTTGAGTTTTTAATTAAATCACCGTCTTGTTTTAGTTATTTGATATATGCTTATTATTTTCAATTTGATAAACATAAAAACCAAAAATATTTTCTTAAAGTTTCAACACAGTCATTTCCTCATGGGAACGAACTTGCTATACTGTCACCTTCACGGGGTTGTTTAGCTTGATTTTTTATTAGGGGTAAATAGCAACCACGATCACAATTTTCACATACAATTTACTCCCATCATCCATATAAGGTGAAGACAGTGTTTCCTTACGGTACAGTTGAGCTTCTCAATGAGAAAATGGGAAATTCTTTCATAGTCAATGGTCATAGGTTGAAGATTTATTTTTCTCAAGGTGAAAAGTTTTCCACAATGTTGAAAAGGTGACTCTTGACGTGTCACAGAGGGAAGAATAAGAAAAAGGCATCAAACTTTCGACGATAAATAAAACACTTCTTGGGAAGCAACCCAAGTTTTTATTTTTTATTTTTTAAGTTTCATTTAGTTTTATTATGTTGCTGTTTAGAATTTAGGCTAAAATTCCATTAACTAATAGCTTATTATGTGCAAATTTTATTTTGTAGGTTGGAGAAAGGAATGAAGGGAATTTTGAGGATGATAAGATGCAAAAACTGGAGAATTTACCAAAGTCGCGACATCTGGGTCGACCCACATCGCGACGTCTAGAAAATTCAATTTTTAAATTCGTTACACAGTTTTCCACGTCGCGACGCCCAGGGGGTTTGACGTCGTGACGTTCAGGTTCGTATTGAAATTTTTTTAGGGTTTTACCGATGTCGCGATGTCTAGAGAGCTTCACGTCGCGACGTCGGGCAAAGTTTGTGTTTTTAAAATAAGAACAGACTTCACATTTTTCAAACGTTTTTTTTCAAAAACACAAAATTCTCTCAACTCCATCTTTCCTTTTCTAGTTTTTTCTCCCAAATCAATCCACATTAGTGTTGTAGGTTGAGTTTGGATCATAATAACAACAAACTATCACTAATTCACCGATTAAAACACCCAAATTCCTCAATTTTCAAGATTTTTCACAAAAATTACAAACTCCTCAATTCGAATTTCTAGTGAAATTCGTTACCATTAGGTGTTTGCAAATCATTCTAGGAGGCTTTGGGATGGTATAAAGGGCTTTAGTTCCATCACAATACACACGAATCTTGCAATTTGATTTTGCTCTTTAAGAGGTAAAATTTCGAATTTTTCTCTAAATTTTGTTGTATTCATGTGTTGAATTGTTTTCTATATGTTATATTGGCACTACTTGGCCAATTGTGATGCATATTTGATTCAAGAATTGGTATTGTATAATTTTTGAATATATAGATATGATTATGTGCCAAAACCAAGTTCTTTGATCGTTTGATTGTGTATTCACATTAGGGTGATTGAATGTGATTGTGTTAGACAAAAAAGTAGTCTAGAAAGAGTTAAAGCTATATTTTTTTGGCCCAATATGAAGAAAGAGATTGAAGGTAGTCAAGACTTCTACAATCCCTTCTCATTCTTGATAGGATTTGGTCTCAGATTGCAATGCACTTTGTGGAAAGTCTTCGCAATTAGGATGATCATGGTTGATAAATTGTTCAACATGGGTCGTTTTATAGTCCTTAGACATCCATTTTCAGGTAAAGATGTTGCTTAGGCATTTTTGGATCAAACTTTTAAGCTGCATGGCATGCCTTAATCTATTGTCACAGACAGGAATAAAGTGTTTATCAATTAGTTATGAAAGAAATTTTTTAAGATATCATTGAAGTATAGCACTGCTTATCACTCTCAAATTGGTGGCTAGAGTGAGAGATTGCTACAATGTTTATAGTCATACTTGAGATGCTTCTGTGCAGATCGACCTCATAGTTGGTAGAAATGGTTGCCCTTAGAAGAATAGTGGTACAATACAAATTTTCATACTAGCATCAAAATGATATGTTTTGAAGCTTGTTGTGGACATCTACCAATTTAATTAGCTACCAACTTCTGCAGAGTTTGATTCAGTTATTCCAACTGCTAGCACAATGATAAAGGACATAATGCTGTGACTCAACTCCTAAAAGACCATCTAGCTCAAGCACAGAACAGGATGAAAAGTTTTGTAGAGAAACACAGAATAAAAAGAGTTTCAAATTGGGAACTTTGTATATCCAAGGCTACAACTGTACACACAACAAATAGTGGAGCTAAGAAAGTAGTTTAAACTGTCAACCAAGTTCTTTGGTCCATTTCTTATCATTCAGAATATTAGAGCAATAGCATACAAGCTACAACTTCCTATAGGATCAAAAATTTATCTTACTTGAGCTCTCAGTAGTTTAGTAAGTGAAGTGAGAGAAAGTTAAAAGAGAAGTGCTCTCAAATCCCTACCTTGGGGGTTATTTTTTTTTTTTACATTTCACTAATTGATGGAGAGATTTGCATAGTTAATATCATAATAATTATATCAAGAACATCATCAAAACTGAACAACTAAACTTGGATTATGTGTATCATTATTTCAGCATTGAAGACTATTGTGTTGCTACAAATTTTCTTGGAGTTCTGCTCACGAAGTCTTCCTTGAATATTATTGGATTTCGACGGATTTCTTCTGCCCAGGAAGTCTTCCTTGAAAATTTTATATCTTCATTATATAGCATGATCTATTCCTATGTTTTGAGTTGACCGTATTCAACAATCAGATTGGAATGTGATTTCTTTGACTGCAGGTTAAATTTGCATTTCTTTAGTGACCACAAATTTATTGGATTCATTCTCATATTATGATGAAGCCATGTTTTTGCGGTGATGGGTGGATGAATTTAATGCTTTTGAACAGCATTTGTCCACTGGAATTTTAGCCTTGGATGGATATATATGTGTTTTATTGAATTTTTGTGGAGTTCACGATTTTCTTGGCTGCTATGATTCATTCGTCGAATTGCTTTATTATTTAAAGCTTTTGGTTAATTACAACACTATATTGTATTTCATTGGAAGCAATTACACGGCTGGTTGAGTCATTTTTCGCAAATCAACAAATCCATTTAGCGGATAAAGTATCAAGGTAATTGCACTCTTAGCTGCTCCTCCTTATATGGGTTAGCTTAAGTGTATTCAGTGACCTCGTATATGGTTATTTGGAGTTTTATTTTTATGCTTGCTGGCTGAATTCATTTATGGTCTTGGTGAGGAAGAAGACATTCCACTTTTTGATCCATAAAGCTTGGTTGAACGTTAAAAAAGGTGTTTCCCCCCAAAGCTTTAAATTTTAAAATTCTAAGGTAGAGCCAATACTTGAAACAAGTGGGTCAAGGTGACATAAGGTGTTACTTACACATACTTGGCTGCCACCTTGCTCCCACATATGTAACAGATAGGCCCCCATGGTTGTAGACATGTCAGTGCCATGTGGGACTGCCACGTCACCACCACATGCCACCCCACCGATACTTGCCATGACACCACCAAGTGGCATCCCACCTCAACAATCTGAAATTTCTCCCTCTCCAAAGGCAACTTGGGATGAACTCTTCAAACACCAAGAATAGAAGTTTTAAACTCAATGGCTTAAAGCCGAACAAGGGTTGAATGATCATGACTTAAGGGATTTTGGGTTTTGCCTATGTACTAGGGCAGTTTCTCGAATTGAAGGCTATTCATGAGGTGAGGGCATCTTGGAAAATCCACTATACTTTCTCGATTCATGAAAGTGGGTGGATGGTATTTAGGTTTGACAATGAACAATAGAGGGACATGGTGTTGGAGAATGGCCCCTATGAAACCTTTGATACCCTTTGGTTATTGAAGTGCATGCAACATTTTTTCACCTTCAATGACAATTCTTTTGGATTTATCCCAACTTGGATTCATCTTCCCCGGACTATCTCTAGATTGTTGGAGTGAGGTTGCTCTAGGGAAAATTGCATCTTGGTGAACCAATAGCAACAGACGAATGCACCGCTACCATGTCTAGAACCTCTTATGCAAGGGTTTTGGTGGAAGTGGATGTGACCAAGCCTTTGGCCAAGGAGGTTAAATGCATGTTGTTGAATGGTGTGATGTGTAATCAAAAGGTCCTATATGAGAGGGAACCAAGGTTTTGCACCAAATGTTGACTTGTGGGGCATGACGTGGAGCATTGTAGAGGCAAGACGGACAAACAACGTCCGAGATCTAGGGCACTTGGCAAGAAGGTGGAGCTTTCTCAAGTTGATAGAAATGAGGTCCATTTGGAGAAATCCAAGCATGTGGAGACCGTGGCTAACATTGGCCAATCCATGCATGTGCGGAAAAAGGTGGCGAGGATGTTTACAATAAAAGCTGTTTTTAACCATTCCCGAGCAAACATTGAAGTCGAGAACCTCCACTATTGATATTGATACCCCTATTATTATTGAACCAAATATGGAAGAACATGTGAGGGATATTGTTGTTCATGAAAAGGGGGCGCTACCGGTGTTGGTGCCTCAAACTACCGGTGACGATCATGGGGACTTGGCTCACCAAATGGTCGTGGATAAAGGCAAAGCACCATTAGTGGAGGATAGAGACCAAATGTGATTCTCAGGAGGCTTCAACTTATCTATATAGGGATCCCAAGCTTTGGCATGACCTAATCCATGGCAAACCCGGGAGGACTCCAAATAGGCACTTGATTAATCTCTCATTCTTTTGTAAAGACATGGCGTCCACTGGGGAAAAGGCGGCGGCACCTACACCTACACCTACACTTACACCTCATAAGAAGAAGGGTAAAGCAAAGAAGACCAAGGGCCAAGACAAGGGTAAAGGGGGAGGCCGTACCAACTATTAATATAAAGATAGGAGCATGGAACATAAAGTGGTTTAACTCTTCTCTCAAGGAAAAAGAGGTTTCCAAAATGTTGATGAAATATAGCTTGGATATCTTTGGAGTAATAGAATGCAAAATGGAGGAGAATAAGGTGGATGCATTGATGAGATTGTAGTTCCATGGGTGGTGACAATGCAACAATTTTGCCTACTATCAACCCAGACAAACTATTGTATTGTGGAACCCCTCAAAGGAGAACGTTTCAATATTGGAAACGCATTCCCAATTGATTCACCTTTTCGTCACTTGCAGGGTAACATCTTTTACCTTTCTAGTGACTTTCATTTATAGCTTTCATACTATTGTCACTCGTCGATCTCTATGGAGTTCTTTATTGTCCTTGATTTCGGCTAGAGCATGTCTATGGATGGTTATGGGGGATTTCAATAATATGTTGTTTGACAATGAAAAGATTAATGCGTCTTTGATTTTGCCTTATAAGACTAGGGATTTTCAGGAGTGTCTATTATCCTTAGGGCTCACGGATATGCCATCTATTGGGAGTTATCTTACTTTGTCCAATGGGGTTGTTTGGTCCAAGTTGGATAGAGTAATGGTAAAAAATGCCTGGTTCCAATTGGATGCATATGTTCAAGTTAATTTCCCTACTTTGAGCCATATATCGGATCATTCCCATTGTATTGCCTCAGTGAGGGACCAACATTTTCAAGGAAAGAGCATGTTCAAGTTCTTTGATATGTGGAGTGATCATGTCTCCTACCTAGAAGTGGTCCAAAGGGTTTGGAGTCTACATTGCTATGGTATGGAGCAATATACGCTATGTAGGAGTTGCAATGTCTTAAGTCATCACTTAAGGAGTTAACTGATTACACTATCAACATATTTCCTCTAAGACAGAAAGAGCTATGGAAGATTTGGAGGCACACCAAGTACTCCTACATGACTCACCCGCTAGTGAAGAATTGCAAATGAAGGTTAGGATTATAAGGAATGAAGCTTGGAGATTGGGGGAAGTGAAAAGAAAGTTCCTGTATCAAAAACCAAACTATAGATACTTCATTAATTGTGATCAGAATACCTAGCTCTTCTATTCTGTTATAAAGAGAAATGAAAACAGGATTTATATTCCAGTGTTTATGCGGGAGAATGGTTCGGCTATAACATGCAAATGGGAGTTGATTTTGGAATTTTTAAGCTTCTACCAAGACCTTTTTGGTAAGGCTAACAAGATGCCAGAGGTTGATCGGGAGGTGTTCTTTCATGATCCTATGATCTCAAATGATAAAGCTGTGTGTCATACAAAATCGGTTACGAATGTTGAGATTAAGCAAACCATTTTTGATATCAGAAATGACAAGGATCCGGGACCGAAGAGTTTTTCTTTGGGTTTCTTTAAACCCTCATGGAATATTGTTGGAAATGAAGTATGCTCGACTTTAAGGGAATTATTTGAGAATGGTAGAATCTTGAGACAGTTGAACCACACTATTATTGCTTTTATCCCTAACACTACTCATTCGAGTAGGGTTGGGGATTATCGGCCTGTCGCTTGTTGCAATGTGTTGTATAAGGCAATCTCTAAGATTTTGGCAAGCCGATTGGTGGGGATAATCCCAAAGATAATTAATGAGGCACAGTTTACATTTGTAGAAGGGAGATGTATAATGGAGAACATCCACTTAGCCTAAGAACTAATCAAAGGATACAACCGCAAGAGGATCTTGCTTAAATATTTGATCAAGGTAGATCTAAGGAAAGCGTATGATTTGGTGGATTGGGTTTTCTTGAGAAGTGCCATGGAGGGTTTGGGTTTTCCTACCTTATATGTTAGTTGGGTGATGGAATGTGTTACTACGGTTTCTTATTCCATTCGGATTAATGGAGAAATACATGGACACTTCAATGGTAGAAGGGGATTGAGACAAGGTGACCCGATCTCCCCCTATTTATTTGTTATATGCATGGAGTATTTCTCGCAGATGCTTTGTAGGAGAACAAAGGAGATGGCTTTTAATTTCCACTCCAGATGTGACCCTTTGAAGATCTCTCATTTGGCATATGCAGATGATTTGATGTTATTTAGTAGAAGAGACCGGGCCTCTATGGGTATCTTATGAGACTGTTTATAACAGTTTGGAGATGTCTTGGGACTTATGGAAAATATCCTCAAATCCCAGGTTATCTTAGCAAGAGTACATGATGATGTGAGGGATGATATTTTATGCCTTACTGGTATGACTCTGAGCTCATTTCCAATTAGATACTTAGGGTTCCCCTGGCGATAGAAGGACTAATGATCTTACACTATGCTCCACTTTTGGAGAGGATTACTGCGCATATTGGTATTTAGACTACTTCATCGCTGTCTCATGATGGGCTGTTGGAGTTGATCAGATTAGTCTTGTAGGGTATCCACTATTTTTGGCTATTGACGCTGCCAGTTTCATTGACAAGGTGGTTAGCTTATGCAGGCATTTTCTTTAGGATGGTAGGAAACCTCTGGTAGCCTGGAAGGACCTTGCTGTTCCAAAGAAGGAAGGAGGACTGGGAGTGATGGATAAAAGGCATGAAATGTGGCCTTACTTTCCAAGATTCTATGGAATATTCACCACAAGAAAGACTCGTTGTGGGTAACATGGATACATTACTCTTACCTACAAAGGCATACCATATAGGATATTTCCTTTAGGAGGGATCATTCGGCACTCGTGAAGAGACTTTGAAGCATTAGGGACATATTTATTGCCAAGGAGGGTACGGTTACTCAAGCCAGGGCACAGAGTGATGGTTGGCAGTCGGAGGGTCGTAGTACAATGGCATATCATTATTTTAGGACTTCTGTACCAAAGGTTACTTGGGCAAAAATGGTATAGACCTCCTACATCCCGCCTAAGTATTCTTTCACTGTATGGCTAGCCATTAGAGGAAGAATGTTTACCAGAGATAGATTGGACTTTCTTCATATTGATCAGGGATGTGGTTTTTGTTGAGAGACAGAGGAGTCCATTACTCATTTATATTTAATTGCCTATTCACTAGGGTAATATGGTATGAGCTACGGGCTTGGTGCAGCATTCAGAGGGATATGTCAACATTAGATGTAGCTATCACGTGGCTCAAGAAAGAAAGCAAGGGAACTACATAAAGGAGCATGAAATGCAGGCTTGTCTTTGCCAGTTTATTATATTTGGATCACTAGAAATAGGTAGTATTTTGAGGGCCTATTACCTAGACATGATAACATTGTACATAGAATAAAGACACACGTATACGAGGTAGGATTATCTTTGTACCCTAGTATCTCTATTCTGTACTAGTCCAGATTTCAGATTATGATCGAGTTTGAGCTTGGAGATGCCCGGAGTATCTTGTACATGAACCTCTTTTGATCAATGATACAATTTTTAAATTTGATAAAAAAAAATTTATCCTACCTTTCATGTATCACAACTCAAGAAGAAATTATGAAATGATCAAAGTGTTATGCCTAAGTTGACTCTAACCAGCAATGATGATCATATGGGTATTGCTCTAGAAGCAGTTTTAAAGAGAAGGACAATTATGAGACAAGGTCAAGCCATTTTCTTGGTGTTGATTCGATGGCTAAACCTTAGCCTAGAAGAGGCCAGCTAGGAAGACTCTTATTTTATTCATGCTCAATTCCTTGACTGTGATCTTTTCTGATTCACAGTCTTTAAGACAAGAATTATTTAGCGGGCCGAGTTTGTCATGCTCATAGGCTGAAAATGGAGTAATAGGCTTAGTATGGGCAAGAAGCCCAAAGAGTCTTGTGAATGAGTCAACCATTTTTGTAATAAAGCCCATTAGTTGTAATTCTAGAGATAAAAGTTAGTTTTGTTAGTTAGTAATGGAAGGTTAGGATTAACTGATTGTAATGAAAAGTTGAGGTTATATCTGCAGAGAGATAAGAAGGTAAAAGGGAGTGGAAGTCGGTTGTCCTTGGAAATCAAGAAACTTAACTTTGTAACATCTCTCTCAATATTTCTCCTTTCAATTCTTCCTCATTTCCTACAATTCTTTCATTACTTGTTCCATTTCAGCTGAATTGGGTTGAATTTGCACTCGTTGATTCTAACAGTTTGCTGGATCACGACTTTAATAGGGCTTGTCACACCAAGTTATGATCAATTGAAAGATATGGTTAGAATTTCCAAGTGTCTTGTGCAGAAGACTACTTGCTTTTAAGCGTCGTCAAGCCTTGGACATGTTAGTGTTCTAGTTATGCATACTAGAGTAAGCTAGTTTGCATCAGATAAAAAATTGTTTCAAATTTTTAATAATTTAAAAGACTTGAAAAAACATACCATATTGTTATAAAATACTACAAACTTGTAGTATTATATTATGTAACAAATTATTATACCAATACTAAAAAGTAGAGATATAATGTTATGTTACTATTTCTATAATACTAGTAGAATACAATTATAAAATATGAAATAAGTATACTAAAAGATGGAGAGAAAAGAGAGCAAAGTAGAGCAAGATGTTGTAAGTCTTCAACCATCCATTTCATTCACATAAGCCTCTATTTATAGGCTTGAACTTCACACCTCTATCTTGTAGGTTATAATGTTCCAAATGTAAGTTACAAGAGTTACATAGGTTACATAAGTAGTAGGTGATTATGAGGAGAAATGGTGTTACATGAGTTACATGAAATAATGTGAAGTAATTGGGGTAGAAAATGGGGTGGACATTCACAATTATTCATAACACTCCCCCTTGAATGTCCATCTTTAAGATAAATGCGTCGTTAAAACCTTACTAGGAAAAACCCAGTGGGATAAAAACCTAGTGAAGGAAAAAGAGTACATTTCCCATATATATAACATTGCCTCGTTAAAAACCTCACCAGGAAAAACCCTAATGGAAAAAAACCTTGGTTAAGGAAAAAAGAGTACAATGTATAATAACTCCCCCTCTTGAGCACATCATTTGACATCTTTCAATTGACGCATTCCAATCTTATATACCAACTTTTCAAATGTTGATGTCGGTAGTGATTTAGTGAACAAATCTGCCAAATTGTCACTCGAACGAATTTGTCGTACACAGATTTCACCATTCTTCTGAAGATCATGCGTGAAAAAGAATTTTGGTGAGATGTGTTTTGTTCTATCACCTTTGATATATCCATTCTTCAATTGAGCAATGCATGCAGCATTATCTTCGAACAAAACAGTAGGAACTTTTTTATCCAAATGCAAACCACATGTTTCTCGAATATGATGGATCACTGATCTCAACCAAAAACACTCCCGACTTGCTTCATGAATTGCCAATATTTCAGCATGATTTGAAGAAGTAGCAGCTATAGTTTGTTTCATAGAACGCCAAGAAATAGCTGTACCACCACATGTGAACACATAACCCGTTTGTGAACGACCATGATGAGGATCAGATAAATATCCAGCATCTGCATAACCTATTAGGTCAAACTTGATTGCCTTAGAATAATAAAGACTCATATCTATCGTACCTTGAAGGTAACGAAAAATATGTTTTATACCATTCCAATGCCTTCGTGTAGGTGAAGAACTATATCTTGCTAGTAGATTCACAGCAAATGAAATATCAGGACGTGTATGACTAGCAAGATACATTAATGCTCCAATAGCACTAAGATATGGTACTTCTGGACCAAGTAATTCTTCATCATTTTCACGAGGTCGGAAAAGATCTTTATGCACATCAAGTGATCTAACAACCATAGGCGTGCTCAAGGGATGTGCTTTATCCATATAGAATCTTTTAAGCACTTTAGATGTATAACCTGACTGATGCAAAAATATACCATTTTCCAAGTGCTCAATTTGCAACCCAAGACAAAATTTTGTCTTTCCAAGATCTTTCATTTCAAATTCTTGTTTCAAAGAGTTAACAGCTTTTTCGAGCTCTTCAAGAGTTCCAATAATATTCAAATCATCAACATAAATTGCAATGATTGCAAATTCGGATGCAGATCTTTTAATAAAAACACATGGACAAATGGGATCATTCATATAGCCTTGTTTTATCAAATATTCACTAAGGCGATTATACCACATGCGTCCAGCTTGTTTTAATTCATATAAGGATTTGCACAATTTAATTGAATAAAGTTCTCGAGAATTGGAATTATTTTCCTTAGGCAACTTGAATCCTTCAGGGATTTTCATATAAATATCATTATCAAGTGAGCCATACAAATAGGCTATTACAACATCCATTAAACGCATTTCAAGTCGTTCATTTGCTGCCAGATTAAGCAAATAACGAAAAGTTGTTGCATCCACCACGGGAGAATATGTCTCCTCATAATCAATACCAGGTCTTTGGGAAAAACCTTGTGCAACAAGTCGAGCCTTATATCGCACAATTTCATTATTCTCATTTCGTTTTCGCACAAAAACCCATTTATAACCCACTGGCTGCACATCTTCAGGTGTGCGTATTATTGATCCAAAAACTTTACGTTTTGCCAACGAGTCTAACTCTGCTTGAATTGCGTCCTTCCATTTTGGCCAATCATTTCTTCGTCTACATTCATCCACAGACTTTGGTTCATGATCCTCGTTTTCATTCATGATAGTAATTACTGCAGCATAGGCAAATTTATCTTCGACGTCGATTTTATATCGATTCCACCTTTTCCCAGTCATGACATAATTTATTGAGATCTCATGATTATCAGAATTTTCAGGTACCTGAACTTCTTCTGGAAGTTTATTATTTGTCATGTCGGGAATTTCCATTTTTGAAGATTCTTTTGGAACTTCAATTACCTCGATTTTGCCATCATTATTATTTGCTCCTTTTTTCTTTCGAGGATTTTTGTCTTTGGAACCGATTAGTCTACCACGTTTCATGTGTGCCTTTAATTGATTACTAGTGGTAGAAGGTCCTTTAGGGACATCAATTCGAATTGGAGCATTAACAGCTGGTATATGTGACTTAGTTACACGTTTTGGGTCAGTAAAAGCATCTGGCAATTGATTTGCTAAACGTTGCAAATGAATTATCTTTTGAACTTCCAGTTCACATTGATTTGTACGAGGATCAAAATGAGATAATGATAATTCATTCCAACTAATTTTCTTAACCAGCTGTTTATTTTCTCCCCCTAATGTTGGGAAAACTGATTCGTCAAAATGACAATCAACAAAACGAGCCGTAAATAAATCTCCAGTCGTTGGTTCAAGATATTTCACTATAGATGGAGATTCATACCCAACATATATTCCCAACCTCCTTTGAGGTCCCATCTTTGTGCGTTGTGGTGGAGCAATTGGAACATAAATCGCACATCCAAAAATTCTAAGATGGGAAATATTTGGTTCCTGACCAAAAACCAATTGTTGGGGAGAGAATTCATGATAATTTGTTGGCCTTATACGAATTAGTGTTGCAACATGCAAAATAGCATGTCCCCAAGCAGTTATTGGGAGTTTAGTTCTCAAAAGTAATGGCCTTGCAATTAATTGAAGTCACTTAATAAACGATTCTGCTAAACCGTTTTGTGTGTGAACATAAGCGACGGGATGTTCAACACTTATCCCAATAGACATACAATAATCATTAAAAGATTGGGATGTAAATTCACCAGCATTATCAAGACGAATTGTCTTGATAGGATAATCTGGAAAATGTGATCGTAACCGAATTAATTCCGTAAGCAATTTCGCAAACGCCAAGTTGCGAGTTGATAATAAACATACATGTGACCATCTAGTTGATGCATCAATTAAAACCATAAAATATCTAAATGGTCCACAAGGTGGGTGAATCGGCCCACAAATATCACCATGTATGCGTTCTAAAAATGTAGGAGATTTGGTACGAATTTTCATTGGTGACGGTCTTATAATTAATTTGCCTTGAGAACAAGCAACACATGAGAATTCATTAGATTGAAGAATCTTCTGGCTCTTCAAAGAATGACCATATGAATTTTCTAAAATTCTTCGCATCATTATAGAACCGGGATGGCCCAACCGGTCATGCCAAACAATAAAATCATTATGATCAGTAAACTTTTGATTTACTGTTGCATATATTTCAACTATAGAAATATATGTATAATATAATCCGGTGGAATGAGAAGGTAATTTTTCTAATACAATTTTCTTTCCAAAATCCATACTTGTAATATACAAGTATTCATTATTACCTTCACTTTTGGTCTCAATATGATATCCATTTCGGCGAATATCTTTAAAACTTAACAAATTCCTTTGAGACTTAGAAGAATATAATGCATCTTCAATGCAAAATTTTGTTCCTCCTGGTAAAATTATTATTGCTCTTCCGGAGCCTTCAATCAATTTTGTACTACCAGATATAGTACTTACATGAGTTTTTTTCATGATTATATAAGAAAAATACTTCTTATCTTTTAGTATGGAATGTGTTGTTGCACTGTCTGCGAGACATAGTTCTTTGTCATTGATCACTGAAACGTCCATATTCTTCACAAAAGAAAGATTCTAAATGAGAAATGTTTTAATTTCTTTAATTATAAAAGAAATATTAAAACTAATGCATTAATAAATTTTTTATTATTATTTGAGTACATCTAATGAAGATATTTGTTCATTATATAAAATGAGAAATTGAAATTTTTATTCATTACATCAAAATAAGAAAATAAGATGTTTATTCATTACATCAAAATAAGTAACTAAAATACTTATTCATTACATTAAAATAAGTAACTAAAATCCTTATTCATCATATCAAAATAAGCAAGTAAAATTCTCATTCTTGGACATTTTCATCACCAATCAAGTAATTAGTATCACCTTCGGGGTGATTGACATAGAAATCCGCAACATCTAAAGAAGTAAAATTACTAAAATCATTGGCGATCAAACTATGATCAAGAACAACATCATTACTTATAAAATTTGTCTCTATCTTTTTATCTTTATTCTTCAATGATTCTTGATAGAGTTCAACAAGATGTTTTGGAGTACGACAAGTCCGAGACCAATGACCTTTCATGCCACAACGATAACACTTGTTATCAACTTTCTTTTTGTTTTGAATTCCATCTTTTTCATCACTACTCTCCCACTTCTGGTGAGTTATACCTCTTGCATGACCACCATGATTATTGTAGAAATTTCTACCACGTCCACGGCCACGGCCATGACCACGACCACGACCACGGCCTCGATTTTGTCCATTATTGGGATGCATAACTATCGCATTTACTTCAGGAAATGGAGCAGCACCAGTTGGACGTGATTCATGATTTTTCAACAAAAGCTCATTATTTTGTTCAGCAACAAGAAGACAAGAAATCAGTCCAGAATATTTCTTAAAACCCTTTTCACGATATTGCTGCTGCAGGAGCACATTAGATGCGTGAAAGGTGGAGAAAGTTTTTTCTAATAGATCTTCATCAGTTACTTTTTCTCCACACAATTTTAATTGAGAACTGATTCTGAAAAGTGCTTAATTATATTCACTTGCAGTTTTAAAATCTTGTAAATGTAAGTGCATCCAATCATAACGAGCTTTTGGAAGAATAACCGTTTTTTGATGATCATACCTCTCTTTCAAGCTTATCCATAAGACAAAAGGATCTTTTACTGTTAGGTACTCAGTTTTCAACCCTTCATCAAGGTGGTGACGAATAAAGATCATTGCTCTAGCCTTTTCTTGACTAGTGGATTGATTTCCTTCTTTGATGGTTTCACCAAGACCATTTGCATCTAGATGAATTTCAGCATCTAGCACCCATGACAAGTAGTTCTTGCCAGTAACATCAAGAGCAACAAATTCAAGTTTTGAAAGGTTAGCCATAATAATAATTATATCAATAAAATAAACAAACACTTACCACACTTACCCAAAAGAAAATTGATCAAAGTGGCTAGAGAATTCGTGCTGATAACGTGTTATAAAATACTACAAACTTGTAGTATTATATTATGTAACAAATTATTATACCAATACTAAAAAGTAGAGATATAATGTTATGTTACTATTTCTATAATACTAGTAGAATACAATTATAAAATATGAAATAAGTATACTAAAAGATGGAGAGAAAAGAGAGCAAAGTAGAGCAAGATGTTGTAAGTTTTCAACCATCCATTTCATTCACATAAGCCTCTATTTATAGGCTTGAACTTCACACCTCTATCTTGTAGGTTATAATGTTCCAAATGTAAGTTACAAGAGTTACATAGGTTACATAAGTAGTAGGTGATTATGAGGAGAAATGGTGTTACATGAGTTACATGAAATAATGTGAAGTAATTGGGGTAGAAAATGGGGTGGACATTCACAATTATTTATAACACATATCAAATTATTTCTAATTTTAATAAACTAAAAGTCTTCATCATAATTATTGTTTTCTTGATGGCCTTAATGGTAATGGATTTACATTTATTATTTCATGTTAATCAGCAATGTAAATTGGATGGGATAAAATTAAACCAAACTTATACATAATATAAATTTTATTTATAAACATATAAAATAATAAGAGAATTGAAAAAATAATTGAACTAATAACTGAAACTCAAATAGTATAATATAATAATAGAATAAGAATAATAATTAGAATTGAAATAATATATAGAATTTTGAAATAAAGAGAATTAGTAGAGATTAGAAATTTGATAAAGAGAATTGTGTAGTAAAAATTGAATAGAGATGGAAGATATTTATAGATTTTAGAAAAATAAAACATATTATAGAGAAAACATATATTTTTATGCTTAAATTAGTTATATATGTTTGTATTAAATATATGTTTGTATGATTTTTTGAAAGTATTTTTTTTTTTAATGTTTGACAGAGCATTTATGTTTAACATTAATTTAACATTTTTTATTTTTGGAATGGTTTGTCAGTTCCAAAAATTTCATAAAAATTAACAAACTGCTAAAGAATTTTGATTACGGTTCAAAACCTTTTCAAGAACAAAAAATGTTGGATCCGTACCGATTCGATTTCTATTGTAACCAAACCGGTGATGCAAATAAATAAATAATAAGAAATGTTTTTTTTGCTACAAATATAGATTAAATAGTTTCTTGGGTTAATTAATTTATGACCCTTGAGGTTTACTTAAACTACCGAATGAACCTTATAGTTTCACAAAACTACTGTCCACCCCTGACTATCTAAATGTATAACAAATACCTCCTACTGTTAGTCAACTAACGATTGATTGAAGAATTATCTGAATTTTGTTATGTAATTCCTAAAATACCCAAAATATTTTAAAATTTTAGATTAGTTACATTTATTTCCCCTGTAGGAAAGCCATATTACCATATAAACCTTGATGCTTCAAAATGTTAGAATCACCTCATTTGATCAATAAAAATATATTACTAATGATTTTTTAAGTTCTTGAGGAAAAGGGGGTTTTATATGATAAAAACCAAATCCTGAATTTCTTAATTTTGGATGTTATTACTACTATTATTGGTACTAACTTTATTCCCATTGTTTGAGTTTTGTTTCATAAAATTTTAAAATTCAATTTCTTTTCTATTGTCGGGTTAATGGTTATATTAGTTCTAAATGTATTACTATTATTAGTGCACACTGACTTTTTTCTCATTATTTGAGTTTTATTTAACAAAATTTTAGACCTAATTTATTAACTCAATTTCTTCTCTGTTGTTGGGTTAATGATTGTATTAGTTCTAAATTTATTAGTACTACTAATGCACTAACTTTATTTTTATTATTTGAATTTTATTTTACAAAATTTTAGACCCAATTTATTAACCCAGTTTCTTCTCTATTCTAATGATTGTATTAGTTCTAAATTCATTACTATTATTAATTCACACTCAATTTACTCTCATTTTCTGAATTTGATTTCACAAAATTTTAGATCCAATTTATTATCTATTGATGAATTGACGATTGTATTAGTTTCAAAATTTTTAAATTACAGGGTTTTACTTGTAATTTGATCAAACCTAAGGGGTATAAATGTTATAGATAGGATGTTCATTTTTGTTTTTTCATCACGTAAATTAGTCAAAATAACAGCCGTTTGGCCCAAGCGTTTATGGTAGTTTTGTGAACCCACAAAGTTCGATGTGTAGTTTAGACAAATCTCAAGGATAGTAAATGTAATTAACCTTAACTTTTTTTTTGTAGAAATACCAAATGTTACATATTGGTATATATATATATATATATGTATATGCATATATATATATATATGTATATGTATATGTAAACATAAGCGAGCCAGGGACTAGGAATGAGATTTGAATGCGCATACATTATATATAGATGTCATATATTGTTGTGCAAATGGATCTTCTTTATCACTTTTTGTGTCACTTTATAAGATTTTGACACGTGTACAGTCACTTATTCCTTAGGGCTCATTTGGTTGGCAGGAAAGTAATGTTTAATAGGAATGTGATTCTTGGGATTTTAATTTTGACGAACATAAATATTTTTTCTAATCATCTTATTCCTAGGAATTTAATTGTGATGAATCTGAATACTTACCCTGTGTTATGACAGATTATTTAAAAATTTAGTATGATTCTTATTTTATTATTTGGTTTAAATTATTGAACAAAATAATATTATTTGAATTCTATTTATATGTTATACTTATACATAACCATTTATATAATTTTATTTTAAATCATATCATGAAACCTAATTATATATTTTTACCTTATAATAAATATTTTAATATTATGTTTTATATTTTCATCATTGTAAAAATTATCATTTTTAATTTAATTAAATAATTAAGCTATTAACTACAACTTACAAAAAAGCGTTAAAAAAAAAATTTCTTTATTAATATTATTAAAAAAGAATAGTTGATTAAATACATGAAAAATAAATTTACAAATTAATATTAATAAAAATAGCTATAATTTATTAAACAATAAGTATTGAAAATATAAAATTTATGAAAGTTAATTAAGTAAAAATATGAAAGAAAAAGTCTAAAGTAATATAAAATCAATTTTGAGTTTTTTTTTAAAAAAAATATATAAAACCCCTATAATGTTAATAATTTTAATAATAAAAAAAATAACATACCATCCATCTATTTAACTCTTTTTATATTGAATTACCTTTTTAAAGTCAATATAAAGACATTTAAAAACTACTAAAATTTTAATTTCAATTAAGTAGTAAATTCAATAAAAAAATATCTAACTGAAAAAAATAAAATTATTTGACCAAATGAATTAGAATTTAGCATAAGAAACATATGAAAATCAAAATATAAATAATAAACATAAAGAAAGAGCCACATAGTCAAAATCCTCAAGAGAGGAATCAGAATACCAACTTTTAAAGAGGATTCATAATCTTGAAATCTTGCAGTTATTTGCATTGGTTCAGGATTATGGATGAAACAAATTTAGGAATTTAATAATTAGAAAAATGATTAATTTCCCAGTTTGAAACAAACACAGGAATCTTAAAATTAGGAATAAGAATACTTTCTCAATCCAAATTCTTTGCCAACTAAACGAGCTCTTAGTGTTCACTAATAACTTGGTTATGATTTTAGTTTAATTTTTAAAAATTAGATAATTAACTAAAAGAACACTTGTCACATTTATACACAGTAATACACTGAATGATACAAAATATCCGAAGTCTATTGTTGTTGAACATGCAAGAATATACTTATTATTGTCTATTGAGAATACCAATTAAGAAAAACATGAACAAAATTAAGATGTTTAATCAAATAAGAAATGGCGGCCAGGATTAAAAAAATTTCTCAATCAATATTAATAATATTAACTATTAACTGAAAAAAATGATAATCTTGATATGATAAATAAAGCATGTGATGCAAAGTTTCATGTTTTTGTACCAAAAAGTAAAGGAAAAAAGTTTTCTGTTTCAATTTCAATCGACGATAAAGAAATGAATACACAAAAATAAAAGCAATGAGAAAAGTTTCCTATGGTTCTAATGCACATAATATTTCTTTAAAATGGTCAAATTTCATTGTTTCATTAATTTGTTTGATTTATCTGTGAAAAGCAATTAAATATATGTATGTATTGCTTTGATGCTAATCATTTGTTGTACTTCTTATTTGATGCTAATCAGCATTTGTATTTCGTTTTACAAAACCAATAGAAACATATCCATTTCTTGGCCCTCGGAAAAAGCTCTCGCCCCTTTCGCCATTTCTTTCCTTTTTTAGAAGTTGTTTGCTAGGTTCCCATAGATGCCCTTCAGTCGAGGGCTGAAGGGCTACCGTCAAAAAGACCGCCCCCGCCGAATTTCTCCCAGAAATCCTTTGCCAAGATTTTCACCAAGTCTCCTCAGCCGCTGGTAGATATTCCGCTCTCGTCACACAAGGGCGAGGTTGCAATCAAACTTTCGTCTTCGGATATTGATCGTCTTGCTATCCCTTTCAAGTTTGCTCTGGTTGGTAAATTCTCATACGGACGTCCTTCCCTGGAAGAAACGAGGAAAGCGTTCTCAAAATTGGATCTCAAAGGCACAATTGGGGTTGGGCTGATTGATTATAGGCACGTCCTCCTGAGGTTCCATAACGAGGAAGATTTTAATCGAATATGGACTCGTGGGATTTGGCAGCTTGGAAAATTCCCTATGAGGGTGTTTAAGTGGTCTCCTTCTTTCCATACTTCCAAGGTGACATCGGTAGTTCTGGTCTGGTTTGAATTGCCAAACTTACCTTTCCATTTGGTTGATAAAAGCGTCCTATTCTCAATGATGAAGGCTGTGGGCATTCCTTTATCGATAGATTCTGCAACCCTTAACTTGTCAAGACCAAGAGTGGCTAGGGTTAATGTGGAGATTGATTTGTTGGGAGATATACCATGTAGAATCTGGATTGAACATGGTGATGACGGAGAAGGTTTTTGGCAGTGCATTATTTTTTAGAAGCTGCCTGCTTACTGTTGTACGTGTTTTCAGCATGGTCATACACATGATGGCTGTCATATGAATGAACAAAGGACCCAGAAGCAATGGAAGTTGAAATCTGATGATAGGGGAAAGGTGATAAGTCGGTCTTGTACCGACTTAAGTGCGTTACTTTCTTATTCTTTTGCTTGAAATGATTGATGAATTGATGCTTGGTTACATGACTTTGTGTGAATATCGACTACAAACTGGAAGTTGTGGAGATTGACTAAGTGTTGTGAAAATATGTAGCAATTGTTCATGAACATCCATTCACGCACTTAACCGTGTTGGCTTCCAAACCTCAAGCATTCATGGAGGTCTCAATCATTGAGACCTCAACACCTTCATGGAGGTCTCAAATCATTGAGACCTCAACATTGCACATGAAGGCCGCACACCTCACACAATTTGCAAGTCCACAATTCACTATGCACAAGTCCATGATTTGCAAGTCCACACTTCACTATTCACAAGTCACAAGTCACAAGTCATGCAAGTCCCAGCACACAACTCACACTCACATAAGCTCACCTACTTCACAAGTCCACACACTAACACACAACACCTGCACACACTCACACTTGCACTTCACCACACTTACACACACCTCACAACACACGGCGGGCGCCATAGGCGCCTGCCATGCACACACTTTACACGGTGCTGGCGCCATACGCACACACACAATGGTGCGCCCTTTCACTTGCACACGAGCACTTTTTGCATTTTTATTCATGCATTTGTCTTGTATATATTCTGCATACCCACTTGCACACCTGCACCATACACTTAACTCTGTCTCCACATTTGCACTTAGCACACACTAGCTTTGGCTCACACAAGCACAGATGACACATCTCCCTCATGGGCACCAAATGTTTGATATTTTGCATTGAGAATTCTTGGTCATTAAGTTTAGTGCTATACACGTGTCTTCACCTCAGCTTTGATTAATATTTGCAGGCACGTGTCGGCATCTCCGTAAAGGAAGGAAAGTTCCAGGAACCTCACTAGGCCGAGACATCTGGGCAAAAGTATAAAAGGAAGAGAGGAGGCCAAGAGAAGGGCATCGAGGCAATCGATCACAACATGAACTAATTGTGAACATAGCTTATGTGAGTCTTAGGTCCTGTACACTTTGCTGGTTTTAGCTGTGCGGTACCCACTGACAGTTAACACCAATTATAGGAAAGGTCTAAGAGTGTTCTTTTAGAATAGGGATCTGGGAGAGTCTGACTCGTGCCAAGGACTTGCCCTACCAAGGGAAGTTCGGGGAGTATTGTGAGTCTGGGTTGTGAGAACTACCAAGTTGATCAATCCCAGTTCACTAGCAGTAAAAGTCCCCTCACATTTGTTTACACAAGTCGATGATTTTAGGGAGAGATCGGTACACGTTGAAATCCCTCAAGGCAGTGCTTACATACTAACCTTGCATCCATTCTTAACTTGCATTCATTCATAGTGGCTTTCATCTATCTTGTTGTCTTCATTTCATTTCATGTTTATGTATTGTTGAGTGAACAAACTGGTCTCCAAACAACCAAACCTTCCCTGTGGATACGATCCCACTCGCCACATCTACATTATTTGAGTGAGTTTGGGTAAAATTGGGAGCCAACGACAGCTCACACCACAAGGATAAGGCCCCTCTCCCTTTGCCTTTGTCACATTGTTTTTCACAAATACAAACCGACAAGCCCCAGCTTTTCAGACCCAAGCTCTTCAAAGGGAGCTCCAAGTTTTCAGATCTTTTGCTGCCTCAAGATCTAGCTTTTCAGATCTTCTAAGAAAGCCTCAATTACATACGAGAGCTCTAAGCTACGAATCGAGCGGGCACGATCTTCAGCTCAAAGGCGCGGTCTTTATATAAATAGATTTCAAAAGGACTAGTTTAGGGACATTCAAAAGATTTCAAAGGCACGTTTTTTAGCTCCAAGGACGACAACTATCAGATTTCAAACGATGCTTCAAAACACTATTTTAGGGACTTTCTATAAAGGTCAAATCAGACTATCTCAGCTGGGCACAATATCCACTTTGAGCTTCAAAGGCACGGTCTTAGCTGCTGAGCTTCATCGGACATCCTCCTTCCAGTTGATACCGACTAGCTACTGTAGCTCGTCGATAACTGAGGAAAGGTCAGACGAGTAATAGGTAAGTGGGTTATTTGGCCCCTGACTGCTGATGTTGATGTCAGCTTGGCTATTTTTCTGAATCTTTTGAACTGTTGACAACCAACATGAAAAATCTATTTTGCATGTTAAGGAATGATGAGATGCAGAGACTCTGTGGAGCCTTTGTTTTGCATTGAATCTGTTGATGCACTGAATGTTGTGTTTGGTCCATTTGGAATTTAATCGAAGTGGATTTACAAGCTTTTGAACTTTCAATGGAATCCGACTGGTAATCTGGCGTATTGTGGCTTAACTGGTATTGAATTCTTTGGTTGTACATTTGTTTTGAATGGTAAAGAATGGATGGAGCATCACTTGATTTACGCACACTGGACTTTGGATTTTGATGTTGACCTTGAATCCTGTTTTTGATAATGGAAGCTGATGATCTATAGGGCTCAAGCCACATAGAACCACGATAGCTTCGCTATTTCTATTTCGTAGTCTTTATAGGCTCTGTTGGGGACGAATGGTACTTAGAACATACCTCCCATGTGTTAGTTGTTGCTGGTCCTATAATATTTTGAGGTAAAGCATTTACAAGGCTAGAGCGATTAGGATGGCTGCACTGTTAGATAGTTTGGGGAAATGAGGGAAGAACTAAGGCAACTTTTGTTTGTTACTTACAGAGACATCTATCGGAGAGAGGCTATATAAAGAATTGCTCTTTGTTATTGTATCGAAGAAGGATTGCTTTGGGACAGAACTTAGGAACCTGGATAGTGGGATGAGTACTAATTGAAGCCAGTGGCTGAATCTAGAGATTGGTAATTTGGTTGTAGTGATGTATATGTGCTAGAGCTATAGCGTTACTTCTCTTCTGCCCCTATTATTTGCAAAGATGGAAAATGTGAAGGGGTAGAATGATTGATGAGCTGGACTGCTTTGTTGCATAGTTACTGGATGTGGAGGTCATTGGTCCTAGGCTTCTTAGGGTAGAAGCGAGAGGCAACTTGATGAGAATATAGGTAACCTCAAGGAGAATGTAGGAGAATGTCATCATGAATTGAGGCATTGGAGAACCAAAGGGATAAGAGTAGCCATACATATACATTCATTGATTGAAGATGTTTTTGAGTGTGAATTAGTTCGTGAAGTTCGTGACAAGGTTGCAGCGTTTATTTCATGTTTGGAAGCATCACAAATGGAGCACAATGTTGTTGTGTATCAAAATGGAGCATTGGGAGCAAGAAGTGTTGAACAAGATGGACAAAGAGCTTAAAAAGCTCCACGTCGCTACGTCCATGGAGTTCCACGTCGCGACGTGGAGAAATCGCAAACATGAAGTCTGAAGAAATCGCCAGCGTCGCGACCATAGATGTCGCGACGTTCACCGACGTCGCGACGTAACTCTCTGGAAATTGCAGATTGAAAAAAAAATTCGACATTTAATTGGGACATAAATCCCCACGTCGCGATGTGGAGACACCGACGTCGCGACGTGCGGTGAAACAGTTTTACGAATTTTTAGCCTATTTTTCTATTTCAAATTTTAATTACCGTTAATTGTTTTTAGGGTTGTAAGCCTATAAAAGGCAACCTTTGTGTACGTTTTTAGGGAGATGAGACTTTGGATATTTTGAAATTTTGTGAGTTTTGTTTAAAACTTTCTTTGTTTCTTTGTGAAGAACAACCGATTCTATTTCAATCAAGGGTGTTGATTGGCTTGGAATTTTGATAACAAAGGTTCTAAGGGCAAGTCTTCTTAGGGTGTTTGTTCCTAACAATTGATAGGTATGTTTTTGATTCATTTATTGAATTAGGGGCTGTCTCCTTATGTGTTCTTGTTTCTAATTCAAATTATTCCTCAATTGATCTTGGGTTTACGCTCCTAAAATTCATTCGGGTCTAGGATCGTATCAGTTTGGTATCAAAGCCAATTTGGGGAATTTATCATCAAAGAATTGCGTCTTTGAATTGTTTTCTTGTGAACTTGATATATTTTGTCATTTTTGCATTGTTGAATTCCATTGTTTGATAGATTGTGGCCAATTGAAGAACAAAAAAAAAAGTGCAGAAACGTTAAAAAATAACTGCAGAACAAAAAAAAAGTGCAGAACGTTTAAAAAAAATGGGGGGCCAATTTGAGTTTTGATTCTTAAGTTTTAGTTTGAGTATTTCAAGGTAACATTCTCACCTTGTTCCCTTAGCAAATTTGTGGCATTTGTTGAATTGCAAAAGTGTGCAGAAATTTCTTTTCAATACATATCTATAGAAATTGTTGCACTAAGTCAAATTGGATTATTGCATAGTTCTTGTTTGTTTTGGAAAATTAATTGAGTCTTGAAATCTTATGTCATCTTGTTGAACTTGTGGTATTGGGTAACATTTTGATTCTTGTTGCCTACTTTTCATTCCATTGTTCAAGAGTTTTTGTACTCATTCCTGTTCCTTAGAGTCTTTTATATTTCTTTCAACGTTCTTAGTCAATTGAATTCTTGGTTGGTGTATGAGTGGTTTGTTCAACCCAAAGAACTTGTAAAGGAAGTTGAGAGAGAGTTTCAATCTTTGAGTGATACACGAGTGTGAGTGTAAACACTAAGGGAGTGGTGAGGATATGTCAAATTTGTTTATATCACTAACCTTTTTGGTGTAGACATTCAAAATGAGTTCTACTACGCGAATAACAGATAGAGCTGAACTGGATATTGTTAAAAAGGAGTATGAAGAGCTTTCTAAAGCTTTCTCCAAGATGATAGACCAACTCAAGTACACATCAACTTGCCATTCAGTTGGAGAGTTCAAGGAAAATTCCATTGACTCTATGGTAGAATCTAAAAGAGATGTCTTGTCGGCAAATCATGATTCTCATGAATTTCACAAAGAAGATTTGATGCCAAAGGACTTAGTTAAGGGTATTGAGGGAAAAGAAAGAATTGAAAGCGAGAAAACTTGTGGGAAAAGTGGAGAGACAAAAGAAAATTCATTGAGAAAAGGGGAGGAGAAGCAAGGGTGTGATTGTACAAAAGTTAATGACATTCAAAAGGAGAGTAGTGAAGAAAAAGAAGAAGATTGCGATTTTGATAAAAAGAAAATGAGTGTTTATGCAAGAGAAAGAGATGAGGAAGAAAATTTGAGTGACCTTGATTGTGTGAATTTCTCAAACACTCTTCATAATGTGTTTCCTTGTGTATTTGTAAATTCTCTTTTGCAGGTTTGTAGAGGTACTCCAAATAATAACCCACCTCAAGGGTTAACTTTTTAAATGGACAAGTTATGCTATAAAGGTCTTGCATTGAATTTCTATAATATAGGCAATGTTCTACCAATTGGGAAATATGAAATGATAAGTGATTCTTCACAAATCTTAACAAATTTTGATTATAATTTGTTGAAATATTTGGTTGAATATTCTTCAATTAATAGTTTTGGTATGCAATCTACTGTCATGTTTGGTAGTTTAAGAGATTCTGGTCGCCATATACAATCCAAAATACTTATTGATGTTTTGGCATGGAGTCACAATCATTCCTGTGAACAAGTTGTTTTAGCAAACCTTCAATGTTTTCTCTTGAGCTTAATAGATGATGCTTACATGTATAATTGTTTTGTTCAGAAGCATGATACTTTTATTCAAAACTGTTCAATTAGCATTGATATGAGAAGGTTGATTTTGATTTCTTATATGTTTTGTGGCATGAATGACACATACCTTGATGATTTTCTTAAAGGATTTTATGTTTGTGGAATAGTTGATAAAGCTGTCCAACAAGGAAATTTTGTGGATGAATTTGTTATAGTGAATTACAATTTATTGTTGCATAACACACGTAACGTTTCCTTGGGTATAGTGTTTTGTTATATTTTGCAGGGTATGATAATTTGTTGGCCTAGGAGGTTACAATTTCTAATGCAATTGAGTTTTGCCAAGATGGAGTTCAAAGTAGAGGTTTTTGATCCAGGTATCTTTAAGAAGGCACAAGATTCAAGGTCGAATCTTCTTGAGGAGGGGAGGAATGATGAGAATATGGGTAACCTCAAGGAGAATGTAGGAGAATGTCATCATGAATTGAGGCATTGGAGAACCAAAGGGATAAGAGTAGCCATACATATACATTCATTGATTGAAGATGTTTTTGAGCGTGAATTAGTTCGTGAAGTTCGTGACAAGGTTGCAGCGTTTATTTCATGTTTGGAAGCATCACAAATGGAGCACAATGTTGTTGTGTATCGAAATGGAGCATTGGGAGCAAGAAGTGTTGAACAAGATGGACAAAGAGCTTAAAAAGCTCCACGTCGCGACGTCTATGGAGTTCCACGTCGCGATATGGAGAAATCGCAAACATGAAGTCTGAAGAAATCGCCAGCGTCGCGACATGCGACCATAGACGTCGCGACGTTCACCAACATCGTGACTTCCAGGCCCTCCACATCGCGACGTAACTCTCTGGAAATTGCATATTGAAAAAAAATTCGACATTTAATTGGGACATAAATCCCCACGTAACGTGGAGACACCGACGTCGCGACGTCGGTGAAACAGTTTTACGAATTTTTAGCCTATTTTTCTATTTCAAATTTTAATTACCGTTAATTTTTTTAGGGTTGTAAGCCTATAAAAGGCAACCTTTGTGTACGTTTTTAGGGAGATGAGACTTTGGATATTTTGAAATTTTGTGAGTTTTGTTTAAAACTTTCTTTGTTTCTTTGTGAAGAACAACCGATTCTATTTCAATCAAGGGTGTTGATTGGCTTGGAATTTTGATAACAAAGGTTCTAAGGGCAAGTCTTCTTAGGGTGTTTGTTCCTAACAATTGATAGGTACGTTTTTGATTCATTTATTGAATTGGGGGCTGCCTCCTTATGTGTTCTTGTTTCTAATTCAAATTATTCCTCAATTGATCTTGGGTTTATGCTCCTAAAATTCATTCGGGTCTAGGATCGTATCACAACTACTTTCCTTTTCTTATCTTTTGGAAAGATGGACAATGGCGAAGGAGAAACTAGTATTGTCCTAGTAGTGTTTGACTTGAGAAAGCCCTGGATTTGAGAGCACGAGTGTGGCTTGTGTGGGCACGAATGGATGTAATGGCGAACATTGGATAGACTCGAAACGAGGTCCATGAGTACCCAGTGTGTTTTTCATTCATGTACTTTGTAAATCACTCATATACTTGGCAAGATACTTTGGTCTTGCCGTCTTTTGGTGGATTTCATTTGCTAAGTAGAACCTGGTCTTTGGTTACCTTTTTGGAGCTGCGCTAACATTGTAAAGTAATATTGGCTCCACATCATTTACTACATTCATGTACGATGCATTGGATTGTGGATTGGAGATAGAAAGTTATACTCTAGTTTCTAGAGTAGACATTTTCTGTATTCCACTTTAGTCATTTAATTTTTATATCATGTAATGGAGTAGTACTCCAAATTTTCATTTTCTTGGTTTAAATTGTAACGGTGTGACGGGTATATCCGGCATCGCATTTTACTTATTGTGATATATAGATCACAGTTTAATTTAAAATATATATCTATATTCAACTCGTTTGTTCTATTGGCATTAGCTTATGTAAAAATGTACTAAAAAAAATGCATATGATGAGATGCTCTCCAAGTTTTCCAGTACTCTTGTCTTCCTCATTGTTCCTTCTTCTATATATGCTCTTTCTACTTTATTCTGGATAGAAGTTCTTTGAGGACATGTGAGCTACATTGATTGTGCATCATGCCAATTCAAGTGAATCCACAACTCCATATATAAATAATCAGGTAGGATATAAAATGTTTCTCGATGTACGTCTGAATCACTAGCAAATTAAACACAAACTGATTACACTAGTGCGTAGTGGCTTCCATGTGCTGAAACAAACACAGACTGACATTAATCTTTTTAGTTTTATTTTATATTGACTAGATTCCTGATCAACTACTAAAGCAGCATATACATGTGTTGAGTACCAAAGTTTCTGAATGGTAATTAAAGATAGTAGTGTAAGAAAATGGTGAAAAAAGTTTCAATGATCTTATCATTTATTTCCTGTTTTTTCCTTCTAATTCTATCATCACATTCAAGCTTGATTCCTGACAGTTTCACTCATTGCCTCAATGATCATAAATTTTCATCAAACATCTCCACTCTGAGTGTAATGTATGGCACTACCAATTCTTCCTATCAATCTATCTTGGAATCTACTATTTCAAATCTTAGATTCTTGACACCCTCCACACCAAAACCTGTGGCCATAATCACTCCTCTAGTTTTCTCCCATGTCCAAGCTGCAGTTATATGTTGCAAACAAAATGGATTACAGATTAGAATCCGAAGTGGTGGCCATGACTTTGAGGGTTTGTCATACAGATCTCAAGTTCAATTTGTTATACTTGACCTTAGAAATCTGAGATCAATTAGCATTGACATTGAAGACAATACTGCTTGGGTTGAGTCTGGTGCAACGATCGGGGAATTATACTATTTGATTGCTGAGAGAAGTCCCATTCATGGCTTTCCAGCGGGGATAGTTCCAGGTGTTGGCATTGGTGGACACTTCAGTGGCGGTGGAGTTGGCAACCTTGTCAGAAAGCATGGGTTAGCTGCTGATAATGTCATTGATGCACTTATGGTTGATGCTAATGGTCGAATTCTGGATAAGGAATCGATGGGAAGTGATATTTTCTGGGCTATTAGAGGAGGTTGAGGAGCAAGTTTTGGGGTCATACTTGCCTGGAAAATCAAGCTGGTCCATGTTCCACCTGTAGTCACAGTATTTAAATTAATCAAGACTGTTGAGGAAGGTGCCGTAGAACTTGTACACAAATGGCAGTACATAGGACCCAAGCTGAAAG
This sequence comes from Ophiorrhiza pumila, assembly GCA_016586305.1. Lineage (NCBI taxonomy): Eukaryota > Viridiplantae > Streptophyta > Magnoliopsida > Gentianales > Rubiaceae > Ophiorrhiza > Ophiorrhiza pumila. Next base: position 22,833,366 of record BLIW01000003.1, on the reverse strand, counting down.
AAGATCTGACCATAAGTGTAATAGTACAGTGATTCGGAGCAAAGAGGACTTTACAAGCAATATTTAGCTCATTGCTCCTTGGTAGAGTTGATAAACTCCTCAACGTAATGGAAGAAAGCTTTCCAGAGCTTCAATTGAGAAGAGAAGATTGCATTGAGATGAGTTGGATTGAATCTGTCCTTCATGCAACTGAATATCCAGGTGAGCATACTATAGATGTTTTAAAGAATAGATCATACGGTTTTCCCAAGTCTTATCTCAAAATTAAGTCAGACTTGGTTCACCATCCTCTGCCTCATGACGCCCTGGTAGAGTTATGGAAAAGGGTTGAAGACATAGATTTTCCAAGAATACACATCCAGCCTTACCGCGGAATAATGGATAGGATATCAAAATCAGAAATTCCATTTCCACACAGGAAAGGAGTTCTGTATGAAATCCTGTACATAGCATTATGGATGGAATTAGACAAGCACAGTGAATCTTCTGAAAACCACATCAAGCATATTAGAGGTTTGTATGAGTTCATGACTCCTTATGTGCCAAATAATCCAAGAGCTGCTTATTTGAATTCCAGAGATCTTGATTTAGGTACAAATGATCATGTTTCTGGCACTACTACATATACTAAAGCTAAGGAATGGGGATCAAAGTATTTCAAGAATAATTTTAAGGAGCTGGCAAATGTTAAAGGGAACGTTGATCCAGACAATTTTTTCTATCATGAGCAAAGCATTCCACCACTTGTTTCCCATAGAGAAAGAAATTGTAGAAGAGGGAATGTGATTTCCTTCCAGGGATCTACGCCCTTTTGAAGTTCTTTATTTAAGACACATTTGTGATTTTATTTACCTATGAAAACATGTCTACTTATGTAAGAATCACTACTACAAAATAGCCTTTTTAAACCGCCCTTTTTAATGCGGTTAAACATAATCCGCTGTAATTTATAAAATCGCGGTGGCATTATCGTAATATTAAACAAGAATTTAGACTTTTTACACCTGTTATTCTTTTTAATCGGTGTAGAAAGTTTTTTTTTACACCGGTTAAAGAATAACCGGTGTAGAAAGATGTTTTTACACCGGTTATTCTTTTAACCGGTGTAAAAGAATTTTTTTTTTTAACAAAACAATTTTTTTTTTACACCGGTTAAAGAATAACCGGTGTAAAAACATCTTTCTACACCGGTTATTCTTTTAACCGGTGTAAAAGAATTTTTTTTTACAAAAGAATTTTTGTTTTTTACACCGGTTATTCTTTTAACCGGTGTAAAAGAATTTAGCCTTTTTACAAATTGACACACTTTAAATGATTAAATTTTACTTTACAAACAAGCAAAAATAAAGAACCCATATCATAATTTTATTGAATGTTAATACAAATTCACTCTTTTTTTTATTCAATTTGTTCAGTTCATAATATCGAATTTTTGTATATCCTAATTCTAGATTATTCAACTAAGTTGATGGATTTATATTATCTATAATTTTAAAGGATTGTATTTATCTATAACATGTTCATGATTTGTAAATGATCATAACGGCGAAAAAGAGTATGGGGATATAATCAGAATCGAAATAATCTCAACAAAGATTAAGATAAGATTAAAAACTTTATTTCTTAAAAAAAAAAAATTTCTACGTGCAAGTTGTTAAGCAGCAAAATTCATATTTGAAAAAGATATTTTAAAAAACTGGAATAGTGCACTTTTTACACATCTTTTTCAGACTTTCTAGTACTGTTGCACTTCAACCGTGTTAGAAAAGTGAAAAATTTCAGTTTTCTAACACGGTTAAGAGTTTAACCGTTCTAGAAAACTGAAATTCTAAATTATTTAGTACGGTTAGCGTGTAACCGTGTTAAAAAACTGGAATTTTTTTCCCTTTCTAAATTATTTCTTCCCTTCTACTTCTGTCCTTTCTCTTCCTTTATAAACATCCCAATGTTTCCTTCTCATCTGAGTTTAGAAATTCTCTTTAAACTTTGTTTCATGCTTGTGGGTCTTTCAAAGCTCTGAAATTTTGGTGTAAAGAAACAAGTAATGTGCTTGTACCTTCTTGTTCTCTTCATTTCTCATGTTTTTTGTTTTTGTTTTTGGGAAATAATGTAGAACCAGAAAGTGGAAAAGCTCCAACAGGAAGAAAAACAAAGTGGAAAATGAAAGCTATCAAAGAAGAAATATTGCCTTGTTCATCTACTTATGCTATTCCTAAGGTTAGTACTAACACTGATTTGTTTGCATACTTTTTCATTGTTTTTTGTTCAGTTTTAAACATTTTTCTTCTGGGATTTGCAGTTAAGGCATGAAGTGAGCTTGTGCAGAGTTTATGTTATATCGGGCAGTTTTCAAGCATTTGATCGAAGGCCAGTAATAGGGGTGGTAGAGACTTCGAGGGAGAAAATGACTTTTGAATTTTCCCACCTCCAAGATGAATTTTCCCAGAGTTTATGTTAAATTTTGCACTTACCTTTCTCCAAATGAATTTTCCCACCTCCAATATAATTTGAAATACTGTATGACGATGTATATGAGACTTGAGACTATTCGGTTGTGATCGCCAAGGTTTGAAATCGGGATTTCATGTATGATTGTGGATGGCTATTCTACAGCATCTTCAAGTGAGGAAGATGATGAATAGTAACTGGGTTTGAAATTTAAAAATCTTTCTAGACAAAAATGGTTCCCCAAATCTGGTTGTAAAAAAAGATACAATTTTTTTATTATAAAAACGGTGGAAAAAGTGTTATCTTTTTTACAACGGTTCAATACAAATCGTTGTAAAAAAACACTATTAAGAACGGTTTCTTAACCGTTTTAAAAAAGTAGGACTTTCTAGAAAGCCCATATCTAAAACGGTTTGGAAAATCAAAAACCCGTTTTAAATAATTAATAATAACCGTTTTAGAAAGTGATTTCTGTAGTAGTGAATTCATTATTACTAACGAAAATAATTTGAGACTTACATACTGCCATAATTGTTAAAGTGATAAACTTGAATCAAACATCTGTATGAAACTTAGGAGTCACTTGGTTCGCATTCCTCAATCGGAATATTAATGGGAATAATTAATCCCAACATCACTATAGGTTTTACTATTAACCCCATCATATTTGGTTGAAGAGTGGAATGAGTTTCATTTTTATCACAAGTATTTGGTTTACTTTGCTTTGGTAATAGGTTTCAAATTTTTATTTTTAAAATATTTAAAGTAAAAAATTAATATTCATAATATGCAAATAATAATAATATTTTCACACACTCGAATTCCAAAAAAATATGCATAGTGTGTGTAAAATATTGTGTAATGTGTGAAATATCTATAGTGTGTGTAAAATTTGTGTAGTGTGAAAATTTGTGTATGTAAAATATGTGTAAATGTGTAATATGCAAAAATATAGATAACGTGTGTAAAATATGTTTAAATGTATAATATAAGAAAATACATGTAGTAATAAGTGATTGATTAAGAGGTTAATCAAAATTGATAGTAGAAAAATTAGTGGGTTTTGATAAATAGGTGATTTGGAGTTTATCAAAGTGATTGAATCATAATGATAGTAGTTAACCAAAGCATATCTAATATAATGATTAAATGATAGTACTTAACAATCAAAATGCCAAATATAACAAATCGCATATCACATATCATGTATGCGATGGTCCCACAATAATTTTAGCATAATACTTTTGGATCATTCCACTTATTACCACTTAGTTTTGAGTTTATTGTATAAAGTTTCTAACATGTATCAAAGTTTCAGGTTTAAACTTTGCAAACACGACTCTTATTAATTTGAATTGGAGACATTATTCTCGTTAATTTGAACTGATATATTGTGAGAATTGATTGGATTTAAAATTTGAAATATGATATATCTTGCTATAATTGATTTGATCCAGCATTTTGAATCTCGTTAATTTGAACCTATAGGATTTAATGAGACTGGCATCGAATTAGGATTGTTTATGTTTGGCATTTTGATTCTCGATAATTTGAACTTGATGGCATTTGACCAGGATTGAATAGGGACTAGCGCCTGATTGAAATTTAATGACATTTGATGTTAAAAAATTATTAGTGACAAAATGCTACTTCTTCTTTTAATTTTGAATTACCTTGCCCAAATATATGAATCATTTATGTTGTTTTTTAGGAACGGTGAATTGTTCATGTGAGCAACGAACATTGATTGTGTATCAAGTCAAACGATTCGTTGGGTTAGCAGATATATTCAAACCAGTAATACACAAGAAAAAGTTAGAAATAAGAGGACCTCTCCTTACATTGTCGATTCTATTTACAAAGTTTCAGAAATTAAATTAGGAATATTTCCACCTTTACAAATTTGTGGTTTCAATAGTTTTTGAATTGTACATGTCACCAACAAACATTGATTGTGTATAAAGTCAAACCATTTTAATAGAATTAAAGTTAAGGGCTAGAATGATTTTAATAGGAAATATTATATTTCCAGTCACATATATAAACTGTAAATTAATTTGTATGATCATTAATTAAGTTCAAATTAACCTGGAAGCATGGCGGCTACAAATGAAGATTTTTTTTTTTTGGTCAAAAGCGATATTTTACAAATGAAGATTAATGGACAAAATTATTAAAACTATCGGTAACTCTTTAATTAAGTTTGGTAGCATAGATAAAAAGACATCCATCTCTCCAAATTTACAGCTAGAACTATATATCAACAAGCAGATAAAAGTCAACCATTTTTTTTAATCGCTAATTAATATAACATCATTTGCCCGATGGAAAGCTAACCTTGGAGAGAAAAGCTAGATACATTGAAAATATTTTATTTTTATAACAATTAGAAAATAAGTAATATTATACATGAAGGAATTAATTAAGGAACATAAATAAATCTAGCTAATATTTCAAGAAAAAAAAAACTTGTAAAATCATGTTCCAAATTGTGAAAATCATGTCTTATTAGATATCAGAAGAGCATTCTTGAGTGAATATTTCATGTTTTTCTCTGCATGAAAAAAGAGGTGGGACACTTTGCTCGTGATGGAAGAAATTGTGTGGATCAACCTCACCTTTCACTAGTGCCAGCCTCTTAAAATTATTCTTGAAGTACCTTGATCCCCATATCTCAGCTTCAGAATAAGTACTAATATTGGTGCCAAGATCATCAATATTGGTGCCTAAATAAAGATTTTGGCATTCAAAATAGCACATCTTGGCCATTTTGAGACAAAAGGAGTCATGAATTCATATAACCCTCTTAGCCAATTCATGTACTTGTCTGATGAAGATTGACCATAATTTTTGTTTTCCTTCCATGACACTATATACAATATCTCATATAATACACCTTTTCTATGTGGAAATGGAGTTTCTGATTTCGATATCTCGTTCATTCTTCCTCCGTAAGGATGTAATACAATATGTATCCTGGGGGATCAGATGGAGATTTTAAGAAGATCATGACTTTTGATGAATTTTGGGGACGTATATTACGTGTACTTGCCATTTGAATATTTGAGATTATGAGGTATTTACATGGCATTTTGCTTAGATAGAATTGATGGAATTGGATGCATTTTGTTGTTTATGTGAGTATTTTGTTAAGATTTTTAGGTTAGGTTTTTGTTTTAGGGTTTTGTTGTGTTTAGTTTAGTTTTGTTCGGGGACGAACAAAGGTTCAGTGTGGGGAAAATTGATAAGGTGAATTTATTCACCTTTTATTTAGTGTTTTACACTTAATTCGTTGGTCGTTCTTGTTCTATTTGATTCGTTTTAGTGTTTTATTTGTAGGTTTGTTGACCATGGAGCATGCTTGGAGGAGAAAAGTCATATGAGAGCCAAATCAGATGCAAAGTGGAGGAAAAATTGAAGAAAGTTCGTGATAAGAGTGAAGATCTGCTCCACGTCGCGAAGTGAGTGGAAGTCGCGACGCGTGCATTTGCACGTCCCGACGTGGAGAAATGGGAATTAAATTATTTTCTGGGAAATTTTGGTGATTTTTGGAACAAATTGGCAGTAAGCCACGTCGCGACGTTGGGACCCTCCCACGTCGCAACGTCAGGACCCTCCCACGTCGCGACGTGGGTAGACGTCACGACATGTGACCATGCACGTCACGACATCGGTGATCGCGTGCAATTTCGAGTTATTTTTGAAAATTTGCGTTTTTGGCCCACTTTGAGATTTCGTGTCCGACAAGACTTTTGTGTAGGACTTATTTGAAAATATCTTTATAGAATCTCTATAAATAGGGCTAGGTTTTCAGATTTTGAATGTGTGACAATTTTGAGAGCATTAAGCAAGGGTTTTTCTTTGTAATAGTTAGGGTTTTATTATTTTGGCTATCTACGGAGAATTGTAGCTGTACGGATTGGGAACATCATTAATTATTGAATTTATTCATTTAGAGATAAAGATTACTTCTAATGATTCACAATTCAAGGTGTTATCTTTAATTTTAATTTATGTTTAAATGAGTGCATGCATTATAAGTCATTTTTTAATGTATTTATATCCTAACAGTGACAAGATAGGTAAATTTAATGTAGTTTTAAATAATGTAACTATTCATTATTCTAGCTTTTGTACATTTTTATATTTCATATATAGTTTAGCACTTTAGATATTCTTTTGTATTTAATGTTTCATTCTCTATTTTCATTATATGAATTCACAACATATGTATTTAATTAAAACTCTATTAAATAATTAGTAAATTATCTTTTTGAAAGGCGAATAATCGAGAAGGAGAAACTAGCTTGTCTTGGTAGTGTTTGACCTAAGAGGTTCTCCTGGGCTCGAGAGCATGAGTTTGGCTTTTGTGGGCAAGAATGGATGCAATGGTGGACTTGGGATAATCTGGAAACGCGACGTCGGTGATCGCGTGCAATTTCGAGTTATTTTTGAAAATTTGCGTTTTTGGCCCACTTTGAGATTTCGTGTCCGACAAGGTTTTTGTGTAGGACTTATTTGAAAATATCTTTATAGAATCTCTATAAATAGGGCTAGGTTTTCAGATTTTGAATGTGTGACAATTTTGAGAGCATTAAGCAAGGGTTTTTCTTTGTAATAGTTAGGGTTTTATTATTTTGGCTATCTACGGAGAATTGTAGCTGTACGGATTGGGAACATCATTAATTATTGAATTTATTCATTTAGAGATAAAGATTTCTTCTAATGATTCACAATTCAAGGTGTTATCTTTAATTTTAATTTATGTTTAAATGAGTGCATGCATTATAAGTCATTTTTTAATGTATTTATATCTTAACAGTGACAAGATAGGTAAATTTAATGTAGTTTTAAATAATGTAACTATTCATTATTCTAGCTTTTGTACATTTTTATATTTCATATATAGTTTAGCACTTTAGATATTCTTTTGTATTTAATGTTTCATTCTCTATTTTCATTATATGAATTCACAACATATGTATTTGGTCGCGAGCTGTCGTAGGATCCCAATTTTACCCAAACTCAACAATAAATGCAGCAGTGATGAGTGGGATCGTCTCCACAGGGAGAGGGTTGTAATCAAGTATTGAAAAATGATAGCAAGTATGAACAATTAAAAAGGCACGAAATAATATGTAAATAGATTAAAATGCAGGAATGTTGGAACGGGAGATAACTCAATAAAACGGGAGGTGTTGCCTTGAGGGTGGAACAACTAATATGGATTTTTCTCTTGCTATCCCTGACTTGTGTGAACAAGTGTGAGGGGACTTCTCTGCTAGTGAGCCGGGATTCGATCAACTTGTCAGTTCTCTCAAACCCGTTTCACAATACTCCTCTAACTTCCCTTGTCAGGGCAAGTTCTAGGTACGAGTGAGACTCTCCCAGATCCCGATTCTCCTACTCTGAGCCTCGATTAGCCCGGATATACTCCCTTGTCAGGGCAGTCATCCCATATGTAATCTAAATCCACAATACAAGAATACCCTTAGTCCTTTCCTATAGTGGCAGTAGTGAGCCTCGATTAACTTGGATATACTCCTTGTAAGGGCAGTCATCCCATCTGTAATCTAAACTCACCATACAAGAACGCTCCTTGCCCTTTTCTAAATCATGAAATGTGCAGGACTAAGACTCACACAAGCATGTTCATAATCAATACAAGTTGGGGATTGATTTCCTTAGGCAAGTTCACAACAATCTCAGTGGTCACCGCAGATTTAATATGAAGTTAATCTAATGCAAAACATCAAACACAACAAGTACAGAATAATGAACATAAATAAACACGGATAAAATTCTAAATCAAATGTCTCAAACAAGAGAAAATCCATACATGTAACCCCTCAAGGCAACACTCTATGTCTAGCCGATCATTTTGATCGGCCCAGAAACTACGATTACAAAGGGGTGAATCAGGATCATGTCACTCTGTTTCCCTTCCCCCTCTCTCAATCGTACTCTCTGGTTTCTCTCAAACCCTAGACTTTGCTCCCCTAAAGTCTCTCTCTCCTCTGATCCCCAATAGAATGAGATCTCTAAAGTCCCGGATCCCCTCCTCAGCAGCTTCTCTTCACTTTTATACTTTCCCCTTGCTGGGCTGGCCTAGTGACCTTCCTGGAAATTTCCGTCTTTTCCGGAGAGACTGCCACGTGTCTGCGAATAAGTCAGCAAAGGTAAAGTAAGGCCACGTAGTTCACTCAAGACTTAGTCATTAAGGAATTTTAATGCATTTCTTCAAACACTTGGTGCTCAACAGTGAACGTGCGTGAGTGCCTGAAAATGTGCGCAAAATATGTGCGGGAGCACGAGTGCGGTGAGGTGTATGCAAAATTAAACGTGCAAGTGTGCAAGTGAGAATGTGTGAGTGAGTGTGTGCGTGAGTGAAAGTGGGCGGGCGCGCTAGGCGCCCGCTGTGCATGTGTGCGTGTGTGGTGCGGGCGGGCTAGGTGCCTGCACCGTGTGTGCGATAGGCAGGGCGGGCGCGCTAGGCGCCCGCCGTGTGTGCATGTGTGAGAGGGGACGGGCGCGCTAGGGCGCCCGCCCCGTGTGTGTGTTGTGTAATTTGTGTGCGAGATGTGAGTGACTTGTGAGTGTTGTGTGTTGTGCACGACTTGTGCGGCTAAGGTGGGGTGTGTGCATATTTTCCATAATCGCAACAAAATCACAACATTTTCTCCACACTTAGTCATTTTATCAAACCTAAGTTCATGAACAATAATGTGCACAAGCCATTCACAAAGCATTCCTTTGACTCGATTTCTATATGAAAAGGATGAGTATGTAAGATAAATAAGTCGGTACAACTCCGACTTATCAACCCCCCACACTTGAATCTTTGCTAGTCCCGAGCAAAGGAAAACTGAAAACTAAGTCCTCATCCATTTCACATTCAAACACTCGCAATATCATCAGCAATCCATTTTCAAATTTTTCGCATGCATGAATATCTAGTTGCCGAGTTCACAGTTCATCCAACTTATACAATTTGCCAAGCAAGGTGAAATGAATAAAGACCAAACTGTCAGCGTTCAGTGTGTGCTGAGAGTTTCTCGTGATTCCCACCTTGTCTATGCAGAGTACTCAAGTAGACACTTAAAGAACATTCTTGCACCACAATCCTTTTGTCCACACACACACACGAACACAAGAACATTGGTGCTTATTCATGCCGCACTTTGGTGCTTGGCTGCCCAGGGTTTTGTGGCTATTTTTTCCCTTTATTCGCCCACTGGCTTTTTCTTCATATTTGCACAAATTCAAACAGTTTGTGTTCGTGTGTGTTTCCAATAGACTATGTACTCAAAATACAAGAATAAGTGTTTACGAGTAGAAAGCACATACACGTAAAGAATCATAAGCTCTCTCCTATGTCAAATTTGTTGCTAGCGTTTCTATCTTACTTTGACATCGCACTTTACTTATCAAATCATACTCATCGAATAAATACTGTGAAACTCAAGATTAAAAAAAATTTCATACATAACAATTAAGTAACATTTATGGATTTGCAATGATACTGGGAGTGCGAGTGTGGTTTGGCGTGCAAGTGTGCGGAATGGACTGGATGGTGAACATTTGCACAACACAACAGAAACACTCACATTTATCGCAACAATAAGGAAATTCAAGCACACTACAAGGTCAGTGCTAGACACTGACTTTTGCTCACAACAACACAAGAACAATAAAACAAGAAGAAAACACACCACCTAAATATTAAACAATCCACACTATCACTCGTTTCCCGCACATATGATAAACACACATGAGCAATTTTTAAACAAAGGCCCTCGGCTTCACAAACACAAGCATTACTTCAACGAAGTCCCAAGCATAGCCACAAACAGCAGCAATTTTCTAAGAACAGCCCCAAATCATGAATGTCTCCCTCCCACACTTGAAATGAGCAATGGTCCCCATTGTAAAGGAGAGAGACTACCGCGTTTGAGTTGCTGGAGGTGGAGGCTGGTTGGAAAGTCGTGAGAATCCAGGAAGGGTAGGATTGACGCCTCTAAAGTTTGGTGCATTGTTTCCCCATATGTGCATTCCTCCACTCTTGCATCATCACTCTCCTACTCGAAGTATCCACAATCATGTGTTGTGCTTGAGTGTTCTTGCACTTGCACACCCCCACACTTGGTATTTGAGAGGCTTTTGCTTCAGGGCTCCTGCACACAATAGGAAACACTAACTACATAAACATAAGCAAAAGCAACTAAAGACTCAAACATCAATTTATTCAAGAAAAGTAAAGTAAGTGGTTCTGGATTTATTCAGTCTCCAGCTAGACTTTATTCATGAAGCCTCCTCATTCAAGATTCGGAGTACCCATCTCTGTACCAGAAAAATGCTCTTTCACAAGCACTCTTTTTCCTCCAGTAGGGTACTGGATAAATATTCTCAGGAAAGAGATGTTGGAGCTCATACACATGGGGAACAATCTCAATAACCTTCGTTTTAAACCATGTCTGTTCCCCCATAGGAATCACCTCTTTCACTTCTCCCTCCAAATTTGTCTTTGAAACCCTGCAAGGCTCAACCACAGATTGTGCATCCATCAATAAATTCATCAGTAATTTCAAGAATGGATGCATCAACAAAGCAATTCTCCACCATGTTAGCTATTTCCTTACAAAGAATTAAATCATCATTACATAGACTAACATGGGCATTCTGTTGGGTCTCTCCTTTGCTAAAAAAATTTGGTTCACTTTGCACATCTAACAAAGGTATTTCGTCATTCTCTATTTGTTGGTCACCAGTTACAGTTTCAAATTCATTCACAATTTCATGATTTGGTGTCTCAACAAAATGCTCAATGGTCATGTTGTCATTTTCTTCATCAAGTGCAATTTTGGTTTAATTCATGCTCACACAAGGATTGATAAAATGTGTCTCTCTACAATTCACTGGGCATTCCAAGACAGGAGAAGTATCTAATGGAAGTCTAACAATGTCATCATTCTCATGGTAATTCATAAAGTTGGTGTAAGACTCAACATTAGATACACCCTCCATTTTGGCAGTAAGAAACCAAATAGCCCTAAGTTCTTCATCACTAAACTCATCACAAGAGACATCATTTTCACAAGAAAGACTCAAACGTTCGTGCACAAAGAACTCATCAACAAAGCACTCATGTACAACATCTCCAACATTTGTAGACCCCAACTCCATTGGACACTTTAGACCACAATCAACATTTGCATTCATATTAAAAAAAATTTCCTCAAGAGTTGGTGTTTCGGTAATGCGAGATATACCTTCTGAGTGGCCTTGAGCTTTTTGAACTGGTGTCTCAAGTTCCCACAAGTTGCTCATTAAGGCACTCATGTGATCAAGTCTCTGTAGTGGTTCTGGAGCCTTCTCTTTCTTTTGAGCCAGCCTTGTTTTCACTCTATCAGCCTTGTCCAAAATTTGAGACAACATGTCTTCCCATTTTTCCTTTTCTTGATAAGACCCATTACCTCGCTGTTGGTCATGCCATGGCTCATAATATCTCGGTGTGGAGAAGTTTCCAAATATTCCAGACGTTGGTCGTGTATCATCCATCCAATCTAATGGGTAATCATAGTGAGGCTCAACAAAATCCCCAAACCACCTGGACATATTTGGTCTATTGTGGTGTGCACACTTCAATGCCCATGAAATTCCAAAGCCCCTGCAGTTGCCACAACTGAACACAAGAGACTTGAATACAAAACAAGAAGTATAAAACTAACTAACACACAAAAACAACAAACAGAAAAAAGAAAATCAGTACAAAAAAAATAGAACCACATAAATCAAGAACACAAGTCTATCACAAAATCAACTCCTGACACTGCCTCTCCCCGGCAACGGCGCCAAAAATTGGTCGCGAGCTGTCGTAGGCTCCCAATTTTACCCAAACTCAACAATAAATGCAGCAGTGATGAGTGGGATCGTCTCCACAGGGAGAGGGTTGTAATCAAGTATTGAATAATGATAGCAAGTATGAACAATTAAAAAGGCACGAAATAATATGTAAATAGATTAAAATGCAGGAATGTTGGAACGGGAGATAACTCAATAAAACGGGAGGTGTTGCCTTGAGGGTGGAACAACTAATATGGATTTTTCTCTTGCTATCCCTGACTTGTGTGAACAAGTGTGAGGGGACTTCTCTGCTAGTGAGCCGGGATTCGATCAACTTGTCAGTTCTCTCAAACCCGTTTCACAATACTCCTCTAACTTCCCTTGTCAGGGCAAGTTCTAGGTACGAGTGAGACTCTCCCAGATCCCGATTCTCCTACTCTGAGCCTCGATTAGCCCGGATATACTCCCTTGTCAGGGCAGTCATCCCATATGTAATCTAAATCCACAATACAAGAATACCCTTAGTCCTTTCCTATAGTGGCAGTAGTGAGCCTCGATAAACTTGGATATACTCCTTGTCAGGGCAGTCATCCCATCTGTTATATAAACTCACCATACAAGAACGCTCCTTGCCCTTTTCTAAATCATGAAATGTGCAGGACTAAGACTCACACAAGCATGTTCATAATCAATTCAAGTTGGGGATTGATTTCCTTAGGCAAGTTCACAACAATCTCAGTGGTCACCGCAGATTTAATATGAAGTTAATCTAATGCAAAACATCAAACACAACAAGTACAGAATAATGAACATAAATAAACACGGATAAAATTCTAAATCAAATGTCTCAAACAAGAGAAAATCCATACATGTAACCCCTCAAGGCAACACTCTATGTCTAGCCGATCATTTTGATCGGCCCAGAAACTACGATTACAAAGGGGTGAATCAGGATCATGTCACTCTGTTTCCCTTCCCCCTCTCTCAATCGTACTCTCTGGTTTCTCTCAAACCCTAGACTTTGTTCCCCCAAAGTCTCTCTCTCCTCTGATCCCTAATAGAATGAGATCTCTAAAGTCCCGGATCCCCTCCTCAGCGGCTTCTCTTCACTTTTATACTTTCCCCTTGCTGGGCTGGCCGACCTTCCTGGAAATTCCGTCTTTTCTGGAGAGACTGCCACGTGTCTGCGAATAAGTCAGCAAAGGTAAAGTAAGGCCACGTAGTTCACTCAAGACTTAGTCATTAAGGAATTTTAATGCATGTCTTCAAACACTTGGTGCTCAACAGTGAACGTGCGTGAGTGCCTGAAAATGTGCGCAAAATATGTGCGGGAGCACGAGTGCGGTGAGGTGTATGCAAAATTAAACGTGCAAGTGTGCAAGTGAGAATGTGTGAGTGAGTGTGTGCGTGAGTGAAAGTGGGCGGGCGCGCTAGGCGCCCGCCGTGCATGTGTGCGTGTGTGGTGCGGGCGCGCTAGGCGCCTGCACCATGTGTGCGATAGGCAGGGCGGGCGCGCTAGGCGCCCGCCGTGTGTGCATGTGCGAGAAGGGACGGGCGCGCTAGGCGTCCGCCCCGTGTGTGTGTTGTGTAATTTGTGTGCGAGATGTGAGTGACTTGTGAGTGTTGTGAGCTGTGCACGACTTGTGCGGCTAAGGTGGGGTGTGTGCATATTTTCCATAATCGCAACAAAATCACAACATTTTCTCCACACTTAGTCATTTTATCAAACCTAAGTTCATGAACAATAATGTGCACAAGCCATTCACAAAGCATTTCTTTGACTCGATTTCTATATGAAAAGGATGAGTATGTAAGATAAATAAGTCGGTACAACTCCGACTTATCAGTATTTAATTAAAACTCTATTAAATAATTAGTAAATTATCTTTTTGAAAGGCGAATAATGGAGAAGGAGAAACTAGCTTGTCTTGGTAGTGTTTGACCTAAGAGGTTCTCCTGAGCTCGAGAGCATGAGTTTGGCTTTTGTGGGCAACAATGGATGCAATGGTGGATTTGGGATAATCTGGAAACGAGGTCCATGAGCAACAAGTGTGTAAACCTCTACTACAATGATGAAATGGCAAAGGAGAAATACTAACTCCATGAGGAAAGTAGTAGGTTCAATTACAGTAGAAAGAACTCCAAGAGAGAAGGAAATGCCAATCTATGGACTCTTGTTAAACGATTACTCCTATACTTTATTTTGACTGGAGATTAGAGAGGTACTACTCTAGAACATTTGGCCTCGAGTAAATCTTCTCTTATCATCCATGTTTAATCTCAATTAGAAATCATGTAATGGGGTAGTACTCCAAATTTACCGCTTTTGCTTATGTAACAGTGTGGTTGGGTATATCCAGCATCGTATTTTGCCCAACATATATATACAAGAAGTTTAAAAAAAAACTCTATAAAAAATAAGTGTTAGAGTGTCCATAAAATGAAATAGTGAATGTAGTAGTTTTGTATTTCATATATATAATTTAGTCTATCATTTTTTGTTATATTTAGTTAAATTATCAAGTTAATTAATACTAATATCGACTCATTTAACACTACAAAAAAATATTAAAATGAGTTGTTGCTTTAAAACTTAACGTTGCCATTTACGGTATAAAGTGATAAAAAAATATTGTCACACAGCTGTTGCAATAGATCATCGTTAAAAGGTTTTTGTTACAATTGAATTAAAACTATTACTCAATTTGTATTTACAGTTACAATATTAAAAGTTGTCACACATAACAATATATTTTTAATTACAATTTTAAATCTTACAAAAATTTAAAAATATTGTCACGTTACATAAAAAAATATTACACAAACTATAAATTGGTGACAAATTTTATAACCACAATATATGAGTTGTTGCTCTTTTCCTTCCTATCGTTATTTCTGTGGGCATTTTGATTTTGTATTGAATAATTTACTCTATCTTTTTTTGTTATATTTGATTAAATTATTTAAGTTATTTATTATTAATAACGACTTATTTAAGTTAATTTGTTTAACATGATAATTAATGTGAGCAATACATGAATTATGCAATAAAATATCCAAAACCATTTAATTCCTTAAAGAACTAAGTAATATGACTATTAATTTTCGATGTTTTGTAAATTGAGGTCATGTTTATTATCATAATTTGTTCACTGTTAAAGTCAAATATTAACTCAAGGGTAACAAGGCCATGTGTATATTGATGGGGGTATTCCCTCAAAGCTACTCATTTATAATTTTATATGTCTTCACGTTGTTTATTGTTTTTCTGAATATATAATTATCGCACTCAAGATCTTGTGTTTCATTATTTGATTCAATCACTATTTCAATTTAAAATATGTGTAATGATATGCAGAGTAAAAAAATAGAGTGAATGTACAAAGTAAATGACATGAACTAATTAGTGATAAATATGTATTACTTAATGAGACAAATTATCGACACATATTTATGATCAATTGGTCAACGTCATTCACTTTGTGTTTCACTCTATTTTTTTATTCTGCATAACATTACTCTTAAAATATATGCTACGTATATTTAATTAAAATCATATCAAATGATTGATAAACCCTATTAGTTCAATTTCAACTATTAATCCTATTATATTATGTATCAACTTAATTTTCTAATTTATATTATCCTAATTCTATTATTATATTATGCTAATATATTATTAAATTCCAATTAATAATTCGATCATTCTCTCAATACTCTTATTCTTTCTATATCGTTCTTTCTCACTTATCTAATATTCATAATTCTATTATCCTAAAAAATTCATATATTAGCTTAATTTTAACTACTATTCTAATTATGTTATTATATTATACTAGTTGAATTCTAATTAATAATTCAAATATTCATATTATTTTATCATCCATTTCTTTATTTTTTTCCTTCTTGTATACTTAAAAAAATAGGCCTGCTTGAACACGAAATCTTTTGGTTCTTAAAAATTTGTGTGAAATCGTTTTATATATAAAACTAGTACATATATAAAGCAGACAATTAATCGCGGTTGAAATTGTAATTCTAATTTTCTATAACTTTTATCCCACATTGAAATCACCATTACCTCGCAACTCACTCTGTATACAGAACTGGTTTCAAAGCAAACCATATGTTTTTGGTTTTAAAATGAAACCTTTCTTCATGAGAAATATTATAAAAAATGAATATTTTGATAATGTTTGAAGTGATTAATTGGTTTGGAGAGGAATTTATATGTGACAATTTTTTATTGCTAAAAAATTTAAAATTTAAAATTAATAATTTATTTATTAAAAATATAATAAAATTGTAGCCAAAATAATTATTATAACATTGTTTTTTACTTTAAAAATTTTGATAGAAGAAATAAACAAATAAACAACTGAATCTGGATTTGCGAAATATAACGATAAAACAAAACTAACCAAACAATTCTAAACAATCTCTCCTTTTTCTTTCTTTTTTTTTTTTTTTATTTTTAAGTTTTTACTATCTGAGCTAGGGGTGTTCAAAATTCGGTTTAAACCGAAAACCGAATCGAAAATTCGAAAACCGAATTCGAATAAACAAAACTAACCAAACAATTCTAAACAATCTCTCCTTTTTGTTTCTTTTTTTTTTTTTTAAGTTTTTACTATCTGAGCTAGGGGTGTTCAAAATTCGGTTTAAACCGAAAACCGAATCGAAAATTCGAAAACCGAATTCGAATAAATCGATTCGAATTTGATTTTCGAATTTCGAATCGGTTTTCGGTTTAAACCGAATTCGAATTTCGGTTTTCGAGTCGGTTTTCGAATTGGGCTTCCAATTCGAAAATCGAACCGAAAACTGAATTCAATATATATAATATAATTTTTATAAATGTAAAATATATAATAATAATAATAATAATAATAATAATAATAATTGAAATAATAATAATAATAATAATAAAATATATAATAATAATAAAATATATAATAATAATAATTAATAATAATAATAATAATTTAATTAGGATTTAAACAAATTCGAATTAGGTTTATTCGAATAAAACCGAATTCGAACCGAAAACCGACTCCTGAATTCGATTCAGTTTGTTCGAATTTTATTCGAATTCGTTTCGATTTTTGAATTCGAGTTTAGAAATGGCCAAACCGAATAAACCGACCCGAATAAACCGAATAAACCGAAAACCGACTCGATGAACAGTACTAACCTGAGCCGAGTTCCTCCCTCTCCCGCTCTTCCCAACTCCTCCCCACACTCCCCATTCCCCATTCAACACGAGTTCCTTATACCATCACTCTTCACTACGCCCCCAAAAAGAATCCAAATTTCACCGACCCCTCAGTTTTCTTGTGCCCTAAAATTCACCACCGAAACACACCGCATCCATTCTTCCTTCCGTTTCTTGAATTTTGTCGGCCACCGCTTGTCATAATCGGCATTTCCTGATTCCTACAATCATCCATTATTGTTTTCCTTCAATCCTTTTTCATGTACTTATAATCAAGATTATAATCGTAATCATGCAATACTGAGCAGCAGTGAACTGTGGCTTGCCTTGCCTTGCCGCTATGGAGAATTTGGTATGGTTTTTATTTCTTGTTTTATTTTTATATGAATTCTATCACCACTAACAGAAACGTTATGCTTATATTTATGTATGGATTTTTTCATGCAAATTGTTGAGAAATGATGATGAGTTCGTTTGGGGTTCAACAGCGTGGCATGAAATTCTGGAGTTTTTTTATTTTCATTTTTTAATTTTTTTGTATGATTATGTAAATTTTGTAGGCAGGAATAGACTTGAATTCAGAATTTTTTATTTTTATTTTGGGCAGGGAAGGATTAATGAATTGAGGTTTTATACAGCAGTTAGTATTAAAATTTTTGTTGACAGTTGGAATAAAATATCAACAGAGTTTTTGCAATACTTCTGTTTATGTTAGGAGCAAGATATATGATTTTGTGGCAGTTGCCCGATTTGTCGGAATATTTTAATTAATGAATGAAATTGAGATTTCTTAACTGGGATGTGCTGAAATAAAACTATGCGATTTGATATTCCAAGTGTTGGTTAATTTCATAACTTATTGTGTGGCGCGAACCTTGCTATATGTTTCAACAGATGTACTTGTGTTTATTATTTATTAGTGTAATGGACAAGGATATCACGACATGTTTACATTCATATAATTTTCAAGGTCCAAGGGGAAGACTATTGATAGGATAATCTAGAAACTTAATAGTAATAAAGTTGATTTTTAGACATCCGATTTTGAAGAATAGAATGCCAAAATAAGATACCACGTGATTGACACAATGTGTCTTCTTGACCAAGTTTCGAATTCCTTAAGCTCCTGGTTATTCCTAGAAATTCAATTTAGTTATCTACATAGATGGTTTCTTGAATTGTTAGCTTAACAGGGTCCAACTATTAATGATGTAGAGTTGTACATTCATGTCTAAAATGGACATGAATCTCGATGTTAAACGTCAACCTTGTGTGGGCCCTACACCATAGAACCAACAAACAGCTGTGACTTAAAATAATATTGACATATTTTGATCCCAAGAAAAGTATACAAAATTAGAAGGTGGCTGTTCGCTTGATTGAAAAATGTAGAAATCAGCAAAAACACTGAGGAAGAGTATAGGAGTGAATGTGTTGGTAACAATCATTTGAATTCACGTTAGTAGTTACTTCATCACATCGAATTCGTTGATAGCTACTTTCTTTGAAAGCTGCATAGGATAGCCTACTACTATCTTAATTAGCTGTAGAGAGATTTAAAAATCGTAAAATTGTTGTGTCACTAGTTTTTTCTTTTTGGTAGGGGAGTAGATATAAACTGTAATTATGCATATGTAAGCGGCAAGTTATTAAATAGAAGCCTAATGCTGCTTGGAGGAGCAGTTGGGGTGAAGTTAAAATGGTTTTAGAAGCCAGGTATTATGTATTGAGTGTGGGATACCATTTTAGAAGGTGAGCTAGATTTGGTTTAGAAGGTTTGAAATACTCACATGTGGATCACTTACTTTCACAATACACGAGAATCCTTTTCTATATTGCTGCACTGCCCATTTGTGCCATTTTAAGTGGCAGAAGTTTTAAAATATACTCGTTGACCAAACAATTGGGGAAAGAAGGGCGGTTAATTGCCTCATCACGTTAAGATATGCTTACCACTTCTTGTCTTAAGTTTATTGAGTCTTTATGCAGTTGTTGGCATTTGTTGGCCAATAAAATTTTCTTATGATAAGAACAAGGGAATGGAACAATTTTTTGGTTTCTTTGAGAAAAATGTAGTTTGGTTACTGTGATATGAAACGAAAGGACGAGCTTCTTTACTTGCACAAGTAAAGAAGATAAGGGTTGTACTTTGTCGGAAAATCTCTCTGTTCTTAAGCTTTCTTTTAACTTCTTCAATCACTAGTTTCGTCAATAAAGTATAACTAGCAGAAATCGTACTATGATGTTTTGGCATAGCACATTATCTTCTTAGAATGTCAAAATGTGGAGGTTGTTCTGAAAGAAGATAGCATTGAATGGAGAAAGCATGCACGTGGGCAATTGCACCCCTAATACTGATGTGGGTGCAATGGAATAAGAGGAAGAGGTTCTTCGATTCACTAGAACCTCTTACATGGAAATAAAAGAGAACATTTTGTTGGATCAGTTTTTGGTGTAAAACTCCTCATGCTGTTTGGCAACTGCATGGACTTTGTAGCTGTACTAACCCCTTAACACTTCAGGTTATGTGCTGCTTGTTTACGTTCCGATCAATTATACAACCTTATTTCACCTCTCAACAGAGAGTGGAATTGAATTTGAGTTAGATAGTTGTTTTTTCCCATACAAGCATTCTTCAAATTTATTTTAGTTTTAAGATTCTATGAAATTCGAGTTCCATAAACATGCATATATTTGTACCTTTAAAATAGATATGAAACCCATACAGTAAACTATTTAGTACACAGACAATTTAAGATATAGTAAGTTGATGGCATCTGAATTTGGGCTCCTTTGCCCTCAATTATATTAGGAGGGGGGGAAAGAGGGTAGGAGTAACGGGTTGCTATTCGTTCCTTCATTGGCTGGCAACATGAGTAGTTTATTACTAATGTTTGTGAAACAATTTGGGTGGACATCATGGAAATGAAATGATATATATGATTTTGTTGATTATCTTTATGGCCTTTTAGAAGGCTTGTTAATGATAGCTCTTAGTTTTCTTGTCACTGGCCAGTTATCATTGCCTTAGCATACTGTTGACTAAATAAGGATTCTTTCTTTTTCCCTTTGGGATGGAAGGCAATAATAAAAACATTATTTGGTAGTTTGGTTCTTCCACTAGTCTACCCATACACTTACCAATTGTCCGAAATCCTATATGCGAGTACGAGCTGTTTCTTGGCCTTGGTTCTCATCTTAACACTTTTTCCCTCTGAAAATATGCAAATAAATTCTCTGTTAACAAGCCTTTGAAGTTATTTCCAGTAGACAATTCACTTGCATTTCTTTCTTGGCCATAGTTTCATTTTTGGTTTTATTTACCTATGCTCGTTTCTCAACAAGATTAATAGCTATGCTATTTCAAGTCTCCAAAATGGTTTCTTTAAACAAACCATGGATCCTCAACACCTTTAGCACATTGGAAGAAGCATTGCTTGTGATTGTTTTGCTGCTGTTTTATAGTTGTATTGCGTATTAGACATTAATTATGGAAGGTACCGTAGGAGTACGGAGTTAGTCAAAGGTTCTAACCTTTTTAAAATTTTTATTTTCTTTTAATGGGGGAGTAAGTAGATTTTGATTGGAAAGGTACTTAGCAATCATGTAACCAAATGGTATGAGACCCAAGATCTGAAATGAATTCTATTTCCCATTAGAATAATATTTAGATAATCTTACATAACATTTCTGTAATATGTATCTCCACCTGACCCTCTTTAAAGTTGTTCAAATAATGACATTGACCTGCCCCCACATCTATACCTCGATTTTTTCGCCCCTGCATTCGTATAATCTGGCTCTGTCACTGATCCCCTACTTCATCGGTGGGAGTGACCTATCTCCAAAGCGTCAGCAACATGTTACTACAGATCAGCATAAATAGTTTCCTATCTCACAATGCTCCAAACAAAGACTTGCTACTCTCCGTCTGTGAATACTCAAAAAGTTCATGAGACATCGATCTTTTCTTAACAAGTGCTTTTACTTTCTGGAAAGAATAGTGTACCATCAGCTTTCTGAATGGAGAAACAAAATCTGAAGGAACTTTTTAGGGAAATTTTCAGATCTCCACCTCGCAAAAGTGCAAATCTACCTCGGAGGCGTCCTAAAAGGGTTACTCTGATCCTTAATTGTTGCCTCTTCTTTAATTTATGTTTTGATTTTGATATGATAAAAGAAATTTTGGGTTTGATTAACCTAGTTCATGTATGTCTATTTGTTTTACTATATAATTTGGAGTATTTGCACTTGCATTCATTAGGAATCCATCAATTCTCAATTCAATTAAAACCATGTCTCTTTTGGTCCTTGGACGCGTATAATCATGAGTTTGTGTAGTTCTACTGATTATTTAAAATGCTTCAAATATTTGACCAATTACCTTGAATTTCTGGCTGAAAAAGAAAATAGCTGGTTAATGTTTGGAACATCTAAAATAAAAATATTTCCTTTCTAAAACCATACAAGTAGAAGCTTCTTCTTTTGACATTTTGTTTCTTGCTAATTTACATTAATTGCATTATTTTCCTGATGAGGATTGGTGTTATTGTTTTCAAATTTTCCTTTTGTATCTGCATAAACATTGAAGAGGGATAGTGGTACTGGTTTATCATAAAGTTTCTCTAATGGTTGTTTTGGATATCCAATGAGTTTGAATTTGTCTTGATCTAAGTGCTGTTAAATGTTAAGATTCATATTCTATTGAATGCGGTTATTTGCCACTTGTTTTTCACAATTTTGTGTTAAAGTAACTGGACCAGAAAGAAATTAACATATCAGGCAAGTTTTGAGTTTGACAAATTCGCAATGTTGGCAATGTTGTTGAGTTTTAATATGTATTGTGGATATACCGTACTGTATGTCAACGGAAATCACAACTTTGTATGAAAGTATTGCTGCTAACTTTTGTTGTTGCAATATTCAATTTTAGTTTCAGGCTTAATTCGTGCATCCTTATAGGAACTCTGGCAAAGTGCAACTTTCTTATTTGTTGTTTGTCATGTAAGCAAGAATTCTAATGAGCTATAACAGCAGCAATGGATCTTGGTATAATTTCCTTATATTTGTTCTTGGATTCAGACATTTTCTTCATTTGCATGTAAGGTTTGAACTTTTCCATGTTCATACCGTTGAAAAGGTTAGGTCCTCAATATGTTGTCCATTACCATTCTCTTACTTTTCTTTCTGTAGATTGTTTTTTGATTGTTATTGTCCATGTTGCCAGCTATTATATTTGTTGTATTTCAAGTAGTTTAATGATCAAATGAATGTTATTTTGTAGGTTCAACTACCAGATGGAGTACCATCATTCACACTTATTTATCAGAATGATTTTCTTGGACAAAAGTAAGTTATACTTTTTTCAGGAGTTTGTTGAGTAATACCCCCTTTATTGAACTGAGGGTAAGTTTTGCAGTGGGGCTTACCTATATTATGATACTATTGGTACTTCTTGTTTTGCTTGATTTGTCCTATGCACAAAACTAAGGATGTATAGGAAATGCAAAAGGTATTGTCATCCCTTGTTTGATCTTCTATTTTCGAAGCATTGTATTTCTGCAAGAAAGCATCCATTTCCTTGAGGATGGATGAGTTCATTTAACTGGTAAGGTGAATTGTAGGTGAATGTTTGCTATTGCTTGTCTTATGGTAAACTGTGTTTTTATACTGCGTTTTACCTTCCAGACCCAAAAAGCTCAAGGATGATGATATAGCCATTTGTAACTGTGAGTATCATGCCAATGAACCTGAAAGTGCTTGTGGGGAGAGGTGCCTGAATGTGTTGACCAGCACAGAATGCATGCCTGGCTACTGTCCATGCAGTGCTTATTGCAAGAATCAGGTGAGTGCTGTTATTCAAGTTCACTTGTGAAATTTTACATTCGGGGCATGATGATGTTTAAGAATTCATGAATAGTGCATTACTATATAATCCATGGTGAAGAGCAAAGTAAAATCAGTAAAATAGAGAATAAGACTAAGAGCATATGCCTTTTGAGCCAAAATGATTATGAAGATGCTCATTTGATTGCCATAACTGATGAAGTTGATTCTGTGGTTCCAAAAGATGATTGGTCCCTTACCTATTTCTGTATGCTTCTTGTGTTCCTGATGTGGTATGCATCCCTTGATGATATGGAAGATGACTTGGGATCTCATTGTCTGTGAGTCTGACATTCCATTTGAGCTGGAGCTATGCTTGTGGTGAGAGTTGAACCACTGTCCATCAAGTATAAATTTCATATTTACCACCTAGCCTCTTATGATAGGGAGCGAAAACATTTCGTTTATTGGTGAACTACTAAAATAGTTTCTCACATTGAACTTGAATGATTTCAGTCCACAATATATTTAGGCTGCAAAGAATTGGTTTCCAATCTATTTTTCAGTCTGTCTTTTCAGCTTGAGAAGTTACACTCAGGTTACTTGCACGAAGTTTCAGGGGTAAGAAAATAACTTCAGCATGACTGGAAATGAATGACTTATATTTGGAGAGCATTGAATATATTATTGTTTAGCTTGATGTTTCTAGCTGAGGTAGTGATTCTCAGAGCTGTTCAAGCTTCTGATGAGAATTCATTTTGGGAAAAGCTAGCACATGTTTACCTTCTGTAGTCAAGACTGTTTGTTTTAGTGCCCAAACTTTAAAGTGAATATTGGATTTTATCTATGCTTTTACTACACAATTTCCCTGTTTGTTTGGTCAATGAAGTTCTTGATTCATTGCCTGAGTAAGAAAATAATACATGCAGGGAGTTTTCTTTGGGAATGAAGCACCAGCCATATTTGCATGATGAATTCTTGTTTTTTCCATTCAGTTATTCTAGCCAGTTACTTGCTTCACATTTGCATTTGTGATTACATGCACACATTTTTCCTCCAAGCATATGTTTTATTTTTTTTCTCATTTTTATGGGACTGGATAGTTGATGTTAAGAGATGGATTAGGTGTTTCCACTAGAAGCTTGTGATGTTACAAAAGCTTTTTTCTACTGTTATTTGAGGGCTTTTGATTCTTGATTTGCACAATTGTTTCAAGGAAAGTATTAAGATTCATGTTTTTTACTGCTGCCAGAAATTTCAAAAATGTGAATATGCTAAAACCAAGTTGTTTCAAACTGAAGGGCGTGGATGCGGTCTTTTAGCCGATGAAGATGTAAAGGTAATCTGCCCTAGATATCCACTTGCTTCTGTGTGACTATATCACTGCTTAACTATGTTTCATGATTTTTTAACTTCATTTGGGATTTACTGTTACTTTTCTTAAACTTTCTATTGTACATTCAGAGGACCTTCTTCTGTTGTTACTTGTCACCACCGGAGTCATAACATGTCTCCAGTAATCATGTTTTTCTTGCATTGAATAATCAGGCTGGGCAATTCATTATCGAATACTGTGGGGAGGTAATATCTTTGCAAGAAGCAAAGCAGAGGTCCCAAACTTATGAAACCCAAGGTGACTCTATTGGCTTTCTGTGTACCTATTGGTTTCCTATTACTAAGACTGGCTATACATCTGGCACGACTTGATACAGGTCTCAGGGATGCGTATATAATTTCATTAACTTCCAATTATTTTATTGATGCTACAAAGAAGGGAAGCTTTGCAAGATTTATAAACCACTCATGGTGAGTCATATTGAAATATGTATGAATATCACACATCCATGTTAAATAATTGAAGTCCCAGCTCTGAATGCATCATGCATTTTCACTGGTTCTAGCATTTGAAGGTTTATACTTTTACTGGAATTTGCAGTCTGCCAAATTGTGAGACAAGGAAGTGGAATGTATTGGGGGAAACACGGGTTGGCATATTTGCGAAGTTAGATATATCTGCTGGAACAGAGCTGGTATACAACTACAATTTTGAGTGGTATGGTGGTGCTACTGTTCGCTGTCTGTGTGGAGCTTCTAACTGTTGTCTATTTCTTGGTGCAAAGTCTCAGGGATTCCAGGTGAATGTCTTCTACAATGTTTCAAATACTTGAATGTTTCTGAAAATATTCAATTGGGCCTTGGTCCCTGTTTTTTTAGTAACTCAAACTAAATAGGTAAGTCTTTTTACATTGTTGGATGCATATGCATATGCTGACATGGTAACTAATTTTTGATTTCTGACACTTGATTATTTTTATAGTCTTGTTTTGGATTTATGGAAGGACAAATCTTCTGTGGTGTTAGTAATATGGTTGTCTAATTTGATTTTCTGAAGCTGAAGTGAACTCATTATGGGAAGAAGCTGAAAATTGCAAAAATTGTTTTTTTATTAAGGGGCTTCCCCTCATCCTTTAGTACTTGATAGATTATGCTTTCCTAAAAGAGGTGAGAAATGATGTCTGTGAACAATGCGATCAAGTTTCTTGATAAATCTAAGGCGGTGTTTGGTTTTGGGGGAATGGAAATGGAATGAATTGTTATTCTTTGTTGGGGCTATTGAATTCAGGGAGATTGGGTTATTTCCCTAATATTTAGGATGGATTTTATCATTTTGAAATCGACCAGAATCAAAACTTCAATATTTGAAACGACGACTACTAAACCTTTATCCCCTATGTGGATGGATTACACTTCGCTATCATATTCTATTCAATTGTATTTAAATATATATATATATATATATATATATTTACCTTGTCTTTCTCATTCTTTTTCAGTTACCTCCTTCCCCTCTTAATTTGAGTTAATATATCTCTATTTTCTATTCGACACATTGGAGCATCTAGAGATCTCCCTTGTGCATGTCTAAACCATCTTAAGCATGTTTTTCTCATTTTCTCATCTATTGGAGTTATCGCTACTTTCTTTCTAATGTATTCATTACTTATCCTATCCAATCTAGTGTGTTCACATGTCCATCTTAACATTCTCATTTCTACTATCCTCATTTTTTGTTGATGCTCATATTCCGTCGTCCAACATTCTGATCCATAAAGCATTGCTAGTCTTGTGGCTGTTTTATAAATTTTTTCGCTCAATTTCAGTAGTACTATATCCTTTGCAAACAACACGCATCCTGGGATAGGTTTCTGTAGATGGTTAGTAATTTTGTTAATTACTTGTCTCTAATTAAGTTATTCATTCATGGAGTAGCAAATTGTATTTATGTATAATAATTACTATTATGTAAATAATTATTTTTCAAATAATTAAAATTGAAAATAATTGTTTTCAACATTTTCAAAAATTTGGTTTTAAGAATATTTCCTTATTAGGTATAAAAATAGAATTTTGTTTCCGTTCCAAAAAATTTACATACCAGGCAATAATATTTGATTACAATTCCGATTCCAAGCTATTAGTCAAATATCAATATTGGAATAAGAAAACCCTTTCTCATTCCAAAAATTTTTGTTTCTGATTCCGCCAAGTACCAAATGGCTCCTAAATGTTTACCATAAACATAAAGCTATGGGTCCTTTTCACTATCAGTGTCTCAGACCATTTATGTGTTGCCTGTGAAGAGGTTTCTTCTAGCAATTGATTATGCTGTACTAGTAGCATTCCTGGTGAACTTTTATTGATATAAGTAATGGGCCTTGATGCTTTTTTCATACTTAGTCCAGCTGATGATGTCAAGCTTAGTTTTAAATTTTGATTTTTTGTCTTTTAGAAACAAATTGTGGTCTGCAAAAAATGTTAACCTGGAGAAATTATTGTCCATTAGAAGAGCCTCAAGATATTATTATGGCTAAGGTTTAAAGATGAACAAATTGTAGTCTGTTAAGGATGAACAAAAATCCAAAGCAATGATTTAAAGATTTCTGGATTCATGCCCTCGCGAGATTGCCAGGTCATTTGATCCTTCACCCATTTCAATATAAAAGGACTAGAGGATTATTAAGCCAAAAAAATGACTCCAAAAACACAAACAAAATAACACCATAGACTGCTAATATTATTTGCATGGTTTTACTTAATTTGATTGAACTTACATAAGACCAAGGCGCCACCAAGATTGAAGCAGTTGCACTGGAAACCAGTTAACAAGTTACTGATGGGAAATAGTAAACTAACAGATTGTTCAAGCAGATAAAAATCCGGAAAGAAATCATACTTGTTTTAATGGCTATATCTTCATCCTTTTCCCTACATTTCATTCTGCAAAGATTGGCTTCCTTTTAAATGCCCAATCCATAGGGGGTTTGAATTTTCTTTTATTTCAAATATTGCTAATTGGATACTTGATTCAATTTTAATTTGATTAATTGCATTTTTTCTGACAATTATCATGCTTTCTGAAGTTGAGTAATTTTGCCCTTCTATGCTGTTTTTGGGGTTTTTTTTTTTTTCCTTTTTTTGGATGAAGGTTAATTGTTTTGAAGCTCTTTCTAATGTCCTGTTTTGTGCTGTTGTCCTCATTATGCCACAGGAATATAATCATGTTTGGGAAGAGGGAGATGACAGGTAGTCCTTTCCTTGCTTTGAATTTGATTGTATCTCAAGAAACTGCTATATTTACATGCAGCATTGGATTCGGTCAAAAGGTGAAAAGTTTTTTTGTAGAGCGACGTTGCTTTTGACTATCATTTGTTTGACTTGCCAAACTTTTATTATCTGCTTTAGTTCAGTCAGTTGTCCAATTTTTATCCTTAAATCTTGGTGTGACAGCTGGTGCTGTTATGTTTTTGACTTTTTCTTGCTTCACATCATATTTTCTAACCCGAAGAGTGGTAAATTTCTTGTGATTTGTCGGGGAAGTATGAGTATTAATGTTAATGTTGAGAAATCGCTTGATTTGAATGATTTCTCTATTCACTTGGAGATAGATGCTATAGTAAGGCTGTGAATGAAACAGATCTGGAGATGGGTCTGATCCGACTCCAATCTTTAATGTTGGTTCTGACATAGCAATATACCTATTACCCTGATTCGACTGGAATTCGAATTAGCAGGTCATATAAACAGATTGATGTTGGTTTGATTGTGCAGCTACAATTGAGACACGTCTGTTTATGGTTATATAAATGTTGTTTTTCACTGTATCGTATGTGATAAAACCACAAATTAGTTCTACTGTCAGATCTCACATCGAGGGTTTCTGAATCATATGATATGAGAAGCCTACCAATACTAACCACTTCTTTTTGCACTACTACTAACTTGTTTTTGTTTCCTCTACTTTCTACTCCCCGAAGTTTGAGCTAATCTACTGGTTTATGTTATATCAGTTATTTGTTCTTGCAAAAATGTATCTTTCTATAAGTTTAGTTGCCTTCATATGGTTAAATAAGAAGGAGAGAAACAAAGCTTCAGTAATTATAATTGTTTCCTTTTGAGTCCTCTTGGATATACAGATGTAAGTCAAAACTTACTGTTTATAGTTTTACATCTGGCTGCTTTTTACTACCACGAATTCTGTTCCGATCGTAATTCTTGCCACTGGTACTTTGCAATCAAACCTGTTCTACATCATGGAACAGCTGAATCAATTATTTCATTCTCATTCTTATGAAATTCTTTTTCTTTCTTCTGCCACCTTGAATACCTGTGCCTTGACCTGTGCAACTCCTGGCATCTTGTTTTGATATTTGGTTGATCTTTTCTCTTTTGGCCGTTAAAGTGGTTTCTTCTAGAGTTCAGTACTCTAATTGAATTATGTGACAGAGTTATCTATTGTTAGCCTCTCTTTTTGCTCAATTCACCTTGTAGTTTTTTGTCTTTAATCTTTATAAGTGAGTGGTCTTATGGAGATGAATGCCAGTAATTGCTCTTGTGAGATGTATATAAATAATCTCCAGTCAGGTTTTACCTGTTACCTGCTTGGAACTTTCTATCCATTTACTGAATTTATAATTTATTTCAAAATTTGACAAATTCTTTTAAACCTCAGGTTCAAAGGGATCGACCAAACCCACGATTTGTTCTGGATTGGAAGAGTCAAATTTTTTAAGTTCCATTCCAGTTCCTTAATGCGCATTCCTATTATTTTGACAACAATTATAGAGCTATTCCAATTCCTGATTCCCAAACCTAAGAGGTTGATTGAGGAGACAGTTCAAAAGAATAAATGATTTTGATAATTTTAGCTCAACTGAAGTTGGTATGAATTTTTTAGACTTGCTTATTATTTCCGATATCTCTCTTTCAAACACCGGTTGATTTTCTTGTTCTATATTTAATTCCCAGTTAATTATCTTTGGCGTAGCTTTTCATTGGGTAGAATTTCTTTGACCTTCCTGTGGTTAAGGATCTTGCCTCATTAGTATCTTAAGGTTTGAAAATTTACCTTTTGCCACTTTCTGGTATTGATTAAAGCTGTAACTGTCACTGTGTTTGTTAGTACTAAAGTCTCTCTCTTTCTCACTCACTCACTTTTCCTCTATGAGCCCCCTCTCTCTGGTATGCATTGTGCAACTTCTATGGCATTACCTCTTCTGATCCTCACCAGTCATTTCTTGATTAATTCTGTCGCAATTTCAATATGCAACAGGCTGTGTGTCTCTAGATCTTCAGAATGGTCGGTGCTGAGGAATGCGAGTGGTGAATTGATTCAGACTTTGGTTTGGTGGTTTTGCCAAGTCTGATGAGGATGAGATGGCTGTGTGTGTTTGTTTGGCAATTTGAGCTATGGGTGTTTCTCTGAAATGCTTTCTAGGGGTTTGAGTTTGTGCACTCATGACGTGCTGGTGAAACTTATGGGCACTTTTGAGGTCTATTTTTGGTCTCTTAATTTGGTTGAGGCGGAAATGGCGTTTATGGGGCTGTGGGAACAGTTTGGTGTAATAATTTAGTGGATCTTGATTTGACAGTGGTCATGGTGGCGGAGCTGTCATAGTTGACAGATCGTTTAGGCCTGGTCTTCAGGACTTGACGATTTGAATAACTAGAAACCTGCTCACATATGGGAAAGACTGATGGATGGTTTACTTGGCATACTCAGAAGTAGATGATGGTGGCTGCACTTGCTATTTGTGTTAGCAATAAGCTGGTGTTCCTGGAATAAAAGGAAGAATAAGCAAAAAAGAAAAAGGAAAAAAGAGGTAAGGGAAAGAAAGATTATGGGAAAAAAGAAAATAATTCAACTTGTTTAGAGAGTAAATATGGGATTTCGTTATTCATTTAAGTAAAAGTATTGTCTTTCTAAATTTGACTGGTAGTACCAACAGAAAAGACGACGATTTAATTTTAGGGTATAAGCATCACTTACTGTTTTAAGTGTTTGTACGAGTGTCACCTGCACCTCTACAGTTAATTTCCTGTTAACTTTTCAATTATTTTAAAGGATAGAATTGTTATGCGTAAATTGTGTATCAAAGCGTTTAAAAAAAAATATAGTAACTGCGTATCTGGAATATTCCACAAGATTTCCAGTTGATGACAAGGATGGAGTGTAGTATAAGGTAAGGATTGAGTTTGATCTAACTGTCCCTTGGCTTTTTTTATTTATGTGTGTGTGTAATTTTCCTCTATTTATGTACACCTTTCTGGCCAGTTAATTCAGTTATTAGCAGGAATTCACGTAAAAGATAGAATACCTACAGGTTCAAATCAGAAGGTGGCTCATTTCTAAATTTCATTTGTATCCAATATGTGGAAACAATATGGAAGCTCAGAGTCAAAAGTTCTGGATGGGATGCAATATCAACTATAGCCTTATATCACATAAAATAATTAGTTTATGACCTGCATGATACATGCCTATGCCATTTGTGTTAGAATGCACTCTGATGATTTTTACACTAAGGGGAAGTGCACTCTGCATTGGCCCTAACTCTAGGTTCATCCTCTTGTGTGATTTTTTGTTTGTGTTTTCTGAAATTTGGCTGATTAAGCTAACGTCGTTTTTTAAGTATAAAAAGTATTGATAATGCTGTAAATTTTTTAGAAGTTTGCTGATGCAAAATTTGAGGCTGAAGTGTCGGAAGGGGTGTAGATGACCCTATCTCAAACCTCAAACCTCAAACCTTGAGGAGTCTTGGTGATTTTGTTTCCGATTTCCATCCAAATAATAAGGAGCTATAGTTGAAGTTCTAAATAATAAGGCAGTTCTAAGTGAGATTTTTGGTCAAAGGCCTTTTACCAGTTCTAACTAGCTGATATTTCAACTGAAGTCGGAGATGGTTGCTTACTTGAGGGTCAAGTCGGGTTTAGGAGTTATTTTTCTTGCTGGATAGGACTTCCTTGGTTACATATGTAAAGCTCTATAATTGTCTATGACAAGTATTACATGATTATGTGGTTTTTGGTGTTTGCCTTGACGGTTTCGGATGTCTAGCTTATATATGATATCTAGGCTGTTGCTGGTACTTTTTTAGCATTTATGCTTGCTATACAAAATTTCTAATTTTTTATTACCGAGTTCTTAATATGTTTAGCCTCAGATGTCTTAAATGGAATTCTTAAATCCATTCACTAACACGATCTACAGAGATGTCTCTAAACAGCAAAGGATGGTCCTGGTTCAGCATTAAACTGATTTTAGGAGTTTTAACAGATGCATTCAAACACAGAAGAAAGACAGGGAATGAAATCTATTTAGGTGAATGGGGCATGTCTCTAGACTTTAATGCAGCTTGCGTGGAGACATCCTCAATTCTTGTATTGGAGGGATATTCAATAACTTTTTGCTCCTAGAGAATTTTATTTTTTTCTAAAGAGATACTAAAATATCAAGTAAAAATGAAGTAAAGAATCTAGATTCAAAATGAACAAATTCAGATTTGAAAATGATATTTTAATTCTCAAAGAATGAGTAGCAAATATTGTTTTTTTATTGAAAGAACCTTCTTAGCTTCTTCTAATCTGTCTCATATCTTCAGTCATGACATTGAATCACTGTTTATGTGTCAAAGCATCTGTACCCACAACTGGTTATTTTTTTTCCACAATTTTCATTTTTACCTACATCCTTCCTAATTAGATTTGTTTCGGCCCGAGTATTCATCCTCTTCTTTCACTTTGTTCATGAAATCTCTGGGAACGGGAAACTCTCTCTCTCTCTCTCTCTCTCTCTCAAGAGAACACTCATAGATATGTTCCGAAGTGAGAAAACCTTTTCCAACAGTCGCCTGTTACTGATCTTCCTTCCCATAGTTACATTTAGGCCTTGTAAAATCTTTACAAGTCTCTGTTGCTTTTGTGTTAATTATTTCTTTCCAGTGCTTATTAGTGAGTTAATGCAAATTTCAGTTCTCATTTGCAACAAAAAATTCCACATGTGACATAGTTTCTAGCTATTGCTTCATATAATTGTGTGATTGGAGGGTTGTGCTGGCTTATGTACAATGTTCGGGCTTCTTTATGCTCATTTACTTCTAATTTTCTGCTTGGGCAAACCTGTTAAAATTTGGCTACTTGGGACATCTTTCTGCTGCCTAACAATTTTTAAGGGATCAGCACTTTTTACTGCTGTTCTTTAGCAAATAATCTTTCTTGACAGTTTCATTCTTACACTACTTATTCAGTACTGTGATATTTCACTTTTTAGTGACTTCCTAAGGAATAATATAATGGCGATTTCTTTCATTTGCTCCAACTAGACTAAAAATGGGAAGTCCATCTAGCCTTTTATTTTCCAATCTTATTTCCAATTATTGGTTTTTGTTCAGTTTGAGGGGCAAAAGTTCTAACTCAATGTTTTACCGTGTCTGTTCAATTGGCATTCTGAGATTTTTGACTTCCTTTCTGAGAACATGTTGGCTTTCTTTCTACAGATACGAAGTTGAGGAAGTTCCTCTTTATGACTCTGCTGAAGATGAGCCATTTCCAAAAATCCCTGCAACCATTACCCCTTTCAAATTTGAATCAGTAGGTGGTGCTGGAACTGTTTGTTCTCCGAAAATTGAAGGTGGTGAGGCATCTGGTAAAAGGTTGAACTCATTTAATACTGTCAAGCCACAGAGTTCATTTCTGATGGAAGGGATAGCAGAAAAAGTGGAGGGCATGGACAATGGTTTATTAAAAGAAGATGGCATTCAACAGGGCTTTTGTCAGACAAGTGAAACAATACCTCGCCTTCGGAGTAATAGTTCAGGTCGGCATTTTAATATTGGAGCAGGTCCATCAAAAAAGAAATCACAGCAAAAGCCTAAGCAAAAGAAAAAATCTTCAAGTGGAAAGCAATTCGACACCAGAAATATTGCAGAACTGTTTCAATCAAAGGAAGCACAAGAAGAAGTGCGTAAATATGAGGTATGATCGGTTTTCTATGAATTTCTGATTGCTGTATAATTTTCCGAATTATATACATGTTTTGTTTTCTTTCTTTTTCCTGACATATCCTTGCTCCCTTGGCATATGTTTCTGAGTACCTTGTTTGATTCATAGATCCTCGTGGTTGACAAATATTTGGGTATTCAACACCCACACCCAAACTTCGCCCCTGCTAATCTCTCTCTCTAAAATCATTTTTGGAGCAACAGCCAAACGGTTGTCCAGCTATTTTATTCTACAACATGTGTTTTTCTTGCTTAGTCCGATAGATACAATGCATATTAGTTATGGTAATCAAGTATTTGATTCATCTTATCGCTTAGCAGTTGTCATTTGGCAGTGAAATTTCATGATGCAGTATGAAGTATTATACCTTTCCATATATCATTTTACTTCATCTGATTAATGAATTGTTAAATTGTTGAACAATTGCGAGAAACTTGTCCTATCATGATAGCTGATGAAACACTCGTTGCTCTATGTGCTCCATCTCCTGTACCTATTCTGTTAATTTCTTTTAAAGATTATGTCTGTGCATATGCTTTCTAGTCTCGATTGAAGCAAATTTAACCTTTTGTTTTTTCTTATTTTTTGTTGCTTTGGTTGATGCTTTGTTTCTACTGTCAGAAATACAAGCAAATTTTTTAACCATTAAAGAAACTGATGAAATATTTGTACACTTGCCTTCTTTGTGTTCTGTTTTCTACCTATGTTTGAAAGAATTACATAATCTAGTTGTTTTTTCTTCTGTTGTTTCTTTCGAATGCATTTCTCCTAGTTCTGGAAGGCATGATGATTATAGAAAGAGAGATCTAGGAAAGTTGCTAAATTTTGAGACAATTTGCCAAAAAAAAATAAAAATAAAAATAAAAATAAATAATTAATAAAAATGAAAACTCTTCTTACATTATGGTTGTTTACATTGTTACGCAGGAATTAAGAAACCAAGCCAATGCCAATCTCAACGCCATATATGATGAAATACGTCCTGCCATTGAAGAGCATGAGAGGGACAACCAGGATAGTGTGCCTACAAGCGTAGGAGAGAAGTGGATAGGAGCACACTGCTCAAAATTTAGAGCTGATCTTGACTTAAGCTTTTCGGTTATAAAGAACGTTCTCAATGAATTTCAAAATCCTGGTGCTGGAATGCCTGCTCAAAATGCTGGTGCTGGAATGCCTGCTCAAAATGCTGGTGCTGGAATGCATCCTCAAAATGCTGGTGCTGAAGTGCCTGCTCAAAATGCTGGTATGCCTGCTCAAAATGCTGGTGCTGGAATGCCTGCTCAATGTGCTGGTGCTGGAATGCTTGCTCAAAATGCTGGTGCTGAAGTGCATACTCAAAATGATGGTGCTGGAATGCAGGCTTCAGGAAGTGGTGGCCCTTAGAATGAATAAAACCTTAGTTATACAATAAGTAAGCCATTTAAGAAAAATAGGTTTAAAAAAATTGAAAGCTTTTGGCTATATGGCAATTGAATTTATGTAGCGTAATGAAATATTTTCAATTAGGAAGATTTAAATTTTTGTAGAATAATGAATTTTTTTAACAATGTTATAGTTAATTATACATTACCGCAATTATTTTATGTTTTTTGGTTTAGTATTCCTTATGGTTGCCTTGAGTTATATCAGGTAGGGTGGAACCAGGTGTGTCTGGAGGGGACTACAGTCCCCCTACCAAGCTTCACCGGATTTTCAAGGGGGTAGAGACCGCCGGGCAACTCTTTTTTTTTTTTTTTGTTTCAGCGGTTGTAGAGAAGATGATCGGTTTATGAAAGTTTCATTAAAAAAAGACGCCATTTTGATAAGTGGGAATATACTCATTTATCAAACCGCATGGTTTTGATTTATTCTAAAAAACAATTGAAAAGACTAAATTAGAGCATTTATTCATTGACCAACATCCTTTACATTATCACATATATCAAACTAGTTGGTTATTACATCCTTTACATTTTGTATATTACATATATATAATGGCTATATATTTATTCACGAAATATTTATTAACACATTCTAATGTCTCTTAATACATATTACCTGTATTGTCATATAATTTGAATAGTCATAACATTATATTTATTTGTGTGAAAATATGTGTAGCATGTATAAATATATGAATTGTGTAAAAAAGTGTATAGTACGTGTAAATATATAAAATATGTGAAAATGTGTAATATGCGTAGTATGTGAAAAGAAAATTGTGTTATAATATGTAATATATGTGTAAATATGTTTAGTGTTTGAAAACATGTATAGTATATATAAATGTATATAATCGGTGAGGAATATATAAATGTGTATACTATGCAAAAATATATATACTATATGTATAAATGCGTGTAGTAATTATAAATATGTATAGAGTGTGAAAATATGTGTGATACATATACATATGTATAATGAATGAAGCATGTGTAAATACATATAGTATGCAGTGAAAATTTATGTAGCTAGTATAAATAAATATAACGTGTGGAAATATGTGTAATACATATAAGTATATGTATTGCGAGTTTGAGGTTTTGTAGTGAATGGATGTATATTGTTAACTTCGTCTTAATTCCATCATGAGACTAACTAATTGTTGCTGTGACTGGGAGACCTATTGAATCAACTGACATTGCCATATGCATAGTTCTGGCTATGTTAACAATATATTTTTACTCGTAAACAATCTATCATGCATTATAATAGCAAGTTTGTCAATTGCCATTCAGTGTGAGCAAGCAGGCTAAAAACTTTATCCATAACTTTTTATCCTACAATTAGCAATATATTTGATTCTGCAAGTATTATCTAAGTGCCAATGTTTTATCAAACCATCAAAACAGTGCAAAAGATCTAAATGTACCAAACACAAGACAACTGCGACAATTTCTGGAGAAAAACATTTCCACAACACAACAACATCCATTAGCCAGAGTTTACATGGCATGCATAACAGCGGTTGAAAAGATACTAAAAGAAACGCGGGATGGGGACGGGCTCATATACAACATAACTTGGGACTCAAAAGACCATGAAGTTGCAGAATATTGGATCCCTCCTTGAAGGCTGTCTTATTTCTTTCCTCGAAGTTTCACACCAAGTGCCCGCTCCAGTTTAGAGATTATCTGTTGATTTGGAATTGCCTTCCCTGATTCGTAATCCTGGATGATTTGTGGCTTCTCATTTATTAGCTGCAGAGCAATAAAAAACTGATGAGCATGATTTCTAAGAACATCAAAGCCAATGAGTAGTCTCATTAAAACCAATTCACTTAATTTTATCTGAAGGTAAAGATGTTGCTTGCATATGTGCTTGTCCATCTATCTAACACAAGTATGTGTGTGGGAGTTGGGATGGTGTTGTGAAGAGATACCTGAGCAAGTTGAGATTGAGTCAGCTTCTTTTCCTGTCGAGCGTGCATGATGGCTTTCTTCAGTTCAGAAGGCACCTTCTGATTTGAAGTAACGTTGACAGCAAAAAAGAACAAGTCAAGATGAGAAATGACACAGAAAATAATACACCAATGAACAATACAAAACAGCAAAAGCTTGTAAAATATTTCATACTTTATACATCACTACCAAGAA
The DNA here is from genome assembly GCA_016586305.1 of Ophiorrhiza pumila. Classification (NCBI taxonomy): domain Eukaryota; kingdom Viridiplantae; phylum Streptophyta; class Magnoliopsida; order Gentianales; family Rubiaceae; genus Ophiorrhiza; species Ophiorrhiza pumila. The sequence goes on along the minus strand of BLIW01000003.1, from coordinate 22,796,121 downwards.
TAAATTTGCATAAATAGGTAATCCAGAGAAGAAATAGCCACTCAACACAACAATCTATCAAACCACCCTACCAACTACTGTCCCCCAAGCCAAAACACCATTGCATTCAATAACCACAGAGTGATAGTTCCAGTCTAGGCATTTACAAGGGATGACTGTTGCACATATTTTCTAATGAATGTTCTCTAAATATTCTGGGAAAAAACAAGCAATTTTCATATAGTAAAATGAAGTGAAAATTAAACAGGATCGGCAAATTTCCACCAAAAAAGCTGTCTAATAAGAATCATCAATAAAGCCCTTGACAGATAATCATAATATCCAAATAGAAAATTGAGATAAGATTTAACTCACGAGTCAAGTTTTCAGTGTCTTCATCAAGTTTCCTAGTATTCAAAGTAGTGCTGCTGGAGGCAGCCTTGTTTGTTCCAACATAGGTTGCAATTAAGATATAAAACTTGTTAACTCCCATCTTAAACCACATGAACAAACATCTAAATGAATCAAATTGAAAATTCCAAACAAAACAAGTTCAGAAAAACCCAAATGTCAAGAAAACAAACTTCAGTAATGCATTTAATCAGCTGAGAGACTATCCAATTTTCCAATTTGAACCATAAAATTAAGAATCAAACATCATAATTTTAATCCAATGCCACATAGTAAGACGCATTAAAACCGTAGCTTATAATAGAAAGAATTAACCAATCAATACAAGAGGAACACACATAAAGCAACAATTTGTAGGAGTTCCCCTGTGCATTGAGACAAATTGGAGCTCAAGATGATATAAACTGGAAAAAAAAGAAACAGCTAAGGCAAAGCAAAGATTTTTGTAAAACATAAGTGTTAAAACCCTAGATGAAATCAATCAACACGTACACGCAGATATATAAAATGGAGAGAGAAAATCAAAAAGATAGGAAGGCATAAGAATCAGACCTTTCCTGATGGTTTCGATCCCGACGTCGGATCGACAGGCGGCGTTGACGGCTTTCTCATCCTTGCAAGCTGCAGCTCTAGGGGCTTTTTTACAGATCACCACCAGTTCCTAATCCTGAGTAATTCTGGCCATCTTCCTCTCTGAAACGCGCTTTGTTATGAGTATTGAGGGATGCGCAGATTGTGTGTGGTGTGTGAGACATACATATTACTAAAAATTCATTGCTTTCGCACAAAAAACCACATTGCAAATCACATTCATAAACAATTATTCATGCAGAAAAATGTCAATAAGAATGTTGTTATTCAAAGACAAAAAGAAAGTCAGACATAAAGCAGAAAGAAAGAACCTGCATCCAAGGAGCCCTTAAACAATCTATGCAGGTATAAAATCCCTTTGTTTTTGGAAGCAGCACATTTTTCATGACAGGAAGTCCATTTTAAGCAGCATATTTTTGACTGCGATGGCACTTCTATTCTCTGCAATAAATCAAATAAAGCAAATTAACTAGAAGAATGGAATGACTAATAAAAGGACAATAAAAAATTCAAAACTTGAGTTTAACAGAAGAATATTAATCAGAATTTGAAACAAAATTGTGAGTCCAACAAACCTGCTACATCTGTACATACTTTCCCCATCAAGATTTTATGGACTTGTAAATTGAGTTAAGGCATCTTCTAAAGACTCCACCCAACCAAATATCTCCATGTTAAGATCCATTATATTTTCTGATCGTTCAAACTCATGATTACACCTTAAGCATTTGACCTGGAAGTAAGCTTAAATTAGTGACTATCCATAATTGTGAAATTACAACAGAAAGCAACAAAGATATTGGGGGCGCAAAAGGGCCTTTTCACCTTTTCACCTGATCAAGTAAAAGGGCCTTGATTCCAATATCATTCTTTCTCAACAACTTATAAGACTCATCCATAGCCATAGACTCCACGAATGCATCTGGACCAAATTCAGATATTGGGGGCGCTATAACTGGCTGCGAAGGTGTATTCATTATCAGGACACTATAGAAAGCACGGATACAAATCATGACGTATGATAAGGAGTACTTGATACATTCTCAATTAAACGAACTCTAGCAAATCGCCTTTTGTCAGTGAATGAGAGCTCCAAACCATCATCTAACTGCACAAGAGAACAAGAAGAATCCACGATGTGAAAAAGAAATCTTTGGAAAAGAAAGGAACAATTTTTCTTTGCTACATGCACAAGCTTTATATTTGAAAACCATGCAAGATTTTTTAACAAGATGTCATAAATGATGACTGAATACACTAACAAATATGACGAATTTAGTTACATGGACTCTCCTATGGTGAATCAAAAAGCCACATGGACAAAGGAAAAAGGAGATGAGATATGGCTTGGATATCCCCTGGAAATTTTCTAATTGTCAAACAGAATAATTTTGGATCTTCCTATTCACATTTTTCCACTTTCAGTGGCTGCAGTTTCTTCTTTTTCTCTTTTGGGGTGAAGGATTTGGACGATTTTATTTCCTTTTTTATTTGTGGGGTTGGGTTGGGGTGGAGAGGTTTATTACCATGTCACCATCTTCCACATACAAATGAAGCTTGTCAACAATCTGCAAAAGAAAACACAAATTTAACAACATAAATGTACTGTAGAGTACATAACTGAATACAACACACAGAATAGTTAACCACGTTGTCCAAGCAGGATTTTTAGACCTATCCATGTACTACCTTAACAATTATCTCAAAAATTCCAAATCCATTTAACACCTTATAAACTCAAAAGCCCACATAGCATCAATAAGAGAAATTAGGATCTAGGTTTTAAGGAAAACAGGGAAATTTTAGTCTTGGTGAGCGATTTGCTCTCAGCATGATGAAGAGCAACGACTGCAATGTAACTGCAAATATCCATGTCTAATTACCTCTTCTTCCATTAAATTGTCAAAAAAAACTCTTCCAAATTATTATAACCATTTTTCAATTGCACTTTTTTACACTATTTTCAATGCATGAATACTATGCAGAGTCAGCCATTCCTTGAAACTTAAAAGTAACTATCTGGTTGTTAAGAAACCTTGTTTCAAGGTGGCAAGAAAGAACAAAACGCAGGCAGCATCCGCCAACCCAAAAAGTTTATCTTCTTTGTGAAATTGACAGAAAAATAACTCACTCACCTCTTGCAACTTGTCCACCTTGGTGAAATGTCGACCAAAAGATGTGTAACGCATACTATTAAGAAACGGAGAAAGATAAACTCTCAGCTTACTCTGCATATTATAAATTTAGCTAATCAATCAAAACATGATTTGAGACTCTATTAACCAAGTAGATATATCACGGCGCTAAGGATTCTATAAGTAAGCATATTTAATGAATGTAGGGAGGGAAATGGAGGAAAAAATCATGTTCAACCAGGACATTGATACTTCATTATCATGGTTAAGACAAATATTTTTCTTATAAGAGATTGCAGCCTGTAGATGTAATAGAATGTAAAATATATGGCAGGCACGACTACATGAATAATTCCCCAATCAATAAATAGTAAAACTGGAATTCTAAGGAAAGAGACCAAAAAGAGAATTTCATATAGAAAAGAATAACATACAAGAGAAAAGATAAAATATGTCACTTAAATATGCAGATTTTGAAAAACAAAATAGAAAAAGATCCAGAATGAGAGACGACATTCAAAAGTAACATGATAAGGATTGGAAAGTACCTTCCATTTTGTTATCTGATTGAGAAGTCCAGGCTCACAAATAGCTTTTGCATCTTCAAGATTGTCTCCCTCTTCCAACTTCTGTAAAGCTGCATGAAGTGCCTATAAACATATGAAAGGTCAAATTTAGAATAACTGAAATGTCTTTGAAATAATAAATCACAAATCTAACAGGAGTTTGAAGATCATCCTCAATCTTATGTTTTCTAATCAGAAGACCAAATTAGGCAGATCAAAGATCCCGATAAGAACAAAAGGCAGAATCCAGATACTAAAAAGCACTTAACAAGCAAAAAATCAGTATTTAATTTGGAATGAGACTAAAAGGCAACATCCAGATATTAAAAAGCACTTACAAGCAATAAATATGGTTCGCCATATAGCTTTATTGTCCAACTAAACATGTCAAATAACCCATAAACCTGAAAGAGTCAGTCTAAGCACCATAACAAGTGTAAGTCAAAGTATGTTCTACAATGAAATAGCAAAGCCTCTATAAGATACATAATCTCTAGGACTACAAAAGCATCGTGAATTAACCACAAACCAGAATGAATCACAACAAGATTCTGCATGAATTGCAATAAGGTGTGTGTTTAAACAAGCGCAACTTTCTCTAGGGATTTAAGATATTCTTCCTCATCAAATCATATAACATATTCTTGATAAATTCAAACAGATCATGCATTCGCATTTACATTGTTTAACACATATTAGATACATAAAAACCCAACAAAACCTAGAATTCCTACACGAGATCATGCATAACAAAAGTCCCATATAATCCATGGGCTTAAAAAGATGAAACCTTGTCAGGAAATGATGCAGGAGTCCCATCATCCTCTAGTCCAGCACTTCCTTTAGCACTCCTACCCTAGCTTTCATCCCCCTGTTGTTATCAAATTACATGTCACAAAGAAAAATCCAAGGGATAAGAGAACAAGGATAACTGGTGCAGCTCTTCCCATATTTTTCCTTCAAATGGTTATTAGCAAGTCCAGAATCTAGATTAAGACAAAATGTCTCTCCAACAGGGACATGAGAACAAAATAAATGCAGATTGCCCAATTTAATTCCAATTCAACAGAAACCACTTCTCTAAAAAAGGGCCATAGAAACCAAAAAGCTCAGAGCCACCCGAGCAAAGAAGTTCAAGTCACCAAAGCAAACAACGCATCTATTTAAATTACCTCCTCTAATTTAGAATCATAAAGCACAATGTTTATTTAAATTACTAACCACTTGACACACTATAATCCAAATTTCAATCAAACAACCTGGATTATAAGGCTTTCAGTTGTCTAAAACTATCTGCAAAGAAAAAAGAGAGTTAGAGAGTCACGTTCGCATTAGTTTAATTAAAATAATTTCATAATAATAACATAAACATGATTAGAGCAAGACAGCCATATCTGATGAAGTAACAAGAATTTAAAGGTATCATTCAAATACAAAAATCATAGCATCCCACTTCTGCTCCTCCTTATGCATGGAATTATCTACCTAACGGATTCAAAGAGTGTGAAAATAATGTAAATAAGAAGACGACACAAAACTCAAGTTACTAATTCCATGAGGACAGGCAAGTTATGATCAGAAAAAGAAAATGGGAAATCTTAATATATGGTAGAAAACATCGACGGTCAGAGGAAATTCAATATACTAATAAAAGTTTGGCCAACAAAAACTGTAAATTAGTGAAATTCCTGAAACTCATTACAGATTTACACAAAAAGATTGCAACTTTTCAACAAATATTCAAGAAATGCCCCTAAAATTATCAGTTTCAGCAAGTAATCTAAAAAGAGTCAATGAACAAGTTTTATTTGAAACCCATGACATCAAGTCAAACACATATTGCATTTCAGCCATCAATGTGAAAATTCAACATTTCAAGTACATATACATAACAAAGAACACCCACTTAGATAAGTATATTAATTGTCCTATAAAAAAAACTTACCAGGGTTAATAAGAATGAGTAAAATTAACAGTTAAAGAACCAAAAAACCAACCAAAACCCAAAAAAAAATGTTTAAATTCAGAGTTTTTATTTAACTGTAGGCTTGACATAGTCCAGAAAAACCAAGCAAAAAGAGAGATAAGCAAAAACACAAAATACAAAAGATATCTGCACATTTAGGTTGATGATGGTCGACAAATCGCAGGGTTAAGCACTAAAGCGGTTCAATCACTGCTAATAGTCAAGAGGCAGAGAAAACCAACCTTAAGGAAATCAGGAACTCACTATTTCCTCATTCAATAATGATTTGATGAGGAGAAAAACAAGGTCATGCTTAAACCATCACAAAACAAATCAGAAATCATTAAAAATCACTTAAAAACCACGCTCAAATTAAGACAATGATATTCGAACAAACGACCGTGAAAGATTAGAAACCATGAAAGATTAGAAAAAGAACGACGCCCACATGGTTGCAAACCCAGTTGCAAAGGAGGAAAAATCCATCCTATACTGCCTTCAGGGTTGCCTTGCCATGGAACTCCAAAAAGAGGAAAAAAACAAACAAACAGAAGAAAGGCATGAGAACTACGAATAAGGAATAGGGGGCCTCGGAAGGTAGAGAGAAAATGAGGGCGACTAATAGAAAGATTTCACAAAAATGATCTCAGTTGAAGCAGAAAGCAAAAACCCACAAAAAATAAAATCAATAGATAAATGGCTGAAAAGACAAAATAAAAAGGCTCAGATCAGTATAATCAGATCAGGCAAAGGAGAACGTGACACCGCCATGGCTGCAAAAACCGGTTGCATATAAATTGCCATCCAGATTGCCCAGCCAAGATACGGGTCAGTTTGCCTCAATGCCTGATCCGCTTGCTCCGAGACTATGAACATCATCATCACGGCCCCAAACTCAGAGAACACCTTCTGGAGTACAGGTCTCCAATAAATCGAGGCTTAAACGCGGGCTCAAGGAGAGAGCGGTGGCATAAAGATAAAAAGCACTGAGAGGAAACCCTAACGAGGAAGTAGAGGATGCGGTAGCAAAAACTTGTCCTCCTCGGGATAAGCAGAAGGCCAAAGCATATGAAGACCGCAGCTGAGTTGTGGTGAAACGGTCTCAAGAACGACGTCGTTTTTATTGGGGGGACCCTCCTTTGAAGCAGCGACGTGGCCAAAGCGTGGGATCCTCCTCTAAAGATCACACGTGGCCAAAGCGGGGAGCATGTGCCGTGGTCAAGCTCCTTGGGTGTTTATTCTTTTTCTTAGATAAAAATTCTAAATCATAAAAGCGTACAGTTAAATCCAAATCTCTATAATTTCTATTTGTATTTTCTTCCATAAAATTTTTCTCAACATGTTCTAAAGCAACTTGCAATTCCAAAGAGAACATGTGTAGGTAAAAACAAGTAAAACTTGATCATTAATACAAAAACTATGGAGCATCAACAACAAATTGAATTGAATATTTTCGTGGAACTTTGAATAAGAAGAAAATAATTGTGTTTTCTTGCCCTTTTTTCTATTTTTTTGGCTCTCCCTCTTTTTATGTTTTTACTCAAATTTGCTAACAATAGCAATTAATCATAACAATGATGATGATGGCCTAGAGAAAAAAAAAGGGTAAAATATCAATCAATCTAACTTTAAGATGGCTAAACAAGAAGTTGCTGTTTCGTCTTACGTTTCAAATCCCACAAAAGTTCACTTTGCTGATTTTCCTTTTGTCCCCAGATAGCCTTGACAACTTGGAGGCTCCACGAGTAGCACTTAACTTCTTGCCCAAACTGAATAAATCTGCAAGAAATATATGCAAAAAAACAATCACCAGTGATATTATCATTAATCACCAGAGATAATCAAAGAATCCCTTATGAGCTTCTATAGGGGAAAACCAATAGCCAACCTAACAATCTTCAAAGATTCAACAAAACACACAAACACAGAACAACTAAGATATAGCTATAATCATAGGTCAATGTTTCTCCAACTTCAATACATCGAGTAGCAAACACACCTACACGAGTCTCCCCTTCAACCTGCCTTTAACATCAAAAAGGTATAGATCACGCAATCCATACCCATATTCTTTCAGTTCATTCACACAACTTTTCTATATCAATGAAACATTCAAGTGATTTAAATTATTTGAAAAAGTTGTAACAACATCAGCTCATTTTTTAAGGTCTCAGAGAACAGTACATATTCACCATCTGAAAAGGAAGAATAGAAATTGAAAAGTCACATTTTACTAACAATTTTTCCAATTTACAGTTGGGATCACAGTCGTGGTTCAGAAACCTAGAAGAATTTCCCTTAAATGTTGCGTCAATGGTGAAGTCCTTCCGAATTTCGCACATGTAAAAGTTTTTGACTTTTTTGTACTTCATTTCCCATAGCCTTTGTTCACATTGAGCATCATCTATAACTGTAAGGAGTAGAGCATATAAAAAAAACCTTAAAGTCTATATGACAAAAGCTTTTTGATAGTATTAGGATCTAAAATGATTGCATTAGATGAGAACAATTGTAGTGGAGGCAATACAAAAATTAGCAAGAAAAGATTTTCTGAATTCATCACTATTGAAAGTGAAAGACGTAGAACGGTTGTCAATAAGGTGCTCACTTGAGAAAGCTCCATTATTGTGAAGTCCAAGTAAATTACCTTCTCCAATATATTGTATTATGAAGTCACCTTTGTTGATTGCTTCGGCAGCCACTACTCCCCAACCACAAAGTGCAATTTGACATGGTACAAAATCAGAGGAAATTTGAACAGAAGTAGAAGCAGCAATTCACAAACAGTTTTGAGAATTAAATCAAATGCATCAAGCATCAAAGATTAATTGCACCTTGACAATGCTGATCTTCTTCTCATTCCTGAACGGCCTATTGGTGCACATTCCAGAGCATTGACAAGCCTTGGAGCAGCTGATGCACTGAACCCTGTTGCATCACGATTCCATCAAATATATGGCCTTCACATGCCAAGCACATGCTAATGTTCAGTCAAATATCCAAGGTTGATCTGATTACATAAAAGAAATGCTCACGGGAAGACCATATCAAGAACTATTTTTCCAATTTCAAGGGATATGCCTGAAATGAAATACGTAGAGTTTGGCTTGAGTTTGATAACCAAGACTCAAGTGAGCCCAAAATAGATATGACTCCTAGCACTAAAGACAAAATGAAAACAGTAGAGAACGTGACACCGTCATGAGCAAGTAGCTTGCCATAATCGAGCTCACAAAGCACGCACCCTTTGATGAAATCTACACTATCCCACAAGCTTGAGCAAGTAGCTTGCCATAATCATCATTTTCTCCATTTTTAAGCTCACCCCAGAAAAAAATAATCAAACCCCAAATCAACAACAATACTGAAGTTCAAATTGGTAAAGATCACAACTTTATGCAAGATTCTGAGCAAAAGATTAAGGCCACTGTGTGTCTCTGTGTGTGCTTAGCCTGCCTTTGAAAGAGGAAAGGAATGTTAACTTATGATATGCAGCTGGGACGAGAAAACAGAGAAAGAGGGAAGAAAAAAAAAGTTTTCTGTTAGAGGCGGCCGTTCATCAGGAAAGAGCAGGAGGAGAGAAAACCTAGAGCAACCAAATGATTAGAGGCGGCCGTAGGAAAGAGCAGAAGGAGAGAAAATTTAGGGCAACCAAATAAAGCATCAGATAAAAAAGGATCCAATGCTTGAAGGGAGGGGCGAAGACGACGTCGTTTGCGAGGAAGGGGGACGTTCCATTGAAGAGCGCACGTGATCGCAGCTTTGGCATGTGCCGTGGTCAAGCTTCCTTGGGTGCTTATTCTATTTCTTAGATAATTAACATTGACTAAATGTCTCAAACAGGTTAAATCTCCAGCAAAATCCAGTATGATAATTAACACCCTTGAAATAATGTCATGTTAGATGATTACCTGCGACCTCTTATCTGCGAAGTTCTTGACGACTGCTTTCTCTTTCGAAGTAGCTGGTTGCTGAAACAAATCGCACCTTCAATTATCAGATAGAATATTCATCCAAAAAGAAAAAAAATATCAAATGGAGAACACTCAAAAAATTGTATAAGCAGATCAATTCAGTAGAAGACACAATATAATGGTGACTCAACACAGTCGAATGTATAAATCTGACCCAAAAAGGGCACGTTACAACTTGTCCAAAAAGATCTTCTTGGACATCACCGGCATCAATGGAATAAATAGCGCTTAAGTCCATGCAAAGTAAGATAATCCTTAGCCCCTTTAGACAAGCAATACCCCTTAAACACACTAATGGAAGTATCATTCACCTAAAAAAAACACCAATATAATTATGTTTAAGCCACAGAATAGAAATAGACATTTTCTAAACCATTCCAATACCTCACGTACACTTTCCAAACACCCCCACTGCATCCAGAAAAAGGGCAGAACGAAATTCTAACAAAAAAGGGATCTTGATTTACCGAAGATCGAAGAAGAGCCTGGAGATCGCCAATGCTCTTGTACACCCCAATTAAGTCGTCTTTTCACACCAAATAAAAAGCATCCCTTTCGTCGCCCATTGATTAAGCCACATCCTACGTCAAAGAAAATAAAACAACAAATTAACCCAAAAACTTTATGAAACTTGGAAAATGACTACTGTACCAAGTTGATCAAAATTACCGGCTGTAAGTTTAGAACCCTAATTATGAGATTGAAGAGAGCTCTTTTTCTTCTTCTTTTTTGATATTTCTACCTAATAATGCAAAGTATATCAAAGAATTTAAACGGACAGTAAAGAGCCATAATAAAAAATGAAAAGTAGGAAAATTTAACCCTACAATCTCTGTAGTACAAGACTGAAAACGACAACCCACCGAGTCTCCTCCACTTCGCTCCACTACACTCCACTACTCTTTTGAAAACTGTTAATTAAATTGCCAGCAAAAAAAAAAGACAAAAGAGAACGTGACACCGCCATGGCTGAAAAGACAAAATGAAAAGGCTCATATCAGGCAAAAGAGAACGAGACACCGCCATGGCTGCAAAAATTGGTTGCATATAAATTGCCGTCCGGATTGCCCAGCCAAGATACGGGTCAGTTCGCCTCAATGCCTGATCCGATTGCTCCGAGACTATGAACATCATCATCACGGCGTTGGACTCAGACAACACCTTATTGCAATTAGGAGTACAGGTCTCCAACAAATCGAGGCTTAAACGCTAGCTCAAATGGTGGGCGGCAGCATAAAGATAAGAAGCACTGAGAGGAAACCCTAACGAGAAAGTAGAGGATACCTTTTCCTCCTCGGGATAAGCAGAAGCCATGTGAAGAGGCAGAAAGCGAGTTGACAGGATGAGAGTATGAAGACCGCAGCTGCATTGGAGCCAAATGGTCTGAAGAACGACGTCGTTTTTATGGGTGGGGGACCCTCCTTTGAAGCAGCGACATGGCCAAAGCGTGGGAGCCTCCTCTGAAGATCGCACGTGACCAAAGCAGGGAGCATGTGCCGTGGTCAAGTTTCCTTGGGTGCTTATTCTTTTTCTTAGACAATTATTGGCTTTTGGAGTTTCTAAATTTCAAATTTGTATTCTATCTCTGTTTTTTTTAACACACACCTTCACATACATATTCAAGAAATCGAACTTTCAATATTGACGTTGGGATGCTAACTCTCTAATTCGAAGAATAATTTGTCAACCTAGTTAGTATACATTAAAAAGAATATTTTTTCAATAATTAAAAATGAGCAAATTTTGCAACGTTCAATATGTACATACCTAAAATACGAGCATGATGAAAGCTAATAAGTCGTCAAATGTCAACCTATAATATACTTATGTATATCACTTATTTTTATCATTTTTGTAATTGTGAATTTAAAATTTTAGTTGCTAAATATATTTATTTAATCGCACAAACAAAAAATTTAATTTATAATTAGCTCCTACTACAATTTCGTTCCAGTTCACTGGTTTTTTATTTTCATTCATATTAGAATACTTATTAAATCACACCAACTTTCTTGAGTTTTATCATTCATATTAGCAAACTGTGTAAGGGTTATATTTTTACCAACTTCCTTGAGTTTTACCAAAACAAGTTCATTCTACCTGCCTAAGGAAACATTATATGGAGAAATGCAAATTTCCCAATTTCCAATGCAAATTTCATAACATTGATCGGGTATAATTGAACAATTTCATTTGTGCATAAACATGCTATATTGTAACAAACTAACAATGCATTCGAATGTTGTACTCTTTAGATTTTCGCATTTTTGTTATCATTCAATACAAGAAGGGTTGATCGCATTTATTACCCTTGAGATTTGTTTAGACTATCAATCGAATATCTTAAGGTCTGTTTGGATAAGATATTTTTTGTTTTTTTTTAAAGAAAAAGTAAATTTCGGTATGCCATTTAGAAAATGAGTATTTTTTAATGGGTGAATGACACCATTGGTCCCTAAAATTGATCCCTTTATTTCGTTTAGTCCCTCATCTTCAAGAAACTTTATTTTGGTCCCTAAACTTGTGGTCACAGTTTTAGATTGTCCTTAATCACATTTTCATTAAAAAAAGTCATCGCCGGTGATCATGATTATTTCACGTGAGAAATAAAAGGGTAACACTGGAAAAAATTAGTGGGCTCCACAATTTATTATCTCCTGTTCACAATTTAATAGTTCACTAAGATATTAACAATGACGGGACAAAAAAATTGTGAATATATTCACTAGAATGCATGTTCACATGTATTTCGGTAAAAAATGGCAAAATCCCAAAACGAGTTGATTTTGACATTTTTTGTACTGTTTTTTGCATCCACCCTGATTGTGAACATACATTCTAGTGAAATTATAAAAAAAAGATTAAAATTTTCACCAGAATACACGTATTTCGGTAAAAAAAATGGCAAAATTTTACAACGCGTTAGTTTTGATATTTTTTGTACCTTCTTTGCACCCATCTTGATTAGGAACATGCACTCTAGTGAATATTTTTTTTAAAAAGTGAAAATTAAAATTTTCAACAAATCTCTATTTTTCATGGGTTATAACACACGTATTTTGGTAAAAAATGGCAAAATCCTAAACCGCGTTGGTTTTGACATTTTTTGTACTATTTTTTGCACCACCTTGATTATGAATATGCATTCTAGTGAATAGTGTAAAAAAACCAAAATTAAAATTTTCACCAAACCTCTATTTTTCATGGTTTAAAACATGTATTTCAATAAAAATGGCAAATCCCAAAACACATTGATTTTCACAATTTTTTTACCCTTTTTTGCATCCACAATAACTGTGAATATGCATTATAGCGAATATTAAAAAAAAGTAAAAATTAAAATTTTCACCAAATCTCTATTTTTCATGGGTTATAAGACACGTATTTCGATAAAAAATCGTAAAATCCCAAAACGCATTAGTTTTGACATTTTTTGTACTATTTTTTGCACCGACCTTGATTGTGAACATGCATTGTAGTGAATATTGTAAAGAAAACCTCTATTTTTCATGGGTTATAACACACGTATTTCTGTCAAAAATAGAAAATCCCAAAACAAGTTGATTTTGACATTTTTTGTACCATTTTTTGCATTCACCCTGATTGTGAACATACATTCTAGTGAATATTATCAACAAAAAGAGAAAATTAAAATTTTCACAAAACCTCTGTTTTTCATGGGTTAAAATACAAGTATTTTGGTAAAAAAAATGGTAAAATCCCAAAACGCGTTGGTTTTTTTGTATCGCTTTTTACACACATTTTGATTGTGAATATACATTCTAGTGAATTTTGTCAAATAACGAAAAAATTTAAAATTTCACCAAATCTCTATTTTCATAGACTATAACACAAGTATTCCAGTCAAAATTAGTCATGACCCTGGTTCCGGTTTTAACCGGAACTGGCCCGTAACCGGCCTAGTGAGCTGGGCCCGAAATTGGAACCGGCCCATGCCATGCCCAAACCGTGAACCTGAACCGGCCTAGGCGGGACGGTTCCGGTTCACACTCTCTGTGAACCGCAAATTGGCAGTTCAAACCGCCGGTTTTAAAAAAAATAAAAATTGACGGCCAAGATTAACTAGCCATTGGATGATCCAACAGCTTTAACCGCCGGTTCATAAAAAAAAAATTTTAAAAATAAAAAATGTGATGGCCGTTGCATCCAATGGCCATAATTTATGTTATGACCGTTGGCAATCCAGCGGCCATAAATTAGGCCGTTGGAAAGCCAACAGTTGTGCCGTTGTGGGCTTGTGTGATTATGCATTTTTTTATTTTTATTTTTCTTCTATAAATACCTAAAGTTTCTAAATTCATTTTCACACAATTCTCTTCTCTCAATCTCAATTCTCTCAATTCTCTCAATTCTCTCAATACTCAATTATCATTTATATTATCTATTTTTTTTGTTATCATTAAATTATTTTTACTCATTAATTCATTATATTCAAAATTCAATTCTTTACTTTAAATTATTTTATTTTATTCAAATCTTTAGCTAATTATTTTTGAAAATTAGTTATTTTATTAAATATTGATTCCTCATTAATAGTTTTTATTATTTGAATTATTTTAATTTATTTAAATACTTTTATTATTGACTTATAAAGTTATAATTTTATTTATCTAATTATTTATATTTATTCAATTACTTAATTTTAATTTACTATAAAATGGATAGTTTTAATAGAGATATTGTTAGTAGCTCACAATTTGGTGCAAACCAAAGTGAGCAAATTTTTAGTGGTGGTGGAGAAACCGAAAGCCCCAACGTTGAAGAAAGGCTAAAATCGGATATGTTCAATAAACATTACACAAAGATATTAGATTCCAACCAACAACCAATCAAGGCGAAATGTAATTATTGTTCCAGAAATAAATTATATGCTTTCAAGAAAGGATCGGGCTATGGAACTTTTGCTCGACATTTGAAGGAAAAACATCCACACGAAATTGGCCTTTCCACCAACCAATCACAATTATCCGGGTTTGTTCCCTCTACTACTCCTCCTTTTAAATATCCGAATGAAAAAAATAGAAAAGAATTAGCAAAAATGATAACCATAGAACATTTATCATTTGGTTTTGGTGAAAAAGTAGGATTTACTCATTATTGTCAAAATGCATTAAATCCACAAGCTAAAAGAATGCCAAGAACAACAATAACAAGAGAATTAAAGAAAATTTATAAAGGTGAAAAACAAATTTTAATTGAAACTTTTTCAAAATTAAATGGTAGTGTTTCTATATGTTCCGATATTTGGAGTGATTTATGGCAAATGTATTCTTATATGGGAGTAACTTGTCATTGGGTTGATAGTAATTGGAAAATACAAAAAATAATTATTGCTTTTCGTCATTTTGAAGCAAGACATACAGCAAATAATATATCTAATTTGTTGAATATTATTTTAGATGAATATGGTTTATCTAGAAAAAAATTTCAATTGGTTTTGATAATGCTTCGGCTAATACGACTTCAATTAGTCAATTAAGAACTCTTTGTCAACCAATAATAGGTGAACAATTTTTTCATAGAGTAATGATTGGGGGAGTGAAAAATTAGAGTGAAAACGTAAAGTGAATGACGTGGCATGGATAAAAAGACAAACTAATTCATTACCCATTAGGGTTCACTCATCATTTGGTTAGGGTATTAGTTTGTCTTTTTATAACTGCCACGTCAGTCACTTTGGGTTTTCACTCTAATTTTTCACTCCCCCTATCATTGCTCTTTTTCATATTAGGTGAGCATGCCACATATTAAATTTAGCGGTACAAGATGGTTTAAAAACACTAAATACGTATATTACGCCTATTAAAGAGGCAATTAGTCTTTTATGGATCCGTCCAAATTTAATAAAACTATGGGTAAAATTTTGTATGGAAAATGGACACAAACCAAAAAGATTTAGTAAAAATGTTCCTCATAGATGGAATTCAACTAATAAATTATTGAATGCATCTAACATAATATAGTACTTTGTTATGTACTTTTTTTATGCAAAATCATGTAGATGATATTTCTTTGCATACCTAATATGTGGGAAATTTGTTGTAATTATTACAACTTTTAAAGATATTTAAAGATGCTACTGAAATTTTATCTGGTGTTTATTATCCTACTTCTCATCTATTTATTCACATTGCATGTGATGTTGTTGGTATTTTACAACAGTTTAAAGATGACCATGTTTTATCACTTCCTATATATTATATGTTAATAAAATGGCTTAACTCTTACCGAAAAATTCCACCTACATATTTAATTACTTCTTTTTTTGATCCACGCCAAAAAATTAATATTTTAGAAGAATATATTACTGCATATAATAGTTGTATAGATTCATTTTTTCCTGACAATAAAGGTTATAAACCTCAAGATACTAAGGAGATTATAGGATAAGTAAAATTTCTTCTTTGTGATTTATTTAATGAATTTCATTCTAAATACGGTAGTCAAGTTCCTATTAGTACCGGATCAATGGTTCTTCTAGTGGTGCATCACATCAAAATACTAGTACTCCATCAATGTTTTCTATAGCACCACGTAAATTTGGTAAATATATATATTCTTCACACAAAAAACCAAGATCCGGTACTGATACGGAACTTGATAGGCATTTAACAACTACTTTTGAGATTTGTGATGAAGATAAGGATTTTCACGAGTGGCCCGTGTTAGAATGGTGGAAGGGAAAGGAGAAGGATTATCCAATCCTTTCTATTATCGCAAAACATATTGTTGCAATTTCGGCATCAACCGTAGCGGTGGAGCAAGCTTTTAGTGCGGGAGGAATCATTTTAGACGAGCACAGGTCCCGATTATTACCAAGATCATTAGAAATCCAAGCATTAGTGGATGATTGGCACAAGGCATTTTTGAGAGCACAAGAAATGGACAAGACGGATGACATTGATTTAGATTAAGACACCGACATTTCCGAAACGAGCAACGTTAGTACCGGATCTTCAACCAGAGTTAGATGATTAAAATTTAGGCCAATTAACTTGTACTCAAATTACTTTTATGAATGAAATTTTTTATTTTTAGTAAATGTTGTATCATTATTCATTATTCATATATGTAAATGATCAACTCGAAATTCAATATTTAGGCCAAAATTTTATATTTCAATAATAAAATGAGGTATTTTTTCATTTATATCAAACTTGTAAACTTGTACGTATTATATCAAATTTGTTACTTTTCACATTGTAAATTTGTAAAATTTGTGAATTATATCAAACTTCTCTTATTTTTCACATTGTAAATTATACTAAACTTTTTTTTTATCTTGTAAATTTGTAAATTTGTGAATTATATCAAACTTCTCTTATTTTTCACATTGTAAATTATACCAAATTTCTTTTTTTTCACCTTGTAAATTTGTGAATTATATCAAACTTCTCTTATTTTTCACATTGTAAATTATACCAAACTTCTTTTTTTTTCACCTTGTAAATTTGTAAATTTGTGAATTATATCAAACTTTTCTTATTTTTCACATTATAAATTATACCAAATTTTTTTTTTCACCTTGTAAATTTGTGAATTATATCAAACTTCTCTTATTTTTCACATTGTAAATTATACCAAACTTCTTTTTTTTTCACTTTGTAAATTTGTAAATTTATAAATTATATCAAACTTCTCTTATTTTTCACATTGTAAATTATACCAAACCTCTTTTTTTTCATCTTGTAAATTTGTAAAGTATATCACACTTCATATTGTTATTTTTTTTAAATAGTTGAACAGTTAGAAAACTGTACCAAAATCGGAATCGAAACCGGAACTAGAACTGAAATCGGAACCGGGATGGAACCGGAAACGTGAACTGGCGGTTCATGAACCGTAACCGTAACCGTGACTCTAAGGGCCGGTTCAGGTTCCACCTTCGTGGAACCGTGAACTGGCGGTTCGTGAACCGTGGTCATGTCTAGTCAAAATGGCAAAACTCCAAAACACATTTATTTTAACATTCTTTGTATTGTTATTTGTACCCATCCTGATTGTGAACATGCATTTTAGTAAATATTGTCAAAAAAAAAGAGAAAAATTAAAATTTTCACCAAATCTCTATTTTTCATGGGTTATAACCACCTATATCGGTAAAAAATGGCAAAATCTCAAAACACATTTATTGTGACATTTTTTTGTACCGTTTTTTGCACCCACCCTGATTGTGAACATGTATTCTAGTGAATATTATAAAAAAAGAGAAAATTAAAATTGTCACCAAACCTCTATTTTTCATGGGTTATAACACACGTATTTCGGTCAAAATGGTAAAATTCTAAAACACGTTAGTTTTGATATTTTTATACCGTTTTTTGCACCACCATGATTATGAACATACATTCTAGTGAATAGTGCAAAAATCCCAAAGGGCATTTATTTTGACATTTTTTGTACCTTTTTTGCATCCACTCTATTTGTGAACATGCATTCTAGTGAAAATTATAAAAAAAACGTGAAAATTGAAATTTTCAACAAGCCTCTATTATTCATGGGTTAAAATACACAAATTTCAGTAAAAAATGGAAAAATCTCAAAACGCTTAGGTTTTGACATTTTTGTACCGTTTTTGCACCCACCTTGATTGTAACATGCATTTTAGTAAATATATTTAAAAAAAGTGAAAATTATAATTTTCAACAAATCTCTATTTTTCATAGGTTATAACACACGTATTTCGGTCAAAAATGGTAAAATTCTAAAACACGTTAGTTTTGATATTTTTATACCGTTTTTTGCACTACCATGATTATGAACATACATTCTAGTGAATAGTGCAAAAAAAGCCAAAATTAAAATTTTCACCAAACCTCTATTTTTTATGGCTTTACACACGTATTTCAGTCAAATATGGAAAATCCCAAAACACGTTGATTTTCACATTTTTTGTACGGTTGTTTGCATCCACAATAATTGTGAACATGCATTTTAGTGAATATTAAAAAAAATGAGAAAATTAAAATTTTCACCAAACCTCTATTTTCATGGGTTATAACACACACATGTCAATAAAAAATTGCAAAATCCCAAAACGCATTGGTTTTGACATTTTTTGTACCTTTTTTGCACCGACCTTAGGTTTTGAACATGCATTGTAGTTTAATTTTCCAACAAATCCCCCTTTAAACTAAACTTTCCATATATGATTAATACCTTCAAGTTCACGTGCTTGAATTTCTTTTGAAATTTCTTTTGCAGTTTGGATCTTGTATTTGATCTTCTTCTTAATTTTCATCTTCGTCTTCACAAGTAACTTGAGACGAATTTTGTAGTTCCGGATCTTGAAGTCTTCGAACATGTTTTCTGTTCCTCTTCCTTTATCACAAAACTCCCATATACCAACATTCCCTTCTATCAAAAAATGACTAATGTAATTTCCAAGAATCAAAAAAATCATATTGTTCAGCTTGAACAATATTTTTAATATCTTTTATCTCAACAATGTCACTATCACCAGTGATATTTTCTTCACCTTCAACCATGGATATGGTTTCTTTTTCCTCTTCAAAATGGATGATTTCGTATTTCTCTTCATAAGTGAAATCACCAACCTCATTTTCTTCTTTATTCACAAGAACAACAAATTCATCAACATCTTCACAAACGTGAAGTTTTATTGTATCATCACATGAATATTTTTGACAAACATTGTCAATTTATTTTTTTTCCACATATTCATCAACTTGAATTTCTTGTTCTTGCTCTACTGAACAAATAATATTTTCATCTTCTTCAATTGAATCAATACTTCTGTCATTCACCACTTCCATAACATGATCATGATGATCAACATAATATCCTTTCTCGAGATTTTCAATTTTTAAAGTGGATTCAATACTTGAAGATGAATAATCAACAGTTGGTTGTTGAACTTGCTCACTTTGGTGATCATTGTTTTCTTCCTCAATATAGAAAGACACTTGTGTTTTCCCAATTGATACTATTGGCTCTGTAGAAGACCAATTCGAAAATCTTTGTTCATCAAAGATAAAATCTCTGATCACAATCACCTTTTCTGTATCCTCTATCTGACCATCCAATTTTTCATTAATTCTTTGTTCAAATCGAATTAATGAACGTTGCAATTCCTCAATATTCAATGTTGCCAAATTCTTTGTCTCTATCATCAAGGCTACAAAATACTCAAACTTCAAGGGTAGTGTATTGAGAACTTTTGCAATAAAAATTTCATCTTGCAATACATGACCATTTAATTTCATCTCATCTTTAATTGCCAAAAGACGAGAAAAATATGACTTAATGGATTCTGTCTTCTCCATTGTGCAAAGATCGAATCTTTTTTGTAATATCAACAAATTATTTTTCATGGTGCAAAGTTCAAACTTTTTTGTCAACACGAAGGAATTTTTGTGTTGAAGTGTGTCAACACCTCTATATATCTTTTCCAAAATATTCCAAGCCTTCTTCGTAGTTTTGGCTGTTGAGATTTTTAGATAAACTGATTGTTCAATTGCTTGATGAATTTGAGACAAAGCCATTTTTCCTTGCCTCTTTTTATCTGGGGCAACATCTTCAGGTATTTCCTTTTAAATGTATTGGATCAAATCAAAAGCTTCCAGATGGATTTCCATATGATCTCTCCAAATATTACAATTTTGTTTTCCCTTTAGTTTGGGAACAACACAAATTATATTTTCCGTTATGGTTAATCAATTATAACCTTGCTCTGATACCAATTTGAAGGATCGAAATTAACCAAATCACAATAAGCTAAAATATGTTTGGGAGGAGAGGAATTGCAATCACAAAATATTACGTATGGCACAACCACCACACAACAACAATATCCGTTAGTCCACGGATTTCTCAAAGCCGTCGTATGGCTTTTTCTCACAACCCTCTTTCAGGTTTCTCACTTCCAACTCCTCTCTTTACAAAGATCCCTAACACCCTCTATTTATAGTGGTAGAGGTTTCTTAATTTCACACTTTCCTAATTCCTACCAAGAAACAAATACTACTATGAAACAACTTTAAACTTAAGAAAAAAAACAAATTAGGAAATTTCTAATTAATAAAAGTTTAGTTTAATTTCCAACAAAAGACCTGACAAAACTTTTCAAGATTCAGAAATTGCTTAATAGCATAACATAAGACTTGATGGCAAGCATGGCATGGTTCAATGCCTGCTTAAAACTGATTGCCAAAATTTCAAATGGTTGAACCAACGGTAACATTCATTGGGGTATCTATCATAAAGATCATCAGCAAATCCACTAATGGATTTAAGCCTCTGTTAATGGGTACTCGAACACAACATCTTTGCCCGAAAGCTTTCTGTAAATAGAAGCAAAGGTCTCTTAACTTGTATTCTATATTGTTTCCTAAGACATCAATTTGCACTGCTGAATTGATGTATGGATCCTTCAAGTCACTTCTGAGCTCTTGGTTAGTATTTTCCAAATCAAACAAGGCTTGTGCCACAGACTCTTCAAACTCTGTAGGTTCAGTCTCCTTATCCCTGTGAATCTTTTTCATTGACGTATACATCTTCCGACATCGATTAGTGTAGGCAAATAGAGAAGATTTAGCAAGATCTCCGCTTGAGGAATAGAAATTCAGCATATCTGTTGGACGTGCTTCGATTTGGAAGGGAAAATAAAGAGGAAAGAGAAAGAGTTTTGTTAATGCACAGTGGAGTGGCATTTATTTTAATTGGCATTGATTTTTTGGCAAGATAAGGAAAGATCTTATTTGAAGCATAAATCAAATTAAATCAATCTATGTAAGGAAGATTGATTTGGAGATTAATGCTATCTTGATATTTTTGGGCTTATCTTGGTATTCTTGGAAGTTATCATTGGAGAGCTATCTTTGGAAAAAATAAGCATGGAAGGCACAAAAGTTTCCATCTTTCTATGGGATTTACTTGGAAATAATCTTGGAGATAAACATGGGAAGATTTGGTGTGCCTATATGATCTTTCCACACCACACATTTTTTAGGTGTGCATTGCATGCGAATTGTTTTGGATCGTGTGGAGGTTTCATTATTCTTTCGGTCTTTTACAAGACTGTGAACACACTTCTTTGTTGGAGGTCTTTGATCAAAGTGTGTTGGCTTAAGCATCTTAATGTCATATTATTGAAGATGCAATTCTTGTTTTCTTTATTATAATCCAGCCTCGGTTGGAGGTTGTTGAGGAGCTCGGGAGAGTTCAAACGTGGGCAAGGGGATCTTGTATCAACCACGGATTTCGTGAGGAGTCACCATTGACAAGGGGATCTTGTCTTCATTGAGGGCAAGGGGATCTTGCGTTAACCACAGATTCCGGGAGGAATCAACACAAGTCGAGAGGAGCTCGCACAATCCGTTCACTGTGGAGCTAGGAAGAGGCGGCGTCAAAGATAAGAGGGAGTCTTACTTTATGTCAGACCGAGTGTCTTGTAACTTGTGAATTTAGTGGATTGTTTTATCTGGGCGTGGCCCCGCAGACGTAGGCAGATTGCCGAACTGCTTTACCAACCTCCTGTCTCTTTACTTTCCGCATTTTATTATTGTCCATTACTGCTTTTATTATCGGTGTCACACCTAGTGTTCCAACACACTAGAACATCGCGTATCTAACCTAGATCTTTCAATTGGTATCAGAGCGGGTCGTCTTTGTTTCTAAGGCGGGATCCGCAGGACTTGATCTTGGTTTTTATGCGATGGACTCTATGAAGGAAGGAGGTTCAACAATGCGTCCACCATTATTGGACGGGAGCAATTATGCTTATTGGAAGGCCAGAATGAGAGCATTCATCAAAGCTGTTGATGAGAAGGCTTGGAAATCAATCCTAACTGGATGGGACCCTCCAATGACCACTGATGCAGACGGTGTCAAATCTCTCAAGCTAGAAGAAAGTTGGTCTGCTACTGAAGATGCCTTGGCAAACAGTAATTTAAAGGCTCTTAATGCCATATTCAATAGAGTTGACCCTGCTCAGTTCAGACTTATTTCCACATGTGTAACTACTATGGGAAATTCTCCAAACTACTTATGAAGGGACTTTAGCGGTAAATTTATCAAAGATGCAGATTCTGACTACAAGATTTGAGAACTTAAGGATGCTTGAAGACGAAAGTATTGCTGAGTTCAATGCCAAAATCTGTGATATTGCCAACGAGGCATTTGTTCTTGGTGAAAGTTTCTCAGAAGAAAAACTTGTGAGGAAAAGTTTACGGTCGTTGCCTCAACATTTTGCTTATAAAGTTGCAGCCATTGAGGAAGCAAAAGATGTCTCAAAGATGAGGGTGAAAGAACTGATGGGATCTCTTAGAACATTTGAGATGAACCTCAGAGTAGACTTGGAAGCAAAGAAAGACAAAGAGATTGCCTTAAAAGCAGAAATGCAGAAATTAGATATTCCTGATAAAGATGATCTTGAGGACTCCTTGGCGTTAATATCTAAGAATTTCAGCAAAGTAATGAAAATATTTGGCAGAAACAATCAGGGTGTCAAGGGCAGTGTCAGTAACACAAAGAATGAGTTGGCAAGCAATAAAAAGTACATGGAAGAAAATCATGCATCTGATCAGTCATTCAAATATAAGGGAATCAAGTGTAGAGAATGTGATGGCTTTGGGTATGTCCAGGCAGATTGTGCAAATACATTAAGAAAGAAGAGGAATTCTTTCAACACAACCTGGAGCGAAGATGATTCAGATAAAGAGGAGGATTTTTAGAACAATCATGTGGCTCTTACATCTAAGACTGAACAGTCAGATCATGGTCGAAAATCTGATGTTACACAAGGTGTTACTCGAAAATCTGATGTTACACAAGGTATATAAGGATGAAGATGAGGATTATGTCACAGAAGAAGATATCCTAGTTGAATATAAGATTCTTCATGATAAGTGGACTGAACTAACTAAAGTAAATCAGGAACTTCACACGCAGATTGGAGATCTACAAAAAGAAAGGGACAATCTTCAACAATCTAATACTGATTTGGGAACCAAACTGAGAGTAAGTCAAGAGGAAGTAAAGTTTTTGACCAATGAATTGAACCATCTAAAGAAAGGTGTCAAGATGTTGAATTCAGGTTCTTCCAAGCTGGATGAAATTCTTAAGACTGGTCAATCTAGTGGTGATCACTCAGGACTAGGGTATAAAGGAGAAAGCTTGGTGTCACAGACAGTGTCACAATCAGTATCATAGTCAGTGCCACAGACAGTGTCACAACCAGTGTCACAATCAGTGCCACTACCAGTGAATAAATCCAAAGGAAAGCAAGTTGCTGTGGATACTGCAAAGAATGCAAAAAGGATAAATCTTTATTATTCATATCATGCTCCTAAAGGAAGAGATAATTGATTTACTCTTATTTGTCATTATTGCAATCGTCGTGGTCATATTCGCCCTGGATGCTTTATTTATCTTGCTGAATTAAGACAAGGTAGTATTAGAAAGTCTTCTTCTCGCAGAAATTCACAACATAACTGGGTGATGAAGCCTAATTTCAGGTACAATTTCACATATGCCTCACTAAAGGCTGCCACAACTGATGAGTGGTACTTCGACAGTGGATGTTCCAGACATATGACTGGTGAAGACAAATTTTTGAAGAATGTTGTGTTTGGAAGTATGGGAAAAGTAACTTTTGGTAATGGTGTCACAGCTCGTGTCATTAGAAAAGGTACTCTAGATGTACTATAGTTGCCAAAGTTGGATAATGTATTCTTGGTAGATGATCTCAAGGCAAATTTGCTCAGTATCAGTCATTTGTGCGATCAAGATTTGGATGTTAATTTCACTAAGAAAAATTGCAAGGTGATTGATCAAAACAACATGTGCATCATGGAAGGAGTAAGATCGAGGGATAATTGCTATCTCATCTCTACCTCATCTACATGTTTTCGATCAAGTATGGAAGATTCACTTCTATGGCATCGAAAATTGGGTCATATGAATATACGGATGCTGCAGAAAATTGTTATTAAAGGAGCTTTCCGTGGGATTCCCCACTAAAGTTTGATGAAAATAGAGTATGTGGACCATGTCAGATTGAAAAACAAACAAAGGTGTCACATCTCAAATCTCAGACACCAGAAACAACCCGTGTGCTAGAGCTACTTCATATGGATTTGATGGGACCTATGTCAGTAGAAAGTATTGGAGGCAAACGGTATGCCTATGTGACTGTTGATGATTTTTCTTGATATACATGGGTTGAATTTTTTCGAGACAAATCCGACACATTTAATGCTTTCAAGGCATTCTGTACACGTCTTCAGTGTGAAAAGGGCTGTGCTATCATGAAGATTGTACGGATTCGGAGTGATCATAGAAGAGAGTTTGAAATCTCAAATTTCTCAGATTTCTGTAATCAGCATGGAATTGGTAATGAGTTCTCTGCACCTAAAACTCCTCAGCAAAACGGAGTTGTGGAAAGGAAAAATCGAACTATAGCTGAGATGTCACGCGTCATGTTACACGAAAAGAATGTTCCATAGAAGTTCTGGGCTGAAGCAATGAACACAGCATGCTACACTATAAATCGTGTATATCTTCGTGGAGGAACTGAAATGACTCCCTATGAAATATGGAAAGGTAGAACTCCAACTGTTAACAATTTCCATCCTTTCGGTAGTACTTATTATGTGTTGAATGACAGAGAATATAAAGGAAAGCTTGATCGCAAGAGTGATGAAGCTATTTTTCTTGGATATATTGTCAATAGTCGAGCTTATCGAGTTTACAATAAACGAACTCGAACTGTCATGGAATCTGAAAATGTTCAAGTCGATGACTCTCTGGGAATAACTGCTGTTTGTCATGAAGATGTTCCAGAATCTTCACATGAAGTTAGTTCCAGTGTTCCAGGCAGTGTTTCCTCCAGTGTCACACTGCTCAGAGTACTGAGGATAATAATGTTGAAGATGTCCTCTCACCTCGCAGGCAACCATCCACTCGTGTTCAGAAGAATCATCCTACTGCTGAAGTTATTGGAAATCTGAATGATGGTGTTCGGACTAGAGAAAAGCCAAGAGTGAATTATAGAGACATGATTCAAATGGCATGTTTTACATCATCTATTGAGCCTAAGAATATGAAAGAAGCCTTATTAGATGAATATTGGATTGGTTCCATGCAAGAAGAACTTGATCAATTTATTCGTAATCAAGTTTGGGATCTAGTTCCATGCCCACCTAATATGAATGTCATTGGCACAAAGTGGATATACAAGAACAAGAGTGATGAGCATGGGAATATCACTCGCAACAAGGCTCGGTTGGTTGCTCAGGGATACATCCAAATTGAAGGAGTTGACTTTGATGAGACATTTGCTCCAGTTGCTAGACTTGAGTCTATTCGATTATTTCTAGCCATTGCATGTGTGTTGAAATTTAAATTGAATCAAATGGATGTGAAAAGTGCTTTCCTCAATGGTCTTCTTAATGAGGAAGTCTATGTTGCTCAACCAAAGGGTTTTGAAGACCCTCATAATCCCGAGTTTGTCTACAAATTGAAGAAGGCCTTATATGGACTCAAACAAGCTCCTCCGGCATGGTATGACCGACTAACGCAGTACTTGTTAGCTAAGGGATATGAGCGAGGAGGAGTAGATAAAACCCTTTTCATTCGCCGTGCTAAAGGTTAATTTTTACTTGCTCAAATATATGTTGAGGACATAGTGTTTGGCTTAGTGTCACAGGCGATGGTGGATGAATTTGTTGCTCAAATGACTGAGGAATTTGAGATGAGTATGGTTGGAGAGCTCACATACTTTCTTGGACTTCAAATTCAGCAACGCAATGATGGTATCTTTATCTCTCAAAGTAAGTATGCCAAGAATTTATTGAAGAAGTTTGAATTGGAGAATACTCGTCCAAGAAGAACACCTATGGGAACTCATGAGAAGATATCTAAAGATGAGAATGGAACTCCTATTGATGCAAGTCTATACAGAAGTATGATTGGCAGTCTCTTGTACCTAACTGCTAGTCGTCCTGATATCTGCTTCAGTGTTGGTTTATGTGCCCAATTTCAGGCAAATCCTCGCGAGTCACACCTAGTGTCAGTCAAACAAATTCTCAAGTACATTAGTGGAACAACTGACTATGGGATCTGGTATTCATTTGATACAAACACCAACTTAGTTGGTTATTGTGACGCTGACTGGGCTGGAAGTTTAGATGATCGAAAGAGCACTTCTGGTGGATGTTTCTATTTGGGAAATAATTTGGTGTCATGGTTCAGCAAGAAGCAAAACTCTATTTCTCTGTCTACTGCTGAGGCAGAATATATTGCAGCAGGCAGTTGTTGTACTCAACTTCTCTGGATGAAGCAAATGCTGAAAGATTATGGTGTCACACAGGATGTCATGACACTCTACTGTGATAATATGAGTGCTATCAATATCTCTAAGAATCCTGTTCAGCATTCTCGGACAAAGCACATTGATATTCGACATCATTTTATTAGATCTCTTGTGGAGGATAAAACTGTTGCTTTGGAACATATGATGACTGAAAAACAAATTGTTGATATTTTCACCAAAGCTTTGGATGGAACAAGGTTTGAAGAATTAAGGTCTGCCTTAGGCCTTTTTGTCTTGTGAAGAGGTTCTTCAAGTGTTGTAAGTTTTTCTTTTGTATTGTAATTGTATTTATAACAATATAAAAAATTATGAAAAACACAAAAATATTGTAAAATAGCTATTTTGTCTTTTGTGGTTTCTCGCCTCACGCTGTTAGGCGGCATTATAGCTGTGGATTTCGTGTTTTGAGGATTTTGTTCGTCAGTACTCTGAGTGACACGTGGAATTATGGGGATTCTCGGCTGAATCTATGGAATTGAAGAGTTGGCCTCAAATACGCGAACTCTTCTCAGTCGCTTTCACCATAGTAAACATAATCGAAGTTTCTGAGAGTTCCATTGAGTTAAGTGATACAAAAATCTCAAGATGTCTCAGGCAAAGTCCTTATCATGCGCCAGAAAAGTGAAGAAAACAGTCGATGATGGTGAAGCTCATGTTATTGTCACTCCTGCCACTCCTAGTTCGGCAAATAGAGATGGAAGTTCTTCTCACTCTAAGGAGAAGTCTTCAAGCTCTGAGATTGAGTTGTCCTCAGAAGCAGAGATGGCCACTCCCATTCAATCAGTCGATCCGTCAAGAGTAAGAACGAGATTTGGGCAATCGAGTGGTGGACAATTCAAGATGAGTGCTGTACCCCCTAAAGCACCTGTTGCATCCAAGGTTACTGTGGAGCCTCAGAGAAAGTGCTTCCAGATTGTGGATGAAGATTCTTCAGATGAAGTTTGGGGTGAAAAAGAAGAAGATGTCAGAGACGATGTTCCTTCCGATGATGATGATCAGAACCTGTCTGATCCAGAACCAGTTCAGTCACCAAGGGCCAAGCGCCAGAGGAGAACTCCGGTCTCAGAATCTCAGCGAGTCACTCGCTCAAAGGCAATGTCAAAGGGAAAGTCTCCCGCTGCCGCAAGTAAGTCATCAGATTTCTTGGTCAATCTGGATGATTTTAAGTCTGAAAATAAAGCTGGTTTATGGAGTAGAGTCTCTAAGAGGAATATCTGGGGAGAGAGGAAAATTCATGAAGGGGACTTTAAAGATTGTCAAAAATTAATTGATCAGTTGATTAGCCAAGGTTTAGGAAGGACAATCAAGGGGATAAAGCCCTATGTCAGGAGAGTGGTACAAGAGTTTTATTGCAATCTAGACTCTACTGTGAAAAATGTTGAACACCCCGATGGTGGTCATGTATATGTGAGGGGTAAGCTGTTTAAATTTTCTCCGGATTAGATTAATACCTATCTAGGTAGCCACTAGGCTAATGTGGAAGATTTCAGTCTTAAGTATAATGTGATAATTATTGATATCACTGGGGGTGTTAGACGGGTATGGCCGAGAGGAAAAGACTTTCCTGCCTCTCAGTTGTCTGTTAAATATGCAATTCTGCACAAGATTGCAATGAGAAATTGGCTACCCACGTCTCATGGAACTGGAGTCAATAAGTCAATGGCCACTTTGCTGTTTAAGATTGGAAACTTTGTTGAGTTTGAAACCAGGTTTGGCCGACGATGCATCGCCGCAGTGCATCGTCGACTTGGAGGTTAACACCACAATGCATCGCTATGATGCATCGTGGTGGTGAGAGCTTAAAGCTCGATGTATCGTGGCGATGCATCGTAGGATTGTGTTGGTTTTTGTCTTCGGTTTCAGAAAAATTGGCTTAAGTGTTGAGCTTCTGATTGCAGGTTGTGGAGAGGCGGCTGAAGGCGTGAAGTTTCAAGGCGAGAAGGCATGAATTCGCAAAGGCTGGACTGCAAGGAGGTTCGCGGTGAAGCTGAAGGCGTGGAAGCTCCAGGCTCGAAGGCGCAAGTTTGGTCTGATTCTTCAGCTGGTTTTTCAAGCAGTGAATGCGTGAAGCGTTGAAGCTGGAAGTTGCTGGGCAGCTGAGGCGAACGGAAGGCGTGATTTGCGATAGCCTGAAGGCGCTGGATTGCTGGAATTGTTCTTCATCTTCGAATTTTCACATCTTAGGCTAATTTTTGGTCTTTCTATTCAAGGACACTTTTGTAATATCTTTAGATATTTTTAGTTAACGTATTAGTTACATTTCTAATTCTTTATATAGGAGATGTAGTTAGAATATGGGGGGAGACTTTTGATCCCTGGACCATTATTCATCATTCACTTTCACAATTTCATAACCAACTTTTGAGAGCTAGAGAGCGGGAATTAATTGTGAGATCTACTTTCTCTCTCTAATTTCTCTCTCTAGACTTTGGGCTTCGATTCCATTTCCGATCAAGGAATTACTCTGTTCATTGGATTTCTTACTCAATTAAGGAAGCAATTTCCAACACCTTGTTAATTGGAAGCAATTGAAGCATATCGTTGGGTAACTTCTTTCCATTTGATGAATATGAATTGCTTGCTATTGCTTGTTGAAGATTGTGAAATAGAAATGGAGTTCCGTAGCTAGATCTTGTGATATCTTAGGATTTGAAAGGATAAATGTTTAATTCAGTTGATGTGATGTCTTGCAATTGACTTAATTCACTAAGTATGAAATCACACATGAATCTACACTTTGAACTTGTTACATTTCATATTTCTGCACTGGTCTTGGAGGTATTGAACTCCAATTGTGGTCACCATGCCAAATTGGAGGTAGATTCACCATCATTTAGTAAGGATGCATGAAATGAGAACTTGAATGTGATTTCTTGAGTCTTTTCACTTGTTCTACCGATCATTGCATTTCTGAGATTCAGGCCTCACCATGGGAAGCTTCAAAGAAATGAACCTTAGAGAAGAAGTGTAAAAGAGCTTCCTATGATAATAACAAAGGCATTCAAACTTAGGATGAGCCTCGCCATGGGAGTTCCTAGGCTTTGCATGCTAGAGTAATTGTCTTAGGAAGTTGAGATGCTGTAGTTTATGACACTAATCTAGGCCTCACCATGGGAAAGGTAAGTGTTATGGGACCTAGCATATAGTGCGGTCATCATGCCGGCTATAGGTTAGGTTCTCGGGGAACTAAGATCTCCTCTGTTCATATTTGCTTGTCAATTGTATCGCATCAAGTCACTGAGAACTCAAGAATCCTAGGATATCCATTAACACTTGTTCGTTGCATTTAGGCTTCATTTCTTGTGTTAATCTTGTATATTTCAGAGTCCTAGTTCTATTAAGTCTTACTTCCTGTTTGATACATAGTTGGTAATTGTCACTCTTATTTGTTAATCCTGTTCTTTACTCTTTTGTTTGTGACATTTTGTGAACAAAATCCAATTTCTTGATACCTCCTTTTCCCTGTGGATACGATACCTTGCTCACTGCTACTATAGTTAGTGAAATAGGATAAATTGACGAGTAGCGACAACTCGCTATCATTGCCTAAGGAAAATAATTCAAGTTCTCGAGAACTTTATTCAATTAAATTGTGCAAATCTTTATATGGATTAAAACAAGCTGGACGCATGTGGTATAATCGCCTTAGTGAATATTTGATGAAACAAGGCTATATGAATGATCCTATTTGACCATGTGTTTTTATTAAAAGATTTGCATCCGAATTTGTAATCATTGCAATTTATGTTGATGATTTGAATATTATTGGAACTCTTAACTCTTTGAAACAAGAATTTGAAATGAAAGATCTTGGAAAGACAAAATTTTGTCTTGGATTGCAAATTGAGCACTTGAAAAATGGAATATTTTTGCATCAGTCGGGTTATACAGCTAAAGTGCTTAAAAGATTCTATATGGATAAAGCACATCCCTTAAGCACGCCTATGGTTGTAAGATCACTTGATGTGCATAAAGATCCTTTCCGACCTCGTGAAAATGATGAAGAATTACTTGGTCTAGAAGTACCATATCTTAGTGCTATTGGAGCATTAATGTATCTTGCTAGTCACACATGTCCTGATATCTCATTTGCTGTGAATCTACTAGCAAGATATAGTTCTTCACCTACACGAAGGCATTGGAATGGTATAAAACATATATTTCGTTACCTTCAAGGTACGATAGATATGAGTCTTTATTATTCTAAGGCAATCAAATTTGATCTAATAGGTTATGCAGATGCTGGATATTTATCTGATCCTCATCATGGTCGTTCACAAACAGGTTATGTGTTCACATGTGATGGTACAGCTATTTCTTGGCGTTCTATGAAACAAACTATAGCTGCTACTTCTTCAAATCATGCTGAAATATTGGCAATTCATGAAGTAAATCGGGAGTGTTTTTGGTTGAGATCAGTGATCCATCATATTCGAGAAACATGTGGTTTGCATTTGGATAAGAAAGTTCCCACTGTTTTGTTCGAGGATAATGCTGCATGCATTGCTCAATTGAAGGATGGATACATTAAAGGTGATAGAACAAAACACATCTCACCAAAATTCTTTTTCACACATGATCTTCAGAAGAATGGTGAAATTCATGTACAACAAATTCGTTCAATTGACAATTTGGCAGATATTTTCACTAAATCACTACCGACTTCAACATTTGAAAAGTTAGTATATAAGATTGGAATGCGTCGATTGAAAGATATCAAATGATGTGCTTAAGAGGGGGAGTTATTATACATTGTATTTTTTTTCCTTAACCAAGGTTTTTTTCCCATTAGGGTTTTTCCTGGTAAGGTTTTTAACGAGGCAATGTTATATATGAAAAATGTACTCTTTTTCCTTTACTAGGTTTTTATCCCATTGGGTTTTTCCTAGTAAGGTTTTAACGAGGCATTTATCTTAAAGATGGACATCCAAGGGAGAGTGTAATGAACGTAATGTGAATGTCCATCCAAATACACCATGTTCTACCACTTTATCTCTCTTTATTCCTATAACTCATGTAACATCATCCCATTATCACCCATTACTTTGTAACCTATGTAACTTATGTAACTCTTGGTGTTTTCATTTAGCACATTGTAAGTTACAAGGTACCTCAAACCTATAAATAGAGGATTATGTGAAAGAGAAAGAGGGTTGAAAGGCTTACTACATTTTGTTCTACTTTGCTCTATAATACTCTCTATCTTTCTTGCATTTTTCATACTTGTTTCATATTTGATAGTAGTAGTTGTAACATAAGATTTATATCTCTACGTTGTAGTAGTGGTATAACAACTTGTTACACAATATAATACTACAAGTTTGTAGTATTTTTATAACACCTATTACTATTTTGTATGAGTAAAACTTTATTTTATAAACTTTTTTCTTAACCCACCTAAATTAAACAAACAAACAAATAATAGATTTGTGGTTTATTATATTTTGAATCATTTGATGACAGAGCAAATGCTCAAATAAAATAAAATTTCAAAAATTTTGAAATATATTCTAATTATATTTGATATTAAATAATGTCTAATATTTAGATGAATTAATACTATTTTATTAATTTTATACAGTTTGTTTATGATTTAATAAATATTTATAGTTGGGTATAAGGATTTTTTCAATTATTGATATATTTATAATTTTAAATTTATTTATGACATCATCCGATTGTTTCGTCCAATTCGATCGGGTTGATCCAGTGACCCAATAGCTCATCTGATTTGTACCTCGATTCGATTTTGAAAACATTGTATAAAAGAAAAGTCCACAAATTTTTGAGACATTTTATACTTTTTTCGTTTCTTTCAGTTAAAATTATGTTTCATATTAAATAATGTCTAATATTTATAAGAATTAATGGTGTTTTATAAATATTATATGTTTTAGTTACAATTTAGTAAATATTTATAATAGATGTAGTGATTTTTTTGAATTATTATATATTTATAATTTAAATTTATTTATGATGTCATGATGATATCGTCTTATTTTTTTCATCCGCTTTGATCGGATTGACCTAGTCTATGAGTCCTTTACTTTTACCTCTTCATACTCTGATTCGATTTTCAAAAATTGGATAGAAGTGGTCTGTAGAGACAACAATTAGCGGAGCATAAACTACATGAACAAATTTGGATGTCTTTTAGTCGGTTTTGGGTCTCCTGTGCCACTTTTGTGTGCCACTTCATAAAATAATGATACGTGTTCTTTTTAGTTAGTTACCTAATTTTTAAAATTAAATTAAAACCCTAACCAAGTAATGAGTGAACCGTAAGGGATAAATGATTGTATACGTGTCATCTTTTTATAAAGTGGCACATAGAGTGACACACAAAACGTAGCACAGATCCATTGCGCTTTTAGTCTCTTACATTAAAGTTTAAAATTTGCATGCAAAAACACAATCAAGCCCACTTGGCCAAGAGAGACATACATCCGACCCCTAAAAGAAGGGAAATGATGGCCCCTGTTAGAAGTCTTCCATTGTTTTGCAATTTTGGACTCATGAAATCTGCTGCGAGAAGGTCTACTAGTGCCATGTAAATGAGGATCCCAGCTGATGCAGCATCAAAAATTCCTTGGACAATAAGAGAGTTTGGGCTGTTTCGTTGTAAGCATTGTTTATTCCAATTCCGATTGCAATGCCAAATGGCGTTGTAAATGAGAAGAAAAGAGCCATAACTGCAGCTGCTCGCCCTTGGAATTTTGCCTGTATGTTTTTTAGAGTAAGACACAAGAGAGAAATATCATCATCATGTTCCATTTAGGACAAACAAAAATTATTTTCTTCTAATCTTGGAGGGGAACTAAACTGTTATTTCCTTCTCAACAAATAAATATGCCTAATTGAAAATCCACCATAAAATGAGCATAAAGAAATAGTAGTTAAACAATGAACATGAGGCATTGACATGTTTCCGCTTTTTCTTTGTTTAAAAGAAAGAGTAACATTTAAATTTGGGAAAAGTTATGGTTAAAGTTACGTTTCATACTCTTATTATAAAAGACATTATAACTTTAAATGATTTATTATTAACTGAATAAAAATAAGTTAAATATTTTGTATAATTAGTGAAATATTTCATTAAATGAGATACTCACTTTTAACTATAATTTCGCCTCCTTCTCCCATCTCAATAAGCAATTTAATTTTAAAGTTAAATTCTTTATCCCTCTCAATAATCAATTTAATTTTAAACTCTAATTTATTATTCATCAATAATCTCAATAATTAATTTAGTTTCAAACTTTAATTTTTTATTATTCAATAATTTTTCAACAAAATAAATATGATAGAAAAATCTATTTAGTCTCAAAATCTTTAATTTTAAACTCTATTATCCTATTTTTCTCCAATATAAAATCAATAATCAATTTAATTTCAAACCCTAATTTATTAATCTAACAATTTTCAACAAATAAACATGCATCTTTACTGGTAAAAAGATATTTAGTCTCAAATATGCAAGGCTTTAAATCTGTGCATGTAATGCATGTTGTTTGTTTGCACTGAGTACAGCGGCGGAACCAAGGGGGGCGAGCAGGTGCGGCCGCCCCCTTCGTTCTGGAGAAGAGGAGTCTAGTACTCCACCACCAATTCCGCCCTGCACTTGCCGAAAAAAATCAGAGGGGGCTACTTTCCTCCAGGTTTCCTGTTTGGTGCATCATTTGCAGCTTATCAGGTGGATATATAATAAAGTTCTTATAAATAACTCTCAAAATTTCTGCAAATGGTTAATTTTTTTAGATTCTAATGATTTTTTTGCATGATATTTGTTACAGATTAAGGGTACATGGAATATTGATGGCAAAGGTCCAAGCGTCTGGGATAACTAATTTTCGGGGTTTTGGTTTAACGACGGGCTAGGGGAAGATGGTGAAGACGACAAAGTTTATTTTTTATTCTTTAATAAAACGACGTCGTTTTACTAAAAGGTAAAAAAACTGTTAACTAAAACGATGTCGTTTTGCTAAAGAGTAAAAAAAATTTAAAAAAAATCTAAATGTGAATCGTTTTGCTAAAGAGTAAAAAAAACCCTCACAGGTAAGATGACGTCGTTTTGCTTAAGAGCAAAAAAAATTTTAAAACAAATCTAAATGTGAATTTTTAAAGCTTATTTACTAAAATCTCACTCACACCCTACTTATTAAATTATAAACGTGAATTTCTCTCGCTCCCACTAAACGTTTGCAAATTACTCATCCTTTGCACCTCACCCCCCTCGACTTCTTTCTTCATTGCTATTTGGTTTAATTAATCTAGTAACTTTGTGGGTTTTAACGCTATTTCTTAGTACGAGTTCTTTTTTTTTAAATATTTTTTAAACAGTACTAGTGTTTAAATTATTTGTCTATTTCTAATATTGTAAATTGGAAATTTTAGTAGTTACATATATTTATTTTAATATTATCAATTTCATACTTTAATAGGTACATATATTTGTTTTCATATTATCAATTTGATATTTTATTAGTTGTATATATTTATTTTACGTGATTTTTTTTACTATTAAGCCCCCCTAAAAAATTTGTTCTGGTTCTGCCACTAACTGAGTATATGGGTTAACCAAATTAAGTCAACCTATTTTGTTTTTTGTTTGTTGGCTGTATTGTGTTGTTGTATTTTATCTTCATTAATTAATGAAATTATCGCTTTTAAAAAAAACAAAGTTCTACTACGGTTCAAATCTATTTATAAAATGTTCTATTGGAAAATATCTCCTTCCCAAAAGAGAAGGTTAGAATGAATAAATCAAAAAACATAGTTTGGAATAAAGATAAGAATTACCGCTCATTAGATCACTCAACGACTCTTTCTCTCTCTTACTCAAATTCTCCTCCCTCTCTCTAAGTTACTATTCATGATCTTCCACATTTCCTTAGTCCATTTATGAAAAAAAAAATCCTAAAGTGCTGTTATAGTCCAGTATTCCCTAAGTCTATTCCCTAACCTTAACAGAAATTCCCTAATCTATTCATAGGAAAACCCTAGACTCCGCCAAATGGCGGAGGCTCCGCCTTATGATCGAGCAAAGTATTCAAACAACTCTTTCAAACAAATACTCGCAAATTCCATACCGAAAATCAAAACCCAAACACCAAACACATACCAAAACATCTCGACCCTTTTCTCTGACCAAATCCAGAACCCAGCAAATTAGAAAACTTTAGGCACATACAAAGGCAAACCATCATTGACATTAACCGCCGAAGAAGACAAAAAACTAGCTGAACCCTTCAAATTCACGCAGGTGGGCAAGTTCTCATGGGGTCATCCAGCCATGGCAGTCATCAATAAGGAAATCCTTAATGCAGGTTTGAAAGGCCTATGGTTCGCTTAGAAAACTGGTTATGAAACTTCACCACACAAAACAGATCCTTAAAGAGTGGAATAAATCGGAATTTGGAAATCTCTTCATCAACCTCAAAGAGGCTGAATTAAATCTTCAAAATTTGGAGATCAGAGATGAAACAATCAGTAACATAGTCACTAGAGAAGACCTCAACCTAGCTAGGGCTAAACTTAGGAAAATTACATCAAATATAGAAGATTTTTAGGCACAAAAGGCAAATCTAAAATGGCTTAAAGATGGAGATAAAAACTCAAAATTATTTCACTTCTATGTAAACCAGAAAAGAAGGAGAGTCCACGTACACTCGATAGTTTGTGAGGAAGGACACATTTTGGAAAATTTAGAACAAATTGGTGAGGAGGGAATAAAATACTTTCAAACAGCCTTCACCAAAGTCCAAACTGCTCCTTTCCCACAAAACAACCCCATCCCTAAGATAATTATTGACCATGAAAATGCAACTCTAGAATTCCTTCCTAACCTTGAAAAAATTAAAAGTTGCATTTTTTCAATGGATCCAAATAGTGCCCCTAAACCAGATGGATTCAACCCCATCTTTTTCACTACCTCATGGGAAATCATAAAAGATGATTTGTTAGAGGCTATTCAACACTTTTTCAATGGAGGTTCTCTTTCACAATCGATTACAGCCACTTCTATTATTCTAATCCCTAAAACTGTAAGTCCTAATCATTTTAAACAATTTAGACCAATAAGTTTATGTAACTTCCTAAACAAAGTTATCTCTAAGCTTATAGCCACTAGGTTAACTCATTTTCTTCCTAAACTCATTAGTGCAAATCAAAGTGGCTATATCAAAGGAAGAAAATTAATAGACAATTATCTGTTAGCTAATGAATTAATCCAATGTCTTCCCAATAACAACAAATTAGGCAATGTCATTCTCAAACTCGACATGAAGAAAGCATAAGATAGAGTACACTGGTTGTTTTTACTACAAGTTTTGCGTAGTTTCGGTTTCAGTGAGATCATAATCGACATAATCTGGAGACTAATTTCAAATATTTGGTTTTCAATTTTAATAAACGGATCTCCAGTAGGATTCTTCAAGTCATCAAGAGGCATTAAGCAAGGAGATCCGTTATCTCCTTTTCTTTTTATTTTAGGGGCATAATTTATCTCTAGAACTCTAAACAACAAACCTGCCCATTTCCCTACTTTCCACTTCCCCAAAAATTGTCCAAAAATCTCCCACCTTGCATATGCGGATGACCTTATGATTTTCACTTCAGACCATTACAAATCCCTAAAGCATATTATGGCCATTTTAAAGCTCTATGAGAATGTTTCAGGACAAAAAGTAAATGCACAAAAGAGTTCTTTCCTTATACATCATTTATGTGACAGAACTAAAAGGCACATTGTTGCTAAAATTACAAAATTTAGTTCTGAAAAATGCCCTATGAAATACTTAGGTCTTCCATTATACTATGGAAGAAACAAATTTAGTCATTATGAGTCCTTAATCCAAAACACTCATTTTAAAATCAATTCATGGAGTTCAAAATTTCTATTATCAGGAGGTAGAATCACACTCATTAAATCAATTCTGATAGCAATGCCAATCCACATCCTTCTTGGTTCAAACCCCCCAAAGAGAATTTTGCATAAACTTGATCTGTTTTTGCAAACTTCTATAGGAAACAGAAAATAACAAACCAAAGCATTATTGGATCGCATGGAGCAAGTTTTGTTTTCCAATTCAAGAAGGGAGTTTAGGATTTAGATCTCTATCCAACATTCACACAACATCTACTTATAAACTTTGGTAGAGATTCAAGGAACAACAATCCTTATGGGCGAAATTCTTAGCAGCAAAATACTTACAGCCCAACCCTCCAAAGAAGGAGTCTAGAACATGGAATAGAATAAGATCTTTATCACATGTAATTGATCCTTACATTTTCTCCCAAAACCTATCAACAAATAGGAATCAGCCTAACAATATTTGGCTCCTAACCAACACAGGCAACTTCTCCTTTAAGTCTGCTTACAATGCAGTAGTTCACAGGTTGCAAAATCAATGGTGCTTTGGCAAATATATATGGAACCCTCTAACACAATTAAAACAATCTTTCTTTATGTTACGGCTTCTAAAAGCGTTGCTGCCAATTAGCGACATTTTGCATAGATTCAATATTCATAGCCCTTTTAAATGCATATATTGTCAATCAGGTCTTGACACAATCAATCATGTTTTCTTAAATTCTGAATTTTCCTTAAAAGTATGGGTTGCATTTGGTAGTGAGCTGAACATTTATATCCTACCAAACCCACCAAGTTTAAACACTTTCCTAATTCATTGGTGGTCACATCCAGGCAAAAATAAATTATATAAAATCATCAATCAAATTCTTCCCTCAATTATCTGCTGGCAGATACAAAAATGGAGGAACAAATGGATTTTTGAGGAAGAAAAATGGAATTTCGAAAAAAATTAGGAATTCTTCCTTTCAAGATCTAAATTCCACTATAGCAAACTACATGAATGATATCAATAGTCCTCTTTTACTTGGATAGAATTTCGGAATTCCATTGTCTTCGACACAAGGAAAATTTTTATTTCCTACATAAAATGGCACCCCCGAATGAAAACCATGTCAAATTAAATATCCATGGATTCATAAATAGCAATAATACGGGATTGAGAGGGGGTATCCTAAGGGATAACCAGAGCAAAATAATTTTAGCATTCTCTTTCATTTCAAATTCGACTAACCTTGCTAGCCAAGAGCAGGTCCTAATTGATGCAGCATTACTGGGATTCAAAGCTTGTCAACAACTAGGAATTCTTCAACGCATATGGGTGGAAACAAACTCAAAAAACCTATTTTCATGGCTAGAAAAAAAGATAACTAGCCCTAGAAGATAAGAGAGCAAATGCATCGCATATTGGAAGCCCTACCTCAATCTTAATGGAACCTCTGTCCAAAAGCAGCAAACTCAGCAGCGTCGACTCTACTAGCAAAATCAGCGGATATATCCCCTAATCTATCAATTTCCTTAGAAGATCAACTGCATCAAAAAATAAGGGCTAGGGCTCCCATACATCATCCCATCAAGGAAAATGCCAACCTCATGAACAACATTGTTTTTTTCATTGAATTTAAATCTAGAGGTCACAGGCTGCTGATGTTAGGCCTGTTTTACCTCACTAACAAAAACATCAAACATCACATTTAAGTATTGGTCAATGGCTGCCAGTGTTAGACCATTTTACCACATCATAAGGCACAGGCTGCTAATGTTAGGCCTATTTCCTCATCAAAATCATCATGCATTGGTAGGAATTTATGTCATTGGTTTAGAATAGGGGGTTTGAAGACAGAATTTCCGTGTTGTTTAATGAGCTAGCATAGAATGCATTCATTTAGATGCTCTTACTCATGTTCTGTACACATTTGGTCTCATAGAGTAGCTATGTTTGTGGATGTAACAAAAGTGATTTCTACATTTACATATTAAGGGGCATAGTGTGCATACATATTTGCATACTGCATTTACATTTTAAGGGGATAGTGGATGATCAAACATGGTAATGATGGTATCATCTCTGTCTATATTTGACAAGATGATATATGTCTGAAATCTGGTGCATATTGATTTGCATATTGAAAGGCACGGCGTGTATTGTATGTTATCAAACAGAGTGACATGTCAGAACATCTATATGCCTGAAATCCATCCTACTACTGCTGATGTGATGCCCATGATATCATCAATATTATGTACATCACTTACTGTCACTTAACAAGTAGCATCTAGCTTTGGATTGTGGAAGAATCTATTCTGACCTATGATACATTCTTTTAGATGCTCTTAGATCACTCTTTTGCTTATAGACCTAATGACTAGTATACCAAATAAGCTACATGGTTAATCTTGTTGCTCTTTTGTTCATACCACATTGCATCAATGACTGAGGATTAGTCATCTTTTGTCCAAATCATCGTGTAAAAAGATGCATGTTTGAATGTGAATATCACAAATGCATCTATTTCATATGTAAAGGAGGAGTCCTCCTTGTTTATCGATTTTCTTGAAGTGAGAAGTAAAGTTTGACATATTATAATGGCTTTTAGTCTTAGGACGGTCTTTATAATATCTTCAAACTCTACATACCACCTATTATGTAAAAGGAGGAAGTGCTCCTAATCGGTTTTTTTGCTAAAATTTTAGACATAAGCGCTACAATGTAAGGGAGGAGTCCTCCCCATTTATAGCTTTTCGTGATGTAATGTTGGTGTGGATATTTCCGCAACTCTATAACTTTTATTATTAATAAAATTGGGAGTGGCGCCCTCCGCACTTGGGATGATTATCCAACCAAAAAAATAAAAAAAAGAATAAAGATAGGAATTTGAATCAAATCCTTCTTAACATAGAAGGGTGAAAGGGAAAGATTTAGTAATTTTTTTTATAAATCACCATAATGAAATTTTTTACTAATTATATAAAATAATATATTTCAAAAGCGACTCCAATTGGAATGGATGCATGAAGTATTTTGCAACAAAGTAATTTTCAATTTGTTCCTCATGAATGTCAGAATATAAAATAAAAAGTATACAAATCCAAGTATTTGGACTGCAAAATCTTAGCAAATTTACCTGAGAGATGCAGCCGCCTAGACCAACACCCTCAAAAAATTGATGAAATGTCAATGCTGCCAAAAGAGGCTTTATTGTTTTAGGACTATCCGATGAACCTAAAGCGATACCGACAATGATGGAATGCACAATCATTCCCATTTCCAAAACCTACAACAACATTAAAACCAAAATGACTACATTGTTAGAACTGGAATTAGTCATGGGAACAAAGAGTGAATTAAAGAGATTAGCTTTTTTTTAAAAAAAAATTTGTTTGACCGTCCTACCACAGCCTGAAGATTTTTTCTTTTTCATTTTTTCCTTTGTTTTTTTTTTATCCCTCATTTGTTCTACATGGCAGTTATTATTTTATAGAATTAGTTTTTAAATTGAGAGTAATTATAGGAAATATTATTTTTTCACCTCTATGATTGTAGTTTCACTTACGTAGAATCATACAGTTACGTGAATAAAATGACAATTTTTAGGTAAAAAAAATA
Source organism: Ophiorrhiza pumila (assembly GCA_016586305.1). Classification (NCBI taxonomy): domain Eukaryota; kingdom Viridiplantae; phylum Streptophyta; class Magnoliopsida; order Gentianales; family Rubiaceae; genus Ophiorrhiza; species Ophiorrhiza pumila. The sequence goes on along the minus strand of BLIW01000003.1, from coordinate 22,754,666 downwards.
TTCGTACTTTCAATCATTATTTTTTAATTAATTATCGTTATTGCGAGGCACCGTCCCTTTATGATTGGTATTATTAGATACACTCAGAAATGTACAAGCATTTTGATTCGAGAACTCAGTAATCAAACTATAAATTATTAATGGAGACTATCGATCGGCATGAACTTTTTTTTATTTATTTATTTTAAACGACAACATATCAATTCATTACTTTAAGAAAGAATTAATTAAATTAGCACATTTTTGTAAGGAAACAAAATTCAGTTTTTATTTTACAAAACACTGATTCTTCATCTGATGCATATTGAGATTTTAGATGACATTTATAAACAACTAATTTATTAATTTTTTTTATCTGTATGTATTGATTAAATTTAAACAAGACTTTAAAGGTCCATAACTTGAAAGTAATATAGTATTGATTTTGAATTTTTAAAATATTACATTTTAATATTTCAATTCGGATTTTATTGTTTCAATGATCCGCAACTTATTTTTCATCGATTTCACAAGTAAGTCATTTGTCAAGTAATAGTGTCTAGTATTCAAAAGTTTAATAATACGTGATAAACGATATTATTTATCAAATTGATAAAAAATAAATTAACAATCATTTATAACCCAAATTGAACTATCAAAATAATTTTTTGTAAAAAAAATCAAAAATCAAAAATCAAAACCATACTTCAAATTCAATGATAATTGGAATCATTTTCCCAAATGAAACTCTTTTGAACTGTTTTCACTAATTATCATGGCACAAAAAAGAGTGATACGAATGGATAGATTACCTGCGCGATATAACACGATACCAAAGTTCTGTAGAGACTGAATTCCCTTCAAGGGACAATGGAGCAGCATGTGTATGACCATGGATGGAATGTTCAACAACTTCAACAACCTCAACAGTTCCACTGCTCTTCTTGCCAGACTAATTATAATGAGAAGTAGCATATACTTCAACCATAAGGGTACCAATGGCAGCCAACATTGCTACAAAACCCGTAAAAGGAAATTTTCCCCAAGGATTTTGGCCAAGACATGGAGAAGTCAAGCTATCAAAAGCATCAGGGAGGACATGAATGAACCCTGTTGCTAAAACTATGCCAGCAGCAAAAGCTTTGATGATAAAGAAGAAATCATTTTCTGGGCTTAAAGCTGGTATCATCTTGCCAAATATAGAAAGACAAACACCTATTAAACTTCCCAGTAAGATTGAAGCTATGGCTACTAATTTGTACAAGAGGGCTAAACTCATATTTTGATCTACATTTTGTGCATCACAAGTGCAATCTCCAAGAATGATATGTGGATAAAGTATAAGAAATACTAAAAACACAAATATGTTAGGTTGAAAAAGATCCCTCATTATGATGATGAGGAGAATGAAAGAAATTGTGTTCTTCTTCCTAATCTCAAAAGAGTGTATCCTTGATAAGGAAAGACAAAGGGATGGTGTTTTAGACTAATTTTATATGCTGGAAAATCAAGAACAATGTAATTTTAACTCTCATCAAAGCATAAAACGACATTAAAACATGAGAATCACGGATGCAGTAGTTAAAGGTGAAATGAAAATTTTTAAGCTCAGAAACTATGGAAGCATTGGCCAGATTGTCATCCAAGCCTTGCACAGATCAAGAACAAACACCGTTCACTTGGCTTACACTGTCCTTAGTGTTTATTACAAAGCAATCATTCACCTTTGTTAAGGCAAGCACTAAGTTTCTTTTTCTCCTCGAAATTCATTTTTTGTTTTATGCATAATTAAATATTTCTCGACATAAATGACAACCCCAGGGAAGTAGCTCAAATGGTAGAGCGCTCGCTTTGCATGGGCGAGGCACGGGGTTCGATCCGCCGCATCTCCAATCCTTTCTTTTTCATTTTTATTTTCAAATTCAAATCGAGTAGTAGACATATTATAGGAATATTAGCCAATTATTAAAGGACTAGTTGGCAATCACCGCGCTAGTGCGGTGTAATTATATGTTATTTCTCGTTATAATCTTAATTCAGTGTAATAAGTATAAGTAATATAATTATGATAGCCTTATATAATATTTGTTGCACAATACATGTACTAACATATACTATTAATATTTTCACAAACCTACCCATACCTTCACTCGCTATACATGTTTATATATATTAAAACATTTCCATATGATACATGATTACCAATACTTGTATGCACACTTATATATATACACATATATGCACTTTCGTATGTTTGCATATATTAGAGATATTTTCACACTATAGATTTGCACACATTTTACACATATTGTGCACACTACATACACATACTATATACATTCTCACACATTATAAATATTTGCAAATTCTTCTTACATTTGCACATATTACATATGTATATATGTTACATACTACACATATTATACATACTTGTACACACTTTTATACATATTACGCATATTTTCATATATTTGAAAATATTTAATTATTTATCATACTATATTTTTTTATTTATTTTTCACATGTTTTTGTCACTATATATATTACCCGCGCGATAAACGAAATATGTATTGTCTTTATAAATATTTATTTAGTGTAATACGCAAAAATTTTTATTTTCACGACAAAGTTATTATATTACCCAAAGGAATATAATAAAATTCACTACTGATGTAAGTGAATAATTGTCTTTCACTTTGGAGCGAATCGCTAGCATGTTATAGATGTAGCCCAAAGGAGAATTATGATGATGTATTTGATTACTCTATTGTGATAAGTCTTATGGTATGATTTATATTTTCAGTTATTATTCCAACTTCAATTTGAGGATTTACTTTTGACATTCCAGAACAGAATAGAGCAAATTACTTTGATTGGCGTGATCAATTGCTTATCACTTTGGGATGTTTGGATTGAGATATATGGTTTTTGAATTGATGAATCTAATGTTCCCACACCTGAAAGCAAGAAATTAGAAAGAACTCGCTATGATAGTTGGGAGCATTTTAACCATCTAAGTCTCATGATCGTTAAAAGCAAGATTGCAAACCACATCAGGAAATCAATTCCTAAATCCAACAGTGCACGCATCTTTCTAGTTTTAGTTGAGCAACAATTTTAGGCAGTTGATAAAGGATTGGTCGGTAATCTTATGGAAAATTTGACCACTAAACAATATGATGGGGTAACTAGTATTTGTGAACATATTTTGAAAATGAATAATTTGGTTGAATAACTCAAATTGATGGATTTATCAATTTATGAGTCATTTCTAGTGGAATTCATTCTCAACTTGCTTCCTCCAAAATATTGTCCTTTTAAAATTACTTATAATACACAAAAAGATAAGTAGACCATCAATGAACTTATCTCTATGTATGTACAAGAGGAAGTTAGATTAAAAAGGGAAGGATTGCAAATAGTTCATCTTATATCACGTAGTAATAATGCTCATGGACCTAAAAAGACAAAATGGAAAGACAACAAAACACCATATAAAGGGGATCCAAGACATAATGGTTTTAGTGGTGCTTGCCATTTTTTCAAGAAGAATGGGCATAAATAGATAGACTGTCATAAATGAAAGGATGATTTCAAAAGAAATATATTTCCCTTTCATTTGTTTGTTTTGAAATCAATTTAGTTGATGTTCCTTCTAATACTTGGTGACTTGATTGTGGTTCTACTATTCATATTTCTAATAATATGCAGGGATACCTTACAACCCACCAACTATTGATAAGGGAAAAGACCATACTGATGGAGAACAAGACGGAGGCAAAAGTTAATAAAAATTCAAGAAGGGTACTATGACTAATTATATTTGAACCGAGTTCTACTAAAGTTGTTGCTAAAACCCATTATGAATTATGGGTTGGTAGGAAATTAAGTTTAAATCATATACGCATTTAGGGATGTCCTGCTGAAGCAAGGCTTTACAACCCACATGAAAGAAAATTAGATAAAAAAATAGTTTGCTATTTCTTTATTGGATATCCAGAAAAATCTAAAGGGTATCAGTTTTATTTTTCTAATCATTAGAACACAATTATGAAAACTAATAATGCTAAATTTATTGAAAATGAGAATTTTATTGGGAGTCATAAAAGAAATGTAATGTTAAATCCATAATCACAGGATTTACCTGTTTTAAAAACTTATCAAATTTTTTTTATCGAAAACATGCTCTCAACTTTTCCCTTTTCCTGAAAATTAATATCCTTCGGTTAATTAACATCCGTTATTTAGTTTGTGTCTCTAATGACTCTACTTAGAAACCTGAGCCTCTACTTCCCCGCCTCCGATGGTGGAGGCAGAACCCCCCCCTCCGCCTGCGACCTACAAGAATGTCCTAGGGAAACCATCGTCCTCCACTCTGGAGGCTAATGTCTCATTCTCCACACTCCAGAAATCCATTCCACTTACACAGTACAAGGGTGAGCCTGCTTTGATGCTCTCAGAAGAAGATGAACACAGATTGGCGGAATCTTTCAGGTGGACATTAGTGGCCAAATTCTCCTGGGGTCGCCCCTCAATGGTAAATCTTAGAAAGGAGATATTAGCAGCAGCATTCCTTGGTGAATGCTATGCAGGGCTACTAGACAATCGACATGTGCTGCTAAAATTTGAAAAGGAGCAAGACTTTCAGAGAATCTGGCTAAGGAAGACATGGCATTTCAGTGGATTTACTGCCCGAATTTTCAAATGGACAACTGATTTTGACCCAGCAATTGAGCCCTCTGTCGCGCCTGTGGGGATTAGGTTTCCACTCTTGCCACTACACTTCTTCGACAAGGAATCTCTTTATGATTTAGCGACAGTTGCCGGAACTCCCCTCAAATTGGATGCTGCCACTGCTTCACCCTCAAGCCTAGTACGTGCGAAGCTAGAATTTGCATCGAGATGGATGTCACTAAGCCCATCCCAATGCGAATTTGGATCGGTGGCCGGACGTTTGGGAAATGGCAAACCCTCGAGGTGGAGGAGAGGCCGGAATACTTCACAAAATGCAAAAAGCTTGGACATAACTCCCTCTCATGCTCCCCTCTGAAGCCAATCCACAAGGTTGTAGCTAAGTCAAAGGCCCCTGAATCTACAGCTCTCAAGCAGACACAAGAGTGGACGGTGGTGAAAAGAAAACGAAACCAAGCCCCGCCTTCCGCGTCCAACTCCTCTCTCCCTACGGGAGGCCCCCAATCCTCCAACGGGAAAGAACCTTTATTTACACAGGTACTGGAACATAGCCACCTCACACATTTGATTCCTCCAGAATCCTCAAATGGAACAAACCTGAAGCACCCCGAACCCTCATCCATTTCACCCCAAACAGGTCCACAAGAGCTCACTCAGACAGCTCCCTTGAGGAAGGAAGATCAGACTATTAAGGTGAATGCCTGCTCCTCAATTTCACAAACAGAGGGAATATCCTCTCTCCCTGTGATAGTGGGAGAAGTGATGCAAATTGGAAAAGGAACATCAAATCCCCAAGGAGGATCTCTGGTCATAAGCGAGACTCCCCAACAGCTGCAATCCCAGTCTCTCCATAAGGATTTAGTCCCCTCTCCCATAATAGTTGGTACTAGTCAAATTAAAGCCACAAAAGTTGTCCAGGGAGTAGCTCAGGCTATGCTGCAGGTACAACATCAGCTCGATAAGATACAGATTGGCCAGACAAAGGTGAGAGTAATCCCTCAGAATGCTGAAGATAAAACCTCCCCTATTAACGCTGAAGATATAGGTTCCCCTATGCGAGAGGAACACCCTAATGAGTCCAGTTCCCAGCAGCAACAATCTGTGCCTTTGAGCCCTCTCGTACCTCTGGTAACCCCTCCTCAGATCCACGTGGTTCCCTTCCCTAAAGTAGCTTCCTTTGTTAATGTGCAGGAAGTACTAACATCAGATGAGGAGTCTGATGACCATGCTGCACAAAGGGTAGAAACCGGCCTGGTCTTGGCTCTGCCCTCAATTCCTGATCAGAACCCTCAAGAGGCTCCTCCAAAGACTTGGCCCAAATTCAGCTCTTCCAGAATCACTAGGAGCCAAGGATCATGTACTGCTCACTCTGAACCCCCCCTCTAATGTTTAACATCCTATATTGGAACATTCGGAGCATAAACAAGTCTCCTAATTATAGAAAATTAAAAAAAATGCTGAGAGATAATAAATGTGACTTTGCTGTTATTACTGAGCCTTTTGCCAATATTGCTAAACTGGAAAACATCAGAAGGAAACTGAATTTTGATTATGTTTTTGCCAATTGCACTAACTCTATTTGGATAATGTTTAGATGTCCATTTGAATGTTCCATCATAGAGAATCACCTTCAGCATATCTCACTATAGGTTAAACACCCCTGCCTCCCTACCCTATTTTTGATCTCCAATGTTTATGCGTGTTGCACTGAAAAAGATAGGGAAGAACTATGGAGATCTCTCTCGTCTCTTAAGCAATTTAAAATGCCTTGGCTGCTATGGGGAGATTGGAATTGCATTAGAAGTAGTGATGAGAAAAAAGGAGGTAAACCCTTTAGCCAAAAAGAAGCCTTAGACTATAGTGAATTTGTAACCTCCCACGACCTAATTGAGATAAAATCTTATGGAGCTAAGTTCACTTGGTGTAACAATAGAGAGGGGAGAGCGCGAATATGGAAAAAACTAGATAGGGGATTCTTTAACTCCACTCTTATGAGCCCAAACCTAGATTTCAGAATTGATCATCTAGCAAGGGCTCCATCTGATCATGCTCCTCTCTTACTTAAGATCTCCAAGTCCGGCCTGGGACACCCTAAGCCCTTTAAGTTCCAAAATTTCTGGTTGTCTAATGAGACTTGCATCCCTACGATCAAGGCAGCTTGGGAGGTAGAGGTAGGTGGAAATCCCATCAGAAAGTTTTGTGAAAAACTGAAAATAGTGAGAGAAACCTTAAAAAAATGGAATGCTCACACCTTTGGCAACATTTTCTCAAATGTTCAGAAAGCTGAGGCAGAACTTCAACGTTTAGAATTAGAGGATGAAGCCACTGGTCTCAGAAGGCCAATATTAAATGGCTAAGTGAAGGAGACCGAAATTCTAAATTCTATCACTCATATATGAAGCAAAGACAAGCTAGGTCCTACATTCATAAGGTGAAAAATGAGGAAGGGGATTGGTTAGAGGGAGATAAGCTAGTTAGTGAACATGCTGTGAAATATTTCTCTTCCTTATATACATCTAACCCATGTGTTTCTAGATTGCATTCTCACTTGTTTCCTCTTGCCTTGTCTGAAGAAGATAGATCTGCCCTCATAAAGATCCCTGACATGAATGAAATCCTACTCACCCTCAAAAGCATGGACAAAAATAGTGCCCCGGGTCCGGATGGGTTTAATTGTTTTTTTTATATACAGGCTTGGGATATTATCAAGGTGGATCTCTTAAGGGCTGTCCAATTCTTCATGAATGGGGGGGAGCTCCCTAAGGCCCTAACTGCTACATCTATTGTCTTGATCCCAAAAATCCCTAATCCCAATTCACTGCCCCAGTTTAGACCTATTAGTTTATGTAACTTCATAAACAAAATAGTCTCTAAACTGCTAGCTAATAGGTTAGCCCTCCTTTTGCCTAAACTTATTTCAAAAAATCAAAGTGGATTCGTACAAGGGAGAAACATATCGGATAACTATTTGTTAGCTAGTGAATTAACATCATCAATGAATAGGAAAAGAAAAGAGGGTAGTGTGATCCTAAAACTTGACATGGAAAAAGCCTATGATAGACTAGAGTGGTCTTTTTTGTTACAAGTAATGAGACTCATGGGGTTTGGTAAAATTTGGATAGACATAATGTGGAGACTATTATCCAATGTGTGGCTGTCCATCCTTGTCAATGGCTCTCCTAGGGGCTACTTTAGAGCCTCTAGAGGTCTCCGTCAAGGGGATCCTATATCTCCATTGTTATTCATTATAGGGGCTGAATATCTATCTAGGGAGCTAAATGATAATGACTCCAATGGCCTTCAGTTTAGAGTGCCCAGGAACTGCCCGAAAGTAACTCATCTTGCCTATGCTGACGATATGATTATCTTCTCATCGGATAAGCCTCAAGTTATAACACTTGTGATGGCAAAACTAGAACATTATGAACAGGTTTCAGGGCAAAAGGTGAACCCTTCTAAGAGTTCCTTCCTTGTTCACGATAAGTTACCTATAGATAGAAGACACATGATAGGAAGAATCACAAAGTTCTCTAGAGGGCATTTCCCAACCACTTACCTTGGAATTCCCCTACATTTTAAAACCATTCCAGCAGCTGCCTATAGAAACCTTGTTCAGAAAGTAGCGCACAAAATCCAGGGTTGGAGCTCTAAGTTCCTTACCATGGGGGGCCGAATTATGTTAATTAAAAGTGTCCTATCATCATTGCCTTTGTACATGACACTTAGTCTTAACCCCCCTAAGAAAATCATTCATCAACTGGAAGCCTTAATGGCCAATTTTCTGTGGTCAGCTTCGGATAGGAACAGCAAGCACCATTGGATTAGCTGGAAATCCCTAAGTTCCCATTAGCATGAAGGGGGAGTAGGGTTCAAAGACCTTACCTCACTAATCACTGCACAAACTTTTAGGCTATGGTGGAAATTTAGGAAAAAAGAGTCCCTATGGTCCCATTTCCTTTGGGGCAAGTATTGTTCCTATACTCATCCTCTCCTTTGCTATAAAAGAAGAGGAATTTCAGTCATATGGAAAAGAATGATTGAGAAATCTAAAATGGCTAAAGAAAACATCCTTTTCCTAGTAGGTAATGGAGAGTGTAGCTTGTTTTTTGACAAATGGAAGGTAGAAGGCAGTGTTTATGACATTTTCAACTGTCAAGGGGACTCTAAGCTTAATGAGGTCCTAGGGCCACACGGATGGAATAGACAGCTACTCAGACAAATCTGTCCACAAATTCCTACATTGTTCTTCACCTCTCAGCCATTGAAGTGTTCTGATTCCCCTGACTCCCTCATTTGGCTGGCCTCTAAGGATGGTGACTTCTCTCTAGCCTCAGCATACCAGTCGTGGTAGGGCTTCCAAATTTCCAGTTCCCCTACTCCCAGTTCATATGGGATTCAGCATTACCAATCAAAATTTCCTTTTTCATGCTTATGCTGTGTAGGTACAGAATTCCTATAGAGCAAAACCTTCATAGAGTAGGGATAGTTGGCCCATCACACTGCCCTTTCTGCTGCTCTGATGGTGACTCCCTCAACCACATCTTCAGCAGTTGTAATTTCACTTCCTACATTTGGAGAGTTATGGGGGTAGAAGCTGGGATAGTCAAGCATTCTATCTCCTTAAATTCCAACTTTATTCGATGGTGGAAAGCTACAACTAATTCTGAAATCCCCAATTTTCTCACAAAAGTTCTCCCTTCCCTCATTTGCTGGTTTATCTGGAAAATGAGGAATCAAATTATTTTCAAAAATGCCAAGCCCAACACTTACATTGTTATTCAGGAGATTTTTTATATGATAAAGAATCTCTGTCAATTGAAAACTCAGCTCCCTTTTCAGTCCTTTGATTGGAACTCCTTCTGGGATCTAGCTCCTAAGGTAAAGTGGAAGGTAAAGATCTATCAAGATACATGGCTCCCCCCTCCTCCTACTGAACTCAAGTTAAGTATTGCTAGTTATACTGATAATGGCTTATGCCAAGTGGGTGCTTTGGCTAGAGACCACGGAGGTAAGGTTTTATTTCAAAATTTTCAAACTGTTGTATCTCCAAATAGCACTAATTTGCAGGTTCAGATTGAGGTGTGTCTGGAAGGTATTCGCAGATGTGAGGCCCTGAATTGCCAAGCCATTACAGTTGAATCAAGCTCCTTAAGCTTTATTCAGGCCTTACAGAGACAAAAAGCAGGTCAATTATGGAAATGGAAGGAGGATTTGAAGTTGACTAGTGGCAGAACAATAGTCAAATTCATCCCAAAGGCAGTAAACAAACCTGCCCTGCTGCTAGCCCAATATGGAGAAGCCACAGACCAACAGCTATTCAGAAAACTCCTCCAAGCAGATGCTTCCAATACGCCCAAAATCATCAGGAAAAGGAGTAGCACTTTTCACATCTCGGACCATTGCTGATCCATAGCTGTTCTAGGAAAGGCCCAAACATCAGGTAATTATAATAGTCTGAATGCCCCTATCTGCTGAAGTTAGGACAGGTTTGCTGAAGTTATTCTTCATCTCTCGGCCACCAGCTTGCTGAAGTTAGAGCTGGTTAGCCTTGCATGTTTAATCAGGACTGGACTTGCCAATGCTTTGTGACACTAACTACAGGACAAGACTCTAGCCATCAGATCTATGGTTTGGCAATGAGAAGATTCAGTTTAATAGATCTGCACTTCTTCAAGATGACAAGACTGCCTGCTGAGCAGTATTGAGAACGAACTTCTGCTTAATGTAACTTAAAGAAAGATGACCAGAACAGAAAACTCAAATTATGTAATCAAAGAAAGTCAAGCTGAGATGAGAATGCTCCTTCTTGAGTAAAATTGAAAGCTACAAGTCAAGTTATAATCTCAATGAGCTTTCTCCCAACAATCCCACTTATCACATCTAGTGATCTTTTGTATAGCTATAGGCTGCTTTTGCTCTCATAGTAAAAGAAGGTAGGCTTTTGTAAATGGATGAGTCCTCTACATTTAATCTATTATTTCCTCCTCTTGATCACATTCCCATTAGGCTATATGCATGTAAATGGGTATGGGATCAAAAGGAGTTTTTGTGATGTACGAGTGATTTTTGGGTAAGTCCATCACTCACAAATTATCTAATAAAATTGGGAGTGGCGCCCTACCTCGAAATAGAGGTTCTGCCGACCAAAAAGAAATCACAAGATTTACCAATTATTGATTCTCATAATAATTATGACTTCACTACTCACATTGATATACATAATTGTGATTATCTGAATATTGCACGATGTTTAAAAGGTAAAAATTATAATTAATATTATTATCTTATATTTTTACAAGAAAATAACAATATTAGCATTGTTGATTATCCATTAACGTTTTTATATGTGATAAATAGTAATTAATCAGATAAATATATGAATGTTATGAAAAAATGAGTTAGTATGTATGAAAAGCATCCAAGTATGGGAATTGCTTGGCTTGAGGGGTTTAAACCTATTCAGTGTAAATAGATTTTTAAAACTAAAAGAGACTTTGTAATTTTGACCATTACAAGGCCCGACTAGTAGTTAAGAGATTCACTTAAAAGGAAAGAATTGATTACAATGGGACATTCTTACCTGTATCAACGAAAGATTCCTTCCATATTAATATATCCTTAGTAGCTTATTATAACTTCGTGTTACATCAAATGGATGTAAAAACAGTTTTCTTGAATGGAAATTTAGAGAAAGAAATTTACATGAATCAGCTTGAAGAATTGAAGGAAGCAGAAAAAGAGCATTTGATATGCAAACTTAACAGATCAATTTATGTACTTAAACAGGCCTCACGTCAATGGTACATTATCATAATACCATAAAACCTTTGGATTGAAAATAAACTTGAAGATTGTATATATCTAAATTTTAGTGAAAGTCGATTTATATTTTTTATCTTATATGTTGATGACATATTGCTTGCTACCAATGATCTAAGTTTGTTAAATGATACTAAAGAATTTCTTTCTACACAAAAACTCCTATGTGACCGTCACATATATGCGACGGGACTAATGACGCCCCTCCACTCGCATGTGTGTTGCAATTCGCATTCACGTATACATTATCCATGTTAGAGTTCTATGATTATTTTGATTCACGTATAATTTGTAGATAGTTCTCACGTATACATTATCCATGTTAGAGTTCTAAGACTATTTTGATTCACGTATAATCTATAGATAGTTCTTACATATACATTATCAATGTTAGAGTTATAACACTATTCTGATTCAAGTATAACATGTAGAAATTGGATTATAAATTATCAAGTTAGAGTTTTAACACTGTTAGGATTCATGTAAATAATAGAATATAAATCTATGTTATAGTTTTAACACAATTTTGATTCACTTGTAAATATTCAAGTATAAATTATCAAGTTAGAGTTTTTAGAGTTTTAACACTATTATGTTCCGTGTATAATGTGTAAATATTAACATATAAATTATCAAGTTAGAGTTTTTAGAGTTTTAATACTATTATGATTCATATATAGTGTGTAAATATTAATGTATAAATTATCAATGTTAGAGTTATAACACTATTCCGATTCATGTATAACATGTAAAAATTGGCGTATAAATTATCAAAGTAAAGTTTTAACACTGTTAGGATTCACGTATAACGTGTAAATGTTAGCGTATCAATCAATGTTAGAGTTATGACACTATTCTAATTTACGTATAACTTGTAAATATTCACGTACAAACTATCAAGTTAGAGTTTTTAGAGTCTTAACACCATTATAATTCACGTATAACGTGTAAATATTAACATATGAGTTATCTTTTTTTTTAACAAAAAAAGGTCTTATATTAATAATAGGAAAAATACGGAACTGGATATACCCAAACCCCGTTACATGCAGAAATGCGGTAAATTTGGAGTACTACTCCAATACATGAGAATACAAGCAAATGAGCTAGATTAGGAGTACAACTCCATTACATGTGTCTTCTAATCAAAGAGGGAGGGAGAAAAGCTCTACTTAGATTGGGTCAAAGTAGAAGATTTCTACCTCCTCACCAAAAGAATTTGTATGTCTAAGACATCTAACTACAGAATTAATTGTTTATACAAGATTTCATCTTCACCAAGAAAAACTAGGGTTGAAATATCCCAGCCATTATTTACCACGGTTATGTCTTCTTTATTTGAGACTTCACTGTGGTTGTATCAATCAAATAAGTGCTAAAAACAATCCTTACACATTGATTTCTTCCATTTCCCACAACTCATGTTCAGCCTCATCCTACGTGTTCAAGAATAGATTTACAGCAAGGATAGGTCTCCTTGAGAAGTAACCAAATCTAACCTCTAGCTCATAGGCATCTAAAAGCAAAAGATCACCATCAGCATTACTAATTCCCAACTTGGCAGTTTAAGATGCAGAACATCTAACCAGTTCAATTCTAGCTCATAAGCATCTAAGAGCCACTGAACACCATCACTATTAATTACCAGTCGGGCATCTCAAGGGTAAAGCATCCAAAAATTCAAAATCCAACATTGATACCATCATCTAAAAGCTAACAATGTCTCAAAACAAATGCATAGGTGCATATTTACGGGTTCCATTCAGGCATTTTAAACTTTGAAGTTCAAAGGCCAATCTGATCTAACTTCAGCAATCAGGGGCCACACTACCTATTCAATTAACCTGGATTCCATCCTTTGTCTTCTGCATAACAGATTAGGGAATTTCTCTTTCTAAGTTTCCTATTTGATCGGATAGTGGACTTACATTTAGCTCTTTGTACTTCCTCATTGACCTCTATATTTTTTTTCCATTTTTGGGTAGACTTCAAGAAGATGATCATGGCCTGTATATGAAAAGAAATCATCGTCATTATTGAACTCCTCCTGATGGTCCCTTGAATCTGAATCTGTGGGGATGCTTTGCAGCTAAGCTAGATTTGAGTGAGAACTGATTTTATGAACATGAATCACTTGGCAGGACAACTCGAGCCCTTCATCCTTATCTTCCGCATTTTCCATGAGCTCAGCTGAGACCTCTCTTTCTAGCTCTTGGGATTTTTGGTCCCCTTCGTCCTTCTGCTCCAGCTCCAGAATTGGAACCTCTCTTGAGGCATTCTCTTGCTTATCACCCTATGGATCTATAGCATTTAGGGAGGGAATCTCCACTAGGGTCTCACCATCCATAGCATTTGGAACCTAATTCTCATTAGGGTTTTTGGTTGCTAGATTCAGATCAACCTCACCTTGTAGAGGCTGGCATTGTTCACCTTCACCTTCCTCAATAGTAGCTGATTCCTCGGCTTGGGTTTCGACCTGCAATCGATTGATCTCTTTGGGAATCAGTTCAGTCGGAGATCCATTATCCTTGTTTGCTTTCTTATTCCTTTCATAATCTTTGTTCCTGGTTTCCAGCTCCATCAACAGTTGATCCCTTACCCTTGAATTACTATTTTTGATTGGGATCCACTTTCTTATTTCTTTATTCCTTTACCTCCTCCAACCTTCGATCCTTCATTAGATCTTTGTTCGGCTGAGGTGGCTTGCCCTTTGCATTGGAGTGTCTCATTTTCTGGCAGCTTGTATAGTAATCAGGGAGGTCCTCCACCACAATCGATTGCCATCTTCCCTTTTTCCTATTACCAATTCACATTCGATTTGGTCTTTCTTTGAGTACATTAAGCTCAACACAAATCCTAGCTTCACTATGTCTCAAAAGCTTATTGGCAACTGCTGTTTCTCGGTCCATTTTGAGGGGGTTGCCTACTGCTAATGCAATAGAAAAAGGGTTTCTTTGTCGAAGAGATGAAGTGGTAGCTATGGGATTCTCACCCAAACTGGAGCAACCAAAGACTCGAAGTTGGGGCTGAACTCTTTTGACCACCAAAATATCCTCGCTAGGAAGCCATTGAAGACCCAAGTTTGGCGTATCCACATTCTATGGAAGTCCGATTCCAAATCGAATTTGAAGAAAACATGGTTGTAGTCGAGGAGGCCCAGATGACATTCACTAGAGAATGAGGCAGCCACCATTTCTTTCCTTAAATCCTCCATTGAAGGTCTGCCTTTGGAGAATTTTCCTATGAGTGTGAGCTGAAATAGGTGAGCTAACTTCTCCTCCTCTTCCTCGGGGAGAATAAGTGCTGGCTCTTCTTTGAAAGTGGAGAGCCGGTTTGGCAAGAAGAAGTAAAAGAGATATCGATTTGTTCTGCCTATTTGGAAGACACAGCTTCCCTAAACGATTTAGGATCTTGATGTTTAGGGTTAATTACTGCCATTCTTGGTTAGGTAAGCATTTGTAGAGAGGGATGAGAGCAAATTTTAGAGAGAGACATACACCATGAATTCTATTAAGAATCATTGAAAACCCAAGTTTATCAATGTTAGACTTCTAATACTATTCTGATTTACGTATAATGTGTAAATAATTCGTGTATTTGCGTATAAATCAATGTTAGAGTTTTAACACCATTATGATTAATGTATAACCCCTGTGTTTGTTTTCTTCATTTAGATACAGACTTCACCTACGTCGCGCGACTCTGTCGACGTACGATGTTATGTGTCGTAACATAGAGCTGTGTCGTGACGTAAACTACTGTCTTCCTCCATTTTCATACTCAAGGTGGAATCAATCTTCACATTTACAACTTTTGCTTCATTATCATAAACACTTATGGAAGACAAATTTCACACAACTCCATAACCATGAGATGGCAAGGGAATCTCTTCAAGAACTTCATAATCCATGACAAACAAGAAGTGTAAAGCCTCCTTCATTTTCTTAGTCCTTGTCCTTGTCATTTGTCCATCAAGGTTCACCAATGGATCATGTGACTGTGATGTGGATGAATTTCTATTATTCTCTCCCTCTTTGAAAAGTTTGGTTCTCGAATTACCTATATCAAATGGAGATAACTCAACAACATTAAAAGAAGAGGAAACATTTCCATAATAATTTGGTAATTCAATGCGATAAGAGTTATCGTTAATCCTTTCGAGAACTCTAAAAGGACCTTCGCTATGTAGATGTAACTTAAATTTCCATTTAGTAGGAAATCTCTTCTTTCTCAAGTGAATACAAATTTCCATTTTGATGTTTTAAGGATTTCCAAATTCACAACACATCAGGGCCAGAATTTGGTTGCAAGGTGACAGTTTGTAAGTTTTCAGAACTTAAGAGTTAAGAAATCCAATCTTGGTTTATGTTTTTACTTTGAGCTGAATTTGTTGTACTCATTCTGTGCTAACAATACACAAGTTGGTGCTAAATGTACGCCCACATGTTGCACAATATATGCATGTCACCGTGCACACATTTGCATAAAGGCACGCACACCACTTGCACACTCTAGCACAATTCATGCATGGCTCTTACACAACATGTGCACAATTTCGGGCCACACTCATGCACACTTTGTGCACATTCACCTTACCACACCACAATGATCACACATTCACCCTTGTTCTCAAACACTCATCTTGATCACATGCAAGATTTTCCATTTGCACACTAAACACAAGGAAAGAGCCGACGACGTGTCGTGGTGAAGAGAAGGATTGGCCGACGACACGTCGTGGTTGAAAGGAGGATAAGGAGAAATACTCCACGACACGTCGTGGAAGAGAGGCAAGAACACTCGGCGACATGTCGTGGAAGAGAAGCAAGAAGGCCGGCGACATGTCGTGAGGTAAACTGAGTTTTTGTGAAAAACTTTTCTAAGTGTTGGTCTTGTGATACAAAGGGGCAAGAAAGCGTGGGTTTGGAAGGCTCGGAGGTGTGTGAAGGTTTGCGATGACGCTGGAATTCAGGCTTGGAGGCGCAGGATGAGCGGGATGGCGTGATGTGTCCACGAAGTAAAGGCGTGAAGAGGCTGAGCACACAAGGGACTTGAACAACGGAGTGGAGGCATGTTTCTCAGAGGCTTAAGGGCGTGACACGGGAGCAGAAGGCGTGACTCAAGAAGGCCAGAAGGCGTGGGACTTCAGAGTTGTGATTTCTGGCATGGACTTCTGCACACGTGGATTTTGGGCACTCTTTGTGATGGCATTTTTGTAAATACTCAATTATTTTTTGTTTGCGTACTGTTTACGTTTTTTCTGTACCCTCTATAAATAGAGGAATTAGTTAACATTTTTAGGAAGGGAGGAGAATATTCTAGAGTACGAAACCGACTTTTGATTTTGGAAGGGGGATTTTTCTCTCTCTAACTTTCTCTCTCTAGAATTTTCTCTCACTAGAATTTTCTCTCCGTTTTCAATTCCAATAGAGATTTTGGACCGATCATTGTAAGCTTCTACTCAATTAAGGAGTAAATTCACCAGATTTTTGTGGATTGGAAGCAATCGAGGCAATTCATTTGGTAAAATCTTTTCAATTTAATGAAAATGAACTGTTCTACGTTGCAAATTGATGATCTGGGGTTGTTAATGGAGTTTTGTGGCTAAATCGATGATGTCCTAGGGTTTTGACTGGATAACTGTGAAATTGAACTGTAAATGCTATGCAATAGACCTAATTTCTACGAGAGTGTTCATACATGAGTTTAATGGTTAGATTATGAGAAGTTTTATAATAATTGTACTTATGTTGGTTGAATTGAATTTAGATCGTGGTCGCCATGCCACATTGAGGTTCAATTCACCATTAACAATGGAATTAGCATGAAATGTGGACTGTATATATGAATCTGGAGTTTCTTTATCTGTTTGAAATTGTTCATGATCCGAGATGTGGTTGACATGCTAATCGGAGGTCATTGAGTCTTAAGGAATGGGTAAAGAATGACTAATAGAAGCTAGTTGAGGCTAAGATGCTCGGGTCGGGCCTCGCCATGGGAGACTTGATGTTTTACATGACAGCTAGTAACTTGAAGTTGAGACGTTGCAGTTTGTATCCATTTAGTTTAGGCCTCGACATGGGAAAAGTGAAATGTTAAGGAGTATAGGAGACACTGTGGTCATCATGCCGAGTGTTTGCTAGTCTCCTAAGCAATATCTGTCTCCTCCTAACTTGATTTGATTGGGGTCAATTGCAGAGCTATCGTGTTCAACTCACAGTTGTCTGGTTCATAAATTCTAGAATGTCTACTTTACATCTTGATATTTTTTATCAGTAGTTCTTGCAATTTCTTCACTATTTTCATTTGTGAGTATTGTTGTTACTCATTGAGTCTTATTACTGAGCATTTTGCAACACAATTTGATCAACACTATCAAATTCTTGAACCAAATCACCCTTTCCTGTGGATACGATCCCTACTCATCATTATTACATTAGTTTAGGGTTAAAATTGCAAGGTTAACGACACGCTTGTCAATTTTTGGCGCCGTTGCCAGGGAAGGCACGATTTCTAGAATTTGATTAAGTGTTTCTTGAATTTCCTCATTTTATTTCGGGTTGTCTTGTTCTGTTTTGAGTGCTCTGTTCTTATCCTTGTACTCTGTTATTCTGTGTTGTTTCATTGTTATTGTTGTATATAGTGGTTTTTGTTCTGTTGATTGTTTACATTTGGAGTTTTTGCTTGTGTGTTCTGAAATATTTCGGTTCTACTTCACATTTGGTGTTGTTGTATGCCTAGGCTACGATCTTCTGGAGATCCTGAGTTTACACTAGACCTTGAACTACAAAAGACTTTGAGAATTCAAGCCAAACAAAGAGAAATGGCTAATCCTAGAGTGAGAGCACCACGTTTTGGTGATCATTATGCTGTGAAATTTGACAAATGATTTAGACAGCAAGATATTGATGTTGAAAGTTACCACATACCCACTCAGATTGTATCGATGATTATTCAAGGTCAATTTTTCTAAGGATTAGACAATGAAGACCCTAATGATCATCCGGACTGGTTCTTAGGTTTGTGTAGCACGTTCAAACTTCCACGAATGGAGAGAAGTGAAGTGCACAGAATCCTTTTCCCTCTTTTCTTGAGAGGTAAAGCAAAACATTGGTTCAAAACCATTGGAGGATCAGAAGCAACAATATCTTTTGAGGAACTTCAGAAGAAGTTCTTGGCGAAATATTTTCCACCAGCTAAGCTTGAGAAGAGGAGAATGGAGATCATGAATTTTCAACAGCAAGATGGTGAATCATTCAAAGAAGCATGGGAACGATTCAATGACCTAATCCGTCAATGTCCTAATCATGACCTTGGTGAAATCAGAGAATTGAATACGTTTTTCAAAGGCCTCACACCTGAGTCTTCTATGATGGTAAAAGCTTGTGCCAATTGTGCATTAAAGGATAAGAGTGTACCGTAGGTTAGAGAATTGTTTAACGAAATTGCCAAAGATGAGTATCTTTTCCCAGAGACAAGAAAGGTGCAAAGTAGGAGGCAGAGAGGGGTCTTAGACCTTGATGAAGAAACGTCCTTGAGTGCTAAGTTTGAGGCACTGGCTAAACAAGTCCAAACATTGAAGGTGACTCAAACAAAGGCACCAGTGTTGTCATGTGGTCTATGTAAGGGCGATCATCACACTGATGAATGCGCCATCACAACTGAGTCTCTTCAATATGTCACTAACTACAATAGACCACAATACTCTGGGAATTATTCTGGTGGTAACAAACCTTATGGAGGTGGCCAAAATAATTGGGGACAGCATGCTCAAGGTCAAGGAGGGCAATATTTTCAAGAACAAGACTAACGGAGATCTGCTAATCCACCTCCTGGCTTTGACCATCAAGCTAGCACTGAAGAGCCAAGGAGGCCTTCAGTTGAAGATATGCTCCATCTTCTTATAGAAAAGATGGATAAAAATGAGGAGAGATTTGTTGCTTTGGAGACAACTGCAAGACATCATGATGCCACACTCAAAAATATTAAAATGCAGTTAGGGCAACTAGCCAATGCAGTGCATCAAAGACCCAGCGGATCTCTTCCCAGTGATACTGTTCCAAATCCAAAGAACAAGGTGGCTTGTAATGCCATTACGTTGAGAAGTGGAAGGCAAGTGCAAAATGCCACCACTACTAGAGATGATGCTTGTGAAGTTGGGGATGAAGTGGTTATGGATCTTGAGAAGGATTATGCAAAGGATGCCATCACACTTGAAAAGGAAGCAGGAAGTGCAGTGGATAAAAATTGTGCACATGAGACCATTACACTTGGAAAGGAGGAGGAAGTGCGAAATAAGAAAGGCAAAGAAGGTAATGAGGTGACCAAAAAGGTTAGAGGACCACCAAGTCCCTACAACTATCCAGAATTTGCTCTCAAGCCTCCATTCCCAGAAAGGAGGAAGCCACCACCAAAGAAAGGACCACAGTTTGATCGCTTTGCGAAGGTGGTAAAGGAAGTTAATGTGAGTTTGCCTTTGCTGGATTTGGTGAGTGCTGTGCCGAGGTATGCGAAATACCTCAAAGACCTAATATCCAATAAAGAGCAGATTCTTCAACTTGATGCTCCCATGGTGCTCGACGAGTGTAAGCAAGCTTCGGTGGTAAACAATCTTCCTCCCAAATTGAAAGACCCTGGTAGTTGCACTATACCTTGCAAGATCGCACAAGATATTTCGAAAAAGCACTCTATGATCTTGGAGCTGGAGTGAACTTGATGCCTCTTTCCATTGCTATTAACGTGGGGTTGAGTGGGAGGATTCGACCTGTAGCTGTGACCTTACAACTTGCGGATAAATCTCTGGTGAAGCCCACGGGTATAGTGGAGGATGTACTCGTGATGATAGACAAATTCACATTACCAGTTGACTTTATTGTGCTGGACATGGAAGAGGACCCTAAGGTGCCTCTTATTTTTGGAAGGTCATTCCTTGCTACTGGAGATGCAATGATTGGAGTAAGAAGCAAAATGGTAACATTTCGCATTAACAATGAGCAAGTTGTCTTTGATGTTAGCTATGCTAAGAAATGATCCATGCATGTGGAATCTTGTTGTGCAATTAAGGCTATAGCTTGGAACTTGAATGTTGTTAAGGAAGGTGCCAAACATGATTGCATTTACATTGATGAGTTTAATGTTTGTGAAGAAGAAATTGTACGTGTAGAGTTAGATAAAGAAGATTGCATGATTTTATCTGAGATTGGAAACATGGTAGAATGTTGATTTATAGATGAATCAATCTTTGAAACGCAAGATGAAGTGTTGGTAGAACAAAACTCAAAAGCAGTATGTGTTAAGAATTTCTCAAATGGTAATGAGCGTCATGCTATACTGGATGATGCTGATAGTTGTTCTTTGGATGTGTCTATTCTTGATGTCCTGATAGATTGCATAGAGTCTCATCTTGATGAACATTGTGATATCATACATGAAGATAATATTGAACATGCTAAAGAAAATGTCAAAACATTGATTGAAACTCTTGTTGAGCCACCAACTCTTGAAATGGTAATTGAATCTAGGGATCTTACTGGTGACTCAGGAGAAGTGCTAAATGAAATCCCCTTGTTAACTAATGATAATGATTTTTGTGTTGATAAGATAGTACAGACTCCAAAAATTTCCCATGTTAGTCTAGATGAGGAAGATGTGCGAATTTTGAATGACATTGCTAACATGTGGAAAATTGCTTTATTGATACATCAATTTTTGAACTTATTGATGGGGTTGTTGAGACCATGGATACAAAATTCTTGGTTGAGTCTTGCAGGACCAAAATGGTAAGTGTGGTAGAAGAGGTAGATGATGTGCTTCCAATGATAGAAGAATTCCATGAGGTACCTCCAGTAGGAGAGCCTCAGTGGTTTAAAGTGAAATTCATAGAGGTTGTGCCCCATGTGTATGAGCTTGGGCACCTCCTTGATGATAATCCTCAAGTGTCCTACAAGAGAAAGAAGAGTGCTTATGAGATTTCATCTTTATGGTATAGAGATGGTTACTCCGAATTTAGCAGGGCTGAATATTCCAGATTGTGAAGATGAAGGATTGATGGATAGAGTCTAGCTGGAGACTTACAAAACCCAGAACTACTTCTTTTCTCTTAGCTTTAATATAGCATTTTGGTAATCTTTACGTTTTTTTGTTTTTGTGATACTCACTCGGCTACTCATGTTGTAGAGACAGGCACATGAAGGAAATTGTAAGGGGTATAGACACTGCACATATGAGGCTAAGTATGGGGGAGTGGTGCCATGGACCACTCCCGTGTTGCACACAATCACTTTGTTTTACCTTTCAAACATGAATTGTGCATGTGCCATTTAGTGTTGCTAGTTGCATATTTTTACACCACCACGACTCCTAGTCATGATGCGACACTTTTCTTCCATGTTACTTTCATGGCGTGTTTGTCTTGCATCAACATGTGGTGTTCTTGAGTGAGTAATTTCTAATAAGATTGTTTCACCATGTGCAGGAACTTTTTCATGTAAGAAAACTTCAAACAAAGACACTTCATCAAGCAAACATTGGAATTCATGATATATCAATAACAGGGAGCTCTTAAACCTATCTTTACTTTACATTGAGGACAATGTAAGTTTTAAGTGTGGGGAAAGGGAATGTTGGCTTTGGTTTGTGCCTTTTGGACGTTATATGCTTACTTTCTTCATGAATGAAATTTTTTTAAGTTTTTGTGCTATGTGATGCAAAGCATGTTACATTTTTAGTTTTGTTGTGTTATTTTGAGTTTTGTTTATGTTATATCCTGTTTATATTGAGTTCTCAGTTTTTGGGCAAATTTTTAACGTTTTTGCAAAAATTTGGCAAAAGTTTTAGAAATAAGTGTGTGTGTCATGAATGGGTTGGATGTGATGTGTTCCAATGAGATTTTGTGTTGGTGTATATTGTTTTGTAAAAGGTGTCAAATGTTTGAGTGAGTGGACCAGAAAGCTAATATCATTCATGTATTTGAAGCTTTGTTCCTAGTTCACTATAGCATATTTCAAGTTCACCACTTTACTCTTTTTGATTTTGTATGTGAAATTTTTTTGTTTTCTGACACTAAGTTTGAAGAAATTGGTATATTTTGCTAGTTAAGGCACGATGTTAAGGTAAGATAGATATGCCATGCAAAAAAAAATCAAATGACATAGGAGGTAATGTGTGTGGAATTTGTTCTTCATGCTATGCATTTGTCTGGAATTTCCAGTGTTCGTGCATGTTAGTCACTTTGGGACTCTTATGAACATGTGCATGCACAAGAAAGGATATGGAGAAAAAGCCTTCGGCAATTGGGAATGAAAAGCCGAAATACCCTTGGCAGGCTTAACTGGAAAGAAACAGCCATTAAATCCAGGAGGAAAGTCGAAAAAAAAAGGCACAAAACCCAGGTTAAGGCACCAATGTGTGCAACGAATAAGCACCAATGTGCGAATGAGGGCAATGTCCCATAGAGCACCAATGTGCACATAGGTTACCATTGATCTTGTGGGTTGCATGTTCATAAGAGTGGACAAGGAGATTGACACATATAGAATGACAAGTGAGACAACTAGATGGTGTATAGTAGAGGAATAGATGAAGTGTTACATTCCTCAGCACAAACTTGCACGCATGACATTTTGGTCTTTATTCATTGTGCCTTAGTTGGTAATGTGTACTGAAATCCGAGAACTAGGTGTCAGGAAACGTTGCATAAGCTTTTGTGTGGAAAATACTTTGATGAACTTAGAAAAGATCATAGTGGATAGGGGGTGAGGTGATCAATGCATTATGGTGAAAGTCTAGAGTGTGGTTTTCGCTTGAGGGCAAGCAAAAGTTCAAGTGTGGGGGAATTTGATAAGTTGGTTCTATACCAACTTAAATAGCTTAATTCACTTAACTTGTGGCTTGTTTTACATGAAATTGTGATGTGTTATGTGATATTTGGTGCTTTTATGTGATTGGTAATGAGGTGTGCTAAAATGAGAGGAAAAGATCAAAAATGAGGTTAAAAGAATCAATTTTGAATTCGGGTGAATAAGGGTGGAAGAAATGAAAAAAAGGTTTGAAAATGCTTTAGTGTGCCTTAGGTTTGGCAACTTGAGTGTTGGACTTCATTTGAGTGTATCTTTCTCAATGTTGATCCAAATGAGGAGATCTTGGAGGCTATGGAAAGCTCTTTGTGTGTACGTCAATTGTCATGTTTTAATTTCTCCAAATTCTGGGTGCAATTATGAGAAATGGAGGCTTCTTTGTTGTGCTTGGATTAGGGTTTTTTAGGGTTTGATCTTCTTGCCACAGTTTGGTAGATTGACAATATCTTGAGCTACAGATCTCCAATTTCGATGCTTCTTGATCCTATGGAAAGCCAATAGAGGAAGCTACAACTTTGGTGTTCAAGGAAAAATCCAATTCTGAAAGGAAAACTGGTGAATCACGGTGGAATGGTGAAAAAAACCCAATTAGGGTTTTAAGCCTGCGACTTAATTCCTTCTCGCCACAGCTCAATGTTTTGGTCGTAACTTTCTCGTCCAAGCTCCGAATTGGGTGATTCAAAATCTATGGAAAGCTAAGATTCGGGGTTACAACTTTGATGTTTTAAGGATTTCCAAATTCACAACGCATCAGGGCCAGAATTTGGTTGCAAGGTGACTGTTTGTAAGTTTTCAGAACTTAAGAATTAAGAAATCCAATCTTGGTTTATGTTTTTACTTTGAGCTGAATTTGTTGTACTCATTATGTGCTAACAATACACAGGTTGATGCTAAATGTACGCCCACATGTTGCACAATATATGCATGTCACCGTGCACACATTTGCATAAAGGCACGCACACCACATGCAAACTCTAGCACAATTCATGCATGGCTCTTGCACCACATGTGCACAATTTCGGGCCACACTCATGCACACTTTGTGCACATTCACCTTACCACACCACAATGATCACACATTCACCCTTCTTCTCAAACACTCATCTTGATCACATGCAAGATTTTCCATTTGCACACTAAACACAAGGAAAGAACCGACGACGTGTCGTGGTGAAGGGAAGGATTGGCCAACGACACGTCGTGGTTGAAAGGAGGATAAGGAGAAATACTCCACAACACGTCGTGGAAGAGAGGCAAGAACACTCGGCGACATGTCGTGGAAGAGAAGCAAGAAGGCCGGCGACATGTCGTGAGGTAAACTGAGTTTTTGTGAAAAAATTTTCTAAGTGTTGATCTTTTGATACACAGTGGCAAGAAAGCGTGGGTTTGGAAGGCTCGGAGGCGTGTGAAGGTTTGCGAAGACGCTAGAATTCAGGCTTGGAGGCGCAGAATGAGCGGGATGGCGTGATGTGTCCACGAAGTAAAGGAGTGAAGAGGCTGAGCACACAAGGGACTTGAACAACGGAGTGTAGGCGTGTTTCTCAGAGGCTTACGGGCGTGACACGGGAGCAGAAAGCGTGACTCAGGAAGGCCAGAAGGCGTAGGACTTCAGAGTTATGATTTCTAGCATGGACTTCTGCACACGTGGATTTTGGGCACTCTTTGTGATGGCATTTTTGTAAATACTCAATTATTTTACGTTTGCGTAATGTTTACGTTTTTTCTGTACCCTCTATAAATAGAGGAATTAGTTAACATTTTTAGGAAGGGAGGAGAATATTCTAGAGTACGAAACCGACTTTTGATTTTGGAAGGGGGATTTTTCTCTCTCTAACTTTCTCTCTCTAGAATTTTCTCTCACTAGAATTTTCTCTCCGTTTTCAATTCCGATCGAGAATTTGGACCGATCATTGTAAGCTTCTACTCAATTAAGGAGTAAATTCACCAAATTTTGGTGGATTGGAAGCAATCGAGGCAATTCATTTGGTAAAATCTTTTCAATTTAATGAAAATGAACTGTTCTACGTTGTAAATTGATGATCTGGGTTGTTAATGGAGTTTTGTGGCTAAATCGATGATGTCCTAGGGTTTAGACTGGAGAACTGTGAAATTGAACTGTAAATGCTATGCAATAAACCTAATTTCTACGAGAGTGTTCATACACGAGTTTAATGGTTAGATTATGAGAAGTTTCATAATAATCGTACTTGTGTTGGTTGAATTGAATTTAGATCGTGGTCGCCATGCCAGTTTGAGGTTCAATTCACCATTAACAATGGAATTAGCATGAAATGTGGACTGTATGTATGAATCTGGAGTTTCTTTATCTGTTTGAAATTGTTAATGATCCGAGATGTGGTTGACATGCTAATCGGAGGTCATTGAGTCTTAAGGAATGGGTAAAGAATGACTAATAGAAGCTAGTTGAGGCTAAGATGCTCGAGTTGGGCGTCGCCATGGGAGACTTGATGTTTTACATGATTAACAGCTAGTAACTTGAAGTTGAGACGTTGCGGTTTGTATCCATTTAGCTTTGGCCTCGACATGGGAAAAGTGAAATGTTAAGAAGTATAGGAGACACTGTGGTCATCATGCCGAGTGTTTGCTAGTCTCCTAAGCAACATCTGTCTCCTCCTAACTTGATTTGCTTGGGGTCAAATGCAGAGCTATCGTGTTCAACTCACAGTTGTCTGGTTCATAAACTCTAGGACGTCTACTTTACATCTTGATATTTTTTCTCAGTTCTTCTTGCAATTTCTTCACTATTTTCATTTGTGAGTATTGTTGTTACTCATTGAGTCTTATTACTGAGCATTTTGCAACACAGTTTGATCAACACTATCAAATTCTTGAACCAAATCACCCTTCCCTGTGGATACAATCCCTACTCATCATTATTACATTAGTTTAGGGTTAAAATTGCAAGGTTAACGACACGCTTGTCATACATAGAAATCTAGTTAAAAAAGATTCTAATTTGAAACTACCGTGGGCACTGGGGCTACATAGCTTGGTGGATTTTCATGATTCTAAATTGCAAGTTATGATATTTGAATCCCACAACAAAAGTATGGAGTTTCGATGTGTGGTTTATATGACTTTGGACTTTCCTACCTGATTAGCTAGCCTTTGAGGTGGTTTTTTGTCCAGTGTTCATATCATTTTCCAATAGACAAACTACAACAATGGATTTAGACATTGATTTTTAAGTCCGTGGTGGACGTGTAGAGTGAAAATGAGAAATGGTGCTCCCACACTAGGAAATTTCTAGTTGGCAATAATATGGAATGTTTTTGTAAAATTTTTGAACTAATTTTTCTATTATTCATTCCTTTTGGGTAGAACTTGAAATTAATTAGATCAATCTATTATTTGTGAAGTTTAGATAGAACTAATCCAATTTTTTTAATAATGTGTATATGGTTGAATACATGAATTATTAAGGAAAAATTTCTATTAAGGGAGCGTTTAGAACCATTATTATTAAACAGGGCATAACTTTAAGCTAATTATTGTTAAGGGTGTATGGATAATTTAACTATTAAATACATTTAACAAAGTACTTAACTACCCTTTAATCTTATCTTTTAATACCTATCAAACAAAATTCAACATTCCAATCCCTCAAAAACTCAAAAAAAATTACAATAAAGAAACAAAAGATCTAAATCAAAACAATTTTTTTTATAACAAATTGAACATACAGAAACTAAAAAGAATAAACAAATTTATCATCAAAAGGCTGCCTATTAAAACTAAAATTGATTATTAAATTTAAAATCTTGTTATTAATACTTTAGTAGATTTTTAATCCCTTTGTTACGACTAATTCTCGTATTTGGTTGGCTTAACAAGATATTTTAAGAAAATAATAAATTCTAGATCTAATTGAAAATTATCAAATTAATCTATAAACTATATTATTTTTGTAAGTGACAGTGAAACTTGTAGCAAGTGTACAAAAATAATTAAGTTTATTTCTAAAACACTAAAACATCAACATGATTTCAATTAATCGTGTATAATATTATATTCTAATTCTGATTAGATTTGTATATTTTATATACTAAGAATTATTTAATTAAGAAGAGTTTTAATAGGATTTAAAGACCAAAAACTAAAATACTAAAATATTAAATCATCAACACACTTCTAATTAATCATGTATAATATTAATTATATTCTAATTCTGATTGAATTTTATATTTTATGTACCAAGAATTAATTAATTAACAAGAGTTTCAATAAGATTTAAAGATTAAAATAGTAAAACACTAAAACATCAACATGCTTTTAATTAAATAATCGTGTATAATATTATTTAATTAATTATGTATAATATTATATTTTAATTTTGATTGAATTTTTATATTTTATACACAAAGAATTAATTAATTAAGAAGAATTTTAATACAATTTAAAGACTAACACTAAAACACTAAAACATCAACATATTTTTAATTAAATTAGAATTAGAATTAGATTTAAATAATCATGTATAATATTATTTAATTAATCATTTATATTATTATATTCTAATTATGATTAGATTTGTATATTTTGTATATTTGATTTATTATATTTAATTATATTTGGAAAAACTTATCTAATTTTTTATTATATTTGATTAGTATTTTTTTTATTACATTTTATTATCTTTAATATTTAATTTAATATATAGACATATATTAGAATACAAAAACTTAAATTTATCCAGTTTCTAATTTTAAAGATAAGTATAAAAAACTTTCTTAAATTATCATAAAAGAACCAATAAAAAAACTAATTAAATTTTTAATAACTTTCCTAAATTAACATAAAAATGAATTAGATATATAAAGAAAAAAACTTTCTTAAATTAACATAAAAGAACCAATAAAAAATGAAATATATTTTTAAGAACTTTCCTAAATTAAAAAAAAATTAATTAGATAAGGAATATTAAAAATATGACTAAAATGCTAAAACCCTACAATATAACATGCTTTTATATATTGTGTATAATATTCTAATTATGATTGAATTTGTAAATTTTATATACGAAAAATTAATTATTATTTTCTTAAATATCTTGTTAAGCTAATCAAATACAAGAATTAGTCGTAATGAAGAGATTAAACATCTACTAAAGTATTAGGATTAAAATTTTAATTTTAATAATTGATGTTTAGTTTTATCGGCCTTTTAATAATCATAAATTTATTTCTTCTCCTTAGTTTATGTATTTTCAATTTGTTATGCAAAATTTTTGTTTTATTTAGATCTTTTATTTCTATATGGTACGGTAAAACTGTTTTGACTTTTTGAATGATTGAGGTAGTTGAAAGTTATTTGATAGATATTAAAAGATAAGATTAAAGGATAGATAAGTATTTTGATAAATGTATTTAATAGTTAATTTATCTACACGCCCTTAACAATAATTAGGTTAAAGTTATGCCTTGTTTAATAATAATGATTCTAAACGCGCCCTTAATAGAAATTTTCCCAATTATTAATATATTTAAATTTTAAATTTATTTATGATATCATAGTGATGTCATTCGAGTTTTTTTTTCTGATCTGACCAAGTTGACCCAATGATCTTTTGACCCTTTAGTTTAGCCAAATCGCATTCCAATCCAATTATCAAAACATTGCTAAAATGCCACTAATACATACCTTTTTCATCTTCAATGTACCCTGTTGTTATTGGGGAAAGCTCGTCGTCGCAACTCTCCAATTTAAATCCAAACACTAAAACTAATGTAGTCGTGGTGAGTGGAATCGTTCCCACAGAGAGAGGTATGTCAAGATATAGATGTAAGTGATAGCGACAAATATCAAATGAAATAAGTAAAATGCAAGAATCAAATTCAATCGAGAGGAAAGTGATGTTGCCTTGAGGGGATTAGATCGTAATGATCGTTCCCAATTATCCTTGACTTGTGTAATTTGCATGAACGAGGGGTCTATCCTGCTAGTGACCTAGAATTGATCAACTTGTCAGTTCTCACAATCCTAGTTCCCAAATCTCCATAAACCTCCCTTGTCAGGGCAAGTTCCTGGTTCTGCTTTAAACCCCCAGATCCCTATTTGGCATTAAGATCCTAGCTCACTGACCGATTACCTCCCTTGTTAGGGTAGTTAATGGGGTCAAGAGTTCAAAACATAATACTCAAATATCCTAAGTCTTTTCTACTTAGATTGACTACCACTGTCAGAAGGCACTGCACAATTTAAGTCACAAGAACACACAGACCTTAGAACTCATACATGATAGTTTCAAAGTCAGTTCATGTTCATTCAAGTTCCTTTAATAAATCTTAATAGACCTCAGTGGGCACCACAGATCATAGAAAGATCGTAAACAACGTTAGAAAGCCATTGAATTGAATCATAAAAGAACAAAGAACAATAGCAACACAGATTAATCAAATAAAATGTCTCAAACCAGTTCCGATCATTACATAAAAACCCTCAAGACAACATCCGTAGTCATGATCGGCTTTGAGAATGGATATCCAATGCCAGATCAACTAAGGCCATTACAAATAGATTGAATAAATTATCCACTCTGGCCCCAATGATCTCCTTCTCCGATTTACTCTCAAACCCTAGTCTCCCTGTCTGATTTCTTTCTTTCTCCTCTCGATCGATCCTCCACTCTTTGCTTTCTCTCTGCCTTTTATACTTTACCCTGGATGACTTGGCCTAGTAAAGTTCCTGGAAATTTCCCTTCCCTTGCGGAGATGTCGCCACGTGTCTGCAGATATTAATCAAAGCTGAAGTGAGGACACGTGATCGGCACAAGACTTAACGATTAAGAATTGTCAATGCGAAACATCAAACACTTGGTGTTCGTGGGAGTGATGTATCAAATGCTTGCTTGTGTGAGCTAAAACTGGTGTGTGCTAAGTGTAAGAATGGATACTGAGTGTAGTGCATGAAGTAGGTGCAGGTGTGTGAGTGTGTATGCATGGAAAATGTACAAGGAATATGCACAAAAAAATGCAAATGCATGAAAGTGCAAGTGTGAAGGTGAGGTGTGTGTGGCGGGCGCACGTGTGTGCGTGTGTGCATGGTGCAGGAGCACTGGTGCGCCCACACCGTGTAAAATGTGTGTGGTGCGGGTGCACCGTGACGCCCGCACCGTGTGTGAGTGCATTGTGTGCGAGTGTTGTGTGTTATGTGTTGTGTGAGTGTTGTGTGTGTTGTGTGTTGTGTGTTGTGTGTTGTGTATTGTGTGAGTGTTGTGTGTTCTTTATGTTGTGTGAGTGGACTTGTATGAATGCTTGAGACATGGAAGCCAAAAATGGTTAAGTGTGTGCTTGGCTGTCAATCATGAACAATTTCTACACTTTTATCAGCTATTTTCACAACACTTAGTCGATCTTCATAGTTTACGGATTGTAATCAATATTCGCACGCAAGTCATATAACAAGCATCAATTCACCAATCATTCCATGCAAAAAACTAAGAGAGTAAAGTAAATAAGTCAGTACAAGACCGACTTATTAATTATCCCAATAAATGTTTTGATTATTTCTCTATTCTGTGAATATTTTTTTCAATAAGTAATGAATTAGCTTATCTTGCCCTTTCATTAGTAAACAAAAGTACTAATCTTAACTACTTATGTTACTCGTATATTGCAAGGCCACTCTAATACTTTGCAGTCTTATTGGATACATCTTATATACTCTTTTTAATGATGATTTAGTACAAAAATGGCCACTTATTTGGTCTTGTTGGGCTGTCCATTTGGAAGATAAAAAGACATTAAATAAGCATTAGGGCAACAATTTGATTCAAGACAAAAAAAAAAAAGAGAAGGTCGCCGTATTCCTCTTATTCTTCTTTACTTCTATACTCTACAAACTCATGGTTATCTCTACTCTCTCTCTCTCTATTTCAAACCCATTTAAATACCATATTCAGCATTTATAAATGGAAGACTAACTTAATCACTGGAGGAGACTCCCAGGGGACCATCCTAACAGTTCTTTTTTGTAGGTCCGTTGTTGTGGCTCGCCAAAAGTTGCCATCTCCACCGTCCAAGGAACATTTAACAACATGATCATGTGGACA
This sequence comes from Ophiorrhiza pumila, assembly GCA_016586305.1. NCBI lineage: Eukaryota > Viridiplantae > Streptophyta > Magnoliopsida > Gentianales > Rubiaceae > Ophiorrhiza > Ophiorrhiza pumila. Next base: position 22,723,250 of record BLIW01000003.1, on the reverse strand, counting down.
CATAGGAATTACACATCATTCACACTCCAACATTGGTGTCGTCCGTAGGAAAAGGAGTAAATTAGTGATGCTTATCACTTTTCCTTCCAAAAACCTTTGAGAAAAAGTTACATGATGGCTAGATCTATAGGATTTGGTGAAGAATAAAGACAGAAAATAGCATATACAATAAGAAAAAGTCTCGCTCACTCTATAAATTTTTAGGGGAATATTAGAAATGGGTAATGTTACTCTATAAGAGAGAAAGTTGCACAACAACTCAGGGCCTGAAAGCAAAGACAAAAGAAAAATGAGTGTAATTCATGGTTCTTCTCATGACAAGGAATGACCCATAATGCTCATGAAAATCTAAGGGACCAGTCTTGGCTGCTGGGTGATGAAGGTCATAATCGGGCAAAATTTTAGCCTAACAGATTGCACATCCTAAGCGCTAGCTACAAGTAAGAAGGCTGAGCAAGCTAATCTCCTGGATCCCAAGCAGCTAGACAGGGAACTAAGCAAGCTGACCCCCTGAGCCTAAACCAGAAGCTTGAGACACCAACAAATGCTCACTGAGATGCAGGTGTAGAGCTAACATAATAATGATCATCAGCCAATAGAGACATCAGTCGTCTTGAAATAATTATGATCATCCTATAAACACAAATTTTAGAAAATAGTGGGAGCAACTCTACCAAAAAATAAGGTGCAGAAGAACACCAAGTAAGAGCCTATGAAGTAAAGATCATAATTCGCTCTAAGGAGGGTGTTGTTATTTCTTAACTCCTTTCCTCTATCATTTGGAATATGGAGTCTTATTATTAAAGGTTCAATTATTTCTCAATAGAACTCTTTTGTTATTAGGAGAAGTGGTTTAACCTATAAGTAGATTCAGGAGGTCTTGAAAGCCGCTGGCGACATGGGGAAAATCAGAGGCAACCTCCTAACTCATACACAAGCATGATCAAGAGATGGTTCATCTTTATTGAGGGTATAGAGAAAATCTAGTTGTGGAGCAGAAAATTATACCATCATATTAAACGGTACTTGTTCTTAAATCCCTACTTGGGGATAACATTTCAACTTTAAACTTTGAGCAACCAGAGTTTTTGAAAGAATTATATGACGATCTATGGAGTGCCTAGATAACACAGATACAAGAGCAATAGTTTGTTATACCTTATCAATTACATGGGGCTTGAGCTACAAAAACTCCTCAAATAGCTAGCCCCTAGATCAAGCAACAGTTGTGGGTCACTAAGCTACTACTAGGGACTTAGAGCCCTAGAGCTCTAAAGGTCTAGCACTCCAAGTATTCTGGATTAGACTACCACTACAGCTCACATCCTATTAAATAATATGTTTGCCAGCTAGTAAATAGATAGATGTGACATTTGAAGAATGGACTTGTTGATCATCATAACTAGGAGCTGTCCAACTAGTGAGACTCACCTTCCAGTTTCGCTAGTCCTATCAGCTTCGGCGGCTTCAATTATATCGATGCTTCCCAAGTCAGAATTTGGTCAAGCTCTGGCAACCAGAATTTTTATAAAATGTAGAATAATCTTATTGGTATAAATTAGAAAAAATTTTCATACAAAGCAGATCATAAGGAAACTAAACACAGAGTAGAGTCAGAAGAAATCTCATACGACACAGGTTGGATATGACTCATCCTAACCAAGTTGGGGAGGGTGGGGGCTAATTATGAGGGTGAATTGATTGCCTTTAAAGTGGACCATTTTTAATGATGATTTAGCACAACAAATCCCACTTATTTGGCCGTGTTGGGTTGGCCATTTGGAAGAGAAAAAGGCAATAAATAAGCATTAGTAACAATTAGATTCAAGACAAAAAAAGAATAGAAGGTCGCCATCTTCCTCTTTTTTTTCTTCTTCTTCACTTCTACACTCTACAAACCAATAGGTATCTCTACTGTCTGTATTTCAAATGCCATTTAAATATCATATTCAACCCTTATAAATAAAAGGCTAATTTAACCATTGGAGAAGTCTCCCTAGAGACCACCTCGAGAGTTCCTTTTTACAGGTGCAGTGTGGTGGCTCGAGAAAAACCCACCATCTCTGCCATCCAAGAAACATTCAACAACATCATCCTATGGCCATGTAAGAAGCACATATCATCATGCTTCAACACTCTCTTCACTTTAGATAATCCGACCAAGATCTTTTGATGATGCCAAATGGAGGTAACTTGTTCGTGCTACGATCAAGAAGATAGTAAGAAAATGGTTGTCTTCGTCATGTATGAATAAACAACATCTTGTTCATTGACTTCAATAGACCTTAAGCCATCCAAGTTGGACATTGATGAGCTAATTAACAAATTTTCTGAGGTAATTTTTCCATATTTTCATTTAGATATGGTAGTGGTTATTATTGGTAATGGTTTATGGTTTGAAGATATAATGATGGTTTAAGTTTCATTCAGTTTTCATTCATAATTCATTCAGTTTAAGTTTCATTCAGTTTTTTTCATTCAGTTTTTTTCAAAATAATGTTTAATGGGTATGTGATTCTTGAGATTTTAATTTTGAGGAAAATGAATATTTTTCCTGATCATCTGATTCCTAGGAATTTAATTGTGAAGAATCTGAATACTTACCTGTATTTGGATAGATTCTTAAAAAGGTTAGTATGCTTATTATTTTATTATTTGATTTAAATTATTGAACCAAATAATGTTATTTGAATTCCATTTGTATGTTATACTTATACATAACTATTTTTATAGTTTTGTTTTAAATCATATCATGAAACTTAATTATGTATTTTTACCTTATAATAAATATTTTAATATTATATTTTATATTTTCATCATTGTAAAAATTATCATTTTTAATTTAATTAAATAATTAAACTATTAACTACAACTTATAAAAAAGAATTAAAATAAAAATTTTCTTTGTTAATATTATTAAAAAAAGAATAGTGGATTAAATAAATGAAAAATAATTGACAAATTAATATTAATAAAAATAGCTAAAATTTATTAAACAATAAGTATTGAAAATATAAAATGTATGAAAATTAATTAAGTAAAAATATGATAGAAAAAGTCTAAAGCAACATAAATACAATTTTGAGTTTTTTAAAATATATATATATAACCCCCATAATGTTAATAATTTTAATAATAAAAAAACAACATACCATCCATCTATTTAACTTTTTTTACATTGAATTACATTTTTAAAGTCAATATAAAGACATTTATAAACTACTAAAATTTTAATTTTAGTTAAGTAGTAAATTTAATAAAAAAAATATCAAACTAAAAAAATAAAATTATTTGACCAAATAAATTAGAATTTAGCACAAGAAACATATGAAACTCAAAATATAAATAATAAATATAAAGAAAGAGCCACATAGTCAAAATCCTCAAGAGAGGAATCAGAATACCAACTTTAATATTTCTTTAAACACATAAGTAAAAGTAAGAATTTATTAGTAAGTTATTTTTACAAAATTTGTGATATAACATATAAATAATTTAATATTTCTTTGAAATTGTAATAAACTTTTATTATGCCATATTAATTATTAGAATAGAGTATGTATATTATTTATGGTGTAAATTTTAAAGAAGTTGTGATTCATGCGAAATAATTTTTTTTTTAGTTTCAATAGAAAATAATTGCTAAACACGCCAAACAAAAGCTATACATATACATATATGCCTACATTGTTATATAATATGAGCCTAATTATATAATGTGGTCTTATTAATTATAAATAGGTCTATTAGTGTTTGTTAACTCTTACTGGACTAATACTATTAAAAGGTAAAATACTTAATTTAGTGTGTATTGCAAATAGTAAATGACCCAATATATAATTAACTCGCATTGGGCTAAATTCATACTATAATTAATTAATTTGTTCTTCTATATTAATTGCTCCAAACGTATTTTTAAATGTTGACCGTTACATTATTAAATAAATTTTAAACTTATTAAATATAGATATATTTTATTATATTCATAACTAATGTCATATTTAGACAAGTAGGTGGAGGCATAATTACTCATAAGTTAAAAGGGCCAATACATATTTTTTATTGGGCTAATATTAATTAAGTTGGTATAATAAAATATGAATTAAACAATAATAAATTGGCCAAGTCCTTAGTACATTTAATATATTAACACTAATTGGGAAAATTTTGTTTTATTTATAGTTTTTTTATAAACTTTTAATAATTATTATGACACCTTTTTATATTTTTATTGTCCCAAATAGTTAATTAAAAGTCATAATTAATAAATATGGATACATTTAGTTAAATTCATAAATAAACACATATTTAGCAACTCTATCAAATCTTCATTTTTTAGCTACAATATACGGACGCTTTTTCTCTCAAAAACTTGCCTTTTTTAGAAACCCTAATTTTCTTTCGTGATCATGGTTGCCCTTCAGCCGCCGGCTGAAGGGCTGCCTACGTCTCCGACGAGCCCTTTCGCCCAGAAAACCTTCTCGCAACTATTTCAACAACCGCAGGAAGCGCAGATTGATTTGAAGCCACTGTCGTCTCATCGTGGTGAGGTGGCGGTTAAATTTTCGAAACAGGAATTGGAGGCTTTAGCGGTACGTTTCAAGCGGGCTCTCATTGGGAAATTTTCTCACGGGCGTCCAAGTCTGGAATCAATCAGAAGATTAATCATGACACTCGATCTTAAGGGGAGTTTCTCGGTGGGTCTCCTAGATAACAGACATGTTTTAATGAAATTTCATCTGGAAATTGACTATCACCGAATGTGGTCTAGAGGTATATGGCAGTTAGGTCAGTATCCGATGAGGATATTCAAATGGACGCCTTTATTCAATCCTCAGTGGGAATCTTCGCTTGCTCCGGCGTGGTTTACACTTCCAAATCTGCCGGCAGAATTTTTTAACAAGAGAAGCCTTTTCTCTATCATGCAGGCGGTTGGGGTACCTTTGTCAATGGATAATGCCACAGTTACCTTGACAAGGCCGAGTACGGCACGGGTTTGTGCAGAAGTGGATTTGCTTAAGGAATTGCCTAGTAGAATTTGGATTGCATGCGGGGATGATGGGGGAGGTTTCTGGCAGAAAATTGTGGCTGAAAGAATACTGCTTTACTGCTCTCAGTGTTTTAGACAAGGCCATGGTGTGGATACGTGTCGGAATAATCTGAAAAGGAAGGAGGAGGTGAAAGAGGTAGCTAGCAAAAAAGTGACTATGGGTGAAGTGCCTACTATCAAACCTATTGCGGATAAACCAGTTAAAATATGGAAAGAGAAATCTGCTAATGTTGAGGATGTAGTCCATGGCTGTGAGAATGATCCTGCGATACTGGAGCTTTCGGAGCCGTCTTCTGTAAAGGCAGGGATGACGAAAATGTCAACTGCCATGGATACGGCCATTGAGGCGAGTCCTCAGTAAGAGACTGGTGACGGCACAGTAGTACCTATTGTTAATTCTTTGGCTTTGGTCGAACAGGCCCAGGTGGCCGTGGGGGAGCCTATAAAGGTGACTGCAGTGTTGGCGATGGAGAAGACAATGGATACTGTAGTGACGCAGATGGAGACGTTGAGAAAAACGGCAATGGTGCAGGAGGAGTTACCAAAAGAGACTGCTGGGGTACAGGTGGTGGTGGAGACGCCGCATGAAGTTATAGCAAGGCAGGACACGGACGGTGACACTCGACATTGCTCAGTGGAATCCAAGTCTGCCAGCGAGTTGACACGCCTTCAGGAGATTGCAGAGGATATAACACGCCAATTGGGGGAGGGTGTGATCGAGGGTATTGCGGACCTAGTTATGGCTGAAGAGGACATTGATGATTCTGATTTGGAGCTGGACACGACTGGCTCGCTGGAGAGGAAAAAAGCCAGGGACTTGAAACACCTGAACATCATTGATCAGGTTGTACAGAATTTGAATTTAGACTCTGTTGTGGAGCTCGTTCCCAAAGTGAATCGTCCGGTCTCACGTAATCTACGTTCTTCTAAGAAGAAAGCTGAAACTACATTGCATGTTAATAATGACGTGGCTGTTCTGGAACGCAAGGGGAGTCGGCAATTAGGCCACGCTGCGCAGATTGCGCAGACTGGTACGTGATAATAAAGTGGTTGTCCTGTGTATTGTTGAACCTAAACTTGATTCTTCTAGGTTGGATGATATTTCAAGGCGTTTGGGTTTTCCCTGCGCGTTTAACAATTCTTCGAATCGCATTTGGGTTTTTCATTCGGATATATATGTTAGTACTGTTGTTGCTCAATCAGATCAGCTTCTTTCTTTTAGTTTTGCTATTAGTGGTGGAAAAAATTTGTTGGTTTCGTGTGTGCATGGTTTGTGTACTAGGCAGTCAAGGGAGTCTTTGTGGGCTAATATTAAGCGTATGGATGTTGGGGTTTTGCCGTGGATTATATGGGGTGACTTTAACACCATCACCAATGCTGATGAGAAAAAGGGGGGAAGACCTTTTTGTGATAGTGAAGCAAGGGATTTGTGTTCCCTAATTGATGATCTCGGTTTGGTAGATGTGGGTTTCTCGGGTCCGACTTTTACCTGGTGTAACAATTGGAAACGTCGCCCACGTATATGGAAAAGGTTGGATCGTGCCCTTGTGAATGATAAATGGTTCGATAGTTTTACGTCATCAATACAGTATCTGAGTAAAGCTTCATCAGACCATTCCCCACTATTCCTGCGATTTGTAGTATAGTGGTGCAGCGACGCTCACAATTTAGATTCCTCAATTTCTGGACGACGAGAGCTGACTTCATGGAGGTGGTGCGATCCTCTTGGCAGATAGAAGTCCAAGGACGGCCTATGATAGTGGTTTGGCTCAAGCTTATGCGGGTTAAAAGGGACCTGATTGCTTGGAATATTGTGTATGTTGGTAAATTTGATGAGCGAATTAAGGCATCAGAGGCCAGGCTGTCTTTGTTGGAGCAGGAATTTGAACAGAACCAATCGGACGAAAATCGAGTTGAATATAGCCGCACATTAGAGGAACTTCAGCTTGGTCTTGCGGATGAGAAATTGTATTGGCGTCAGAAAGCTAATCTAAAGTGGGCGGCAGAAGGGGATTGTAACACAGCCTTTTTTCACTCGCATGTCCGTACAAGGCGAAGACGTACTCTTATTCACGGTCTGGCTGATGAGAATGGCGTTCAATTGGATAATGCTAAGGATATTGAAGATGAGGCAGTTCGATTTTTTCAAAAGCTCCTTACGGCGGAGGGCGGGTCTGGGAGCATCAATATAAAGGCTGGTTTTCCTTCACAAAAATTATCGTTGGAGAAAAGTGACAAGCTCCATCAATTACCATCTTTGGATGAAGTTCACCAGGTGGTGATGGGAATGAATGGTGACAGTGCTGCGGTGGCTGATGGATTTTCATGCAAGTTTTTTCAAATCGTATGGGAGATTGTAGGGGTTGATATTCATAAGGCGGTTGTTGAATTCTTTTGTGGGGGTGAGTTACCGTGGGGATATACTACCACTCTTTTGGTGCTTATACCAAAGTGTAATAATCCGAGATCGTTTGGAGACTTTCGGCCTATAAACTTATGTATGGTTCTGAATAAGATTATTTCAAAGTTGTTGGCGAATAGATTAGTTGCTGTTCTTCCTGGTATTATTTCTAGAAATCAGAGTGCATTTGTTCAGGGTAGGTCGATTGTGGAAAATGTTATTTTGGCACAGGAACTTATGGGAGATTTGTCGGCTAGGGTTAGAAGTGCTAATGTGATCCTCAAACTTGATATGGCGAAGGCGTATGATAGGGTTTCTTGGGGGCTATTTGTGCCAAATTTTGCGGAAATTTGGGTCTGGTGGGCAGTGGATTGATATGGTATATCGGTGTATCTCGAACTGTTGGTTTTCAATTATAATTAATGGTGCACAAGCAGGGTTTTTTCATTCGTCACGTGGTATTCGGCAAGGTGATCCACTATCGCCTGCATTGTTTGTTATTGCTGCGGAATACCTCTCCTGGTGTCTGAATGAGCTACCAAAGTCTCCAAGGTTTGGCGGTTATTGTAGGCGTAAGGGGGTTCCGCCAGTGACTCATCTGGCATATGCTGATGATGTGTTGATATTTTCGGCCGGGCATAAATGGGCTTTGAGGCAAGTTATGAGGGTCTTACGAGATTACCAGGCTGTATCTGGGCAGCTAGTCAATACTGCTAAGAGTGGTTTTTTTGTACATCCAAATAGTGGGTTAACTCGTCGGGTGTCCCGGATCACTGGGTTCTCGCATCATACTTCTCCCATGATTTATTTGGGTTGTCCAGTCTTTGTGGGTCGCAAAAGGGTAAGCTATTTCCAACAGATGGTTACGAAGGTACGTCGGGTATTGGGTGGTTGGAAGACTGGAATTTTATCTAGTGGGGGTTGTCTAATTTTGTTAAAGTCAGTACTCATGTCTTTGTATATCCACTTAATTGCTGCGTGTGTCCCTCCTAAAACAATAATCTATGAGCTCCAGCGTATGTTTGCTTCATTTTTGTGGAAATGTGAGGAAAAACCAAGGAGGTCTCATTGGATGAGTTGGGAGAAGGTGTGTCGTCATGTTCATGCTGGGGGTTTGGGTGTACGCCGGTTGGATTATATTGTGGAGGCTTTTACTGCCAAACTTTGGTGGGGATTTCGGAAAGGTACTTCGTTGTGGGCAGAGTTTTTATTACGGAAATATTGTTCTCTCTTTCATTCGGTCGCTGTCCCTCTTGGCACTTCTGCCTCAGTTGTGTGGCGGAGAATGCTGCGAATTCGGGATAGGGTAGATGAGCATATTGGTTGGTTTGTGGGAGTACCGGAGGTGGACTTCTTTTATGATCGTTGGCTATCAGTTGGAAGCTTAGCGGCTTTTGCCCCTTCTTTGGGCTATTGCCCGATCTCCAATTTCAGGGAAGCTGATCAGTGGCTAGTTGGAAAGTTAATGGACTATGTTCCTGTGGAGTATGTGGTTCTGATTCTAAAACATGAGTTTCATATGATATCTGAACCTTACTGAGATCTTGTGCCTGGAGGACAATTTACTGTTGCTTCGGCCTTTGACCTTTTTCGGGGTACATCGGAGTTGCATCCATTCTTTTCCCGGGTATGGTATAAAGGTGTTCCACTTAAGATCTCCATCTTCATGACTAGATTGTGGTTGGGACGTGTTCCGTTGGCAGAGTGGTTGAAGTCGGTTGGGATTTATGGACCATTTCAATGTTGCTTATGTGGGACGGCTGAGGAGTCTCTTGAGCATTTGTTTGGCACATGTCCTTTTACATCCAGTGTGTGGCGGTATTTTTCTTTTGGATTGGGTATTGTGGAGGATGCGGTGGATTGGAGGGCGTGGTGCTTCAATTGGTGGCGAACTAGTAGCACAAGGGTTGGTAGGTTTTTGGTGCGGGTAATGCCTCTTGTACTTTGTTGGTGTATTTGGACGCTGCGTAACAAGGTTCTTTTTGATGGAGGTAATGCTACTTTGGAGCCGTTAATTCAACATATCTTGAGATATATTAAAATGCTGCTTCATGGGAGATTTAGCTTGGGGTTGGACTGGGGCTCGTGGAATCAGATTGTTGATAATGTAGATTCTTGGAGGCCTTCGTATCGTATCGTCGTGGTTCAATGGAGTCCTCCCCCAAAGGGTCGGATAAAGTTGAATGTTATGGGTTGTTTTCGGAGTGATGTTGGCCGTGGAGGTGGGGGTGTGGTGGTGCGTGATTTTCAGGGAAAGTTCATGGGTGCAATTGCGTTTGCATGTAAGGGCAGCTCGACTTTAGAATCAGAGGCTGAGGCTTTGGTAGAGGGTATACGTTTCTGTGGTCGGCAGTCGTGGGAGAATTTTGATATTGAATGTCATTCTATGTCTCTTATGACAACTATGATTAGGAAAACAGGCGCCCAATAGCAGATTCGCGGTTATATGGAGGAAGCATGGCGTGCTACGGTTGGTGACATCTCTCATATTCATGGTAAAGGTAATCGCCCGGCTGTTATTCTGGCAGAGATCGGAAGAGTTTTGGGGTCTAAGGTGGAATTCAGTAACTTTTATCTACTCCCTAAGCTGGTTCGAGGTGCCATTCTTTTGGATAAGCAACAGATTCCCAGTTTTAGAACTATTTTACAGGAAAATTAATGTTGTATATAGATAATACTTTACTTTGCTGAATTTTAATTTGTACGTTGGCATGTTTTTTAATAATAATTCTGGGATTGACATTCCCAACCCGCTGAGAGGGCTATTGCCATAAAAAAAAACACATATTTAGCAAAACCATGCGTGGGACTAAATTGAAAAAGGATTAAAAAAAACCATTGCGTCAAAGGGAAACTGGATAAATGACTTGAAGCTTATCTCATTGTCAATTGTCAAATTTATCTTTTGCCAAGTACATGATTTCGATATGGAAGACTTCCACTAAATCAGTCCTATATTGATTGTCTTGGCAAAGTTCAAGAACTTTGAAATGAAAGTTTGTGGTTTTGGCAAATTAATGGATCATAGATGTCCTTCACTTTATGGAATTGGAAATAAGAATTTTAAATTTTACATTGGGATGAATAGATACATTCATCTCAACATGGTTGAGTACCAAATTAGGTTTGATTATCATAGTATATTTAATAAATTTAAAAATTCAAAATAATTAAGGAAAATTTTAGCTCTATTATTTCCATAAAATAATTTTCATAGTGATTTAATTACCAAACATGTTAGAGTACTAGTTTTATCAACTTTAATTTCAATTCTTGAACCCCTCACCTTTAAACCAAATAAGTACTTTTTCCTTCAAGAATTCATTTAAAGATAGACTTATTTTAAGATAATTAAATTTCATTCTATTAGTATAATACTTATAAACATTTCCACGATGTGGCAAAAACTATGATTTATTTGACAATTCACAACTCAAATTCCCGAGTAAACATAGTGCATAGTTAATATTGTTTCATAATGTCTTTTTTTTTTTTAAACAAGGTAAATGGCCTCAATGAATTTTCAATTTGAAAGTCATATTTAATATTTTAATTTTGATTTTGTTACATAAATGATTCACAACTTATTTTTCATACTAAACACTACTTGTATTCAATACCAGGCCATTTAGCATCACATAACAAAAATTGATAGAAAAAATAGTTACGACTATTTATATGACAAAATTCAAATCGATATAATTAAATGTAACTTTTTCTATATGGACATCGAAAATAATTCTTACCATTAAGATGAAAAACTATTAGAGTCATTTGCCCTTTCAAGAAGATCCAATTTTAAAAATAAAATTATTATGACACCCTTTTATTTTTGTATTGTCCCAAGTATTTAATTGAAAGTTATATTTAATAATTATGGATACATTTAATTAAATTCATAAATAAGCACATATTTAGCAAAACCAATTGTGGGACTAAATTGAAAAAGGATTTAAAAAAAACCATTGCATCAAAAGGGAAATTGGATAAATGACTTGAAGCTTATCTCATTGTCAATAGTCAAATTTGTCTTTTGACAAGTGCATGATGTTGATATGGAAGACTTCCACTAAATCAGTCCTATATTGATTGCCTTGTCATGAAAGTTTGTGGTTTTGGCATATTAATGGATCATATATGTTGATGCGAATGTTGTATGGCCGAGGCTCCAACTCCTGGACCAAATTCGAATCTCCCACACAAGCTATAGGACCGTGTTGCTCTTACCAAGATAATCCACAACAAGAACACAAAATTGGATGGAACGAAATCAAAGGAAAAACGCTAGGAATTGAGTAAATCAAAACTTCACGTTTTATTACTAATGAACTTAATTTAACCTATGAAAATTCAATCAGTTAAACAAGTTAATTAGGCCTGCTCTTTAAATAAAGAACAATTGGTGTAATCTCCTATAGGTCACGCTAAAGGGGATTAACTACAATGAACAGTTAAATAACTCTTCAAGGCTTTGAACAACTCAAGGAGTTAATTCACGAATTTTAGCAAAGCTAAAAACTCAATTTTATTCACCAACTTCTTATTTAAAAACGTTACAAGGCCTTTCCTTTATATAGGAAATACTTTGGCCAAAAACCTAGATCAATTCCAATGTGGGATTGATTGCTAACTTAACTAACAAACTAACCAGTACTATTCACGTGAATAGTGACGTGAATAGTAACCTATAATTTAGGGAACTACTTTCCTAAACGAATAACAATAACTACTTAACTTAAAAAGTAAATAAGCCCATTAATTAACATTCAATGGACTTTAGCTAACTAACTAATCCAAGTTGTAAACTAATCAACTTTCCAAATTGGAAAAGGAAACTACAACTAACTACCAAATCCTTGTCCAAAAAGGATTTGTTTTACTTGCCATTATCATACAAGATAATTGGATCAAGTAATTTACTTAGCCCATAATTAATAACACAAAGACTTAAGCCCATAATTAAATGTTTAATGGACTTAATTATTAACAACAAAATAAATCCTAAAGATTAAACAATGGCGTGATCCATTAATGACAAAGCCCAAGCACGCCATCTTGGTCTTCAATGTAGTCCATGAAATTCGAGATGAAAACTCGGCCAGAATCCCGTCATCAACTTTGCAAGGCATTTTCAACGGTGATAACGTCAAAATCTTGAAAAACTTAAAACACGAAAGTTGTAGCTCTATCTCTTATCGTTCCAGGGCTTCTTGAATCATGCAATTTCGAGTTATATCGAAAGATTTATAGCAAGAATACCAAAACGTGACAGAAACTTTCAGGATGACAATTTGACTTTAACACCACGGACATGGACACGGGCTTATTCTCATCATTCCCTCCCTCCTCGAAAGGATTCGTCCTCGAATCTTGAATTTGAGTTCCTGGATCAAACACCAATATGATGAACTCAATGCAAACTCGAGCCAAATAAAATTGGGAAGATGCACATCTCGAGCAACAAGAAGTTATATCCTGCCAAAACAAGACAAATGTATAAGGTAAAAGAAAGCACAATAATCTAAAACAATTCGTAGAATAATTTCCTTTCACCAAAAGAATAGAACGGGCAGAATATGTATGCAAAATCGAAATACATATAACATGATTAGTCGTAACAAATTTTGCATGAGTCATAATGTTGAAGTCAATGAATTCAAAACAATTATGCAAATAACTATCATATAGTTTATGCAAATCAGAAAATCGTATGTTCTTAATTAAAGAACTAATCAATATGAATTCAGTAACAACATTCATGAACACATTATTTACGTTATTAACATGTAATTTAAGCAAAGGATGTAAACATATATGAATAGAATCACAAAGACACGAAAATTCATAACAAGAAAACATATATGCATCCTTGACAAAGTGTAAATCACATGAACGTATTAATACCTTTAAAAACATGTTAAAGTTATCAAATATAAAAATACAATCCCAAAGAATAAAAACAGAATGTAAACAATCTAATAAATAGATGGTAACACAATATTTTACCTTGTGGAATTGAAAAGAAATTAAGAACTGAGATAACTTACCAAACAAGTGTTGAACTATTAAATTACCTCGTTGATCTTGATAGCTTTGAATAAAGTCACGAACCAAAGAATCAAATTGAAGGTTATTCCAGCAATTATAATCAACACTTTTGTACACAAGGATTTTGGGCAGTTCGAAATTATAAAGATTAAACTCAAAATATAGTTCATGTATTAGAAAAGCAACATAACATGTGAAGAAACTATACATAAATCCATTCAATACAAAATAATGTGATTTCATAATTGAAGAATTATGTGAAAGAATTTGCTTACCAAAACACAAACCATCGGATTTTAATGCACATGTTAAAGAATTTCGAACTAATGTTTCAAAGGTGTGTGAAAGACATTGAAATTGATTCAAAATAGAAATCAAACTTTGAAAATCAATAGCATTGACGTTAACAAAGTTCTTTACTTTAAAACCATTGAAATCAACCAATAAGCTTTCATACTTACCTAACTTACCTTGCTTACCTTGTGGAAAACAAGCTAAGGCAGATTGGATTCCTTTCATTCGATAATGAGTTGTTTCTAACTCCATTAGATGTCTAGGAACTCCAAAAACCTGCAAAACAAAGGAACTAGGCAGCAAACAATTCAAATGGTGATCACTATCATCAAGTAAGTACATTGATTGCCTATCTAGTATTCCTCTCTCAATCTCGCTAGAAGAAGTAAAATAACAAGGTTGCTTAACAACTAACTCTCGGCCTATGCTAGAAGAAGACAAAGAATCTTTATCTCGGCCTACACTATTACAGGTTGAGCTAGCTATTACATTACTTTTCCCTTGAACTTTCTTCTCTTTTGCTTCCATTTCACGGCAAGATTGCACAATCCTTGATTGATCTTCAAAAGCTTGGCTCGGACTCAAAGCCCTTAGATTGTACTTTCGGCCATGATAATCAAAAGAATAATAATTCTTCCTTGCATGATATGTAACATCTCGGTCAAATTGCCATGGACGACCAAGTAATATGTGACTAGCTTCCATTGGTACAACATCACAAACAATATCATCAACATACTTTCCAATGGACATAGAAAATTTAACTTGTTTAGTCACCTTACTCTCGGCAGTGTTATTAAGCCATTGAAGCTTATATGGATTTGGATGTTTCATGCAAGTCAAGTTAAGCTTCTTAACAATTAATGTGCTTGCCATATTGGTACAACTTCCACTATCAATAATCAAGCTACAAGTCTTACCTTGAACCATGCATCTAGCGTGAAAGATGTTTTCCCTTTGAGACAAATCATCTTCAACTCGTGGTTGTGTATTCAAGACTCGGCGAGTAATCAATGAGAAATCACCAATATTGTAAATAAGATCTTCACTATCTTCATCACTTTGGTACTTCTCTTCAAGTGGTGGCATGTCGGCACATTCTTCATCACTTTCAACCTCTCCACTATCACGAATTATCATCAACTTTTTGGTTGGGCAGTCACTTTGATAATGGCCATAACCTTGACACTTGTAACATCTAATGTCCCTCAATCTTTCATTTGGTTTAGGCGTCACCTTAGTTGAAGATTCAGCAAGGTTGCGGACTATTTTGGGAGCATTACTTGAAGTGTTTGAAGGCTGATTTTGGTTGAAAACTTTCGGTTTTGGTGGAGGTGTAAAAGTCGGCTTTTGATCTCTCCTCCAAGGCGGCAATGGTTGTTGAAAATTTCGCCCTTTACCCTTCATATGCTTCTCAATTTTGATAGCTTTGTGAACAAGTTCATTAATATCAATGTAACTTTGAAGATCAACTTGATAAGCCAATTCGGGATTCATACCTCTAAGAAATCTCTCAATGGTTGTGTCGGGGTCTTCTTGAATATTGGCTTTAATCATCAAAGATTCCATCTCATGATAGTAATCTTCAACTGTTCGGCTACCTTGCACAAGAGTATGCAATTTTCGGTTGAGCTCTCTATTAAAGTGTGAAGGAACATACTTCTTTCTCATGATTGCCTTCATTTGATTCCAAGTCTTAACTGGCCTTTCACCATCTTGTCTCCTAGAACGAACAACTTGATCCCACCAAAGACTAGCATAGTCTTTAAGATGCATAAAAGCAATCCGATATTGCCTTTTCTCGGGGACATCATTACCTTCAAAATAGTGTTCCAAATCTCGAACCCAATCAAAGAAAGCTTCGGGATCTGATTTACCATGAAAAGTAGAGATGGTGAGTTTAACAGATTCAATGGAAACTTTAGACTTATCACCTTTAGAAGAGCTCGAGTATTCCTCCTCTTTTTCCTCACTAGATTCACTATCTTCTTGGGACTCTAGTTTTCGGGATTTCTTTGATTTTGGAGGTGGTGTTACCGACTCTAAGAATTGAAGGCGAAGGTTGATATCTTGCAAAATTTGGGCAAGTGACGGATCGGTCCTCTTTTGTTGTTGTTCGGTTTGGGACTTACTTTGTTCGTCCTCCATTTGTACCTGCAAGTTAGTGAAGAAAAAAAGCGCAAGAATATGTATATGATCCTCACGGGTTCCTCACTTTGGGGTAGTAGGTACTCTCCTCTCTTTTTGGGTAGTGTTCTCTCTTGTTTAACCTAGCTACTACTCTCAATTAATGAATATGTGGGGTTATTAAGATTCACCAAAGTTCAATTACTTTAATAGCAAGATCTCAATCAGCAAGTTCCACTCACAAATTTTCACAAATCAAATCAAGAGATGTAACAAGAAATCACGTCAAGAGTGTTTAGAACACGTGAAAGTTATAATTTGATTTACCACCAGAAACTAAGAAATTCAGAAACTAGATTTCAAAACAAAGAGATTGGTTTTTGAATCAACTAATTCCGAGTTGTATTGAAAAAGTTATGGCACTTTTAATCCAAGGTGGTTTTCAAGAAACAAGTTAAGAACAATGTGTTCTTTTCAAAAATAAATTAAATAATTAAATAACAGAAAATAATAACAATAAAATAAATTGAAGTCCGAATTTATATATTTTTTTGTTCTTTTCTCTTTTTTTTTTTTTTTTTTTTTATTCGGTCACTTTTTTTTTTTTTTTTTGACCGTGACTCCTTTTTTTTTTTTTTTTTTTTTTTTGTTCGGACAATATAAGACAAAATTACACTTTTAAGGTTTGAACATAAACCTTGGACCAATCAAAATACTAGGTTCGGACAAGAACCTTAAACACCACAAAAATTAAGGTTTGAAGACAACAACCTAGGATTTAGGTTTAAGAATGTTTTGTCTTCTTGTCTTAACAACCTTAAAAACTTCAAACTTTATTAACTCACCAAGGACAATGAATTCGGATGTGCCACTTTAACAAGAATATCAAGATTCAAGACAAAGATCAAGAATCCAACTCAAGAATTCAATTTTGACCACTTTGAGTTTTCAAAAAAATCAAGAAGTTCAAGAAAGTTATCAAGAACTTATCTTTTTCGAGTGGAGTAAAAGTTTGATCAAAACTCAATATATGGTGGACAAGATAAAGAATCAAACGCAAAAAGAAAATCAAGAAACGGATAAGAATCAAGAAAGTTATGAAAACTTGACCTAGAAACCCTAGTTATGAAACCCTAGTTTGACACACGAAACCCTAACAATGTTATGACGTGAAAACAGCAAAGAAAACTTCAAGAATCCTACACTATGATTATGACAAAAGAGTGCAGAATTTAACACCAAAAGACAGCAAGAAGACGCAACAAGAAACAACACAAAAAGATCACAAAAACACAAAACGCAAGAGACACAATTTCGGGCAGATTTGAGTATGCAATGTTCATGCGATTTTGACGAAATTTAGAGACTAGATAATGACGACCTAGGACAGCAAGAAGGACACCAAATAACAGCAAGAAAGATGGACGAAAAACTGCAGAAAATAGACGCAAAAATACGGGCAGAAAAGACACGAACAAAACAGAATTTTCGCGGAAAGATTAGAACGGATTAACCTGAATTTTCTTGGGCAACAACTTGTGCTCTGATACCAATTGATGCGAATGTTGTATGGCCGAGGCTCCAACTCCTGGACCAAATTCGAATCTCCCACACAAGCTATAGGACCGTGTTGCTCTTACCAAGATAATCCACAACAAGAACACAAAATTGGATGGAACGAAATCAAAGGAAAAACGCTAGGAATTGAGTAAATCAAAACTTCACGTTTTATTACTAATGAACTTAATTTAACCTATGAAAATTCAATCAGTTAAACAAGTTAATTAGGCCTGCTCTTTAAATAAAGAACAATTGGTGTAATCTCCTATAGGTCACGCTAAAGGGGATTAACTACAATGAACAGTTAAATAACTCTTCAAGGCTTTGAACAACTCAAGGAGTTAATTCACGAATTTTAGCAAAGCTAAAAACTCAATTTTATTCACCAACTTCTTATTTAAAAACGTTACAAGGCCTTTCCTTTATATAGGAAATACTTTGGCCAAAAACCTAGATCAATTCCAATGTGGGATTGATTGCTAACTTAACTAACAAACTAACCAGTACTATTCACGTGAATAGTGACGTGAATAGTAACCTATAATTTAGGGAACTACTTTCCTAAACGAATAACAATAACTACTTAACTTAAAAAGTAAATAAGCCCATTAATTAACATTCAATGGACTTTAGCTAACTAACTAATCCAAGTTGTAAACTAATCAACTTTCCAAATTGGAAAAGGAAACTACAACTAACTACCAAATCCTTGTCCAAAAAGGATTTGTTTTACTTGCCATTATCATACAAGATAATTGGATCAAGTAATTTACTTAGCCCATAATTAATAACACAAAGACTTAAGCCCATAATTAAATGTTTAATGGACTTAATTATTAACAACAAAATAAATCCTAAAGATTAAACAATGGCGTGATCCATTAATGACAAAGCCCAAGCACGCCATCTTGGTCTTCAATGTAGTCCATGAAATTCGAGATGAAAACTCGGCCAGAATCCCGTCATCAACTTTGCAAGGCATTTTCAACGGTGATAACGTCAAAATCTTGAAAAACTTAAAACACGAAAGTTGTAGCTCTATCTCTTATCGTTCCAGGGCTTCTTGAATCATGCAATTTCGAGTTATATCGAAAGATTTATAGCAAGAATACCAAAACGTGACAGAAACTTTCAGGATGACAATTTGACTTTAACACCACGGACATGGACACGGGCTTATTCTCATCATATGTCCTTCACTTTATGGAATTGGAAATAAGAATTTTAAATTTTACCATATGTATGAATTGATACATTCATCTGAACATGGTTGAGTACCAAATTAGGTTTGATTATCATAGTAGATTTAATAAATTTAAAAATACAAAATAATTAGGGAAAATTTTAACTCTATTATTTCCATAAAATAATTTTCATAGTGATTTATAATTACCAAACATGTTAGAGTACTAGTTTTATCAACTTTAATTTCAATTCTTTAACCCTTACCCTTAAACCAAATAAGTACTTTTTCCTTCAAGAATTCATTTTAAAGATAGACTTATTTTAAGATAATTAAATTTCATTCTATTAATATAATACTTATAAACATTTTCACGATGTGCCAAAAACTATGATTTATTTGACAATTCACAACCCAAATCTCCGAGTAAACATAGTGCATAGTTAATATTGTTTCATAATGTCTTTTCTTTAAAAACAAGGTAAATGGCCTCAATGATTTTTCAATTTAAAAGTCATATTTTAATATTTTAATTTTGATTTTGTTACATAAATGATTCATAACTTATTTTTTATACATTTGATGAGTAAACACTACTTATATTCAATACCAAGTAGTTTAGTATCACACCACAAAAATTGATAGAAAAAATATTTACGATTATCTATGTGACAAAATTCAAATTGATATAATTATATGTAACTTTTTGGATATGGACATCCAAAATAATTCTTAAGATCAAGATGAAAAACTATTAGTCATTTTCCCTTTCAAGAAGATCGGATTTAAAAAAAAAGAAGTTATGACCAATAAAAAAGGAGGCTAGTTGATCATATACTAAAAAAAATGAAGATTTTACTTTTTCTAAGTTATCCTTTCCTTAAAAAATTATTATTATTATTATTAAGGAATTTGTGGACTTGGAGAAAATCGAGTTAGACTTTTGACCAAGACAGCTAACAAACACTTAAAACAGCACACTTGAAATAATATCCCTAGGAAATAGAAAGATTGATTATGAAATATGAACTCATTGACTTGATATTCCAAGACAGTTATGTCGACATTTTTACCTCACTTTTCTTGAGTCCTAAATTTGGTGAACTCTGTTTATTCATTTTCATTAATTGCCTAAAACAAAATCTTAATTCTCAAATTCTTCGAGTCAAATTTTCATGCCTTTCTTTCTCTGAATTTCTGAAGCTGTTATGTCCTCATCATGTCTTTTACTTCACAAGCAAAATTCAACGCTCTGAGGTTGTTTCCAAATCCTGCATAGTTGTCCTACTTTCTTTCTATATAATCGTACGTAGATTCGTTACCATTGACTTCAGCCGAAAATTCTTAAGCAAAACTGGCTTTAGCAATTTCTTTTCACATTGACTTGAATTATATTGTTATTGTTTGCACTATTATATAAAATCTGTAGAGTTTTTGCCAGTTTTAAATCTGTAGAATTTTTGCCAGTTTTTGTAAAGTTCTTTCAGTTATAATGGAGTATCTCCTTCAATTCAATTCAAATTTCAAAGCCCAAAAGTTTCTTTTCTTGGTGTTTTTTATACTGTTTCCATCCGTAGTTCTTGGAGACTGCACTTGTGATTCAGAAGATGAAGACCATAACAAGAGTTTAGCCCTTAAATACAAATTAGGAGCCATAGCTTCAATCTTTCTTGCTAGTTTAATCGGTGTTTGTCTTCCTATTTTAGGCAAAAAAATCCCATCTTTCAGCCCAGAAAACAACATCTTCTTCATCATCAAAGCATTTGCAGCAGGCGTGATTTTAGCAACAGGGTTTATTCATGTCCTCCCAGATGCTTTTGAAAGTTTGACTTCTCCATGTCTTCCGGAAAATCCTTGGGGAAAGTTTCCTTTTACGGGATTCGTGGCAATGCTTGCGGCAATTTGCACGCTTATGGTTGATGTTTATGCAACTTCACATTATCAGAAGAAATCAAATCCGAATGAAAAGGCTAATCAAGCAGCGGTAGGAAATGGAGATGGAGTTCTTCCTCTTCATACACATGCTAGTCATGGTCATGCTCATGGTTCGATCCCCATTGATGATTCCCTTACTACGCAACTTCGATATCGTGTTATATCACAGGTAATTAATTTTTTCTTTTATAATTCCCATTTGGATTTGATGAGATTTTTTCGTTTGATGTTATTCTTTAAATGGTTAAATCCCATTCATGTTTGAATATTTTGAATAATTTAGACCATGATAAATTTTTAAATTGTTGAATTTATCAATGATTTGTTTTTTTTTATTTATTTATTTAGGAACTTAGTTTTTCAAATATGAATTTATCAATTTAAATTTATCAATGATTTTTTTTTCTCCATACTCTTTTTCGGCGTTAAGATCCTTTACAAATCATGAACATGTTATAGATAAATATCAATCCTTTAAAATTATAGATAATATAAATCCATCAACTTAGTTGAATAATCTAGAATTAGTATATACAAAAATTCGATATTATGAACTGAACAAATTGAATAAAAAAAAAATATGTATTAACATTCAATAAAATTCTTCTGATATGGGTTCTTTATTTTTGCTTGTTTGTAAAGCAAAATTTAATCATTTAAAGTGTGCCAATTTGTCTACTAATAAATAATACCAAAAAAATGTTAACATAGATGTTTTAATAATTTCAATTTTCTAACAATGCTTATTTATTTGTTAAATTTTATTTATTATAGGTTTTGGAACTGGGAATTATAGTGCATTCCGTAATCATTGGCATTGCATTAGGCGCAAATAATAGTCCAAAAACAATAAAGCCTCTACTCGCAGCTTTGTCGTTTCACCAATTTTTCGAAGGTCTTGGACTTGGAGGATGCATAGTTCAGGTACTGAACTGATTAATTGAACTATTTTTTCTTTGTTTTCTTTCTTTTTGCTTAATTAAATAATTGAAAGAACAAAGAAAAAAGAAAAATAATGTTGAGAAGCGTGAATCGGCAACAATTGTTATAATAAGAGGAGAAATAATGGAAATTGAAAAATTACTTCAAAGGATGGAGTTGGATTTGAAACGAATTCAATTACCTGAATGACCGGTTTTGTTTAGG
Source organism: Ophiorrhiza pumila (assembly GCA_016586305.1). NCBI lineage: Eukaryota > Viridiplantae > Streptophyta > Magnoliopsida > Gentianales > Rubiaceae > Ophiorrhiza > Ophiorrhiza pumila. The sequence continues at coordinate 22,701,506 of BLIW01000003.1, read as the reverse complement.
CACTGATTTTCTGTCTGAGAAAAATTTAGGAGAGAGAATATTTTTTTTTCCCAATCGTTACATTTATACTTTTGATTTTTAAAAATAAAAATATTGAGATATCCTTTTTTTTTTTTTTGCATGTGGTTGTTATTTTTGGGGGGGGGGGGGGGGGGGGGGGGGAATTTCGGCTGTATTTGGACGGTCTTTTTCTTTAATTTTGTTCTAATAACAAGAATTAGATGTTTGGTCTAATAATTTTCTTTTTTGGATAAGAGAAGATTTTTACTTTTTTTTTTCAATAATTGGGTTTCTCTATTTTATTTTTTTAATTAATAATTGGGTTCCTATTGTTTGGGTCATTGCAAATATGACAATTTATGAATTTTAAACGGAATAATTATCACTCTTTCAATTTCATTGGAGTAGGACACCATCATTTTGAAAAAATAAAATGGGTTGGTTACATTTTTCTCTAAACCATTAATATGAGAGTGCATTATGTAATATGGATGTAATGGAATACAATAAACTCGAGTACTGGACTAATTTGGACTCGTACTTGGATTGGATTGAGTATTCTTTATTAAGTAATATGGATGTAATGGAATACAATAAACTCGAGTACTGGACTAATTTGGACTCGTACTTGGATTGGATTGAGTATTCTTTATTAAGATCTATTTGGACTTCGAATACTAGTTCTAACTCAAGCTCAATTTTTTTAAATTATTTTAAAATTGTAAAGTTAAATGATAAATTATTATAAAATTAAAGTCTAACACACACACGCGCACACACACATATATATATATATGTATATATATATATAGTTTAACAAAAAAAATATACATAATCAATCTATGCGAGTAATCTAAATAGTTTGAACTCAAATCTACTAGTTGACTCATTGGGTTACTCTCGAAATTCCACGGTTTATCAACCTCACTCATGAATATATCAAAATTTTAAAATATCCATAACAAGTTTTAACTCATGAATATATCAAAATTTTAAAATATCCATAACAAGTTTTAACTATAAGGTAGATAAATGTAATATTACACAACTTTCTTTCGTCATTGCGCCAAAAAATAGATAGACCAGTAAAATACATATGTATTGTGTTTTTTGGTCTAATAAATAACTATCTTTTCTTTTTTGTTCTCCACCAAATCTATAGGCAAAATTCAAGGGTCGAGCAATTGCAGTGATGGCACTTTTCTTCTCACTTACCACGCCGCTTGGCATTGCGATTGGGATTGGAATATCCAATGTGTACAATGAGAATAGCCCAAATGCACTGATTGTGGAAGGAATTTTTGATGCAGCATCAGCTGGGATCCTAATTTACATGGCATTGGTAGACCTTCTCTCGGCTGACTTCATGAACCCAAAAATGCAAAGCAATGGAATGCTTCAATTAGGGGCCAATGTTTCCCTTCTTTTTGGTGCTGGTTGTATGTCTCTCTTGGCCAAATGGGCTTGATTTCCTCTTTGTACGGAATTATAGCTTGAAAGTTTGATATGCTATTTTTTTGGGTAGCTAATTAGATAAGCTATTTTTTTAGGTAATTAATTAGATACGCTGCACTTGACCCCCAAAAAATAAAAATAAATAGATATGCTATTTGTGTCACGCCCCGAATCCGACGTGGCACGGCCACGCTCTTGGAATCCGTCTCCAAAAGCGCGAAGACTCCTGTTCACACATTTTCTGTTTTCAACAACATCACATTCAAATCTATATTTTTAATATATAACATATCCTTCTCCAAACAAAACATTATATACACATCATATAACTAAATGATTTCATTTACGTTCACAACTATACCTTTCCTTCAAAAGCATTTACTAACTATATACATCAATAGCAATATCCAAAGCTTCTAAGATCATTGTTCCCCAAAACATCTACTTACAATTTCTATGATCTAGACAAAATGACATTATCCACAAAATAGCTCTCCCCACTTTTGCTCATCCACGAACCTGTACATGAAACCTTATAATCTGCAACAATAACAATAATAGTGGTATGAGCATACACTATGCCCAGTAAATAGTTAGGACATTCCTTTATTGGTTTGAGCACGATATATATTTAATATACTTTCGCAAAGCATTTCAACATATGGAAATCCACATTAGAAAACCTTTCAAATCAAAACACACACACATACATATACATAGCAAGTGGCACGATCATTTTTCAATCACATTTACAAATACATTTAGTACTTGTCGTTTAGCTCAAGAATGGTTCAAGGCACTTTCGGTACACTGGATCCAGGCCTGACTGTTTATCCCGTCAGGTAGGCCATTACATTGGGTTCCTAGCTGTTTATCCCGCTAGGTAGGCCATTACATTATTTGGAACATGTTCCTACCAATCATTCCAAGAAACATTCAAGAGCCCATTAACAATTCAAATTCATTAAAACATTTCATCAAACACTTTACTTTCACAAAGGCCACTGCATACATTTCATATTCATCAAAGTTATAATCTAACACATGCTCAATCCATTTCCATATAATAACATAACAAATTTTCCAAATATGTTTATCAAAATCAATTAAAAACATAAAGGAATATCAAACCACTTACCTCAAATCAAAATCCAATATAGCTCTTGATCCTAAGATTTCCTCCACCTATTTACTTCACTTTCCTATAAAAACATATACCCAAGACAAAAGAACAATCAAAATAGAGCTTAATAACTCTTAAACATCATTCTCAACCTAAGAACACTTTATTTCCTTACAATTCTAAAACTCATCTACCAATCATTTCCATAAACTTTCTTCAACAACCTATTCCCATAATTTGACTTAAATCATCAATTCATGTTCTATGCTTGATCAAAAGCATGCTAAAATCCTTAGACAATTACTATTGAATCTTTAGAATGAAAACCCATATAATATTTCAATAATATTTCAAAACCCTAACTATGCTAGAACACTAACTAATGAAATTTAACTTGGATAAATACGTTAGATGTGTTCCTTACCTTAATTAGAGATGAGTTGGAGTGAGAGAGCTTCCTTTCCTTCCTAATCAACCCTTTCTTCCTCTTGCCCTAGTTGATGGAGAGGAAGGAAAAATATGAACAAGGGAAGAAGGAAGAAAATGGGAAAATGAAATGAAGACTAAGTCTTGCAAGAGAAGGGTTTAAGACCAAATTTTTACAATTTTGCTAATTAGTCCCTATAGTTCCTCTTATTTATTAATTGGCCCTTGATGAAATTTACAATTCTTACAATTTGATTCTATTATCTTAGAAAAAAAAAATAATTCCTTTAATCTTCTCTTAAATTGGGGGTTCATTTTGTTTCATAAACAAAAAGGTATAAAAAATGACGGAATCAAAAAATGAAAACCAAATTTTTATTGTATGAGAAATGAATAAAAGACTATTTAAAAATTAAATTATTAATATCATGTAGGAAAATGAAATTGTTTAAAGATTATTAATGAATGAAATACACTTCCAAATTAAGAGACATTTTTATTAAGTGCGCACTTAGAACCATTATTATTAATGCAGCTATTAATGTCAGAACAATTATTAGCTTCAACATCAATAAATCTAATTTACCCTTAATCATTCAAATTCTTTATCTTCTTTCCACTTTATCGGTCTTTTTCTTTATTTTTGTTCTAATAACAAGAATTAGATGTTTGGTCTAATATTTTTCTTTTTTGGATAAGAGAAGATTTTTACTTTTTTTTTTCAATAATTGGGTTTCTCTATTTTATTTTTTAATTAATAATTGGGTTCCTATTGTTTGGGTCATTGCAAATATGACAATTTATGAATTTTAAACGGAATAATTATCACTCTTTCAATTTCATTGGAGTAGGACACCATCATTTTGAAAAAATAAAATGGGTTGGTTACATTTTTCTCTAAACCATTAATATGAGAGTGCATTATGTAATATGGATGTAATGGAATACAATAAACTCGAGTACTGGACTAATTTGGACTCGTACTTGGATTGGATTGAGTATTCTTTATTAAGTAATATGGATGTAATGGAATACAATAAACTCGAGTACTGGACTAATTTGGACTCGTACTTGGATTGGATTGAGTATTCTTTATTAAGATCTATTTGGACTTCGAATACTAGTTCTAACTCAAGCTCAATTTTTTTAAATTATTTTAAAATTGTAAAGTTAAATGATAAATTATTATAAAATTAAAGTCTAACACACACACGCGCACACACACATATATATATATATATATATATGTATATATATATATAGTTTAACAAAAAAAATATACATAATCAATCTATGCGAGTAATCTAAATAGTTTGAACTCAAATCTACTAGTTGACTCATTGGGTTACTCTCGAAATTCCACGGTTTATCAACCTCACTCATGAATATATCAAAATTTTAAAATATCCATAACAAGTTTTAACTCATGAATATATCAAAATTTTAAAATATCCATAACAAGTTTTAACTATAAGGTAGATAAATGTAATATTACACAACTTTCTTTCGTCATTGCGCCAAAAAATAGATAGACCAGTAAAATACATATGTATTGTGTTTTTTGGTCTAATAAATAACTATCTTTTCTTTTTTGTTCTCCACCAAATCTATAGGCAAAATTCAAGGGTCGAGCAATTGCAGTGATGGCACTTTTCTTCTCACTTACCACGCCGCTTGGCATTGCGATTGGGATTGGAATATCCAATGTGTACAATGAGAATAGCCCAAATGCACTGATTGTGGAAGGAATTTTTGATGCAGCATTAGCTGGGATCCTAATTTACATGGCATTGGTAGACCTTCTCTCGGCTGACTTCATGAACCCAAAAATGCAAAGCAATGGAATGCTTCAATTAGGGGCCAATGTTTCCCTTCTTTTTGGTGCTGGTTGTATGTCTCTCTTGGCCAAATGGGCTTGATTTCCTTTTTGTACGGAATTATAGCTTGAAAGTTTGATATGCTATTTTTTTGGGTAGCTAATTTGATAAGCTATTTTTTTTAGGTAATTAATTAGATATGCTGCACTTGACCCCCAAAAAATAAAAATAAATAGATATGCTATTTGTGTCACGCCCCGAATCCGACGTGGCACGGCCACGCTCTTGGAATCCGTCTCCAAAAGCGCGAAGACTCCTGTTCACACATTTTCTGTTTCCAACAACATCACATTCAAACCTATATCTTTAACATATAACATATCCTTCTCCAAACAAAACATTATATACACATCATATAACTAAATGATTTCATTTACGTTCACAACTATACCTTTCCTTCAAAAGCATTTACTAACTATATACATCAATAGCAATATCCAAAGCTTCTAAGATCATTGTTCCCCAAAACATCTACTTACAATTTCTATGATCTAGACAAAATGACATTATCCACAAAATAGCTCTCCCCACTTTTGCTCATCCACGAACCTGTACATGAAACCTTATAATCTGCAACAATAACAATAATAGTGGTATGAGCATACACTATGCCCAGTAAGTAGTTAGGACATTCCTTTATTGGTTTGAGCACGATATATATTTAATATACTTTCGCAAAGCATTTCAACACATGGAAATCCACATTAGAAAACCTTTCAAATCAAAACACACACACATACATATACATAGCAAGTGGCACGATCATTTTTCAATCACATTTACAAATACATTTAGTACTTGTCGTTTAGCTCAAGAATGGTTCAAGGCACTTTCGGTACACTGGATCCAGGCCTGACTGTTTATCCCGTCAGGTAGGCCATTACATTGGGTTCCTAGCTGTTTATCCCGCTAGGTAGGCCATTACATTATTTGGAACATGTTCCTACCAATCATTCCAAGAAACATTCAAGAGCCCATTAACAATTCAAATTCATTAAAACATTTCATCAAACACTTTACTTTCACAAAGGCCACTGCATACATTTCATATTCATCAAAGTTATAATCTAACACATGCTCAATCCATTTCCATATAATAACATAACAAATTTTCCAAATATGTTTATCAAAATCAATTAAAAACATAAAGGAATATCAAACCACTTACCTCAAATCAAAATCCAATATAGCTCTTGATCCTAAGATTTCCTCCACCTATTTACTTCACTTTCCTATAAAAACATATACCCAAGACAAAAGAACAATCAAAATAGAGCTTAATAACTCTTAAACATCATTCTCAACCTAAGAACACTTTATTTCCTTAAAATTCTAAAACTCATCTACCAATCATTTCCATAAACTTTCTTCAACAACCTATTCCCATAATTTGACTTAAATCATCAATTCATGTTCTATGCTTGATCAAAAGCATGCTAAAATCCTTAGACAATTACTATTGAATCTTTAGAATGAAAACCCATATAATATTTCAATAATATTTCAAAACCCTAACTATGCTAGAACACTAACTAATGAAATTTAACTTGGATAAATACGTTAGATGTGTTCCTTACCTTAATTAGAGATGAGTTGGAGTGAGAGAGCTTCCTTTCCTTCCTAATCAACCCTTTCTTCCTCTTGCCCTAGTTGATGGAGAGGAAGGAAAAATATGAACAAGGGAAGAAGGAAGAAAATGGGAAAATGAAATGAAGACTAAGTCTTGCAAGAGAAGGGTTTAAGACCAAATTTTTACAATTTTGCTAATTAGTCCCTATAGTTCCTCTTATTTATTAATTGGCCCTTGATGAAATTTACAATTCTTACAATTTGATTCTATTATCTTAGAAAAAAAAAATAATTCCTTTAATCTTCTCTTAAATTGGGGGTTCATTTTGTTTCATAAACAAAAAGGTATAAAAAATGACGGAATCAAAAAATGAAAACCAAATTTTTATTGTATGAGAAATGAATAAAAGACTATTTAAAAATTAAATTATTAATATCATGTAGGAAAATGAAATTGTTTAAAGATTATTAATGAATGAAATCAACTTCCAAATTAAGAGACATTTTTATTAAGTGCGCACTTAGAACCATTATTATTAATGCAGCTATTAATGTCAGAACAATTATTAGCTTCAACATCAATAAATCTAATTTACCCTTAATCATTCAAATTCTTTATCTTCTTTCCACTTTATCGGTCTTTTTCTTTATTTTTGTTCTAATAACAAGAATTAGATGTTTGGTCTAATATTTTTCTTTTTTGGATAAGAGAAGATTTTTACTTTTTTTTTTCAATAATTGGGTTTCTCTATTTTATTTTTTAATTAATAATTGGGTTCCTATTGTTTGGGTCATTGCAAATATGACAATTTATGAATTTTAAACGGAATAATTATCACTCTTTCAATTTCATTGGAGTAGGACACCATCATTTTGAAAAAATAAAATGGGTTGGTTACATTTTTCTCTAAACCATTAATATGAGAGTGCATTATGTAATATGGATGTAATGGAATACAATAAACTCGAGTACTGGACTAATTTGGACTCGTACTTGGATTGGATTGAGTATTCTTTATTAAGTAATATGGATGTAATGGAATACAATAAACTCGAGTACTGGACTAATTTGGACTCGTACTTGGATTGGATTGAGTATTCTTTATTAAGATCTATTTGGACTTCGAATACTAGTTCTAACTCAAGCTCAATTTTTTTAAATTATTTTAAAATTGTAAAGTTAAATGATAAATTATTATAAAATTAAAGTCTAACACACACACGCGCACACACACATATATATATATATATATATATATGTATATATATATAGTTTAACAAAAAAAATATACATAATCAATCTATGCGAGTAATCTAAATAGTTTGAACTCAAATCTACTAGTTGACTCATTGGGTTACTCTCGAAATTCCACGGTTTATCAACCTCACTCATGAATATATCAAAATTTTAAAATATCCATAACAAGTTTTAACTCATGAATATATCAAAATTTTAAAATATCCATAACAAGTTTTAACTATAAGGTAGATAAATGTAATATTACACAACTTTCTTTCGTCATTGCGCCAAAAAATAGATAGACCAGTAAAATACATATGTATTGTGTTTTTTGGTCTAATAAATAACTATCTTTTCTTTTTTGTTCTCCACCAAATCTATAGGCAAAATTCAAGGGTCGAGCAATTGCAGTGATGGCACTTTTCTTCTCACTTACCACGCCGCTTGGCATTGCGATTGGGATTGGAATATCCAATGTGTACAATGAGAATAGCCCAAATGCACTGATTGTGGAAGGAATTTTTGATGCAGCATTAGCTGGGATCCTAATTTACATGGCATTGGTAGACCTTCTCTCGGCTGACTTCATGAACCCAAAAATGCAAAGCAATGGAATGCTTCAATTAGGGGCCAATGTTTCCCTTCTTTTTGGTGCTGGTTGTATGTCTCTCTTGGCCAAATGGGCTTGATTTCCTTTTTGTACGGAATTATAGCTTGAAAGTTTGATATGCTATTTTTTTGGGTAGCTAATTTGATAAGCTATTTTTTTTAGGTAATTAATTAGATATGCTGCACTTGACCCCCAAAAAATAAAAATAAATAGATATGCTATTTGTGTCACGCCCCGAATCCGACGTGGCACGGCCACGCTCTTGGAATCCGTCTCCAAAAGCGCGAAGACTCCTGTTCACACATTTTCTGTTTCCAACAACATCACATTCAAACCTATATCTTTAACATATAACATATCCTTCTCCAAACAAAACATTATATACACATCATATAACTAAATGATTTCATTTACGTTCACAACTATACCTTTCCTTCAAAAGCATTTACTAACTATATACATCAATAGCAATATCCAAAGCTTCTAAGATCATTGTTCCCCAAAACATCTACTTACAATTTCTATGATCTAGACAAAATGACATTATCCACAAAATAGCTCTCCCCACTTTTGCTCATCCACGAACCTGTACATGAAACCTTATAATCTGCAACAATAACAATAATAGTGGTATGAGCATACACTATGCCCAGTAAGTAGTTAGGACATTCCTTTATTGGTTTGAGCACGATATATATTTAATATACTTTCGCAAAGCATTTCAACACATGGAAATCCACATTAGAAAACCTTTCAAATCAAAACACACACACATACATATACATAGCAAGTGGCACGATCATTTTTCAATCACATTTACAAATACATTTAGTACTTGTCGTTTAGCTCAAGAATGGTTCAAGGCACTTTCGGTACACTGGATCCAGGCCTGACTGTTTATCCCGTCAGGTAGGCCATTACATTGGGTTCCTAGCTGTTTATCCCGCTAGGTAGGCCATTACATTATTTGGAACATGTTCCTACCAATCATTCCAAGAAACATTCAAGAGCCCATTAACAATTCAAATTCATTAAAACATTTCATCAAACACTTTACTTTCACAAAGGCCACTGCATACATTTCATATTCATCAAAGTTATAATCTAACACATGCTCAATCCATTTCCATATAATAACATAACAAATTTTCCAAATATGTTTATCAAAATCAATTAAAAACATAAAGGAATATCAAACCACTTACCTCAAATCAAAATCCAATATAGCTCTTGATCCTAAGATTTCCTCCACCTATTTACTTCACTTTCCTATAAAAACATATACCCAAGACAAAAGAACAATCAAAATAGAGCTTAATAACTCTTAAACATCATTCTCAACCTAAGAACACTTTATTTCCTTAAAATTCTAAAACTCATCTACCAATCATTTCCATAAACTTTCTTCAACAACCTATTCCCATAATTTGACTTAAATCATCAATTCATGTTCTATGCTTGATCAAAAGCATGCTAAAATCCTTAGACAATTACTATTGAATCTTTAGAATGAAAACCCATATAATATTTCAATAATATTTCAAAACCCTAACTATGCTAGAACACTAACTAATGAAATTTAACTTGGATAAATACGTTAGATGTGTTCCTTACCTTAATTAGAGATGAGTTGGAGTGAGAGAGCTTCCTTTCCTTCCTAATCAACCCTTTCTTCCTCTTGCCCTAGTTGATGGAGAGGAAGGAAAAATATGAACAAGGGAAGAAGGAAGAAAATGGGAAAATGAAATGAAGACTAAGTCTTGCAAGAGAAGGGTTTAAGACCAAATTTTTACAATTTTGCTAATTAGTCCCTATAGTTCCTCTTATTTATTAATTGGCCCTTGATGAAATTTACAATTCTTACAATTTGATTCTATTATCTTAGAAAAAAAAAATAATTCCTTTAATCTTCTCTTAAATTGGGGGTTCATTTTGTTTCATAAACAAAAAGGTATAAAAAATGACGGAATCAAAAAATGAAAACCAAATTTTTATTGTATGAGAAATGAATAAAAGACTATTTAAAAATTAAATTATTAATATCATGTAGGAAAATGAAATTGTTTAAAGATTATTAATGAATGAAATCAACTTCCAAATTAAGAGACATTTTTATTAAGTGCGCACTTAGAACCATTATTATTAATGCAGCTATTAATGTCAGAACAATTATTAGCTTCAACATCAATAAATCTAATTTACCCTTAATCATTCAAATTCTTTATCTTCTTTCCACTTTATCGGTCTTTTTCTTTATTTTTGTTCTAATAACAAGAATTAGATGTTTGGTCTAATATTTTTCTTTTTTGGATAAGAGAAGATTTTTACTTTTTTTTTTCAATAATTGGGTTTCTCTATTTTATTTTTTAATTAATAATTGGGTTCCTATTGTTTGGGTCATTGCAAATATGACAATTTATGAATTTTAAACGGAATAATTATCACTCTTTCAATTTCATTGGAGTAGGACACCATCATTTTGAAAAAATAAAATGGGTTGGTTACATTTTTCTCTAAACCATTAATATGAGAGTGCATTATGTAATATGGATGTAATGGAATACAATAAACTCGAGTACTGGACTAATTTGGACTCGTACTTGGATTGGATTGAGTATTCTTTATTAAGTAATATGGATGTAATGGAATACAATAAACTCGAGTACTGGACTAATTTGGACTCGTACTTGGATTGGATTGAGTATTCTTTATTAAGATCTATTTGGACTTCGAATACTAGTTCTAACTCAAGCTCAATTTTTTTAAATTATTTTAAAATTGTAAAGTTAAATGATAAATTATTATAAAATTAAAGTCTAACACACACACGCGCACACACACATATATATATATATATATATATATGTATATATATATATAGTTTAACAAAAAAAATATACATAATCAATCTATGCGAGTAATCTAAATAGTTTGAACTCAAATCTACTAGTTGACTCATTGGGTTACTCTCGAAATTCCACGGTTTATCAACCTCACTCATGAATATATCAAAATTTTAAAATATCCATAACAAGTTTTAACTCATGAATATATCAAAATTTTAAAATATCCATAACAAGTTTTAACTATAAGGTAGATAAATGTAATATTACACAACTTTCTTTCGTCATTGCGCCAAAAAATAGATAGACCAGTAAAATACATATGTATTGTGTTTTTTGGTCTAATAAATAACTATCTTTTCTTTTTTGTTCTCCACCAAATCTATAGGCAAAATTCAAGGGTCGAGCAATTGCAGTGATGGCACTTTTCTTCTCACTTACCACGCCGCTTGGCATTGCGATTGGGATTGGAATATCCAATGTGTACAATGAGAATAGCCCAAATGCACTGATTGTGGAAGGAATTTTTGATGCAGCATTAGCTGGGATCCTAATTTACATGGCATTGGTAGACCTTCTCTCGGCTGACTTCATGAACCCAAAAATGCAAAGCAATGGAATGCTTCAATTAGGGGCCAATGTTTCCCTTCTTTTTGGTGCTGGTTGTATGTCTCTCTTGGCCAAATGGGCTTGATTTCCTTTTTGTACGGAATTATAGCTTGAAAGTTTGATATGCTATTTTTTTGGGTAGCTAATTTGATAAGCTATTTTTTTTAGGTAATTAATTAGATATGCTGCACTTGACCCCCAAAAAATAAAAATAAATAGATATGCTATTTGTGTCACGCCCCGAATCCGACGTGGCACGGCCACGCTCTTGGAATCCGTCTCCAAAAGCGCGAAGACTCCTGTTCACACATTTTCTGTTTCCAACAACATCACATTCAAACCTATATCTTTAACATATAACATATCCTTCTCCAAACAAAACATTATATACACATCATATAACTAAATGATTTCATTTACGTTCACAACTATACCTTTCCTTCAAAAGCATTTACTAACTATATACATCAATAGCAATATCCAAAGCTTCTAAGATCATTGTTCCCCAAAACATCTACTTACAATTTCTATGATCTAGACAAAATGACATTATCCACAAAATAGCTCTCCCCACTTTTGCTCATCCACGAACCTGTACATGAAACCTTATAATCTGCAACAATAACAATAATAGTGGTATGAGCATACACTATGCCCAGTAAGTAGTTAGGACATTCCTTTATTGGTTTGAGCACGATATATATTTAATATACTTTCGCAAAGCATTTCAACACATGGAAATCCACATTAGAAAACCTTTCAAATCAAAACACACACACATACATATACATAGCAAGTGGCACGATCATTTTTCAATCACATTTACAAATACATTTAGTACTTGTCGTTTAGCTCAAGAATGGTTCAAGGCACTTTCGGTACACTGGATCCAGGCCTGACTGTTTATCCCGTCAGGTAGGCCATTACATTGGGTTCCTAGCTGTTTATCCCGCTAGGTAGGCCATTACATTATTTGGAACATGTTCCTACCAATCATTCCAAGAAACATTCAAGAGCCCATTAACAATTCAAATTCATTAAAACATTTCATCAAACACTTTACTTTCACAAAGGCCACTGCATACATTTCATATTCATCAAAGTTATAATCTAACACATGCTCAATCCATTTCCATATAATAACATAACAAATTTTCCAAATATGTTTATCAAAATCAATTAAAAACATAAAGGAATATCAAACCACTTACCTCAAATCAAAATCCAATATAGCTCTTGATCCTAAGATTTCCTCCACCTATTTACTTCACTTTCCTATAAAAACATATACCCAAGACAAAAGAACAATCAAAATAGAGCTTAATAACTCTTAAACATCATTCTCAACCTAAGAACACTTTATTTCCTTAAAATTCTAAAACTCATCTACCAATCATTTCCATAAACTTTCTTCAACAACCTATTCCCATAATTTGACTTAAATCATCAATTCATGTTCTATGCTTGATCAAAAGCATGCTAAAATCCTTAGACAATTACTATTGAATCTTTAGAATGAAAACCCATATAATATTTCAATAATATTTCAAAACCCTAACTATGCTAGAACACTAACTAATGAAATTTAACTTGGATAAATACGTTAGATGTGTTCCTTACCTTAATTAGAGATGAGTTGGAGTGAGAGAGCTTCCTTTCCTTCCTAATCAACCCTTTCTTCCTCTTGCCCTAGTTGATGGAGAGGAAGGAAAAATATGAACAAGGGAAGAAGGAAGAAAATGGGAAAATGAAATGAAGACTAAGTCTTGCAAGAGAAGGGTTTAAGACCAAATTTTTACAATTTTGCTAATTAGTCCCTATAGTTCCTCTTATTTATTAATTGGCCCTTGATGAAATTTACAATTCTTACAATTTGATTCTATTATCTTAGAAAAAAAAAATAATTCCTTTAATCTTCTCTTAAATTGGGGGTTCATTTTGTTTCATAAACAAAAAGGTATAAAAAATGACGGAATCAAAAAATGAAAACCAAATTTTTATTGTATGAGAAATGAATAAAAGACTATTTAAAAATTAAATTATTAATATCATGTAGGAAAATGAAATTGTTTAAAGATTATTAATGAATGAAATCAACTTCCAAATTAAGAGACATTTTTATTAAGGGCGTACTTAGAACCATTATTATTAATGCAGCTATTAATGTCAGAACAATTATTAGCTTCAACAGCAATAAATCTAATTTACCCTTAATCATTCAAATTCTTTATCTTCTTTCCACTTTATCACTATAATTTATCAATTCTTTGGATAGCAGCTTTGAATAGGTCATATATCAATTCTTTTTCTCGAAAAATATAGAAAAAAGGGGTCTGTGCACCAACTCATGATGCAAGCATGCAGCCAACAAGCAAGTAATTCCCAAAAATGGATCTCTAAAGCCAATTTAACATCACAATGCAATTGTTGAAAAAACAAGAGTTAGTGATATGTTCGAAATCAAACCTTACTCTTCAACTGCCCTCTTGTAAATTTGGTATTCTGCCAAAAATATGGTTTCAACTATACGAAAGTCTCATATCTTCAAACAAAAACTTGCAATACCAACATGCACTGAATTTATCTTGCAAATAAGTGAGGTTTGAATAATCAATGATTAGCCGACAAAATTTAAATTTTTATTTTTTATTTTTTGGTACCATGTAAATTCAGTATAGCAAAAACAAGAACTCTCCATAATCATCAAATTCCTTCAATTCCATGACACCGGATCTTCTATCTAAGATTTTGTCTGTCTTATTCTGTCTTAATTAAAACTACGTCGTAGAGTTAACTAATCTCTTGGTTAGGGTCTAATAATTGTAAAGTAATTTTAATGATATTTATGTATTTAGTCCCTATTTTCAATGAAACTACGTAGTTTTGAACGTTAGACAAAATAAGAAATAATAAATATTGGACAGAGGATCTGGTCTCTAATTCCATGTGGGTTTTAAAAAAAAATATTCAAGCCCTCTTTTGTAAAATTAAAAAAAGAAAAATCATATCTTTTAATGGCATCAACATTACAAACATTATAGTTTAACAATAAACACTCGATGACTAATTACAAGCATATTTAAACCATTAACTTCTTTTCTTTTCTTCTTCGAATAATAAGATTTCACATACATTTCATTAATAAAAACTCAATCGAGTCTTAGTCTTCTGTTACTGTAAATGTTTTATTGTTGGTAACTATTGACATACTTTTTTAGCTCAATAGGTAACTATAGATATAAAATAGGTAAGATCTTTTGGATACTTTACCTCTGTTTAAATAGCATGGAAGTCTCTGAGTTCTATCGATAAATACTCCAACCAACTGTTTACAAGCATCTAAAAAGACCATTGAGAGTGCACGGGGAGTGGATAGAGAAAAACAAAAGAGTGACGATGGAGGGAAAGAAGTAGGAACAACATAGGCAAAAAAGGGTATTGATGGTGGAAGTAGATGTTACAGGCAAAAGTCAAGAAATACATTAAGTTATACTTTCAGATTTCTTGCACAATATATATCATGTCTTTTCTCATTTGATAGGCCCACACAAAAAAATATAACATAATAAAAAAATAGGACCTTTTGTGATAAATTGATTTTCTTGCTAGACAATTTTTTATTTTTAGTTAGGGAATTACAGAACATTGGTTAGTTCATTAGTGAGAAAATAATTTTTTTTTTCTCACTGATGGAAAAAACATTTCTCAATATTGTATTATTCATATGGCAGGAACTGTCCCGCCAAGCCAATAGTGACGAAATTCGGTGACAAAAAATTTTTTCCTCACTATTATCTCGAATGATTTTCTATGAACAGTGAACAAATTTATTTTCCTCACTAATGACCATCATTAGCAAAAAAAAAAAATTCCTAGCCAAATTTTCGTCGCTAATGAACTTTTTTGTTATAGTGAGAGCTCATAAAGATCTACCCCATACATTCTTTATTCAGATGGCGTACATCTATATACAAACAACATAGACATCAAGCATTAGTAGTTCGAGGTAGCATTAAAAATGAAATATAATTATTAAATATTGGAGTTATGTACATTGATATTACAACTATAAGTATTGTTAACAAAGCTATTTTGATTAAATAACTCATAAACGACTCATTACCATATTCTATTACTTTCTACTACTTGTACTATCTAATTATTTGTGTTTCTTTAAACACTCAAGTAATTTAAAATTGCATGATTTTTTGTGCGGATTATTGTTCATACATAAAGGAGATCTTGTGATCCATAAAGATTAACCCGAGATAAATTTATAATAAGTTACTATAAAGTTTTGTTACTCAATTGAAAAATATGATCGATGCATTTTAAAACATTGTTGGAAGTGTGATTTTAAAACACAACTGCCATGAATCGTGTAATTATAGGATCTATTTGAGTAATTGTTACGTAATCAATCATTAGTGATAATAAAGTTTCATGACTATTTGATTTTGATTTTTGTCACTTGTGACGAATATAATCTGACAATAATGGCGTTATTCAATTGGGATAAAGTTAGAATTTGTCTCATAAAAGACTTAATTTCTTCCCCCATAATGTTAGCATATGTCTCATTAAATATTTGATTTTTTTTATTAAAGATTTGATTGCTTTCAATAATTAATTCATTACGGAGAACACAATATCATATATTTGACTGTACTAGTTGGTAACCACCGCGCCAGCGTGGTGTATTATATGTTATATTCCGTTATAATTTTAATTCAATTTAATAGGTATAAATAATATAATATTTATTGTACAATACATGTATTAATATTTACGGTTCATATTTTCACAAACCTGTCCATAACTTTACTTGTTATACATATCTATACATATTTAAACTATTTCATAAGACACATGGTTGTCAAAACTTGTATACACACTTATACATATATATATATATATATATATATGTATATACTATATGCACTTTTGTATGTTTGCATATATTAGACTTATTTTGATAGTATAGATTTGTACACATTTGCACATAATGTGGACACTACGTATATACACATACTATATACATTGCCAAACATTATAAAAATTGGCAAATTCTTCTTATATCTGCACACATTACAATGTACATGTATTACATACTACACATATTATACAATCTTATATGTACGCTTATACATACTGCGCATATATGTATACGCTAAATATAGTTCATATATTGGCAAATATTTAACTATTTATCACACTATATTTTTTTACTTATTTTTCACATATTTCCGACGCAACATATATTGTACATAATATTTACGTTGCAACCATTTTAAATATTTGTACATTGTTCTTATATTTTAACACATTTTATATGTGCACATATTTACACATATTTGTAAATACACTTATTCATAATGCACATATATTTACACACTATACATACTTCCATACATTTTACACATATTTCTCATACACACATTAACACATGCTTCAAATTTTTTTACATATTATATACATATATACAAATTGCACATATTTTCACACACTTAATATTTTTACATGCTACATATATAAATTCATATTATATCTAATTTCACAAACTTGACATATTTATACATACTACACATTTTTTCACATACTATACATTTATAGACATTTTCCACAATATAAATATTTATACATAATACACATTTTTTGAAACATTATATTTGTATACATACTTGCATATTTTCATATGCTACATATATTTATACACAATTCATACATTTTAATAAACTACGTATATGAACACATATATACATACTGCACATACTTTCATAGACTATACATGTTTATAGATAATACACATATTTTACTCACTATAGATATATATACATATTACCTACATGTCTCATAGGCTGTACATAATTACACATATCTACACGCATAAAATACATATATTACATAGGAAACGTTTTATACATATTGCACATATTTTTCTACACTAAAAATTTACACATACTACAAGCATTTTTACATAATACATATTTGGACATAATATATACATTTTCGCATACTGTACATATTTACACATATAACAAATATTTTCAACCGCTATAATAATTTATACATGCTATAGATTTGTTCATATTCATATATATACACATATTATAGACATTTTCATATACTATACATATTTATAAAAACTTTAAACACTTTCTCACACTATACATATTTAACATATTTTCACATATTGTACATATTTATACATATGACCTTTATTTTTACACATTATTTATATTTATATATACACATTTTCAACAATTATACAGTTGTACAAATACATCACATGTTTTTAAACATTACATAATTACACATAGTACATATATTTTCATTCACTATATATATATATATATATATATATATATGCACAGATTTCATACACCATATGTATTTACATATACTATACATATTTTCACATACTATCACTACTACAGAATTCACTTTCTAAAACGGTTAAAAGTAGTTATTTAAAACGGATTTTAGATTTTCCAAACCGTTTTAGATATGGGCGGACTAGAAAGTCCTACATTTTTTAAAACGGTTGATGAACCGTTCTTAAAAGTCTGTTTTCTAACACGGTTGATGAATCGTTCTTAAAAGTCTAAAATACAAAAGTCATGAATCCAAAAGTCACCACCACAGACTCACACACACACACACAGAGACAAAGCTCTTCCTCCTTCAACTTTTATCAGCTTCTCCTTCACTTTTCAGCTTTCTAATACAGAACAGATATTCAAACAAAAACCCATCAATATTTTCATCACACAAATCAACAAATACAAATACATAGGAAGGTATGAATCAAAATGGAGGAAATATATGTAACGCCCTGCCTTATCCTTTAACGGTATCTTGACGGAAGCGTTAGATTACGTTTTCGACTCACGTCTGGGCTCAATACAAATAATAATATTTCCAGATATTCATAATCACATACTCAACCTATATATATCAATCTAATTCAACAGTGACTTGTTTATTACATCCCAAAAGATAATCACGATATTCAATATTTAAAACTTAAGATCAACAACAGTAACCATAATCTGGCAAACCACAAACTATCCAAGCTATCCATATATATTACATTCCAAAAGGAACACACTTCTAAAATATTAAAGTAGTCAAACATAACAAAAGACTAATTTCAACGACGTTTTATACCTTAACCTTCTTATCTCTTAACGCACAAAGCGCCGCTAATCTTCAAATCCAAACCAGCCACTAGTCCGTCCTGAACTGCTCTGAAAAATTCATTTATAAAAGGGGGTGAGCTCAAAATAGCTCAATGAGGGGGCAAAGAACAATTTTGAGAAAAATGTAATTTTAAAGACAAGTACAATTTCTGTAAATACGTTTCTTTCCAAGTACAAATATTCATATTGCACAAAATGTCACCGCACATATCACCTATCATTTTCACATATCGATGCCACATGTCATTTTCACAAATATGTATACCTGTCGATCGGTTCTACCGACCTTTACCAATCTTATCTCCCCGGGAAATCTGTTGATGCGTGCACGACTTGTGAAGCTAACTTATCCTTCCTTGTGGTCAGTGACCACTACGGCCCCGCAGGCCTAACATGGCATCCGGATTTGCCATTCCGATTCCCGTCGAACAAGATTAAAATCTCCTTAATCTTGTGACGGGGCTCACCAGTGTAGTTTTGGCATAATCGTCGGCCCAACGCCGTCTCGATTATTTTCCAATCCAACACCTACTAGGGCCCACAACATTCAAATACAATGCACAAATAGTATTTTATGCATAATTCAAGCAAACCAATCACTTTGGCATGGAATTATTTTTTTTTGTTTAAAAGATATATATTTCGTGCTCCCCTTTTTTTTTCTTTCTCCCAAATATCTATTCATGTTCATGTACATAGCAAGAAATTCTCACAACCTCATGAAGATTGAACTCAAGGATCATCACAACCGAATCTTTACATAAATTCAAGCTATATTATGGTTTTATAAGATATCACAGTTTTGCCAAAATTGATGAAAGAAATAAAAGCTAATATAGTGTACAGCTCCTTGGTATTCAAGTCAATGCAAAAGATTGTTAAATATGCCAACTGATCATGAATTAACTCCTTTAGGATCACTTAAATAAAAGAAACCTCAGTCAATCATTTTTCTTTCCACCAAGTAGTCCTTGTTTCGTCCTTTTTTTAACATAAAAAAATGATGGTTCCACAATTTTAGTTGCTATATAATTGATCAATATTCCTTCAAATTGTTTGTCATATTGAACGCCACAATTTTCTACATCAAAATTTTAGTAGAACTTGTCATCTAGAAAATACCATTCGATTATATTAAAAAATAATAGCTTTACTACAGCTAAAAAAAAAAAACTAGATTTTTATATGCAAAAATTCTCCACAAGTATAAAGATCTAATCAAAGTTCGTAATTTAATATGTAATAACAACAAAATTTAAACGTTGGATATTGGAAGATGAAATTTCAATCAAAAAAAACTCACCAATTCCTTTTTCCCTTGCGTCTCCTAAGCTCTACTTCTTATCTATGTTTTTTTTTTCCACGAATTTTGTTTTGTGGCTTATCCCATAAACCAAGTGATATATATCTAATAAGTAGGGCTGTTTTTTTTTTTATCATTATCCTTATATATATATATTTTAATTCTTCAATTGACATGTAGTCCCTAGGGTTTAGAGGGTTCAAATAAAGTCAACAAACTTCTAGTTAATCTATATAATTAGATCCCTAGAAGTTTAGATAACTAATAATTAACACATGCTTTTAACTTAATAATCTTAAATCATAAATATAGTTATATTTTTATCTATTGGTAAATCGAGGTAAAAGTCGTTTCTAAACTAAACACCAAACCAAATCTCGAATAACTGAAAAATAACATTTAACGTTTTAAACTATCGTGTATGATAAATATATTTATATAAAACTATGGAGTTTCACACCCTTCTCCCCTTAAAGAAATTTTGTCCTCAAAATTCTTACCGTTCATTGAGAAGAGTTCAGGGTGTTGTTTTTGCATGCTTTCCTCGGTTTCCCATGTAGCGTCTTCCACACCATGATTTCTCCAAATGACTTTGACAAGTGGAATTTGCTTAGTTCGAAGCTGTTTGAGTTTTCTATCCACTATCTTTATTGGTCCTTCTTCATAAGACAAATCAGCTTGTAATGGTAGGCTAGTGGGATCTATGACGTGAGTTATGTCTGGCATGTATGTACGTAATAAAGAGACATGAAACACATCATGCACTCCTCCAAGTTGTGGTGGTAATGCCAAACGATACACGACTTGTCCTATTCTTTCAATGATCTCAAAGGGACCAACATATCGTGGACTTAATTTTCCACCTTTTCCATCTTTGATTATTCCTCTTTTTGGTGCCACTCGTAAAAATACCTTTTCGCCTAGTTGGAATTCCAAATCCTTTCGACGAAGGTCAGCATAACTTTTTTGGCGGCTTTGAGCGGCTTGCATTCTTTTCCGAATTAATTGTACCCGGTCAATTGTCTCATCTATGACCGGTACATCCTTAGCATCAATCAACTTCATCTCTCCAACTGCATTCCAACATATTGGGGATCGACATTTTCGGCCGTATAAAGCTTCATATGGGGCCATTCCTATCGTAGTTTGATAGCTATTATTGTAAGCAAACTCTGCTAACTTTACATAATTATCCCAACTTCCTCCAAAATCTAATGCACACGCACGGAGCATATCCTCTAAAATTTGAATAGTCCTCTCAGATTGACCATCTGTTTCGGGATGGGCGGTGGTACTAAATTTTAAAGTAGTACCTAAAGCTTCTTGAACACGTGGCCACATTCGTGATGTAAATCGAGGATCACGATCAGAAACTATGCTCACTGGTACCCCATGAAGGCACACTATTTCCTCTAAATACAATCGTGCTAACCTCTCCAAGGAATATTTTGTGTTCACCGGTAGAAAATGTGCAGTCTTAGTAAGGCGATCCACAATAACCCATACCGCATCATGATTTTGTGGTGTTCGAGGTAATGCAGTCACAAAATCCATTGTGACATGTTCCCATTTCCATTTCGGTATAGGCAACGGTTGCAACAACCCTGATGGTAGTTGGTGTTCCGCTTTTACTTGTTGGCAGGTAAGACATTTTGCTACAAATAATGCTATATCACGCTTCATTCCATTCCACCAAAAATATTGTTTAAGATCTCGATACATCTTAGTGCTTCCTAGATGAATTGAGTACTTTGAACAATGAGCTTCTTTCAAAATTGTACTTTTTAAGCTCCCTGTATTATGCACACACAACCGTCCTTGAAAGCGCACTATTTTGTCACTCCCAATGGTGAAGTTTGGCAGTTTACCCTCCTGGACTTTTAGAACTAAACTCTGAAGATTGCTATCTAATTGTTGAGCTTCTTTAATTTCCAAAATTATTTTTGGATAGATCTGAATATTCGCCACCATGAACCTATTCTGTTTTACGTTCAAACTTATCTGTGCCAGTTGAGCTTTCCTACTTAAAGCATCAGCAACCACGTTGGCCTTTCCAGGATGGTAATTAATGGAAAAATCATAGTCCTCTAATAACTCTATCCATCTTCTCTGCCTCAAATTTAGGTCTTTTTGGGAAAATAAATTTTTTAGACTTTTATGATCTGTAAAGACCTCAAATTTTGCTCCATATAAGTAATGTCTCCACTTCTTTAAAGCAAAGACAATGGAAGCTAACTCCAAATCATGGGTAGGGTAATTTTGCTCATAAGATTTCAACTTCCTAGAGGCATAAGCTATTACCTTACCTCTTTGCATTAATACACACCCAAGCCCTTCTTTCGAAGCATCAGTGTAAACCACAAAATTTTCAGTTCCATCTGGTAGAGTTAAGATTGGTGCACTTGTCAACCTATTCTTGAGTTCTTGAAAACTGCCCTCACATTTCTTGTTCCACTCAAACTTCTTACCCTTCTGGGTTAACTGTGTTAAGGGTCCAGCTATTTTGGAGAAATCCTTAATAAATCTCCTATAATAACCGGCTAGTCCAAAAAAACTTCGGATTTCAGTTGGTGTTTCCGGTTGCTTCCAATTCGTTACTGCCTCCACCTTAGCTGGATCCACAGAGATTCCTTCTCCCGATATGATATGTCCTAAGAATGAAACCTGATTTAACCAAAATTCACATTTCTCCAATTTAGCATAAAGTTGGTGTTTTCTCAATGTTTCCAAAACTAATTTTCATGTTCTTGCTTACTTCGAGAATACACCAAAATGTCATCTATAAAGATCACAACAAATTTATCCAGATATGGTTGGAATACCCAATGCATAAGATCCATAAAAGCTGCCGGTGCATTTGTAAGTCCAAAAGGCATCACGACAAATTCGTAATGTCCATATCGAGTATTAAAAGCCGTCTTGGATATGTCTTCATTCTTAATTCTCAATTGGTAATATCCTTGCCGGAGATCAAATTTTGAGTACACCTTAGCTCCCTCTAATTGATCAAACAATTCATCAATCAAAGGCAAAGGATATTTATTCTTAATGGTGACATCATTTAAACCTCGATAATCGATACACAATCTCAAAGATCCATCTTTCTTTTTCACGAACAACACTGGTGCTCCCCATGGTGAAGTACTTGGGCGTATGAAGCCTAACTCAATTAGTTCTTGTAATTGTATTTTGAGTTCTTGTAACTCCAACGGTGCCATTCTATAAGGAGTTCTTGAAATTGGCATTGTTCCCGGTATCAGTTCAATGACAAATTCTATTTTCCTTTCTGGAGGTAATGACTCTAATTTACTTGGGAAGACATCAGGGTAATCATGGATTATTGGAATTTCCTCTAGCTTTGGTTTCTCTGGAGATCCGCCAGCTAGGTAAGCTAAGTATCCAATTCCTCCCTTACGTAATAATTTCCTTGCCCTTACCCCAGAAATTAGAATTTTTGCAAATTTACCCCGTTCCCCAATAAGCTTTATCACTGGTCGTCCTGGTTTGCAAAATTTTACTACCTTACCCCGACAATCAAGTTGTGCATGATGTTGGGATAACCAATCCATCCCTAAAATAACATCATAACCTTGGATTGGTGCACAAATTAAATCTGCATTCATTCCATTACCACTTACTCCTATTTCACACGATTTATAAATCGTGTCAGTTATCAAATTACCCCCCATAGGTGTATAAACCTCTATGAGGTATGGTAACTCCTCACATGATAATTCCAAGTAGGAAGTAAAATCAGATGCAACGAATGAATGCGTTGACCCTGGGTCTATAAGAGCTTTAACATTATGATTATTGATGGTGAACGTACATTCCACGACATTCGCTCCACGGAAATCACCTCTTGGCCTATAGCAAAGACCCGAGCCTGCACCTTTGGTTTTTCCTCCATCTTCTTACTTGCTCCCTGTGTCGCATTCTGGAAGCCCACATTTCTTTGTGGGTTTCGTACGGTTGGACAGTCTTTTGCAAAATACTCAGCACTCCCACAACGTAAACATCTATTTTGTTTCATCCAACATTTACTCTCATCATGATTCCCACGACCACAAAAGGCACATGTTCTACGATTTTGTGATGGCGGGAATTGACGAACTTGTGGGGGTTGTGGCCTTATAGTTGAACTTCCACCTCTATTAAACCCTTGGGTATTCCTTCGCCACTTTGAAGGGTTTTGGTTCCTACCCCACTGACCTTCACGCTCTCTTTTCCTCATTTTGGCATTTTCAATGCGAATAGCGTAATCTAAAGCTTCAGCAATAGTCGTCGGTTTTACTGTTATCATTTCATCTTGTATCTCATAACGTAATCCTTGGATAAACCGACGTACTTTTCTCTCCTCACTATCTACCAACCGATAAGCAAACTTAGAGAGACGATTGAACTTAGCCTCATACTGTATCACAGTCAACTCTCTTTGTTTAAGGTTGATAAATTCTTCCTCCCGTTTTTCTCTACTTGCATTTGGGAAGAACTTAATGTTAAACTCTTCTAGAAAATTTCCCCACGTCTTAGTGGTGTGAAGAACTTGCCATTTTTCTTGGATAGTCTTTCACCAATCACGTGCAGCCGCTCTCAGTTGGAAAGTAGCAAAGGCTACTTTCCTCTCATCCTCATAATTCAGTGTGGAGAAGATATCCTCCATATGTTCCAACCACAATTCTGCCTTATCTCCGTCGATTTCCCCATGAAATTCAGTGGGCTTGAATTTCATAAATCGTTCCAATGCACTATCTTCTCCAGATACTGTATTTAACTTGGATTTGTCGGTAAGAACTTCAGACATTATAGTTACCGCTTTCACTAACTAAGTCAATAACTGGTTATCTTCAACGGTACTTGTCCGAGAAGTTTCACCCCCTTCCCTATTCATGTTTGTTGATTCTTGGTTATTTGCCATCTACATAAAAAGAATTAACATGTTGATAATGCACATAATTAAAACTCAAAATTTACACAAAAGTATTCATTTTATACTTTTAACAGTCAAAACATGTCAAGCGTCAGGCTATATACTACACGACGCTGGCTTAGCCTATCTACCCAGTCATGTAAGTTAACAAAAGTAACATAGTTATAACACATTCCTAGTTTAGTCAACGACTAAAAACCCTATTCACATTGAGAATTTACATAGTCATCCCAAAAGTGTTATATACAGCTACCACCAGAGGTATTAAACTCCCATCCTTGCTGCTAAATCGAGTCATGCTTTGACCCTTCTCGAACGATCTCAATCCTAACTTTCTTGTTTCCCTCATTAGTAAGATCGTCCAATCTAACGCCTGCCTCGGGTTGATTCACTGATTGTTCATCTTGAGGAGGTCCCCTCTTTTCAGGCATGCCACACTCCACATAAACTCTTTCTAGAGTATCTCCTATAGCCACATATTTATTGTAGATCTTCGCAAATCCAGCCTTTTGAATCCTCCTCATCTTTTCATATTGATTCTGCCAACCCAGGCACTCATTCAACTCCTGATATGAACGAACAGACTCTTCTTGGAGTTCCCTTTTCAGTTTTTCGATCAACTTTTCCTGTTCTCTAACTTTTTCTTCCAAGTCTGTTGGGTCCATTGGATCTTCTTCCTCCTTATCATGTAAGATTTGCTGCTTTTCTCTTTCCAGTTGTTCAATTCCACGCTCGAGTCGTTTATTGTCTCGAAGGAGCTCATCCCTTTCCTTAGCCACATACTCCATGACATAATCTGGGTATGTTTTTCCACAAACGCATTCTGGCCTAAGTCCTGTAGGAACTTTTGGATCAAATACTTCATATGGCACACACCATCTATGTCTGTACCGTATCATTTTTCTTCCTTCTTCGGCCATGTCCTATATCAAAAACTTCATATCATCACATATATATATAATCATGCTTATGAATTCATCCAATTTCCAAAAATTCCATACACATAGGGTCCAAGAATCTTTTCTGGCTTCATATGCATTAATGCTCTGATACCACTTGTAACGCCCCGCCTTATCCTTTAACGGTATCTTGACGGAAGCGTTAGATTACGTCCGACTCACGTTTGGGCTCAATACAAATAATAATATTTCCAGATATTCATAATCACATACTCAACCTATATATATCAATCTAATTCAACAGTGACTTGTTTATTACATCCCAAAAGATAATCACGATATTCAATATTTAAAACTTAAGATCAACAACAGTAACCATAATCTGGCAAACCACAAACTATCCAAGCTATCCATATATATTACATTCCAAAAGGAACACACTTCTAAAATATTAAAGTAGTCAAACATAACAAAAGACTAATTTCAACGACGTTTTATACCTTAACCTTCTTATCTCTTAACGCACAAAGCGCCGCTAATCTTCAAATCCAAACCAGCCCCTAGTCTGTCCCGAAATGCTCTGAAAAATTCATTTATAAAAGGGGGTGAGCTCAAAATAGCTCAATGAGGGGGCAAAGAACAATTTTGAGAAAAATGTAATTTTAAAGACAAGTACAATTTCTGTAAATACGTTTCTTTCCAAGTACAAATATTCATATTGCACAAAATGTCACCGCACATATCACCTATCATTTTCACATATCGATGCCACATGTCATTTTCACAAATATGTATACCTGTCGATCGGTTCTACCGACCTTTACCAACCTTATCTCCCCGGGAAATCTGTTGATGCGTGCACGACTTGTGAAGCTACCTTATCCTTCCTTGTGGTCAGTGACCACTACGGCCCCGCAGGCCTAACATGGCATCCGGATTTGCCATTCCGACTCCCGTCGAACAAGATTAAAATCTCCTTAATCTTGTGACGGGGCTCACCGGTGTAGTTTTGGCATAATCGTCGGCCCAACGCCGTCTCGATTATTTTCCAATCCAACACCTACTAGGGCCCACAACATTCAAATACAATGCACAAATAGTATTTTTTGCATAATTCAAGCAAACCAATCACTTTGGCATGGAATTATTTTTTTTTTGTTTAAAAGATATATATTTCGTGCTCTCCTTTTTTTTTCTTTCTCCCAAATATCTATTCATGTTCATGTACATAGCAAGAAATTCTCACAACCTCATGAAGATTGAACTCAAGGATCATCACAACCGAATCTTTACATAAATTCAAGCTATATTATGGTTTTATAAGATATCAGAGTTTTGCCAAAATTGATGGAAGAAATAAAAGCTAATACCGTGTACAACTCCTTGGTATTCAAGTCAATGCAAAAGATAGATAAATATGCCAACTGATCATGAATTAACTCCTTTAGGATCACTTAAATAAAAGAAACCTCAGTCAATCATTTTTCTTTCCACCAAGTAGTCCTTGTTTCGTCCTTTTTTTAACATAAAAAAATGATGGTTCCACAATTTTAGTTGCTATATAATTGATCAATATTCCTTCAAATTGTTTGTCATATTGAACGCCACAATTTTCTACATCAAAATTTTAGTAGAACTCGTCATCTAGAAAATACCATTCGATTATATTCAAAAATAATAGCTTTACTACAGCTAAAAAAAAAACTAGATTTTTATATGCAAAAATTCTCCACAAGTATAAAGATCTAATCAAAGTTCGTAATTTAATATGTAATAACAACAAAATCTAAACGTTGGATATTGGAAGATGAAATTTCAATCAAAAAAAACTCACCAATTCCTTTTTCCCTTGCGTCTCCTAAGCTCTACTTCTTATCTATGTTTTTTTTCCACGATTTTTGTTTTGTGGCTTATCCCATAAACCAAGTGATATATATCTAATAAGTAGGGCTGTTTTTTCTTTTTTTTTTTATCATTATCCTTATATATATATTTTTTAATTCTTTAATTGACATGTAGTCCCTAGGGTTTAGAGGGTTCAAATAAAGTCAACAAACTTCTAGTTAATCTATATAATTAGATCCCTAGAAGTTTAGATAACTAATAATTAACACATGCTTTTAACTTAATAATCTTAAATCATAAATATAGTTATATTTTTATCTATTGGTAAATCGAGGTAAAAGTTGTTTCTAAACCAAATACCAAACCAAATCTCGAATAACTGAAAAATAACATTTAACGTTTTAAACTATCGTGTATGATAAATATATTTATATAAAACTATGGGGTTTCACAATATACGTCGACGGACCTTATCAGATTTCTTATCACTCTCAGATGCTTTCTCCTTCTCAGCCTTTAGCTTTTGCTTCTCCAATCTCTCCCTTTCCCATTTCTTCCATCAAAGAAAAATACTAATTGTAACCAGAAATCAGTATAAAAAATCAAAAATCAAAAATCAAAAGCAAACCTGAATGTAGACGTTCTCCTTAGCACGTTCTTCTTCACTGAGTACACGACCTTTATCGTCGCTGAAGTAGCAGAGGCCAGCAATTGCCGACGACCACCGCCCACTTGCTTCCATCAAACGACCCAGTCCATTGCGTGAAACGATAGAACGCATCGCCATCATAGTCGTAGATGATGATTACTGCTCTTTAGTCTTTACTAATGTAAAATGATGAGAAAGTGGAATAGTCAACAGACTGCGCCGCTCGGTTTTTACTTCTTCAGAGTTGCACATCGATCTATAGATCTGTTCTACAGGAGAAGAAAATGCTGGGGGAGATTTTTATCGGTACATTTTCTAAAACGGTTAGTTAGAAACCGTTCTTAAAACGGAGATGATAACAGTTTCTAAAACGGTTGTCTCCCGAACCGTTTTAGAAACTGACATCAAGAGACTTTCTAACACAGTTATAATGTAACCGTTCTAGAAAGTTTGTGTTTTCCTAATTCTTATTACAAAAATGCCACCGCCCCAATTATCTAAAACGGGTTATTAATAACCGTTTTAAATAGACCGTTTTAAATTATATATCCTGTAGTAGTGTATATATTTATACACGCTATATATACTTATAAATGTCACACGTATTTCCACACACAATATATATAAATATATTTATATACATACTACACATATTTTCACCTACTATGTGTATTTCCACATAATACACATGCTATATATTTTTATACGTACTATTTAAGCATATGTAATCTATCTATGAAGACTACATATATTTCCACAAACAATGAATATTTACAAATATTTCACACACTTATATATATTGTCATATATTATACTTATTATAGCACTATAAATATATACACCTTTTGCATATATTTTTATCACAACATATAATATATACAATTGCACGTATTATATATATTTGCACGTCCCTTTTATATTTTCTGAAACTCCATACGGACAATCGTACATACTTGTATAAACACTTATATTAATTACACATATATGTCCACACTATATATACTTTCATATATTTGCATATATAACACTTATTTTCAAACTATAAATTTGATATAAGACAATATTTTACCTCGGTGGCACATCCACAAACAAATGGACAAACCGAGGTCACCAGCAGAATAATAGTCCAAGGCTTGAAGACAAGGCTCGAAAGAGCCAAAGGAGATTGGGTTGAAGAGCCACCAAATGTTCTATGGGCGTATCGAACTACCCCAAGAATGGCAACACAAGAAACTCCTTTCAGCTTAGTTTACGGAGCTGAAGCAGTTATGCCGGCAGAAATTGGACTCCCAAGTCCAAGGGTAATTAACTATATTTCAGAAGCAAACTCTGAAGAACTGCAGCTGAACTTGGATCCGTTGGAAGAGAAGCGCAACATGGCACATCTCAAAAAAGCAAAGTACAAGGCGGAGGTAGCTCGCTACTATGACAGGCGAGTCAGAAAAACTCAGTTCCGACTTGGCGACTTGGTTTTGCAAAAAAATGAAGCAAGTCGATTAGAAGGCCTCAAAAACTCGACCCGAACTGGGAAGAGCCTTATAAGGTAGTTCAAGTCGGGGGAGCAGGAAGCTATAAGTAGGAAACGATGGACGGACGAACTGTCCCGAGGATGTGGAACATCACCAACTTACGCCCATACTATCAGTGACTTTAGTTACTTTTAAGTTCAATGTTATCAAAATAAGCACTTTGATTCATATATGCTCATTACATGACATTTAAGCACTTACTTTCCGACAAAAAGGAAACGTATATCGCAAATTCGACTTAGCTCAGATTCATCAGTTTTACACCAAACTACCTATTTTCCGACAAAAAGGAAAATCCCATAAAGTCTGATATAGATCGGATTAATCAATTTTATATTAAATCACTTATTTTTCGACAAAAAGGAAAACCTTTAATTTAAATTTGATTTGAATTTCAATTCAAATTGGATAAAACAATTTCACGACAAGAAGATCATTCATTTCCCTCTAAAAAGGAAAAACGTGATTCAATCCACATCAAGTCTAAATTAGTTCGAATTAAATCCTATATCACATCAAAATCATTTAGATTGAATTATCTATTGATTGGGTCTAGTTCGGATTTGATTATATATCATACAAGCACAAATCCGATTGGATTCGGATTTACCTCGGATGAATTGCGCAACGAATATTATAGAGATGACATAAAAATAAGTTAAACATAAAGAAATTTTCAATAAGAGTAAATCAATAGATATATTGATTAAAAGACCAAAAACTGGTCAATTGTTGTTCAGAAAGCAAGTACAAAAGTCCTAACAGCACTATTACAAAAGCTATTCTTCTTCTCTTTCTTTGTCAGCTTCTTCATTTAAAGTCGGAGGAACGAAAGGGCGACCATCAACCTTCACCAACTTCAAGTTTTCGAAGGCTTAATTTAGAGCCTTTTGAGCGTTGGCATTATATCCTTTTTCTGATGTTATGTCAACTTCAGGACACATCAAACGAAGTGCAACCAAGGCTTTATGATAGCCATGGTTGCGAGCAGGAGTGCATAGGTTGATGAGCACCTTCATCCCCTCGTCGGAAGCCAGGAAGTTGGAAACGATCTGAGAAGATCCTTCTCCCTCCAAGAAAGCTACCCTTGGTGATAACCCCTCGTTCCTTGCTGCTAACTCCTTATTAGAAGCGCGAACAATATTCAGATCGTCTTGAAGAAGATCGATCTCTTGTTTCAACTCGGTAGCCTTTTCTTTTTCAATGTTTAGAGAAGACGAAAGCTTCTCTATTTCCTCTGCATCAGCAGTTTTTTCTTTTGACAGCTTTTCCAGCTCGTCCTCAGCCCCTTCATCGCAGTTAAGCACATTACCTGAAACACATTCGTTAGTATAAAATAAAAAAAAAGAGAAACCTTCTAAAGGTAACGAGTAAAATACCTGTGCAGAGCCAAGAACGAGTCTTTGACGAAGTGAGGTGGTGTCGGTCTTTCTCATCATCTTCTTGTCCCAATGAGGAACACTGTTGTAAATGAAGTCATGCGCCGTCTCAACGGTTAGCCGATCGTTGAAGTCCATCTTCACATCGGGACGAAAGGAAGACCTAGGGATGGAAATTTCCCCCTCCAGAACCTTTGAATAAGGAATAAAAACGTCCCCAAGCAAAGAAGGGCCCGTCACCTCAACCTCATCAACTTCGTTTGGGCAGCTCGGGGATTCTTTCTGGCCATAACCATGGCGCTGACTGGTTTTCTATTCCCAATGACCTGCATAACCTTCTTGAAAGACTTCCCCATACCAGGGGGAAGTTTCTTTGACGAACCTTTAACTGACGAGGAGGTCGGTCGAGAGTTTTGGTCTCTGACTTTACCTCGTCAGTGGGGGCTTCATCGGTATGAGCTTCGTCTTTGGTAGTTGAAGGCTCGGGAAGATTATCTATGAGATCGTCAATATTTATCACTAAAAAAGAAAAAATATTTATCACTGGAAAAGAAAAAATATAGAATCACACAAAACAATACACACATGAGTTTTCGATAGAAGAAGTGAAGCAAAGATAAAGAGTTATACCCTTCTTCCAATTTTCTACGTGGTCCATGTGGTCGGATGGAAGGATTGCAGGACTCATTTTCGCGTACACTAACACCCGCCCAGGAAAGAAGTTGGTATTGAGAACTCGTTTATGCTTTTCGAGTTTCTCAGCAAGCTCCCTGGGAAGTTTTTTCATGGATATTGGGTCGAAAACAGGACCGACATCTTTCGAGTACCACTCACATCTTAACGAGCTGAGGCTAAGAAAGAAGAATTTATCCTTCCACTAGTGGATAGAGCTGGGCTTTTCGCTTAGAAGCTATTCTTTCTTAGATCGCCGGGTGAACTAGTATCAACCCGGATCTTTTCCAGAAGATTTTAGGCAAAAGAAATTCCTAAAATAAGGTACGGAACACTTATAGTTTAAATGGTTGAAATATAACTCAAATCTGATCAGAATCCTAATTGCATTCGGAGTTAATTGAGTTAAGCTGATCATATAGTCAGCGAGAATGTCCTTGATGAACTTATATAAAGGAAATCTCAGTCCGGCTCTAAGGTGTTCTACAAAAATACTTACAAAGCCCTCCGGAGGACGGCTAGCCACTTCTGCCTCTACAGGTGTCCTAGTTTCGTCCGGGGGTTGATGTAAAAATCCCTCAAAATATGCACTAAGGCAGACGCAGTGGTAGTTGAGCCTAAAGTATTTAATTTTAAACTCACAGTCTCACTAGTCGGATTTGGGTCTTGAGGACTTTCAGGTTGAGGTCGGCTACTTGAAGACTGATCCTCAGGAAATTCTATCGTTATAGGGACAGCGTTGGTGACTAGATGATCTAAGTCCATCTCGGACATATTTGGGTTTTATTCTACATGAGTTGAATTTCCTAACTCTACTAACTCAGAAGTTTTTTCTACAAAATCTTTCCCTATTTTTACAAGTTTAAACCTCTTTGTTGTTTTTAGAGTCTTGGCTAAATTAGTTTGACTATACGAGCTAGAAGTCGAATTTGAAGACCAATCAGAATCACTGCTATTAGAAGTGGTGTGAGCAGACTCGTGAGAAGGTGCAGCAGATTCGTGTGAATATGAAGCGGAATCTGAATGGATTTTTGAAGAAGAATTAGAATGTTCTTAAGTAGACATTACTTACTTGTGAAAAGAAGAATGAGGATGACTCAAGCTGAGCTCAGAATCCTACGGAGGCTGAAAACAGACGAACGCTCGAAAAATTTCTGAAATCCAAGATGAAAGTTAAGAGCTCTAGATGGATGAAGATGACAAATGAATTCTGAAATGCCTTATTTATAGGCTAAGGAGAGAGGAATTTGAAAAGTCATGGCAGCTATAGTGGAGTTCGTGACGCCGAAATGGATGTCAGGTAAATCGTGGTTAAAAACATGGAAGCGTGTTTTTCGGGCACGAAGTTCAAAAAGAAGAACGTGTGCGTGGCAGATCGGAATTATATCAAGAATCATTATTCAGATCGGAATGA
This sequence comes from Ophiorrhiza pumila, assembly GCA_016586305.1. Classification (NCBI taxonomy): domain Eukaryota; kingdom Viridiplantae; phylum Streptophyta; class Magnoliopsida; order Gentianales; family Rubiaceae; genus Ophiorrhiza; species Ophiorrhiza pumila. The sequence goes on along the minus strand of BLIW01000003.1, from coordinate 22,667,932 downwards.
ATAAATGCAAACTGACCTGAGGGCTATTGATGAGGGTTGAATTCTATTATGAATATAATTCCTCAGAAGTAGATTTACAATGCAACAAGTATTCTTCAGCTCATAGGAGTTTAACTCCTTCTCAGCTATTACACCTATTTCATATGCATGTTAAGAGTTAAAATCCTATTACAACTCTTGCACATCAGAAAACCTTTCTTTAAGGTACAATATTAAGAGTTTCAATACAACTCGAACTCAGCTATTTATTCTATAAATATATCCCTTCCACTACTTTGGAAGTGGATTCGATACATTCAACTCTCGATTACATATCGTTAGGTTTAAGGCTCATTACTGACTTAGACTTTGGAGTTTACATCCTGGGTCAATTCCGGGGACTTCTTGCATGTATTCGGCGTGTTCCAAAAGACCTGCTGACGACATGAAGTTTCGAGACACATCATGCACATTTTTGTTCATATATAATGGAGATCTTGTGATCCATAAAGATTAACCCAAGATAAATTTATAATAAGTTACTATAAAGTTTTGTTACTCAATTGGAAAATATGATCGATGCATTTTAAAACATTGTAGGAAGTGTGATTTTAAAACACAACTGCCATGAATCCTGTAATTATAGGGTCTATTTGAGTAATTGTTATGTAATCAATCATTAATGATAATAAAGTTTCATGACTATTTGATTTTGATTTTTCTCACTTGTGACGAATATAATCTAACAATAATGGCGTGATTCAAGTGGGATAAAGTTAGAATTTGTCTCATTAAAGACTTAATTTCTTCCCCCATAATGTTAGAATATGTCTAATTAAATATTTAATTTTTTTATTAAAGATTTGATTGCTTTCAATAATTAATTCATTAGCGGAACACAATATCATATATTTGACTGTATAATTAGTGGTGAATTCATTCGTTAATATGTGATTATATAGGGATTAAAATCTGCTAAAGTTTTCTAAGTTATATATATAGTGCCATTATACTACTGACTGCCATAATTTTGGTTAGGCATACTTTAAAAGACTTCTCTAAAATATTTTCTTTATGTAGGTATACGTAGAAATCAATTGGCTGGAGATAAGGGTGATAATCGATTTG